>CM033471.1:36780467-37485533 GCA_019447015.1 Hymenochirus boettgeri
TATTAATAAATGTTTTGACATGTTTTGGGAGATCCTAGTAGTAAGAGCTCACTGGAGGGACACAAATTAGCATACCTGCTTTGAGTGACAGGTCTTTCAGTGTACATGCTGTTATTTAAAATGATGATTTCTGAGAATCTACAGCTCGAATTTCAAATCTGAAAAATGTGTTGTGTAGTGTAGTGGACCATTACACTATCTAAAGGTATGATTTTTGAAAATTCGAAGTATATATACCCTTTCAAGGGCAAGTCCAACTTATATAACACCTTAGACAAAGAAGAAGGCTGGTTTTAAAGGGGCAATTTATGTGCAAAAATACCAAGTCTGACAAGAGGTGGCACATATAATGCTGCTTTGACATTTTAAAAAACTCCTACGCTAGAAGGCAATCAACTCCTTGTATTGCAGGGTAGCCCAACCTATTTGGCTTCAAGGGCCACATGTGCGGCCCCTGACCACCTTTGAGGGCCGCACAAAATACTTTTAGGCCTATATAGGTTATAATCAACACATAACAGCCCTGCTAATTTTATTTGTTAAACCAGGAGTAGGTAATCAGAAACCTTACCCATAATCCTCCCTATATAAAGGACACAAGTCATATTTGCACAAATATTACATTTAATTTAAAATTGTCTTCAAATCATCTGATGATCTGATATGGAGTTTAGAATTCATTGGCATATTTAACTGTGAGGCAGGTAAGGCTCTAGGAGTCTCTTGAATCTAATTGAGTATTTTATGGGGATCAAGTTAGGGGGCCACTTCAAATCACGATCGGGCCTCGTGTTGGGCACCACTGTTGTATTCAGTAGCACCATGACACCTTGCTGTTATATGCATATTGAGCTACATTTAAAGGGCATATCTGTTGTATTCAATTAGATCAACTGGACTTGAAATGTAGTTCTTGAAGACGTTTCGCTAGTCATCCGACAGGCTTTCTCAATTCAGAATGGCTTGTACAAGAATCTGTGGCAATTATGTACCCTGGAAAATCCCAATTAGCATATCACAGCCAGGTGTTAAGGGTGTGATTAGATAGTGGCTAAGAGGTGTTATAGGAACGCCCAGAGTAAGGTGTTAAAACAGCATTGTACATGGCAGACAGTTGGTGTCGAACCCCCCTACCTCTATTTAGGCTTGGTTTCTTTATTTTCACATAAATGGCCTCCTTAACACCTCTCTTGAACCAGTCACGTTCCTTCGCCAGTATATATATTGGGATTTTCCAGGGTACATAATTGCCACAGATTCTTGTACAAGTCATTCTGAATTGAGAAAGCCAGTCGGATGACTAGCGAAACGTCTTCAAGAACTACATTTCAAGTCCAGTTGATCTAATTGAATACAACAGATATACCATGACCTGGATGAATGAGAACCTTCACAAGCATTTAAAGGGCATGTTCACCCCCAAAACTATTATCCCCCCACACTACAGGTCCCAATCTTTATTGTATGAAAATCCTTACCTTACATCTCAGATCCAAATGGTTGCCCTTTAATCCCTCCCCAAAGTCCCAAAAACTGGCCACCAGGAGTACTGCAGAGTCCATATAGGACTCTGCCTCCTGTCTCTCCTCTGGGAGAATTTTTCCATGCGCAGCAGAGCCCTCCCCCTCCTCCCTCTCCCTCCCGATTTGGTCTCCCTCCCCCTAGCATTAAACCCCTTTGCCATAATATAGTTATTGGCCCTCCACCACCAACCGCATTACTATTATAGCAAGAAAGTCCCCCGATCTTTACTTACCTTACCTCTCTCCTTCGCAGTTCTACACTACCGGCAGCCGCGTCCGTGATTGGCTGTCTCTCAGACAATCACAGACGTGGCTACCAGTCCCGCCCCCTGCTTGCAGTTCTATGCAAGCAGAGGGCCGGGATTGTGCAGCGAAGGAGAGAGGTAAGATAAGTAAAAACCGGGGCACTTTTTTGCTATAATAGTAATGCGGTTGGGGCTGGGGGACCAATAACTATAATATGGCACAAAGTTAGTTTAAAGGGTGGACATACCTTTTAAGGCAACGTTAACACTAAACAACACAAAACGCATGGGGAAAAAATGCGATTCATTGCACTGCGATTCAATGCATTTTTGCAACGTGATTTTATGCATCGGTATGTATGTTTGTATGTATGTATGTATATGTTTATTTATATAGCGCCACTAGGGGACGCAGCGCTGTACAATATAGAATACAAAAAGTCATACAAGGGGGACAGTAAATAAATACATAAATATATAAATAAGTATGAGCATCACTAAATATAAAGGTGCTTAAAACATGTAACATGAGGAAAGAGCTTACAGTCTACTTAGGTGGATAACAGATATATGGGAAAGGGTGGAAGCAGGGCTGGATTTACCATTAGGCATGTGCCTAGTGCCTAGGGGCGCCTGAGGTTGGAGGGGCGTCTGTCAATCTCCACCCACCAACCCAACCCCTTTATAGTCAATTTTCTTCCGCCCAAATAAAATAAATGGGTGTGGTTTAGGGTGTGGTCTGTGTTTAAGGGTGGGGTCAATGGCACCAGGCTCCTTGGGCCTACAGTATGCTGAGGTGTAAATCCAGCCCTGAGTGGAGGTGCTAAAGTAATAACTGGTGCAGTGTCAATAGTCCTATGTTGTGCTGTGTCAGAGAGATAGTATGAGAGGTTAGATTTAAACTTGTTTATTGAGGTTTCTTGCAGTAGAGAGAGGGGGATAGAATTCCAGAGGACGGGGGCCAGAAGAGAAAAAGGTTTAAGGCGAGAGGAGGCAGTGTGAGTGGGGGATCTATATAAGAGATGGTTCTGAGATGAGCGGTGGGTAAGGGCAGGGACATATGGGGACACTAGAGAAGAAATATAGGAAAGAGCAGCAGAGTGAAGGGATTTAAATGTTAAGAGAAGGATTTTGTAGATAGTGCGTTATTTAATGAGGAGCCACTGAGCCAGGTAGATGTGCTAGTTAAGTATGGACTGAAGAGGAGAAAGATGGGAAGCAGGAAGACCAGAAAACAGAAGGTTACAATAATCCAGACATGATAGGATGAGAGCATGGATAAGCATAGCAGTAGTTGGAAGAGAAAGGAATCTACGGATCTTTACAATGTTACAAAGAAAAAAGCGACAGGTTTTAGCAACATAGTTAATGTGATTGGAAAAGGAGAGAGCAGAATCAATAATAACCCCTAAGCAAAGGGCTGACTGAATAGGGTAAATGGGGGTGTTGTCCATAGAAATGGAAAAAGGTGGGATAGGACCAAGTTTAGGTGGGAAAATGAGTTTGCATCTTTGATAGTTTTTTTGCCCATTTTCATGCATTTATTGTGTGTTTTATACAACGCGTTTTAGTGCATTTTTGGGTTAAATGCCATAAAAATTTGCACTTTTATTTGATTTTGGCGCATTTTCCCCCCTTTTCCTTATACACTTTCATTGAGTGTGTTATCACAATTAACCGCAGCAAGCAGTGTGCTTAAAAATGCACTGCAACTCATAAAAACGCTGTAGTGTGAACGCTATTATGGGATCCCTATGCAAAATTGATGTCCTTGCTTTTTTTCCCAATGCATGCGTTACCACAAGGGTAATGCATCTAGTGTGAAAGAATAAAACAGGATAAAATGCGTCTAGTGTGATAGAAGCCTTAGTGTATTTATTGCCAAAAGTCAATCTGAATTGAGAAAGCCAGTTGAAATGTCTTCAAGAACTAAACTTTTCTAATCTAATTGAATACCACAGAAATACCGTGACCCGGAGGAATATGAACCTTCACCAACATTCATTTACTTAGATAAAGACTTAGTTTACACTGAGCGTAAGACTGACATTTCTCACACAGAGGGATTTAGACGGTTCGGTAAGAGATCAAGTTGAAGTAGTTGTTTATATAAGGGATAATATGCTACCTACATATAGAAGCACAAGGCCGCAGGCCGAGTGCTTTTATATAGGGCATGGAACTCCGAGGTGAAGTAAATCCGTAGATTACACTGTAGGTAGCGTATTATTTCTTATAATACATAAGGCTAGTCAAAAAAAAAAACCTGCCCACTACCACTGTGTCTTCCCCTTCCTGTATTAGTCATTTATATAGGAATCCCTGTTTAATGTATAAATAGTTAATTAACGTTACTATTGAAAAGAGAAAGAAGGACCGAATATCGTCTGTCAAGAATAAACAGGGATTCCTATATAAATGACTAATACAGGGAGGGGGGAGTCAGTGGGAGGGGTAGTGGAATACAGGAAGTGACGTCACTGAGTGATTGTAATATAGATTCTCGCCACTGCATCTCCCCATTGAAAATGCCTAGCCTTATGTATTATATTATTATATTATTACTGTTTTCATTGTGATGAAGAAGTAATTTTTAAAAAAAATCTTTGGATAACTTCTATGCTAAAACACATTCTATTTCTCGCTGCTCTGATTCGCTTTGCTCCACAGCTACTGTCAGTGACAGTTTGCGATCTGGCCAGTGTCTTCCCATTGGCTACACCGCAGTCTGCAGAGACAAACATGAAGGGGACCGGAGCAAGTGAAACTTCATGTAAGTATTCCAGCTGATCTGTAAAGTACAGTGAGGATTTAGCGTTTTATATCCCCATCCTGGGTACTACTAATAGGGGAAGAAGAGGAGCAAGTGAAACTTCATGTAAGTATTCCAGCTGGTCTGTAAAGTACAGTGAGGACTTAGCGTTTTATATCCCCATCCTGGGTACTACTAATAGGGGAAGAAGAGGAGCAAGTGAAACTTCATGTAAGTATTCCAGCTGGTCTGTAAAGTACAGTGAGGACTTAGCGTTTTATATCCCCATCCTGGGTACTACTTATAGGGGAAGAAGAGGAGCAAGGGAAACTTCATGTAAGTATTCCAGCTGATCTGTAAAGTACAGTGAGGACTTAGCGTTTTATATCCCCATCCTGGGTACTACTTATAGGGGAAGAAGTGGAGCAAGGGAAACTTCATGTAAGTATTCCAGCTGATCTGTAAAGTACAGTGAGGACTTAGCGTTTTATATCCCCATCCTGGGTACTACTAATAGGGGAAGAAGAGGAGCAAGGGAAACTTCATGTAAGTATTCCAGCTGATCTATAAAGTACAGTGAGGACTAAGGAACGCGTCAGGCGTACTGAAATAAAGCTGTAGATTCACTCATCTATGTGTCCGGATTGCTCTTGTGTACATTTCGGTTGATGCAGTGTCATTCTCTTACTTTTGTTGTACTCGTGGAGTTTGGTCTGGAGCGACGGACCTGGGGCACCTTGCACCCGGGTCACTAAGAAGCACGGTTAAGCACCTGACATATATTTTGAAATTGGATTGTCTTGTATGCTACTTTGAGAAGCGAAGGGTCTGGGGTTCTATACACCCAGACCACTATAATGAATAAGTAAGCATTATACGTATCACATTCATGGGATAGGATTTTCTTATTGTTTTGACAGTGAGGACTTAGCATTTTATATCCCCATCCTGGATACTACTAATTAGTGAAGGAAAAGGAGCGAGGGAAGCATAATTGTCCTTTAAATTATGCATCTTTTTTTCTAGTAGACAAAGCCCCTAGTTTGTTCTGCCCCTCCCTGGTTTTACGACCTGGGCATGCTCAATGTGTTTCATCCACAGAGAGAACAGCTGTCCAATAAGATGCTTTGTATCCTTTAGGATTATGGCAAATAAGAAAGGTATTTATGCTGTTTATTGATTTTTGTGATCTATAGTTTTTAACAGCAGTTTCTGGCATATACGTTAGGTAAAAGATATGAATTGGCCTAAACACAGTAAGTAAAGAAACACTTAGAGGAACCCCTATATAATATAGATATAATATGAATTCCTTATGTGTTATATTAGACCAGATATGTCAATCATGTGGCCTTCCAGATGTTTTGTAAACTAAAACTCCCAGCATACCTTGGTAGCATTCTGCAAACAAGGCATGCTGGGAGATGTAGTTTTCAGATAAAGAAACACTTAGAGGAACCCTATATAATATCTTTAATTGGGAAGTAAGACGCACGAGAGGAAGGTAAAAAGATGGTGCTGTTCACCATATTTATTATTTTTATTGTTATATAAGATCCAGAGATGTCAATCCTGTGGCCCTCCAGATGTTTTGGAAGCTACAACTCCTAGCATGCCTTGGTTCCTGCAACTCTTAGCATGCTGGGAGTTGTAGTTTCCGAAACATGGGAAGGGCTGCAGGCTCGACATCCCGGCATAAGACACATATAAAGGAGTCATAAAGTGCCAGAGACTCTTTAAAAGTCAAAGAAATACTGTCATACTCAGCAACATTCACCTTTCCATTTCCAGTGCAATCCCTTAAATCCTATCAGCAACTGTAATTACATTGTTTATAAGCAAAACCCGTAAACTCCGACTCTATGTATGTTTTATGATTATTAACATTCTTTTATGGTCCGAGGACCAGTATGTTTGGACCGTTTGCTATCAAAGCGAAGCCAGTAAAACGCCTAAAGCCGTAAGTTGATTTTATAAGAACAGGATATAAGGAGCATAAAACACACAATCTGAGCCTTGTGTTTCTTCTCTCTCTCCTAGTAATCAAAACCAGCACATGTAAAATTCAATTAATCTGTCCTCCGGGCCATAATATCTGCCATGTTTCTCATTTAGTATTCTCTTATTCACACGCTGACATTCTGAAAGCAACAGTTCAGAGGGGAATGGAGCTTTGCAGTAGAAAACTTCTGATAAGCAATTGGTTTTATAGAACAATAAATAAAGGGCAAGTAAAAAATATGTTGCATATTCACTATTAATAAAAAAGAGAACAAAACATCAGAAGGGCTTTAAATGTCATCAATAGTGGGGATTTTACTCATCTCTCCCACGCTCCACACCTGAATACATTAGTACACAGGGTGAGGACTTAAGATACTTAAGATACTTACATGAAGTTTCCCTCTTTGCAGAGTGTGTCGTCCCATTGCAGACTGCAGAGACAAACAGGACCAGACCTGCAAAGCTGACAGTTGGTATGTGTGAATTGCATGGTGAGAAATCCCCATTGTGATTACTGAGCATGCTTGACTTCACAGAAAGTCAGGTCAGATGGAAGGAGGAGTTAGGTAAAAGAGGGAGCGGAATACTTGAACAAAACAAAACTGGATTAATGGCATACAGCAATACACACTCACCTCAGCGTAAGCGCTCACATACATGAATGAATACATGATGAAGTCATTTTCATTTTTTTCAGTATAGTTGCCCTGTATTAATTATTGATAGAATGTACCCCTGTACTTAATAGGTGAACAAAAGTCTAAAAATAAATATAGTTCACAAGATTCTACATATAATGAAGATATGAACAGCTACATATTTAACATTCAACATACTATAATTTGCTTGAAAATTTGTGCTGCTCCTCATTTTCTTCCCAGGCTCCTCAGCTTCTGATAACACTTCACAATCTTTGTTTGGCACCAGCCCCATAGTCTTTAATAGGGGGTTACATCATCACCAGCAAATGGCCCATGGGAAACAGGAAGAAAGGAAGTATTGATTAAAAATGGTTTTATTTGTAGCATTAAAAAACTAAATAAATAAAAATGATAGCAAGTAAGGTCCTTATTACACAAGGCTTCACCTAAATTACAATTATTATTAGACTTTTATTTTTCTTTAAAATATAAGCAAATTAAATGTCACCTTGTTTCATGCCCTGTATAGCTATAGTTTTACACAGTCATGGAATTCCTTAGTGACTTCCAATATCCCTGATTCCTCACAAGCATTTATTCTAACCACTTGGATTGGGGTAGAATTTGATGTTTACATTCTTAAGGGTGAGATCCCTAACAATATCATGCACATTAGATTATAAAGAACCTTATGGATTCATATTCAGTACGTAGACAATTTACAACAAAAGACTGCAAAAGATTTTGGGGTTATAATTATTGCTGAACCCCTGAACTGGCACATCCAAAGATTTTTTTAAATTTTTAAAAATTTTTTTAAAGATTTGATCGAAAAATCTAAAATCAAAATTTGAAAAAAAATTCCATTTGAAAACCGAATATTCCATTTTAAAAATGTAATTCCACTGGAAAAATCAAAAATGAAAAATGCTATTGAATGAATTCTGATTCAATTGGGTTGCAATCTGCTATAGAAACCTTTTCTCACCTGGCCCAGTGCATTGAAAAACATATATTAAATTTATGAATATGATTGTTTGATGGGTGCATTTGTGTTTTATGTATTTTTTGACAACTTGGTTTATATATACTGTTTTCTAATATTTAAACCTATTTATTTAGGTTTTTTGTAAACATAACTTTTCTCAGGGTGGTTATTTATTCCCTTTATGCTTTATATTTTTAATATTATATATATATATATTTTAATATATTCTATTCTATATGGCAGGAATGGCCAGCCTGCACCTGCATTTTAGCCCCATTAAAAAAAAAACCTATAAATCATAGCAGTAGACTTCAGTAGACTTCAGAAAGGGTTAATCAGATCGGTAGAGGATAAAATTCTCTCTGCTGATCAGACGATCTGTCTATGTATAACAGCTCCACCTAGCAGCAAAGATAAAGGCTTTTATGGTTAGTTATGCCATGAACAATAACAGTGGAGAGATGTGATTGTATCTTGTCTTCTCAGAATTCATCACAGTAGATAATCCACTGGCTGCATCATCTACACTGCATCCTTTTATGTTCCACGTCTGCATTATTATTCAGGAGGTTTATTTATTGTGCATAGTACCAATAAGGACCTTTGTGAAGATGCCACAAAACAGCAAAATTACAGCCTGGGTTATTGAAAGCCAGAACCTTACTAATAAGATACAGAATATCATTTCATTTGGAATTTTCTATCAATTTAACCTCATATAAAAGATGGCAGCCTTGTTTTTATAACAGTTTCAGCTTTTACATCACTGTTTTTGTAGACTGATTGATGTTAGATTTTTTTCGATCTTGCTACATGAACCAAATGCATTGCAGCAAGATACATTAAAAAAAATGAAAATGTTCTTAAAGGAGAACTAAAGTTAAAACAAATATTAGTCAGAATGGGTTCTATAATTCCTAACTGGCAGATAGCTGCAACTCTCCCTTTAAAATCATTTCTCGGTTTCTGCAACCCTCCTTTCTCCAACAAACTTTTGTCACAAAACAGATGACATTTTGTTGTTGAACCCTAAAATTCAAATTGTAATTGAAACAACTTATATATAACATAGTTTTATATCGCAATCCTGTAAATGATATGAAACCCAGGCGGGGCTGGGCATCTCTACTCCTGATTGGTACTGATTATTACAGAAACAATAAAATAAAAGCCCATAAGAGGGCTGGAGAGAAAGGGGACAGGTGTGAAATTACAGATACAGGTAATTCAGACAGTTCAATAGTTTCCAGTTAAAGCCAGCAAGGTGAGGGATTTTTAGCTTGCACATGGTTGTGAGATGGGTTAAACATCAGGGGGAAACCGCTTTGCAGCAATAATGAGTCAGAGGTAAAGTACAGCACAGTGAATGACATTTTCTACAGTTGGCCCCGTTATAGGTTTACTGGACCCCTCCTAGAGTCGGTTATAGTTTCAGTCCCTGGGTTGATTAAGTTGCTCAGTAGACATCTGAGCATGTTTGACCCACTCAACATCTAATCAGTAAAAATTACCGTTAGGAACATTTTAAGGAAGTGGTGCATCCTGGGAAGACAAGGCAGCATTATTACGGAACCTGAAATGGCAGATCAATACTGACCACAGCAAAGTATTACAAAGGGTATGAAATCAATTGATGTATCATAAAAAATATAATATGTAGAATACCTAGGTATATGTAATATAGATAACCCATTTAAATAATAATAATAATAAATTGAAAAAAATTCTGCTGCCCTTTCCCTTTAAGCATTTCTTGTTGGTTAAAATTTTTTTACATTAACACAACTCAGAAATACAAATGACCAATGATCTTTACCGATGCTGAATCAATGAATTTCATCTCTTTGTACAGTAACATGACAATTATTATGATTTGTGTAGAGGACAACCAATCACTCACAGGTGACATCTACCATGGAACATAACTACCTCACGAATAATCCCATCATGGGTAAAAATGAATCTTATGGACTCGCCACCAACCTTAGAAAATTGACCTCATGCACAGAAACTAAGTTTTCTCCATACAGCACGTAAACGAGTGTCACCATGTAATAGGTTTTGTTGCTGAGGGATATTTCAGTAGCTTTAGATACATCGTTGAATAAGAAAGAAATTGAAGTCTTCTCTTGGTTCTTGGGGCAAATTTCCATTTCAAAAGCATCTGTGCCTCACTTTAAAGCTTTCAGACAAGCTTGATTAACTTCTATCTTTATTGTATCCTCTGGAGATACATTTTTTGGTTGTTTTCTTCAAGAACATTCTCTAGTATCTTGTACAATATCCACATCCAGGAAAATATGAGGAAAGAGAAAACTTGTATTAAAGTGAAGGAAAATTCATGTAAGCGTACCGGGCCTTTATTGCTAAATAAAAACCAGTGGAGATACTGTAGAAACTGATACAAGGTGATTTACTGGATCACCAGATGTTTTTTAGACCAACAAGCTCTAAAAATTCATTGGGCTTTTCTTCTGGGTTTCTAAAACTAACTGTCATGTACATTTATACCATAAATTTAGCGCTAATGTATGGTAAATAATTTCTAACATCAATAGTCCCATGTGAGTAATTATGTTTTTGCATTATGTTTTTATTTCTGTAATGTTGTAACTTATTTCCCTCTTACAATATCTTTTATTGCATTGCCTGTGCTGGGTACCAGGGGCATCCCTAGACTTTTTGGCAACTGAGGGAAAATTCCAAATGTGGGTGCGGCTTTGCCTGGAAGTGGGTGTGGCTTTGCCTGGAAGTGGGTATGGCTTTGCCTGGAAGTGGGTGTGTCATTGTCTGGAAGTGGTTGTGGTTTTGTCCGGAAGGGCGTGCACACACAATTTTTTTTTTTTTTTGATGGACTGAGTCTGCCGCTCCTAGAAATGTTCCGCCTGAGGTTCTGCCTCACACAGCCTCATTAAAGGGGCGGAACTGCTGTGTACACAAATGGCAGTCCTTTGAAAGATGACAGACAGAATCTGCAAGATCAGGATACACATAGTCCCAAGCGTAGGGAGAATGTTCGGGACTGTGTGTTTCCCTCGACTGTGGCCGACTCCCCTATAGGAAGACTACAGTGGCGAGGGAAATTTTTTTTGGGGAAAGACTCTAAACACATTGCTGATAAAACCCCCCTATCGTTGGATCCATCTGAATCGGGGCTTTATCGGTTTATCGGGTGTACCTAGCTTTACACACAATATCTTGTCTCAGAGCATGCTTTGCAAAACAAATATCAATATCTGTTTAATAATGCAAATCGTTACCAACTAAACCTGAATTTTTTTTGTTTTGCAAAATGCTGTTTTAACAACAGTGGCTCATTATACATTGTCCTGACTTTGTGTATTGTCTGTAACAGCCTGAGGACAAGCAAACATGCTAAGCATTGCTGGTTTTAGAAAACAAACCATTTTGTTCAATTTCCCAAGATGCCTCTGTACAAACTAGATAACAATTATATTTATAAACACAGGTGGCATAGTAAAAGGATTAGTTTACTCAAAAGTTGCACCTTTTTTTTTTTTGCATTAAAGGAGAACTGTGGTCCCAAAACAAGTTAGTCTAGTAAGAAAGGCAAGAATATTACCTGTAAAACGAGTCCTGAACCACCTCTCTAGCATACACCGTTCTCATTCTATCATCAAAAGAAGTAACAAATAGTTAAGGGGCTGGATGGCTCCACAGTCCTGCCAAATCCCATGATCCCAACCCCTGTCGCCGACAAATGCATGCTCTGTTATGCACATTCTCAGCTCTGTCTATAAGGGCAAGCATGCTCAGTAATTACTAAGAGGCAGCATTGGAAGAGGGAATTTCCCATCATGCAATTCACATGATTTGCATGAACACTGTGTCCATTCCAGTTATAGCAAAACTGCACCTAGCAGAAGATAGTTCAGATTGGATATCTAAAGATAACTATTGTTTCAGTATAGATGTCCTTTTATACCTGTTACCTTTAAGAGAATGTACAGAAAGTGCTTGCAATAAACTTTGATTTTTTTTTGCTGCATTTGAAAGGTCTTTTTACTTATGTGCGTCCTGCCACGGGAATGGCGGCAACAAAAGAGTTACTATGTTACATAACATAGTAACTCTTTCGTTGCCGCCATTCCTGTGGATTATCCAATCACTCATTTTCTGTATAATGCGGTAAACAAGTTGGTTTTTCCTGGCTATGCCAAGCTGGGTCTGGGATTTCTAACCTGCAGCCCTCCAGATTTTTGAAAACTACAACGCCCAGCATTCCTCCATTGCAGAAGAAACCAAGGAATACTGGGTGTTGTAGTTTTCCAACATCTGGAGGGCCACAGGTTGGACATCCCTGCTCTGGGCACTAGAGCAATAAATTGTTAGTGGATATATATTTAGTTATCAGATCATCTCATAATTGGGGGACACTTATAATTAAAGTAAGTATCAGGGCTGCGTTAATTACAACCTGATTGTATTTATACTGCAGTGATTCTGACAGCCTTGACGCATGATTTCATGTACAACCCCTAACTGCCCTATGCTGTTTGAGAGTGCTTGTCAGGGAATGGTGGAACTAGTAGTGCAACTGCATATTTATTAGGCTTGCTCACAATTTTGCAGACTATTTGATTAAAGTAAAGCAAACTAAGGTTCGGCAAACAAAAATATATTTTTATCATTTATATCAACATGTATGTGCTGTTTATGGACTGCTACACAATGACACTATAAACAATAAACCTAGGAGCTAAAGGTTATTCATTGCTGTAGTCCAACTAAATTACCAGCCACTTACTTGCAAATCTCTAACCTAAATACAAAGGCAAGACCTGCTAGTTTAACTGCTGATTACAAACTGAGCTGCTCTGAGGAGTTCATGAAGTTTTATAGTGTCTCATAAACACACCCTCAAAATCTGATTGGTCCAAAACAAATCTTAAATCTGACTGGCTCTTGTATTATTGACCAATCATATGTTGGGGGTGTGCCAAGGAGACAGTATAAAACAGCCAGAGGCCTTCAGCAAGTCCTAGTTCTGTTTTAGTAGCAGAGCTGCTAGTTTGTTCTGCAAGCATAGCACCTATCAGATGTCTGGTGCCTAACTGAGCTTTCTAAATGCATTAGTTTTGGTGCCTGGTAGTTGCAGTCTGTCTGCTCTCTGTTTTGCTCCATCTCATAAATGATTGTTTGGTGCTTAATGTATATAAAAAAAAGTTTTCATAAAGTTCTCTCAGAATTTAGTTGCCATGCCTGATCAAATTCACTGGCTTTGAACAAAGTTATTGTTGGTGTAGTTGAATTACATCTATCACCATTTACCCTAAAGATACTCTCTAATAGCAGAGGGAAGTCAGGGAATGGTTGGGGTTGTATTTTGAAAACATATAGAGAGCCACAGGTTAATCAGGTAAAACACCTGTAGCCAGTCTGAGTTAGAATGATCACAGTATAAAATCAATTTACAATAATGCAGCCCTGCTAATTACATGAATCTGTCTGTCAGGCTCTGTACAATACAAGGTTTGTTACCATATAACTTTCATTTATGGCTTTTACATGTGTGTGGAGAGAGATGGGATAAAAAGTTTTTTCTTTGATTACCGAGTTTCTGAGAGTTTATTGAAGATTAATTGACTTTATTAAAGGGCATGTCCACCCCCAAAACTATAATTCCCCCCACTACTGGCCCCACTCTGTAGTGTAATAAAATCCTTACCTTACATCCCAGATCCAAATGGGTACTGGTAGAGATGTCTTCGAACTTTCTCCTTGATTTGCCAGTACACGCGTATCCTGCTTACTATACACACGTGTGATCGCAGGTCGGCGATAATCGTGCCGTGAATGGGCACTTTATCGGGCAAAACGGCCGCTCGTTTGGAGATACGTTGATGGATGGGATGAAGTATAGTTTAATAGTATGAGGTTTTTAAAAGTTTGAATTTGGACACTATAGTTGCCCTTTAAAACGACATTCGCACGCATCCGCAACACCATTCACGCACAATGCCATTCACGCACTTAAAACGATATTCGCACGCATCCGCAACGCCATTCACGCACTTAGAATGACATTCACACACACTCACAGCACCAATCACGCACATATAACGACATTCACACACACTCACAGCACCAATCATTCACATATAATGACATTAACAACAGCGTTATATTACATGTATAATAATTAAAAATGTAATTAATTATTAAGTATTTTTACAAACAATTATTATTTTTTAACAATGTGTTATAATATACAAAAAAAATCCATTCATAAAGGTAGTTTGTATTACCGATCCCGCCTCCCTCCTCTAACCGAGGCGTGCCTGTTTGTTAGGCCACGCCTCTGCATCCCTCTCCCTGTAGTGCCGAGCGGCCAATAGAAAATGCTTGTGATGTCACCAGCATCAGGAAATTGCATGCTGGGATTGTAGTTTTTGGCAGAAACAGGAAGGGATGGAATCCAAGATGGCGGCGCCCAAGTATGGACTTTATAAGGCGATTTTAAAGTATGTGTTTTTGATTTTTTTTATATTTAAAGCTTCAGAAAGCTTTGCAGGGGGTTAAGGAACAATTAGACATGTTTGTGCAACTTACAAAAACGGGATAACAGTTCTCCTTTAAAGTACCCGCAAGTGCAATTCCTCACTGATTCATCTGACAAGTCCCAACTGTATCTGGATTCAACTTAACTATAGCCCCCATGCCCGTATAGCGAGGGAGTGCTCCTGTAACAGTAATTGAAGAACGGGAGGTAAGACATAGGTCCTTTACCTCCTGTTCTTCAATTAATGTAAAAAAAAGTTCAAATTTTGAGTGAACTAATCCTTTAAATATCAGAGCTAAGCAGATTCTATAATCAGTGGCAAAACTGCAGAGCCCAGGGCCCCTCCATTAGAAGTGGGTTTCTAAATGAGTCTAAATAACATATAATGCCCCCTAGAAAGAACTATGGAAATGACATTCCTATGATTTCTATAAGTGAATGTTTGTCTTTAAACGTACATTCCCCACAATATTAACTGCACAGTTTCCTTTATTTAATTGAGGAAAACTATTTTATGATATAAAGCCAGCCTGGGCAAAGTACACCCCAAGCCAGGGCAATATCCTTTCCAAGCTCCAACAAAGGGGCCAATACAGGGACTCTACCCTTGCATTCCTATGGAACAGGGACAAAGAGTAGAGCAGGAGAAAGAGACATAAAACCAGACAGTGCCTGAAAATGAATAGGGCTTATTTAAAAAACCAATAGGGCTTAAAGAGGTGCAACATTTTGCCTGCAGCAACCAATCAGATGTTCACAAATGTGTTTTATCTAGTAGATCAGTAAAAAGGTTGGGCATCTCTTATTGTATAATCCTGATATCTTTCTATGGAGTGTGGTGTGCTAATCCCTGAGTCTCACTAGTAGCGCCACCTTCCTGAGATGAAAGCTTATTTAAATTGGATCCATTGATTCAATAAACTTGATGAATGGATCAAAAAATATTAAACACCTGCTGGTCCTTCTCTTAACTATTGCATGTTTTTTTTAATTTTAATTAATAACCATTACTAGTTATGGCAGCAGCTAATAATCAAAAAAACATCCAATTAACCAATCAACCTGGGACATTTCATTGCTATTTATAATGAGATCAAATTAATGTTGAGCAAAATAGAGCGCCACCTACTGGTCAACCATCTCAATTCCTAAAGTACAAAAACCACATGTTTTTTAGCACGTTACCAGTGTATTTTCCATATTGACATGTCTGAGCTTTCTGCCTCTCAGACTATTTTTTGATTTGCCATGTAAAATGCAGATTCGGTTAACACTAGGTCCCCAGGGATTGAATGATCCTGTAATGTAATGTTAACTAGCAAGGGGTGTGCAAACCATTGACCTCTTCTCAGTGATGACCTGAAGCATTTTACCATTATCTGTGCATATTGATTTAGCTGAATAAAGAGTTTCCAATCAATGACACAGGACTAAAAAAGCTTCAAAGGGACATTTAACAATAAAAAAAGAAAATAAGCATAGCAGAAATCCAATAATCTATCTGTTGTTTAATGCCTTGCCCACCATCCCCTCAATACAGTCTCAACTGACTTTCTTGTAGGGCAGTCTGTTTAACTAGGTCCTGTTGCACTGTCTTGGATCCCCAAGCCGTGTCCCAGGAGAAACAGGGCAGGGGTGGTCTTTGGAAGGGTTTGAGTTTGAGCTGGCCCCTTTAATGTTACATGTTCATTCAGGCTGAAGGACTTTGCAAATATGCCTGGTAATTTGTGTTAACATTATTGTGAAGGGATATCCACAATGGCTGTAACCACTGGACTCCTTACAAGAGATCATTAAGATGTCACTGGCAAAGTCAAATGCAGCCATTAAGATAAAGGAAAGTGCTGGATTTCATGGACAGCACACAAACATGTTATCCACATCCTCTTTTAAAGGCCACTACCATGTAAAATTATAGGTTTGTTATATTTTCTTTTCCTCTAGACTTTTTGCTGCATAAATTATGTTCCCCTTTATTGTAAAATATAAGGATATTAGCATATAATATCTTAAAATAGTTTCAATGCTTGTTGCAGGGGCAATTTTCATTATAGTAACAACAATATTACTATACTGTATAAATGATTGTTCCTTTCTATCCAGGTAAAGAAATGGGGTGGGGTATGGGCATAAATTACCCATGTAAGAGTTTCCAGACAGCAACAAATTATTCAATAACTGGGAATACTTTAATGCCCAAAGTGGTATGTTCACTGGTAGACAGTGATGTACAGGACCATAGACTAGAGTGGATAATGGTGTTATGGCAGCCTATAGGGAACTGTGGCCCATTAGTTTTTCACCAGACATATACGCTTTACCATTTACTGCTAATGGTGAAGTCATACAGGGTGATCCCCAAAACTAAATTCAGGACCCAGTGTCCAGATGTTTTTTTCTCTTGAATCTATTCCCCTCTTGTATAAAGAGAGGTATGGATTCAAGAGAGAAAAATATTATTCTCCCTCTTTACAAGTCACTGGTAAGGCCTTATTTGGAATATAAGGTGCAGTTTTGGAATCCCATATACACAATGGCCTGCTCGTTTTTAAGAAGTGTTTTAACAAGTTTTGGTTACAGTGACATGTTCCCCAGACCATTTCCCAGGTGCCACAGCCATTTACAGTAAGTTACCATTGTTAGTTTAGCTGTAATTCATCCGGACTTTTCCAACTATCACTCTCCCATTGACTTTTATGGGTCCGAATTCAAACTTTAAAACTTTTACTGAAGTTCGCAAGTTCAAAAACAGACCAAACTTTATGAAGTTCGCCCATCTCTAGTTACTAGTTACTATGTTACTATGTAGATCAGACACATTTAACCTTCTTCAGTCCCTGTAATAATATCTGATTTGTCTGATTTCCATAACTGGGGAGAGATTGCTATTATTCACAGCATTTGTAACTGTGTGTCACCTTTAATCTGTTACGTTTTCACCAATTCCTTTCTACTGGTCCTTTTCAGTCGCCAAGAACAATAACAATGTAGTTTTTCCTGATGTGAGTATATTAAGGATTATAACTTGAATGACACCAGTAGTTCTCTAATGGTCTCCTGTCTGTCTGTGAAATCACAATAAATCTAATTGTGTTAAGGTGCCCATGCATTAGTACTTACCCTCCGACCAATCCGTGACATTCAATCAATAGTCCTGGAACCGCCTTTCTCGTTCACCTTTTGTGACTGACATACGATCACAAATTGAATGGGGTCAGGGGAGACCTCGCAATCTTATGTTGGTCATGAGGTAGAACAGGAAAGCCGGTTCCAGGAATATTGATTGAATGTCGCGGATCGGTTGGAGGGTAAATAATAGTGTATGGGCACCTTTATACCTTTACATGGCATCCACATTTATCTGTTTACAGGTTTATCATGACCCTACATTTCCCAGTGCTGGGGAACCTTTGTAACATACCCCTCATCCTACGGGGGGGACCAGTTCCGGTACAGAAAAGGAGCCTATTGAAGCCTTTCCTAGCCCCACCCCCAGAATGCCTTACCATGCCCCTGACCCCTCATAGCTCTTCCCCTTTTTTGATTTAATTGTCCTTTAAGCAAAAACAAAGTACACAAAAAATACACAATTATTATTGTCAGTAGGTAAATTACAATTTTTTTAAAAAATTACATAGGCCTCTTTAATAGACGTCACCAAGGAGTCAAATAGGATACGGCTATATATAGCGCTCCCCTAACACATATGCAGATTAGTTCCTCTGTTCCTTATAAAAAGAGACATTTTGTCTAGATTGAGAAGAAAGCAGCGCCCCTAGTGGTTGCAATGTTTCCCCTTTTCATCCCAAGGTTGCAGCTATTTATATTCTAATGCATAGACATGGAAGACAGTAAAATGTATCTGGACATAGTAAGCTATATCCTAGATATTCCCTCACACTTTGCCACCTATTTAATTGGAGATAGATTGTAAATGGAAGAAAAACCCTGCTAGACACTGGGCACGTATATTCTTCTTTTAATCCAAGGAAAATTCTCCCTGGGCCCAGCCGAGTAGAAAACTACATTAGAAACGCTATGGCGATGAAATAACCGTCTGGGTGAGCAGGAATGTAAATCTACCCTGGCCTTAGCAGCTCGCAGTACAGAGATTCCATTCCCAGGCTGGTAACCCACGGTGCACGTTAAATCTGTCTCAGATTGAAGGGTCTGTTCCTCGCTGGGTTGTCGCTGAGAGAATTCAGATCTGAAAACGCCATTTATTAAAGGGAAGACCCAAGAGACTCAGACTATAAAATGAAATGACCTTAAACTGGCCGTGTAAGGACAAATCCAAAGGCAGGCTTATAACGGACGGATTCCATAGAGTGAAGCACCCTGTCCTGCAGGAATCCTGTAATAACTAACATTGATTTTAACTTCCACCTCTGAGATCCGCAGGATTGGGACAAAATCATCTGGCCCTGCCAAGATACAAGGCAAAGCCCTGGGGGGCCGGATACGTTCACCATGAAAAGTACAGAAAATTGTTAAAACCTTTATACAGAGGCAAATGAGCGTAAAAAAGCGACAATTTAATGGGTAACTGTCCAAAATACAAACGCCCTTGTTCATAAACGACTGATCGTGCTCACAATTAAGCTGGGTACACACCATACAATATTATTTTTGGATGACCGATAGTGCCGAGGGTGGGGGTGGCCGCTCGTTCATCTGGATTGGACAAATGGGCGATCGGGCCTCTTGGTAAATCACGGCCAATCGTACAGCCCCATCATGTGAACTGTTGACCGCGCCCACTATTGCCGCAACAAACAGTCATTTGTCTTGGCCAAGAGCTTCCTAATTTTGAATGCAAGGCTTAGACAAAACATCCATTCGTGTGTACTCAGCCTTAAAGTACCACTACCCATTTACGGTCAGTGACTTGAACCGGTAAGTATCACAAGAGACACTCACTCAGCTGCCCCAACCTATTCATGAGAGGCTGTGTGGCTGTTTCTTATCTTATTGCGTGGGGTGAAATTCACCCAAAGCCACACAGCCTCTGGGTAAATCTGCCCAAATGTGTTTTCCCTTTATCTTTCCTTTACATCGATCCATCAGCATCTGCTCTCCCTGCTGGAATACGGAAGATCAGAAGATCTGAAAAACCGGTGCTTCTAGTCCTGTCACATTCCGATGATGTCAGAGCACGTCTCATGACTTTTTTTTGCATTATGAAGTAGCAATGACATATACCTAGACCATCAGGTAGGAGGTGGAGTAAAGTAAGAGGTGATGTCAGCATTTTGAAGTAAGTGCCCCTTATATTGCCCTTGGTCTAATATTTCCTGGAAGGCCTCAAACCCCCAGTATTTCTGTATACCAATAAGAAACATTTTCCCAAAAGTCAAAATCTTTTCAGTACACACAGTATTTATTGCAAGAACGCCAACACTTTAACACAAGGGGTTGGAAAGTAATTGGAGTTGGGGGATTCGCTGTACAGGAATGGGGAGCCGTAACCCATCGTGGATTACTTCCCATTGATCGCTTTACCTTACAATTAGAATAAGATTTGTACCAGTTTGGACAATTCTCCACATCATCTCCACATCACTTATTTTACTAAAGAGAAAGAATCTCTGCTGGTCCTTGTATTAATGTGACCTTATGCTGTCTGTTGATAGGGCAGGTCATGCTTTTACCGTGTCCTGTGCTAACTGTATGTGGTTAACCTACATGAAGCTAGAATAGTTTGATTTAATCAGTAGTGAAGCAGGGATATTATTCTGGAATGGGATAGAACCACAGTGCCTATTGTGATAAGGCCATCTATCCCTGTAGGGCATCGTTGGTAAACAATATAAAGACAATATCATATATTATAAGAAGATCCAGATCCAACTATTGACTTGCTGAATCATGCGGTCTCTGTGTTTGTATAGCAGGGCGTTATTTAGGATGACATACCATGTCCATGTTCCAGCAGCCAGAAAAAATGGTACCAGGAAAGTGTTTTAGTTCCTGTCTGCAGGAATGGAGGGTGAATTCGTAATAAGATTAAAATTAGTCTCAAACCTAATGTAACCCATCTACAATACGACTCACTTACTAGTATTAAATGTTTTATTAGAGATTTAATTGTCCTTTAAAGTCAATAATTTAAAAACTGACCACATGTCTGTTATCTGCAATCAATCCCAACTGATATATTCAGCACATTAGAAAGGTTCGTACACAGTGCGATATCGGGTGCCGACCCGCTACACACGATGTGTACGAACGGCCGTTACGGCGATAATTGCACTGTGTATGGGCAAAACGGCTACTCATTTGGAGATCCAAACGGTGGGGATCGGGCAATTATCTCCGACGAACGCCCTTTTCGGCCAATAAAGTGCCCATACACATGCCGATTATGAGCCAAAACGACCATACACATCGCACGTGTGTACGAAACCTTTAGGTGTATTATTACAAGATATTTAGGATAATTATTAACTCCATTCTGGCAGAGTAAGCTTACCTCTCTTTCATGCAGTCAATCAAGGTTGTGACTATTGTCATCAAACCAATAATTGACTGCTGTTTCACCTGCTGTCTGCTCTGCACATGCTCAAGCATATAAAAAGCTCTTTGAGCAAGGGGGGTCAGATACCTTTGCCAGAAAGGAAAATAACTTGCGTAAATATCTGGTTGCAAACTAAATAAATATAGCAGTTGGGGTTAAGGGGAGATAACTGACATGTCATCATCTCTAAGGCTCATCACTGAACCCTAACAAACCTAACTTCCCAAATACATCTAAATATTGGATTAAAATAATAACAATCAAATAATCTGGTGAAAGAAATTTAAACTTAAATTTAGTGCTAAAGATAACCACTGCTCAAACAAAGCAACCAGAGTGCCATCTAGTGTCCATTCTATAGAAAACAAATCATATTAATATAAATAAAAAAATAATATAAATTGAATATCAAGCTCTGTTTATTATTTGGGACAAGCTGGGGACAAGGTTGAATTATAAAAAAAAATAAATTAACATTTACTTACCCTTTAAAGAAAAGCTTATTTGGCTAAAGTGATTTAAGAAAGAGGACCAGCCTTTATGAAACTAGGGGGGCTATACTGTAATCAATACTAAGGGAAAATAGAATGTAAGCAATTTGAACTGCATTGGATGAGTTCTAATATTATATATTTTATATATTTTGCTTTTCTCTGTACACACTATAGAGAATCTAGTCCTTATAGCAGGGGTTTTACTCAATAATGAAGCGGTAGAAATGAGGAATATTCACTCTGTATACCACTATAGAGAATCCTAGTCCTTATAGCAGGGACTGTAAACAATATGAAGGGTATAAATGAGGGATTTACCTCGTATACACTATAGAGAACCTAGTCCTTATAGCAGGGACTGTAATAATATGAAGGGTATAAATGAGGAAATTCACTCTGTATACACTATAGAGAATCCTAGTCTTATAGCAGGGACTGTAATAATATGAAGATGATAAATGAGGAATATTCACTCTGTATACGCTATAGAGAATCCTAGTCCTATAGCCGGGAACTCTAACATATGAAGGGTATAAATGAGGAATATTCACTCTGTATTACACTATAGAGAATCCTAGTCCTTATAGCAGGGACTGTAAATATATGAAGGGTATAAATGAGGAATATTCACTCTGTATTCACTATAGAGAATCCTAGTCCTTATAGTGGGACTGTAATAATATGAAGGGTATAAATGAGGAATATTCACTCTGTATTCAATAAGAGAATCTAGTCCTTATAGCAGGGACTGTAACAATATGAAGGGTATAAATGAGGAATAATCACTCTGTATTCACTATAGAGACTCTAGTCCTTATAGCAGGGACAGTAAATATATATGAGGGTATAAATGAGGAATATTCACTCTGTATACACTTGAGAATCCTAGTCCTTATAGCAGGGACTGTAATAATATGAAGGGTATAAATGAGGAATATTCACTCTGTATTCACTATAGAGAATCCTAGTCCTTATAGCAGGGACTGTAATAATATGAAGAGTATAAATGAGGAATATTGACTCTGTAACACTATAGAGAATCCAGTCCTTATAGCAGGGACTGTAATAATATAAGGGTATAAATGAGGACTATTCACTCTGTATCACTATAGAGAATCCAGTTCCATTAGCAGGGACTGTAACTAGAAAGGGAAAGTTAAGTATAAACTTTGAATTTGGCTTGAAGGGCTGCATTTTGGAAGGGAATATGTGTGTTTGCTGCAGATTTTAAAACTCAATAATGGGAATGATGAGTTTGTAGTGAACGCTTGTTTGGGACAAAAAAAACTTTGTGTGTACCTAGTCCAAGTGGTGCTAATTTTGATCCAATCAATCAGAAAGCTACATCTGATTGGTTAGGGCACAAAATTAGCACCATTTTCAATGATAAGAACTTTTATTGAATCTCTCTGTATCTTTTTGATGATTAGTCAAATTTTTTTTTTACTTTAGTTACTCTTTAAGTATGGCTGCCACAGTAATGGTAAGTAGATCATAGGAGTGTACCGTGTCGGTGGGGGTTAAAAACAACTTTTTGATATTGGTCAAAATGTTTTTACGTTAGTTACCTTAGTATGGCTGCCACAGTAGGTAAGTAGATCAGTAGGGGTGTGTACCTGTGTTGGTGGGGGTAAAAAACAAACTTTTTGATATTGGTCAAAAAATTTTTTTACTTTAGTTACCCTTTAGGTATGGGCTCCCCAGTAATGGATAAGTAGATCAGTAGGTGTGTGTACCTGTGTCCGGTTGGGGGTTAAAAAAACAAACTTTTTTGATGATGGTCAAAATTGTTTTTTACTTTAGTTACCCTTTAGGTATGGGTACAGTAATGGAGGGTAGGTCAGTAGGTGTATGTAACTGTGCCACTGGGGGTTAAAAAAAACAAACCTTTTATGATTAATCAAAATTAATTTTTTTGACTTTAGACCCTTTAGGTATGACGGTAACAGTAATGGAGGGGGTAGGTCAGTAGGTGTATGTAACTGTGCCACATGGGGGTTAAAAAAACAAACCTTTTTATTATTAATCAGAAATTAATTTTTTTGACTTTAGTTACCTTAGTATGGCTGCCACAGTAATGGATAAGTAAATCAGTAGGTGTGTGTACCTGGGTCTGGTTGAGGGGGTATGTCTTTTTTGTGTTTACAACCATAAAACTATATTTTATAGAGGATATGAAGGGTATAAATGAGGAGTGTTCCCTCTGACTTACAGAAGGTACAGAAACAATTAGACAAAGTTAATATCAATAAATAATCAGGAAATACAACCTTAGATCTGAAGAAGTGTCAGGAAAAACAAAGAATACCTTATACACGATGGCAATAGTGTCCCACAATCCTCTTTAAAAATCCCAAAAATGCAGGTAAGTACATCCACATATAATAGTAGAGGAAGGAACAACGGCGAAAGCAGGATATGCTGCAAAAAGGCTGGTTTTATTTCTCCCACACCACGACATGTTTCGGGATCACCATTCCTTTATCTTAAGAAGTGGTGGACCTGAACCTGAGTTCGGGTCGAACGTTTTTTATGGAAACAATTGAATGAGCACAGATGAGATCATTTGAATGAGGGCTATAACACATCATTTTTGGTGAATTATGCAGGCAGTACACTAGTCAACTTACTGGTAGATGTTTGAAGAACCACTAGTGCTAAATTTTTTTTTTCCAATTTGTATCTGAATGTGATATGAACGGACTTGGCTAGGGAAACATAATGATATGTCGGTAGGTTACTTAAAGGAATAGTTCAGTGCTAAGTACTAGTCTGCATAGGCAGACACACAAATTACACAGTGCAAATACCTCTTTCCCGATTGTCCATGTGTTGTTCCTATCTCCAGTAATCCTTGCCGGTAACTGATTCCCCCAGTCCTGGTCCTGAATCTGCAGCTCCCCCTTTCCTGCAATTCGCGACTATGCAGGCTCGGTCACACATGCGCAATGAGAGGCTCCTGCAGTCGCGAACAGTGACCTCTCTGAAGTGCGCTGTCAGCCAGCCAGGACGGAGAGTCCACAGTAATGTGCGCATGCGACCAAGTAGCTAAGAAAATCATCCATCACTAAGGACACCTTCCTCCGCCTCTCACCTCAAGCATCCACCCAACTGCACCTGGAGCAGGTAACACGCTCCATGTACCCCCAGTCTGTACTGCAGGGATGTGCACTGTCTGTGCTCTGTGTGTGTGTGTGGGGGGGTTATCTATCTATTACAAAGGTGTTAACATTTTGGGAGTTATTTACTAGCAGCTATTTCTAACCCTTGGAGAAGAATAAAAAATAATTTTTTGAAACAGTATATTTAGGGGGAGATTCAATAAGCGTTAAGTTCGCGTTACTTACCTTAGCCCGATCCGCAATACAATAACTGACGTAAACGGGATTACGTCAGTTATTGCATCGCGGGATCGGGCTAAGTTAAGGAGCGCGAACTTAACGCTCCACAGCCTTTACCGTTAAGTTTCGCGCTCCTTTTCTATCTATCTATTATCTATCTATCTATCCTTTTTCTGGATGACTGTGTTTCTACCTACATTATGCCATATTGAAAGTGACGCACAGGCACTATGGGTGGGGGAAAGGGCGGTGAGTGCTGGATGGACTGTTTGCTACCTACATTATGCCATTACTGAAAGTGATGCACGGCACACGTTTACACAAACACACTCACAGACTCACGTTTCACACAGACTCACAAGTTTACACAAACACACTCAACGACTCACGTTACACAGACTCACACGTTTACACAAAACACATAACAGACCACGTTTACACAGACTCACACGTTTACACAAACAACTACAAAACTACATGTTTACACAAAACACTCGACTAAACATTTACACAAAAAACACTCCCAGAATCACACAGTTACACAAATACACTGGCAGAATCACAGTAACACGCTGCTATATACAAACATATAAATATATATAAACAATAAATACATACATTTTATTTCAATAAACAATACCAAGTGAGGTTTAAGTTGTTTGTAAGTAATCCCTAAATATAGTAGATCTGCCAGCAAACTGTATCTTATGCAGCAAAAAAAGTGCACGTGAAGTGAGGGAAAGTCTATTAGCATGGGGTCAAAAGGGGCGGGGTTATAACATGTCAGTACAGCAGATAGACAACAAGCAGTGCAGCTCGTGAAGGACACTCCCACCAAAAACCAGCAGAACTTACCGGCTGATTGCAGAGGCTACAAGCAGATTTTTTTCACAAGAAAGGGATCCTGGGGGATGGGGCACAGAGAAGTTTTATTCAGAAATTATGAAATATGTCATTTCTGAGAGAACACTTCCTTTAAAGGGCATGTTCACCCCCAAAACTAAAATTGAACCGACTACGGCCCGCTGTGTACGGTTTTTAAAAACCTTTCTCTTCAGCTGGGTGGGTTGTCAGGGGCCCGGCCTCCATCTCGCAGGGGGGGCCCACCCCATGCAGTTATGCCCTGCCCTGCCCTCCTCTTTCTGGATCCATCAGCACTGACTGTAAATCCTTTAAATTAAACAACCTTTTCTGTAGTATAGGGGAGCCCCTCCCAACCTAACCTCTATATTTAAATGTTAAAAAAGAGGCAGAGGGGGAGGGAACAAAACTTGGTAAGTAAGTTTCTGGACACTTTTTAAACATTTAACCTACATTCTGTTTGCGCTGCCAAGTGATGCAATTGAACAAGCACATCTAACAGTTTTGTCTCTCACTCTTGATTTAATCTTTTCGGTGCATGCTGATGCTAACCACAGGTTGGGCTGGAGCAAGGAGCCTAAACTGTCAGCTGCTTGCTGTACTTATAAGCGTTTTGATAGAATCAATGGGTGGTAGGAGAGCTAACTCCTACCTCCCACAAATAAATAATTTATCTATTTAATGTTAATTGTTAAATGTTTCCCTCACAATCATAAAGACATACTGATAGGTTGTATGTGTAAATAATGTGCTTAGATTGTAATCTCTTGGGGCAGGGCCTGATGTGAATGGATACATGAAATTGTAAAGCGCTACGGAAGATTTTGGCGCTATATTAATTTAATATGTTAACAAATGCCGGTTTGCTCACTCTTTCTGTGTGCGGAGTATAAGTATAATTGTACTTTGGATAAGCTTGTGAAGGTTCTCATTCATCCAGGTCATGGTATATCTGTTGTATTCAATTAGATCAACTGGACTGAAATGTAGTTCTTGAGATAGCGAACGTTTCAAGACTACATTTCAAGTCCAGTTGATCTAATGAATACAACAGATTACTTTGGATAAGGTGCAAAGTTTTTTTTTTATTGGTAAAACTGGATGTTTCAGAATACAAGATGAGATTGTTATTATATACATTTATCTAAAATAAAACGTAAATCTGCCTGCTGATTCTATTGTAAAAATGTGTTCCTGATTTTATAACTGATGCACATCACTAAATATGTATTTTCAGTTTCTGCCACTAGAGGTGATCATTTACTGCAAATGAAAAAATAAATTGCCTGCATGTTTCTATTAAACAAAACATTTGTCTAATGAAAGTTCTTTTCAGAGCACTATTAAGATATTTAAAGAAACAGTGAAAATAAAATGTAAATGTATGTGATTTTAGTTTTCCAGTAACTGTCCTTTTCAGTCTAAAAACAATATTTTACATGTTATTGTCAATTATAAGTAAAAAACTTTTTGGATTTAACATCGGGACCTATTTCCTTCTGTTTAATATACCTCCAACATTTGCCTTTAAATAGGTACAGTATTGTGAAATGCATTGCACAGAGCAGCTCTAAGATCAGGGTCGCTTCATATCCTCCCCCTGCAGCTCTGCACCATGTGGTTTATATAAGTGGAACTATTAAGGGTATCGATAGTGAAAAAACGGTTATTTTAAATTGACCATACTGGAATCTATAATTTTCACACTGTACTATTTTTTTAGAAGCAAAACTTGGAGTCCCTAATAAACCAAGTGGTGTAGTGGTCACTGAAACCTCCCAAACACTTTAGCCCATATGTAGTAACATGTAAGAATTCCGAAGCGGAGGCAAGCTAACCAATAAAGGACAGACTCAAACGTCTTTGCAGTATATTGTTGTATTCAGTTAGATCAACTGGACTTAAAGTTAGTTCTTGAAGATTTTTGCTAGTATCCGATGGCTTTCTCAATTCAGAATGACTTGTACAAGAATCTGTGGCAATATAAGTACCCTGGGAAAGTACCAATTAGCATATAACAGCCAGGTGTTAGGGACCTTCTGAATGCAAGGGTGTTGATTACATTGTGGCAAAGAGGTGTATCGAAACTGCCCAGGGTAAGGCAGGGTAGCATTATACATGGCAGACAGTTGGTGTCAAACCCCCCACCTCTATTCAGGCTTAGTTTCTTTATTTTACATAAATGTCCTCCTTGACACCTCTCTTGAATCAGTCCTGTTCCTTTGCCAGATGTTAACATAATAATCTTAAAAGGTATGTCCTTTAGATGCAGGACACGGCTGAGCCCTGACCCGAGCAATTGGCTCTTCTGTGCTGGGGCCATACGTTGGTGCAGTTGAAGTTTGGTCTCCCACACATACAAATCAGAGCACACTTCACTGCACTGCACTACGTACATGATGTCGCTCTTCTTATGTTTCGTATGGGTTTACGGGTGTTGTACTAACTGCCCAGTGTGTTGTTCGGTTTAAAGCAGAACAGGGATATGGTGTTTTTTAAAAAATTCTTTCTTAATTTCTCGGAGGACCCATGCTAAAGGGGATGACCATGTTCTTCCTCTGCTTGCTTTCCCCCTTCACCTGATAGGACCCCTATCCTGCTTCACCTACAGTGGTTTTCTGGAAGGAGGCTGTATATCTCATAGGAAATTAAAAAGATTGGCCCCCTGTAAGGTCCTTCTTCCTGGTAGTTACCCCCCTAGTCCCATAGGCTGGGTACACACGACAGATATTTCCGGCCAACAGTCCCCCTATCCCTGCTTCACCTACAGTGTTTTTCTGGAAGGAGGCTGTAATATCTCATAGGGAAATAAAAGATTGGCCCCCCCTGTAAGGTCCTGCTTCTCTGGTAGTTACGCCCCTAGTCCCATAGGCTGGTACACACTAGCAGATATTTCCGGCCAACAGTCCCCCTACCCCTGCTTCATCTACAGTGGTTTTCTGGGAGGAGGCTGTAATGTCATAGGGAAAAATAAAAAAAATTGTCCCCACCTGTAAGGGCCTGCATCCGGAATATCTGCTGGTGTGGGGCGGTCAGCCACGACCAAGCTGATCGGCCATCATTCGTGCAAATTGGACAAACGTAAGATTGGGTCACTTGGTAAATCACGGCCAATTGTGCAGTTCCCTTGGGACCGCACAATCGGTCATGCACACTGTCGCCCGTGGCCACTATTGCTGCGACCTACAGTCATTTGTCCCGGCCGAGCGCTCACTTGGACAAATACGTTTGTGTTTTTACCCAGTCTTATTTGCAGACAAGATATAGGATAGAGTTTGAGTGGATTTGACCATGCCAAGAATCCAATGACACCAATGACAGTTGTTTAATTATATTATAAAATACTAACATTTCCACCAAAAAAACACCAATCATAGTTTTGCTGGTGGGCCCAGTAATTTCTAGTTACACCACTGTTAGGGACACTGGATATAACAAATTGTAAAAACTTAGTTTTATACTTATTTATTGCTTGATGAAGGATAATAAGGTATACAAATCAAGGTTTTTTTTCTTTTTCTTACTGTTATGAGGGAAAATGCCCATATTGCTTCATGAAAAACCCCAGTTTGGAGGGAATCCATATCGATCCTGAAAATGCATTGTACATTTTTAAATAAAAAAAAAATCTGGAACACAATAGTTTTAACACACATTTATAAATTTTTAATAAATACCGTGGAGAGTTTGAGATTAAGCTTTATATTAGCATACTGTACATTATTATTTACATTCCTTAAACAGCTATCCTTGAAGTACATCTTTTATAAATTACACATTCTGCTCTTGCGCCAATGCTAATCCATGTGTTGATTAGAGATGTTTCCCAGTTTCGATACAAACCAGATTTTTAGGTGGATCTGGATCTTTAGTGTCAGTGTATGTATTATAATTAATAATAATATTTACTATATGTGCCAGTTCACTAGGTGTATTACTTATGCCATCAGGCATGAGTTCTGGGTAAAAATAAACAGGGTTATTCAATCAAAGTTTTTATCGTTTAAAATGGTGCTAATTTTGCCCCAACCAATCAAATGTTAGCTTTTAAATGTAAAAATAATATCTGATTGGTTAGGGCAAATATAGCACTATTTTAAACGATAAGAACTTTGATTGAATAACCCGAATAGTTTGTTTTTTAACTAAAAATATATTGTTTTTGTGTTTCATAAAAATGAGAATTGTTATTTGATGTGTTTTTGCTAGTTTAGCGTGACAAAGAGCTGCTTTTAGGGCTAGGCCACACTGAAACGCAAACGCAATAGCATGCAATTTCATGTGCGATTTTCGTTGCGTTTGCGATTTCTTCAATAAGTATAGGAAAACGCATGCGATTGCGATTGAAAATGCAGAACGCAAAACGCAATCGCATCGAAAAACGCGCGTTTTTTTGCGTTGCCGCGTTTTCAATAATTTTGAAAAATCGCAAGCGCAATCGCAAACGCAAGCGCAAACGCAAAAAAAACGCAGCAGTGTGGCCTAGCCCTTAGATGAATTGTGACAATGCATTTTTTAATGACAACAAATTACCACATTGACATACATACATACGTGGGCCATACTGTAGGTTACATGCTTTTTCTTTTGTTTTAGAAGGTTTTTTTTCCAAATCTTTCGGCCATTCATCAGGTCAATTTGTTAATATTGATATTAAAATGTAAATGTTTTATTATCAAGGTTCTGCGAAACACCAACAAAATGAAGACACATCACCTGGTAGTTGCTTGGAAGCTCTGGTAAGGGGGTAGGAGGGGGGAGGTAGAGCATATAGTATAGTGAGCATGAGTAACTAGGTAACTGGATCCAGGCCCCACAATTATTAAACCAAACGGTGTATTTTTACAGAATGCTCCTGTTTTCACAAGAGGCGATCTGCTAGTTTGGGCGACATATATTCACATATTACAGGGCTATGTACCGAGATCCACTATTGCTCTCTATTGCCTCCTTTAGGCAATGCACCAAGCCGATAGCGTCTCTCAGTGCATTGTGAATGGGGTTTACCTATTCCAAATCTTTAATGACAGCTATATTCTGGCATTAAAGATTCCATCCTTACAAGCTGTTATCGGCTCAGGACATTGGTTGCATGACACCACCGCAACCGCCGTTAGTTGTGCCTTAATGTCACGTTAACCCTTAGTATATCAGTTAACGTGTCTTTAAGACACAAATAGCCAAAACAGCTCTCTGTACAGTTCCCCAATTGTTTTAGTTCCACATTAAATACTTGTGGGCTGATGCAATAAGTGGAAAAAGTTTCCCCATGTTAATATGCAGCAACCAATCAGATATTATCTAATTGCAGTAACCCAGTAAAAAGCTAACATTAAATAGGTTGCAGCAAATGAATAGCATTGGCATACTTTTGCATCAGCCCCCAGAAATATAATTTATCAACCTTCTGGAAAGGTATTCTGGAAAAGACAAATTCTCATTAGCAAATCAACAAAAAAAACTAGAAAGGGAAAGTTTAAGTATAAACTTTGAATTTGGCTTGAAAGACTGCATTTTGGAAGGGATTTGTGTGTTTTTGCTGCAGATTTTAAAACCAAATAATGCCAATGATGAGGACATTGTTGTTTTTTACTTACCCTTTAAATATGGCTGTCACATGAATTAAAGGCAGGTCATTTGGTGTGTGTACTCATGTCAGGTTGGGGGATAAAAGACTAACTTTTTTGATGATTAGTCAAAATTCATTTTTTGACTTTAGTTACCCTTTAAGTATGGCTGCCACAGTAATGGATAAGTAGATAAGTATGTGTGTGTACAAGGGTCTGGTTGAGGGGGTATGTCTTTTTTGTGTTTACAACCATAAAACTGTCTTTTATTGAGGAAAAATCTAAATTAGTTTTTTTGAATTTATGTACCCTTTAAGTATGGCTGCCAAAGATATAAAGGGTAGGTCAGTAGGTTTGTGTACCCGTGTGAGGTGGGGGGTATATGTTTTTGCATGTATGACCATATAACTAACTTATTGATGATTGATCAAAATTAGTTTTTTGACTATAGTTACCCTTTAAATATGGCTTCCATGGGAACAGAAAGGTAGGTCAGTAGGTGGGTGTACCTGTGTCTGTGTGGGGGGTTGTGGGTATCAGGGATTGTATTTATGACCATGAAACAAACTGAATTTCATGTCTCTAGTAGAGATGTCCGAACTTCAAATTCCGGTCCGCTCGAGGATCCGCGAATTTTAGAAAAAATTCGAAAATCCGCGAGCGGACCCGAAATTACGAGTTTTCACGTATTTTCGTGAATTTTCGAAATTACGAGTTTTCATGTATTTTCGAAAATGCAAGTAATCCTCGTAATTTCGAAAATACGTATGTATGGAATTAAGAGAAATCCTTGTATTTTCGAAAATTTTCGAAAATACGTGAAAACTCGTAATTTCGAAAATTTTCGAAAATACGTAAAAATCCGCGAATCGGAAGTTCGGAAGGTGGAAAATCCGAAAAATCCGCCGTTTGCGAACGGGATAAATCCGCGGCGGATCTGGGTTCGGATCCGCGAACCGGCCATCCCTAGTCTCTAGCTCAAAAAATACAGTCCAAAAAAGTGGAAGAAGAAGAAATAGAAAGAACAGGAATTTGGCTTTTTCAAGCCAAATTAATAATGTGTTCAAACACATACTGTGTATAAGAGATGGAGATCTAGCATCCACAACAACTATAAACTGTCCATATTGTCTTAGTTAAAGCCTGAACAATCTACAATGGTGTGAAACAAGGATGCATGTAAAACTTTGAAAGTCATTAATACAACATGGTCTTTTTATCGCCTTTCACTAGACATTTATTTACACTCTGCACATATGGTAAAAGCCATAAAAGAAAATGGCATACTTAATTAAGGTTATAATACACCCCTTTAAATATGTTGAGAAAATTATTTTGCCCCTTAAAATAGATAGTTTATTGAGCGAAAAGCCTTTTCAGCAGAGCTGTTAATGGTGAATTAATATATACTTGATATATTGCTCTTCTTTTAATTACCAGAAATCCTGCTCCAGCTCTCGCAATATTTAAAGAAAGAAAGGATAAAAATCTGTTCATATTTACATAAGTGGGCTTCATAAAAAGTTACTTTGCCAATAAATGTGTGTGCTCTATTTAATTTTACTGCAAATACAGACACACACATGACCCTACACAGCTGCATTGGTTTGACTACATATAGTAGTAGATAGTTCAGCATTCTAGAGGGATTCATTATTTTTCATTTTTAGATTATTGTGAACAAGTATAATGGGTCTAACTCTTTACAAAATTAAAAAGAGGGGACATATACAGTGATTAAGTTGACTAATACCATATTAGGATGTGTTTGTGTGTGTATAAGTTCAATGTAAATGCAGCTCTCCCTTATTAATGAATTCAATGGTGCATGTGTCCAGGTCACAATGCTGGAATGCCTCAACATTCAACAATGCAATGCAGTTAGTTTTATTAAAAAAAATAGAAAACATTTGCAATGTTTCAGATGACTATGCCTCTTAATCTATCAAGGCATGCTAAAATATCTCAACTTAACCATATCAGTGTCTTTTACAAAATGTATTACTTATAACACCATATACTAACATACCCATTAATATACTAATAAACAAAGGCAAGAAGTTAAAAAGAAATGAGAAAAAATTAATGAAAAAATCCTGGTTCCATTAGTGTCAAATCCCCTAAACTTGTACTTTGTTGAAGCACTTGCTGAGTTTATTACAGCACCTGGTTGTTTTTGGTACAGTAAGAGTCTACCAGTTTGGTATTTTTATTATTATTATTGTGGAATTATATAGCACCAACATCTTCCATTGTACTTTACAATTACATGTATACATTCACATCAGGCCCTGCCCCGAAGAGCTTACAATCTAAGCACATTTATTTGACCCATACAACGTACAGTATCAGTATGTCTTTATGATTGTGGGTGAAACCGGAGTGCCCTGAGGAAACCCACGCAAGCACAGGGAGAACACACAAACTCCTTGCAGATGTGTCCAACAGTGGATTCGAATTCAGGACTTCGGCACTGCAAGGCATCAGTGCTAACCACTGAGCCACAAGTTTTGTCTTCTATTAGTAGAAATATCTTTAAAAAAAGTTCACTAATGTATAGGCACCATAAATGCCCTAGAGCTAGTTTGGGCAGAGACATGCAAAGTTTCTCATTTTTTCCAGTGGCTGAAGTGTGTCCCCAGAACCGCTGGCATAATAACTTGCAATTCATAATAGTAAAGAACTATTTATCTCACTAACAAACAAAAAATGAAAAGCCCAGAGTTGGTGCTATGTCCCCCCAAAACTGGACCAACCATGTGGAGATTCATTAAACCTTTCTGTGCCGGTAAGCTTCAGGAAGTCTTCCAAAACTCTCCCTCCCTCTTAACTAGAGATGGAACTGAACCCGGTACCGAAGTGGATTATATAGTTCCACCGCAACTCGGACATTGTGGATTTCAGATTTTTGGGGATTTACAAACCTTGGAACTATTTTCTAAAATATTTAAAAAATCAAAAAATTTCCCGATTTCTAGAAACCTCGAAAATATTACATAGAATGCCAAAACAGGAAGCGCATGAAGTTTCTGGTACTAGATGGTGTATTTTTAAAAGATTTTAGGCACTGATATGAAGTTCCCAGGCCATTTCGATGTCCCTGAGCCATTTAGAGTAAGTCACCATTGCTATTTTTACCTTCATTTTAGGCAACATTTTCTGGGTTTTTTCAGTGAGTTTGGCCATCTCTACACTTGACCTCTAGCTGCCATTGGTGAGTCTGTAAGGGAGGTAGTGTAGTTGCTACCTATTTACTTAATTATTAAACAAGAAAACAGATGCATTCAAAGTTTTATCCAGACAGTGATATAGCAACATTTCGGCTTGTGCCATATAGCCTTTATCAAGCATTGATAAAGCTTGATAAAGGCTCTAGGAAAGTTTGTCTCTAGACTGTAAGCTCTTGGGGCTCTCCATCCTATTGTACCACAGTAATTCTGTAACTAACAACACTGAATGCTGCTGGACCAGTGCATTGCACCCTTGTATGTAGCATGTATGTTTTTCTTGCCCAAAGTGACTAATACATAAAAGTTGCCCACAATGACTTGTACATATGCAGTGAGTTGCCCACAGTGACTGGTTGATATTAGTTGCCCACAGTGACTGGTATATATTAGTTTGCCCACACAGAGTGGTACATATTAGTTGCCCACAGTGACTGGTACATATAAGTTGCCCACCTTGACTGGTAAATATAAGTTGCCTTCAGTGACTAATACATATAAGTTACCCACAGTTGCTGGTACATATAAGCTGCCTGCATTGACTGGTACATGCATGATGCCCACAGTGACTGGTACATAAAGATACACGAAGGACACACACTGGAAATGTGTTTACTGTGATAGTACCAACACACACAGAGAACACACAGTAACTTGGAAGAGCAGCAAAATGTTTAACCAGGGAACTCCCATTTTTTTACAGGCCTTTTGTTAGGGTAGGCTTTACCTACTCTAGCCTTTAAGAAAATCTGCCTATGCAATATATTTATTTAGCAATATAGATTAACCGCTTCATTGGTAGATAATCACTGATCAATATAAAATATATTGAATCTAACATAATAATGAACTAATGAGACCCACTTCAATACATACCCAGATAGCCCACCAATCTTTCATGCTTAGAAGCTTCCATGGGTTTTCTTATACAAAAAACAGCCAGAAAAAAAGGGAGAAACATCTAAATGAAATTTCACAACTCCAAATACTATAGGAAACTAATAAAAGGAACCCCTCTAGCTACATCATGCAATAAAAGAAATAAAAAGTAAACAGCATACAATTACACAAGACAGAATATTATCCAGACCCAAGTTATATTATTGCACTAAATGCAATAAACCAACAGTAAACCAACACCCAATAACCTGAAAATACAATTGTACAGCAAAAACAAATTACGTATTTTCTTAAAAAACAAAATATAACTTTGCTAACAATAGAGAACTGTATAGATCAATAACAATTTTTCTTAAACTAGATTTTTTTAAGTGTATAAAGATATTTTTTTAATCGCACAAATGGTTTATTTACATAAGGGCACATGTTAAGATATTTAGATTCTAAAAATAAAATGTGCATTCTAACCAATAGTTTGATTACATTTTTTCATTTGTCCAATAAGCCAAATATCGGAAGAAAACTTGGACAGTTGGCTAATGGCTATACATGACAAACTTACCATACAGGTTTCCATAAGGTTGCAGGAAAACCTTCAAATCCCATTTCAATATTGAAACTAGGTTTGATATGAAAATTCTTTCGATCATTTTAATTTAAACTACAGAACCAGTAGTTTCAATCCACAACTAGGTTCAGACTCATCCCTGTACATCCCTGATCACTATTCACCCAAGTTTATAAGAATGGGGCCCCCTCTGGGACCCCGCTATGGGACAGTTTCCATGGTGTTTTGGGACATGACTTGGCAGGTAAGGGTCGGTAGTTGGGTGATCTTGGTGAGGGGTTGGACAGAGCCTATGGTGTTGGGAGGTATGGAGTTATTTTAAGAGCAATGCTCTGGAGACAAGTGACCATGTTAAATAAATAACCCAGAAAAGCTGAGTTTAAGTGGTCCTATTATCTGACATGTGGACAAAAAAAAATGTTGCAGGTTCTCACTAGAGATGGCCAACTTCCAAAACTCCATTCCACTCAAAGATTTGGAAATTTCCGTAAAAATTCGAAAATCCACAAATATTGCCATTAAAGTATATAGGGATAAAGTTTCAAAATTTCCACCTAGAATAAGGGTTTAAATAGCAGTTGTAACTTACTGTAACTGGCTCTGGGACCTGGGAAATGGTCTGAGGAACACACAATCCTCAAACAGCCGAACTCCCCGAACCTTCGAGGATTCGCGAATCGGCCTTACGTGGATCTCCGAATGGCCGAAAGTCCTGTGGCCAGACTTCAGGGGTCCCGCAGCTCAACCCGGTACTTATGTATCACTTATGGGAGTGATAAGCAGTTCACCTAATAGTTCATTTTTGTTGCAATTTGTAAAAGCCCTTCTTTCTGCAACTAAATGTTACTTTAAGTTAGCAAACATTTCCATAACAATAGAAGTAACTATGCATTTCATATTATGAATTCACCAGCACACACATACTGTAGTACATCAAGTAGAGATGTTAGAAACTTACCAGTTTTGTTCCATTTTTGGATTTATGGATCTTGGGAAAATCCCGAAGATCAGAAAATCCAAAAACAGAATGTACTTTCGATGATTATCGAACATTCAAGGCTATTTTCAATAATCCTCGGAAATAGCCTTAAACATTCAATAATTCTCAATCATATTTGGAAATGAACTCCAGAATCCCGAAAGTGCCGAAATCTAAATGATGCATATGGTTTCGATCAGAACATTTGGATTTCAGAACCAAGGAGTTCCGTGTCTTATCCGGATCCCATCTCTAGTCACAAGTAGATCTAAAGAAAGAAAAAAAAAAATCACAGTATATTAAGAAGTTTTTCAGTTGCATGTTTAAGACAACGTTTTATTTAGCTGTTTGAAATCGGAATTCGAAATGTGAACTGCTTATTAAAGATCTGAGCTTAGAACACAGTTCTAGATAATGCAACAGAGAAGTAGTTATAATGAAGTGACAATTTAATTCAATTCACAGAAAACACTGATCTTCCTGTACTCAATTAAAACAGAAAAGTATGAAGTGATTTTTCTCTTTAATACTACTATGGCGGCAATATATCTGTCCTAGGTTACTGGTAGATAACCTAACCTCCAGGGGTTGCTTGAAATAATGTTCTAAGTCCATGGATTTGGTGGAAGAGTATCTTAGTTAAGCCCTTTCTGTGAAAATCATAAAAATGTTCTCCAGACTTTCTCTGTTCCTCTAATCCTTGTGGGCTTAAGGAGGAAACAGGTAATTTTAGCCGTGTGTTTTCCACTGCAAAAGCTTTGCTTCATTTTTTTTCTTTTTTCAGCTGGTTGTCAATCTCTGTGTTTTTACTTTATTTATGTAACAGAAAAGGAATCAATGCAATGTATAAGCAGTTGACAATTCAAAAGTACACTGATGTTAAAGTAGCATTAGAATTAGCGTCTACAAGGAAATAGTAATTGTGTGAAAAAGAAGATCAAAGGACTTTGAACAGATACACAACTGATTGAATAGAAATGTGTTTCAAAGCTGTGAGTTTCCTTTTATTAGTTGAAAAGTCTTGAAAATCACTTTCAATAAATAATCGGAACATAAGAAGTTTAGACATTTTTACCTTCAGATGCTAATATTAATTTACCATGTCCAACAATGTTATATTAACGGCCATAAACAGGAACTCTTTGCAGTAAACTTAGTTATGATCAGTATCTAACAGTGGCGTAACTACTAGGCCCAGGATGACAGGGGGCCTGGGAGATAAGAGAGCCCGCAATCCCTAGACCAGAGGCTCCACGATCACTCCTGCCTACTCCTGACTTGTGACATGGGACGGTGACTATGACATTTATATTTATACTAGAATGTGTGTATCTTTTTACTAATGAATTAGTTAATTGCTAATGGTTATTTAACCAGGAATTAGTGTTTTTCCTTAGTTTTCTGAGTGTGCACTTTATCTGCTTCCTTTTTCTATGTTACATATTTCAATTAGAGATGTTCGGAACGGTTGAGTTTCGTTCCGTTTTCGAATTTTCAAAATTTACGGAAAGTTCAAAAGTTTGAGTCTCGATTTTCGAAAATCGTCTACTTTAGATTTTCAAAAATCGTCTACTTTCGATTTTCAAAAATCGTCTACTTTCGATTTTCAAAAATCATCTGTTTTCGAAAATCGTCTACTTTCGATTTTTGAAAATCGTCAACTTTCAATTTTCGATTTTTGAAAATCGTCTATTTTCAAAAATCGTCTATTTATGAAAATTGTCTACTTTCGGTTTTTGATTTTCAAAAATCGTCTACTTTCGATTTTCGATGATTGTCTAAAAATTGAGAATTCGAAAAAGCCGGGTTTCCGTGAAATTCAGGAGTTCCGAAATTTTCGTCGGGACTTCGAAACCCTCAGATTCGATTCGAAACTGGGTTCAATTTTCAAACCCACATTACATCTCTAATTTCAATATTTACGCATGTTATTTGCACATAGAGCAGGAATATGCTCAGGATTCATACTTTAGAAAACATGCCTGTTCACAAACTAGCACTATTTCTGATGGCTGATTTCTCTGGCTGCATGTAGAAATGGGTGTAGTAGTAAAAGCTCCTGCTTAAAAATCCTATATGTAACAATTTTTTCAGTGGACCTTTAATTGAGAAAAATCAACATTGTTCCATAATAAAGCAATTGCCATCTTACATTAAGCTGCATTTTCCCCATATTGTAGTTAGCCACACACAAAGTTTTCATCCATAAATTAAAACATAATGCAGAAAGTTGCAAGCCCATTATGATTCCTATTTTCTCTCTAGTTTCCTTTAATTGGGGTTGAGATGTGAATGTGACCTGTGCAGCTGGGTTCCGGCTAACCCATTAGAAGTGTTGTTGTTTGGGGTTTATTTTCTATTCCTTATTCAATCATGCTAATGGGATGCAATTTATAGTTTATTGTTAGAGATATAATTAATCATTGATAAGAATGTACAGAGGATTGCTTTAGTTGTGCATTCATTTACAGTTATTATACTGTGTGCCACTTTATTGTTCTCTATGTACTACAATGAATGAAACAGATTTTATGGGACAGAAGCTCTAAAATTCAAGTTGCTCACATGAACATATGAAGTGTAACAGATTTTTAGGGCTTAGAAAAGCTGATTTGCAATAACTTGTGTTGTTTCAGCTAAACACTCCAAACAAGGTGAAAATAGAGCAGATGTCATGTAAACTTAACAAGACAGAAAGGAGAAAATGTTTTGGAAAAACAAGATCACAAAAAAAATGTTGTTTTTTTATAGTTGATGTCAAATAAAATTCATCTCTTCGCTCTTCATGAATAAGGATCTTAAACATAAGATTAGACTTTAATCCTTGAACTGTCAACTGGTCTGAAACTTGTTTTTCCTTCGAATTTTAAAGTCTTTTAATTTATTTATTTCCACCAAATTGGTACAAACCATTTACTGTATTATTTAATTGAACAGATTAAAATACGATTGTTTGGAAAACATGGACTGTTTAGACTTCCAAAATAACATAGTTACATTGTTATTTTGGGTTGCAGAAAGACAATAGTCTATCAGGGCACATCGCTCCTGATTTGGACATGTGATATCGGTTAGCGTGACTTAACCGCCTTCCTTGCAGCGGCTGCATGGCTAACCCGAAAGTTAACAGCGCAGTGGCTGCAAGCGATGTTGTATGCCGAAATCGGCATTTTATTGCGTCACTTTCAGCTAATAGCTGGCGTTGAAAGTGCCGGACTAGAACAGCTCCAGGTACAGATGTTCCGAGCACCGCTATCGGCATATAACATCGCCGGGCTGTTTGCACCGGGTTGCCAATAGCGGTGCTCGGTGCATTGCCCTGTTTTAGGTTCAGCCTCTTTATGCAAAGTCCAGCTTCCCCAACGCACCAATTGATTTCCCTCTATTCAACCATCCAAATAGTGCATGTAGACATAATAATCAAGGACACAATCAATCACATATGCCCTTTCCTGTTTTCTTTCTGTGGACTAATGTCTAAAAGTGCAAACGTATCCATTAGAAGGACTCTATACAGAGGCAGAATTATGCTTTCCTTCCCCAAATCTAGGCTCATTCCTATAAATAAAGAACATTTTATTTGCATTAGCAAACAATGCCTGACCCTGCTAAAGCTAAGTACAGACAGAAAGATGTGGCCCCGATGCCTGACTGCCTGACAAAGGGCCATTACAGTCAATGATCATTTCGTATATGGGTGTTCATTTGCTTGCTGTTGATGAACCATCCCAGCAGATCATCATCAACACCTAACCGAATGCCCACATACCAACCAATTATATGCCGTAACAGCTATCGGTTGGGCAGTTGTACATCGTAGCAGAATGTTTCTCTCTGTACCTAGCTTTACAGTTACAAAGTCTGCTGCTCACAACAACTCCCACGTGCTTCTCTATGGGGTTATTGCGATAAGAAAGGTGTAACCTGGGAAAATTGCTTGTTTATGATACATCCCATAATGTTTAAAAATAAATATCTTAACTTGTCATTACTTTAGGGCAATAGTAAAACATCCCCATAAACAAATTAACTTTCATCCAACTATTTAGATTTTGTCTGCAAATCAGTGTACACACGGTCCTGAGTATTCTCCCTATACACTGCATGTTTCCCATGACCACGGCCGACTCCCCTATACACTAGACCCCCTGCCATCGTTCACCTGGTAGTAATGTCTCTGTGTTCAACTAAATTAGAGTAAATGTAAATTAAAAATAGACCATCAGGGGAAAAGGGCAATGAGCTAGGCAGTGAATAAAAATAAATGGAAAGTTATTGAAGGTGTGTTTACACCTATTGGAAAGACAGTTTCACGGTGGCTCAGTGTTTAGCACTAATGCCTTGCATTGCTGAGGTTCCTGAGTTCGAATCCACCCTTGGACATATCTGCAAGGAGTTTATATGTTCTCCCCATGCTTGCGTAGGTATGTGTCAAATGTGCTAAGATTGTAAGCTCTTCGGGGGGATGTCTGCCTGTAATTGTAAAGCGCTAGGAAGATGTTGGCGCTATATAAAGCCACAATAATAATAATAAAAGCAGCAAACAGCTGTCCCCCATATAAAATATGCAATTCAGTACAGTAAAAATGTTCTTGGAATTCTCCATACTCGTTTTTGATGTATTTCTAACTAAATGCAACTGTTTTTATATTGAGGATTTTTTCTTGAATCTAAATATTTGCAGTAGAAATTCTGTTGGCCAAAAATACTAACAATATTTAAATTCATTATGCACTGAGCAGCAAAAGCACTTTCTATCACCCATGGGTTTCTGTAAGTTCTGTAACTATGCATTTACAAATCCTCTGCAGATACACACTTGTTCTTCAGGAGATCATTATACACAAGCTAGTGCAATGACCTACCTATCAACATGCAAGGAAAAAAAATGCCCCAAAAGTCTTATTATTGTTTTCATATGAAGAGATATCAAGTACCAAACAATGGCACAATTTTCATCAACTGGCAGTGTATTGTTTACTTTAATTGCCCGCTAATGAGGCTGAATTACCAGGACGGTAATTCTTTGTTTACCACTTGAATCCAGAAGATACGAAAGTACACTGGACAAATGACTTTTTTTTTCAAGGTTGTTCTACTTTATAAAAATAAAACTCATTAAAAAGCTGCAATGTCTGTCTTTCTTCATCTGTAAAATAGAGAAAGAAAAAAAAAAAAAAAAATGTGACCCATAAGGAAAATGCTATGTAAGACTATTAGAATATTACATTACAGAGATCTGGTCTTTGTAGCGAAGCTACATTGTTATATCTATTTAATTTTTTTTGCTGTAGATGTGAATAGACTTTAAAAAACGCAATTCTTTGCTTGAACAAAATCATATTGCCCATGTCCTTGTATACTTACTCAACACAAAGAAAAGGCCTTAGGGAATAATAAAGATCATTCTATGGATAGCAAAAGAGCATAAACACTCTACGTATATCATAACAACTCTGGAGGGTAAACATTTTTCATGATAAAAAAAAATCGTTATGAAGGTTATCTAAATGAAGCAATCAGCAGGCTTACATTATCAACATGTAGAACATAATAAGATGTTACGCCTTATCATACCAAGTTGCTTTTTACAGTGAAGTGCATGCATTCCTTTATAGTTATTATATTATCTGGATTGTTGTGTATTTTTTCCATTATATCTGCTATGCTTATTTTTAGATATACAAAAAATCCATAAGGGCACTGGTAGATATATACCTTAAAGTATGGAGTTAAATTTATATGAAGAGGTGCTCCATCCACTATAAATATATATAAACATCAAAGGGAAGAGGGCAAAGTAGTGGATATAACAAACTGGGTACACTTTCCAATATAGTAGTATAAAGGCTCCTTTATTGAACAAACCGTGGGAGTAATAAGTGCATATATAATAGTATAAATATTAGACAAGTAGAAAAATACCCTAAATATTAAAAATCAAAAACACTCTCCTTCAAATAACCCATGTTCCAAAATGTATATGATCAGTATAGTAAGGTACTTATTCAATACAAGATATACCGGTATATCTAACATGGATAGTTCTAAGGTCTAGCCTCCATGTGGGCCTTATATAGTACTAAACCCTGTGACTAATCAGAGGTCCCTGAGGTATCTGTACACATATAAATAATTAGTAACAACAGGATGAAAACAGATCAAATAAATATATAAGTATTATACATCCTAAATATAACTGTGTGGCAGATCATAATATACACTCAGAGCACAATAGTAATGATACTACACCGGGCTTAGGCATTGAGGGTATTTCTGGAGAGCAGATTAAAAGTTATCTGGCTGGACGCGTTTCGTCTATCCCTGGACTTCGTTGGCAGCTAATATTCTATGTCCCTACCATCTTATATACTCATGTTGTAGGCATTCTAATTAGGCAACCTCATGGCGTAGCTCCTTTGTCACGTCATTACTAAGCGTCTAAACAAGCGTGCACTGCAGTAACCGGCACGCCTACTATGTGTCGGTATACGTGCTATTTCGCGTCTTACTAGGCAGTAATTTACATACAAAGTTGAGATGTTTACGTTCCACAGTGAAGGGGCATACAGTCCTAAATTCCATTCACATGCTAAATCCATCACGTGACGGCTGTCACTCTAGATAGGTCATCCGTAGCTCCTGAATATCATATAGTAAACATATCCATATACAATTAAGCAAAGAGAAAGGATTATATAGTATACCGCAATAAACATACTTGTGTATAGTTAAGCAACCAGGAAGAGATATTGTAATGCGAGGTGTAACAGAATATCACAAGAGTTCTACACTCAGTATGCTTATTTTTAGAAATTGTATGTGTGTTGGTTGTGTAAAATAATATTTTGTTAATAACTTGTTAATGAAAATTTTTCATTTTGGTGATCGAAACTCCAGTACACCTGTTGAAACATTTTTTCAGGACAATGTAATACTAAAAATGTTACCTCTTACCTGACCTGGATCCCGTGATGCTTTAAACTTGCGAGACTGCATCACGGGATCCAGGTCAGGGAAGACATAACCTTTTTAGCATTACATCAGCCCACTACGCCACTGTAGCAACCCAAGAGTATACGCTACATTGGGTAGAGTGGATTTTGTAAAAATTTCGGCCTAAAATGGCCAATCTTGCATCAGCCCCTATGTATTTTCTGTGAAACCTCTTCCTCTGAATTTCCCTCAATCAAACTACTGTAGTAAGTAAAGATGGAAATATAACTGTTTGCATTATGTAAACTTACTGAGTTTCCATGTATGTATGTATGTATTTTATTTCTTATATATATTCCACAGCGCTTAACAATTATTTACTCAATTCACATCAGGCCCTGCCCCCTAAGAGCTTACAATCTAATAACTTTTATGTACACATACAACCTATCAGTATGTCTTTATGATTGTGGGAGAAACTGGAGTGCCCGGAGGAAACCCACGCATGCACGGGGAGAACATACAAACACCTTGCAGATGTGTCCAAGGGTGGAATCAAACTCAGGACCTCAGCACTGCAAGGCATAAGTGCTGACCACTGAGCCACCATGCTACCAACAAGTGTTCTATGTGATCAATCTGTTTGATAATGATGACTTTGGATGACTTTAGGTAAATTGATAGGAATTTTTGCAATTTATTTTCATTGTTTATTTTGCATAGTTTAGAATATATTTACATTTTTGTGAGTGACATGGCAGCAGCACCACCAGGTCCCCTGCACTTCCTGCTTCCTTTTCGGAAACCATGTGACATTCTGCGCTGTCTCCTCCTCCCCTTGAAGCCCCCTGCTCTTGCAAGTCCTCCTTGTCCCTCCCACTCATGGACCCCATGGCCCTTCCATTTGCTGCCCCCCTTTGCCTTACAGCCCCATGTGGCCCCACCCACTCACAGGCACCTTAGCCCCACCCACTTGTGCGTGCCTTAGCCCAGCCCACCTGCAGGTCACTCAGACAGAAAACTGTGTGAAAACAGACTTTCGGGCAGAGTGAGAGTAGGGCTGTAGATTTCCTTACCTTCTCTGTGGGGATCTTCACACAGCAGGGAGGGGGAGAGACTTCCTGTCTCCTATCCTGTCACTGAAATCTGAGTCTGTGCTCGCCGGCAGCAAGGTGGAGGAGCAGCCTTAGGAATGTCACATGTCAGCCTCCCACCCATTAACTTTCTGCTCAGTAATTTCTTTATATCTTGGGCTGTGGAGCACGTAGACATGTGGTTGATGGCTCCTTTTAAAGGTATGCAGACTACTGTTCCCATTTAAACAGATGATGCAAAATGAAGCCTGTTGGGTTTGTTTAACTCTGTGTGAAAAAAATCCCCTGTTAATTGGCCAAAATGCACTTTTTAACATATTTGGTTAAAGCATTATCATATCTCCTCACAAATGGCTTTTCTCCAGAGTCCAGAAGAAAGAAATCCAGCCTTGCTAGTTTATCTTCATAACACAATTCTTCTTAGCATACTTCCTTGTGTCTCTCTACCCTTTTCAATTTATTGGTATTTATGGACAGGAGCTCTAGACTCCGCAATAATCAAGATGAGGACTTACCATACAAGGAATCTAGAAAGTGGCAGAAATTATACTTTCCTTCTTTAAATTAGTATCTGTTCTTATACAGCTAAGTATTTTATTTGCTTTGGTTTCGACACTAACTGACACTGCTTGAAGTTACAAAGTCTAGTTACAGAGATTATTATACACAATAATTCCCAAGTCATTTTCAATTGAGTTAGTTCAAACATCATCATGCTCCTCTGTGCATGTCACCATCCCTCCCTGGGGCAAGACAGGAGGCTGAGACGTTTGGACAGGAAGACAGCTACTACTCTTCAGTTTCCTGGACTTTGGACAAGCACTACAATGGAACCATAAGGAGCAGGAATGTAAGGTAAGGATTTTTTTTTAATTACTCATTGGGGCCAGTAGTGGGTTACAATTGCCTTTAAAGGGCATGTCCACCCCTAAACTAAAATTGAACCCACTACTGGCCCCACTGTGTAGTTTAACTAAAAAGATCTTACCTATCCTGATTCCTCCCTGGCTGTCCTTCAAAAAGCATTAAAAACTTTTTCTGTAGTGGAGGGCACCCCTGCCCACCCCCAACCACCATGTCTGATTGTTAAAGAAAGAAGCAGAACTCTACTTACAGACTGTCTGGCACCTGTTTGCTTGTTCTGGGAGTCGGATCAGTGCACTGCAGGAGCAAGGTGCTGTAAGTTGTGTTCTGAATCTTTTTTTAACCATCTGACATGGCGGTAGGGGGTGGGCAGGGATGCCCTACATAATATAAACAGTTTTCCTGCAGGGTGGAGATGCCCTTTAAAAAATATTACTCTGCAAGATTTTTTTTTTTTTTGCTTACATTTTCTCAAAAGATTTTCTGGTAAATAATAATGGTTAAATCCCGTAATTCTGCTGGTGATGAAATTACAGTCCATCTTTAGTTTATGTTCAAATGTTCCACAGGGATATAAGAAGTAACTTTCCATGTAGTCTGGGAATGAAGTTAATTTCTTTGGGATGTTGGCTGGATGTAATAAAAAAAAACTTTACTACAAAAGATGACTGAATGTTGCTTGCATCACCAACCCAATAAAAAAATAAAGGCCAAAAAGTACCGATATTTAATTAAGAGGTGTATCATTTGCCTGGTACTCCATCTGGCCCCTGAGATAATACCTGCGAAAGTCAAGAAAGTTTTCTCATTGCAGTAGAGGCTGGCATTCCTGCAACTTCTTCTCAGTCCATTACCCAGAATGCAAATATTTGCATCTTTAGATAATAAAGACATATTTTCCTTAGTTCTGCAGCTATGTGATAACAGAATGGTATTTCATTGTTTAAAGTAACAGATGTTTCTTTCTGCCAGATACAGTAACTTGATCCACCAAAATGCCAATGAGGCTAGTGAGTTGATGTCATCAATCAATGCACTGCACTTCTCTCCCACTAATTCAGATCCCGCTGTTGCTGACCCACTAAGAGAGGAGCTGACACTGCCCAGTTTTAGCACGGGGTTTACTCGATTAATGAAGAATAGCTGCTTATGGGAACAGGTTAAATCTGGGTTGCTGCAGTGCCACAGGTTCAGGTCATGTGTAGATCAGAAAATCAAATGGCTGCATATAGAATTCCTCCTTAGTGTTATCATGAGTTTTGAGGGAATTGGAATTTGATGAGCAATAATACTTGAACTGCTGTCATATCTATTTTCAAAGTTTAATATTTAATATTTTTTCTGCATCAATACATGAGGATGAGTTTTATAAAAACACAAGCATTGTCCGTTATTTCAAAACCTCAAAACCATGTTGGGCTCAGTCGTTTCTTAGTGGGGAAATCACTCAATTTATCAACAGCGCAATGATCAGATCTCATCCCCAATTAATTTAATTGATCACTCGATTCACCACCAGATGGCAGCACATTGGTTAGATCTCATCCCCAATTAACTTAATCAATCACTCGATTCACCACCAGATAGCAGCACATAGGTTAGGTCTCATCCTCAATTATCTTAAATGGGGTATAAAAAAAAAGAGGGATGCTATGTAAAAGTTGTAAAGTTTATTATTTTTTCCCAGGTTCATAGGGTGGGATATGATTGCCTCTACCATTACTTAGAAGCATCAAGAGATCCAACACTTTCTATTACCTTAAAAGGTTGAGGCAAACATTATAGGTGATGTATATTGCTAAATAACAAGTGCTGATGTTAGAATGAATATGTTCCATCCTTTTATTAAGGAAACATTAATTATCCAAATTTGTCAAAAGAGAATACAATAAAGAAGACATTCTTTGAAACTAATTGATTAACAACAATGATTGTGTGTCTCTTTAATACATATAGCAAGATCCTTTAAGTTTCAATAAGAGCATTGGTAATGAAGTAGCAGAAAGATGGCAGGCTTTTTTAATCAGATGATGAATACATAGTTGCACATATTTCACTAAGGAAAGTTTAATTTTAAAAATAGGAAATCCACCGCTACCAATGGTCTCTCAGGCCAGAGCCACCTGTACAATAGTTGCTAAATAAAACTGACAGTGTTTAAAAAAGTGAAAAGATTTTAAGGGAGATTTACCCAGAGCTGCAGCTGCTTTGGGTAGATCTCCCTTATCATATTCAACAGCGTCTGTGCGTCTCTGGGTAAATTTAACCTTTACGTGAGTATTTAAATTAGCTGGCATTTAATATTGACGGAGCTGCACAGCCGCTAGTAAATAGCTTGTGTTGGCTGTATGATAACTGTGCCTACCTTTTTGCGATAACTATGCCACCTCAATCAAGGGGTTAAAGTCACACTAACTGATATTAAATTGGTAAACATTACTTTAACATTGAATCTGTGTAGAAGCTCTCGGTGAATACAGGTGCGTGTATTCTAATGGTCTAATTCATGTAGTAAATTTAAAGTAATGTGATAACAGTATCACCATGTGTATAGCCAGCCATGGCATAATTTAATTTTTTTATTTTTTTTAATAACTTTATTTTTTAAAACATTTTTTTCACATAAAAGTAAATATTTTCAACATATTTACGAAGATATTTTTCAAAGGACATGTCGTTAAAGTGGCTATTTTTGGCATCATAAAGTTTAAGGTCTCAGTATGATGTTTGGTATCAACCGTATGGTAAGAAAGTCCATAGTTGAGAGGCATAATTTAATTTTAAACACATGGAGAAACCATTTTTTTTGGTTTAAATTTAATTTTATTCTATAGTGCTTATTCTGAGTGTGTTGGGCTAAAAGTTTTAAACGCTAATATGAGCAATTTACTTGTTCTGTACTAAGATCATAGCACAACTCCCATAAACTGATTACTACAATAGCTTGATGTATTACTTTCTTGAGGGATGTTGGGTGAAGTTTTAGAGCTAATTGTCAAAATCAGTTCCTAAGTTCCAGTCATTTTACACATATTTGCAACAGCTAAATGTGAAAAATATTGACCTTCCGTGGGAAGGCAATAGACGTTTATTTTACATTAACTGCTAAGGTATCACCAAGTTGTATTTTTTTTTATTTAATGTTTCATTGGTACTAATAAAATGCATTAAAGTAAAGTAAAGTAGAATGTCTTCATTAAGCTTAAATATTTCTTTTTGTAAGATTTTGAGATATTAATTTTTTACGTTACACTGGATAAAATTGTTAAATCTGACCTAATATGACAAGAAAGAATATTATACCAAACAATACAGAGTTTCTTTTTCTGTGCCTTTTTAGAAGAGGACCTGCTACTATTATCATTAAAATAAGAAGCACAAAACAATTTATGACTACCCTACTTTATTTATACTATCGTCATTCAAATTCAGACCTAATGTGAATCTTAACCCGCCATAGATAATCGATTTGATCAAATTGGTTAAAACTTGTTTCCCTTGCTTCTATGTGATTAAAGGAGAAGTAAAGTCTCCAGACAACATTGTCCCAATAGACAGAGCACATTCACAAACATACACAAGCTGTGTCTCACCTCTTCTTTTGCTGTGGCCATTGGGTGATTTATAACCTGTGAGTACTAGGGGTCAGCTCCCACAATCCACCTAAGCTGGGTAAACCCCCAGCTAAGTGTCTGCGTACAGGCACATGCTCTGTAGAGTTCAACAGATCAAAACAAGGAAGTTGCAGCCTTGCTTCCTTGAAGCTGACAGCCAAGCACATTATAGCACAGAAATCTTCCCTCTCCCTGACACAGAACAGGGATTTCATGTTTTGTTTTGAAACACATTCAAGGCTCCTGTCCTAACAATGATATAATCATTTACTTTTCATACAAAAAGAAAAGTAATCTTTGCAGTGTATTTCATAGATAGCATGGATGTAAGAATACTTACATTTCAGCAAAAATAAAAGTAAGACTGGGGAATAGAACCTGCAACTTGTACATTTACATGTACTTGTACATTTACATCTACTCTAAAAGCAGAGCTCTTACCTCTAGGCTAAGAGAGATACTATATAAACCATTGGTACATGTAGAATATTGTACTAGGAACATAATGGAAACAAAAAATAAAGGTAAGTTTGTGAATTCAAACTCATGACCTTCTGAACTATATGTGTCTAAACCTTGCATTTTACTTGTTGAGCCACCACTGAAGAAGCTGTAAACCTATGTACATTTAGAAGCTTTATCTTTTGCACGGAATATAATTGAAACAAAAAAGGTATGTCTGGGGTATTGAACTTGTGACCTTCTGAACTGTGTATTATTTAAACCTTTTAAAACCTTTTTTAAGCCTTACTCGGTGCGCAAACACTAAATAAGCAGAGATGCCATGTACATTTGGAAGCTTTATCTTTTGCTAGGAAAATTTTTAAAAAAAATGGAATATGGACGTCCCTGATAAGACTTTAAAAGCTGCTTTTTACCCTGCAGTTTATTTTCCAGCGACTCACACTGACTGGTAAATAAATTGCAGGGTAACAAGCAGCTTTCAAAGCCTTATCAGGGATTCCATTTGGGAGACATCTGTATAGAAAACATACATGCATAGAGACAGTGATTACTGGGGTCAAGGGGCGTGATTCTTTGATGACATCATGGGCTGTGGGTTGTATTGGCAAAAAATGGAAACCTTCTTATTTACAGAATCTATTTCTCACATATACTAAATGCAACATTCCAGAGAAGAATGTTACAATGTATAGCTGTTCTGGGGAGAAAAACTTTCACTTTTGGTTTTTAAAAAATGTTTTATACTAAAGTTTAGTTCTCCTTTAAGCCCTTGTCAGTATCAAGCGGTTAATAAAACAGAAGGTAATCTGGAAAATCATTCAGTACCTGCATATCTGCAGCAGATTTTTATGATGCAATCTGCTTGAGATTGATGGTGCTTTTTGATCAGGGACAATTGATTGGTTGCACCACCATTCAGCTTTTCACACATACAACCCAAGAGTATATACTCTGTTTATGGGAACCTTAAAGGTTAACTGTGGTCTCCATACAAGTGCCCTTTATTGAAAATAGCTTTCTCGTACCTTAAACAAGGATGATGTTTCTATCTTTCCTGGATCTTAAGTTATACTGTAGGCTTTTAAAGTTACACTTTCCAGAATGCCCTGTCTCTGTGTCTCTGTGACAGGCATGTTTAATAGTCTCATAAAAATGGATCTTTTCCGAAGCCATTCTCTGTCCATGATGTCACAGCTCACAGTATTAGCAGGACAAAAACACACTGTAAATTTGGATATACTTCAGCTACAAGCATGATCCTCAAATAATTGGGTGTGCACTATATATAACAGTTCTCCCTTAGGTCAGTGCATCTCCAAAACACAAGACTACCACAGTTGGAAATGGTGGATTTATCTCAATTAATTTAAAGCACTCCCAATTTATAGCCACACATACATGTTAGCATAGCTATAAAAGACATGGGTGTTAGTGCCCTAAGAGTTTTTTTTAACTCTCACATCTGGAAAACCAAAAGGACAGATTTTGGTTGTGGAAATATTTTCACAAGTATAACTCCCCCTTACAAGTACCCAGGATGAGGACTTGAATGTGTAGCCCTGGGTCCAGTAATACTTACCAAAGTTTCCTTCATTCCCCTGGTATAGCTATGAAGGAAGACCTTTAAAGAACCACAAGACTGATATCTTTGCCTCATTCCACTACTCTCTACCTGCTCTCTTCTATATTACACTGACCTGCAGCTTTCAAACTTACCTTAGAAGATGGTAACCATCAGATGCACCACAGTAAACTAGAGATCTACACTAATGATACCAAGATTTTATTTATACATTTTTCATGCAACCACATTGTAATCAAGTGAGAATTGAAATCAAATAAAACAGGTCTGTCTATAATAAATTGCAGATGTCTGCTGTAGGATGCTGAGATAGATCTCTGTGAGTTTAAACAAATATACATTCAGTAAAAATTAATTTGAGGAGGGAAAGGGATTTTGCACAAAGTAAATGTCTTGGAACCTGGAAGGATTTGATTATTAGGAAACATGGCTGATTATTTCTGTTTCATATTTCATAAATTAGCATTGTTCATTTCTCTTTTATTTTCTTATTCTAAGCATTAAAATGCATGTGCACTTGTCCACTTGTCATTCCCACTGATATGTTAAGCATTATTGCTCCACTTTGGCAGATTAAGCTGGCTCCTCCCTCCATACAGTCAATCAAGGCTGTGACTGTTGACAACATAGCCAATGATTGGCTGCTGATTCCCCTGCTGCCTCCTCCGCACATGCTCAAGTTCCTAAAAGCTATTAAGAAGGGGGAAGAGGCAGCTAAAATATCAGTTGGGGTTAGGAGCAAGTAAATGACAAGTGACCATTTTTTTGGTTTTAAGGGATTTTTTAATATAAAAAATTCAGCTATTAAAAGGATGCTACTACTCTCTACTACATGAAATATAGGGAAATAAGTCAGGTGTTGTTTCCTTGCAATAAACAAGCAGGTTTTCTCCATTTGTAAGCAGGTCAAAAAAAAAAAATTAAGAACTCTAATCAAGATTAAAGTCTCTGGGGTCCCCTTGGCAAAACATGGTGGTAAAGGCCCCCACAACCCTAGACCAACATTAGGAGTTGGGGCCTAGGGCAATTGCACACAGGACCCTATAGTAGAATAGACACTGAAAATACTGGAAAAATGACAGCATAAAAGTAAAGATGGGGATTTACATGTCCTAATTAACAAATTATACTGATGGTTCAATTGGATTCTGTCAGTAATTTCCAGTTTTTTAATTATACACTTACAGGGAGATTCAATAAAAGTTCTTATCATTTAACATTTGAAAGCTAACATCTGATTGGTTGAGGCAAAATTAGCACCATTTTAAACGATAAAAACTGTTATTGAATAACCCTGATTATCAATTAACCTCCCTGTATGGGGACAGAATAGTATAAGTATAAAAGTATAGCATTTGAGGTTGAATAAAGACATAATTGCTTCCAGTTCAACCTACTCAGTTGTACATACATTTCCTGCCTAACAGTTGATTCAAAGGAAGAAAAAAAAGTATCTATGGGAAAATAATACTTTCTTGACTGTGGCAATGGGAAATATCCCTGGATAAACTCCAACTCTATGTATTAATACCAGTAACATGCAATATTCTTTATTTTTAGAAACTCATCTAGCTTTTTTTTAAGCTATCCAATGAACTTGCCATCACCCCATCTAATGGAAGGCAGTTCCACAGCTTTACCGTTCTCACAGTGATAAACAGGTTGGGTCTAATGGAGTTTTCTGTTTACAATGATAAATATACAGCACGTATGGATATATTTACAGTATTTAGCTGTATAGCACTAAAAAAATTACATAATGCTTTACATTCACATTAGGATCTGTCCTGAAGAACTTACAATCTAAGAAGCTTTTTACACATGCAAACTATCAATGCTTGAAGGAAACGCACTAAAAATGTGAGAGCAGGAAGAACATACAAACTCCTTGCAGATATAGCTCAGGGTAGATTTTAACCCAAGACTCTAGAGTAAACCACTGGGCCACTGTGCTACCCTGTATTATTTACTCTTTTGCTGACCTTGGCAATATTCACATTTGTGTCTAAACTGTTTTCTTCAAATCATTTGCTGAGGCTCTAAAAGACATGATGTCAAACTGCAGCAGAATATAATTTATTTTGCTTTATTTTTTATATATAAATATGAAAAATATAGTTCTAATAAAGAAATAAATGAGATAAAATGATGCGTCTGATTACATATGACAATGGTCATTGACTGAGAAGACTTTTAATAACTTCCAATAACTGTTGTTGTGTAAGGAAATAAAATTCTCGGCAAAGCGTGGGCACTGATCTGTTGGCATCAATGAACTTCAATAGCTGAGCTGTACTCTACTGTATGAAGTAGGGTTTTTATATGACAATAATAAAAGGGTGAACTGCCATGCTAAAAGGATCTCAGACTCCTGTCTGACATTACTTCATCCATTTTTACTACAAGCCACCGCCCCCTACGTTAATTCTGTCTCCTTGCTCAACCTTTCCCTCATTATCTTACTCTCTTTCAGATATTGTTCTACTTCATCAAAGTGCATGCCAGCCAAGGTCACATCACACAATTCAATGTGACAACAGCTCTAAAACGGGGTTAACACTCTGGCATCCCAGCTAACAACCACTGTTAACTAAAATGGAGCAGCAGAATTTTCAAAGTATTTTACTTCCATAGCTAGAAACTTACAGCAGAGCCTGTTTAATAATTCTGTTTAATTTAAGTCTTCATCTAGAAGGAAGAATAATGAGTAGTCAGTGGTATTATGACTCACTTAAAGTAGAACTATGGTCTTAAACACTTATAGCACTGAGGCCTACTGATTTATTGGCAACTATGGCCCAAAAAATGGGAGTAAATACGGAATTATATTTTTCCAGAGAAGTAGGAAAGCCTATTTTACCACCCTTTGTGGCCAATAGCTGTAGGGCTGAGCTGTTAAAGTTCAACTTGTACCACATCTGATAGCTCACCACACAATGCTGTGTGCATTGAGCAGTGAGCTGCCATCCACATCACTTGAGCTCAAGGCTTATGCTAGTGGCCATTTAGGGAGTAAGGAATACCTTTACCTACCTCCTTGAAAAATTAACTTTAAAATCTGAAAAAAAAAAAAAAAAAACTATGAGAAACATGTAAAATCTTTCACTGTGGCAGTTCTGTGGCTATGTTAACTTTCAAGTTTAACCCTTTCAAAACCATAGCACAAGAAGATGCAAACTAGATTATTGTTCAGCTCCTCCTTTTTTGAATAAATTACACTAATCATGTTTCTACCACTGGGAGAGTAAAGGAAGGGGGCTAAGGAAGTAAGTAATGAAAGACTATACTTATTGATCACTGCTTCACTGGTACATTTTAAGGAATTACTTCGGAAGTGAAATATTCAGTGTTGGACTGAGGTGCTTAGAATTGTTTGTGCACTAGAATTCTATGTTTTGTATGTATTATATTTTTGGTCTCTAGTTGCACTTTAGTTTTCTATATATTGTGCATTACATTGAAGGTTTGACCAAGCCTTCTGGGAAATTTTACTCCACCCATAGTTAGGTCATGTGCTAAGTACTAGCGAGTCAGCTTCAAGCATCCAGGCCACACAAAAGAAGCTGTTAGCTCATGCACCCAGAAAGGCAAGTACCAGTAGGTTAGGACCCAGTTAAAGAAAGCAACCTTGATGTGGTTACTGGGCTTAAAATAATTTGGCCAACTTATTGAACTAATTAGTTTTATTTATCCAGGGGTTTAGCAGACTGTTTGTAGTAGCACCCTTATGGAGGTAGCCAATTTGCAATTAAAATTGTTTGTGCACTAGAATTCTGTTTTTTGTATGTATTATATTTTTGGTCTCTAGATGCACTTTATTATGGATGTACAACAGCCCATTTTTTTGTATACTGAGGTGCTGAGGGCCTAGCAGGAAATATCACATTAGGGGCCCAACCAGGATATATTAAATTAGGAACCTACACACCAATTTTTCCTACTTTCCTTACTTAAACTACAGTTTATTCTCTTGTTATTATTATTTTTTTTATGTATCTAAATTTTAATAAATAATTATGCCAAAAGAGGCCCACAGGATTCCTCTGTTTCTCTGGTAGGCCATTCTAATGCGGGATTTAATGCTTTAATTAGTGGTTTGGGCTGTTGAACAGGATAAAATGTGTTTTAGAACTCAGTTCTACATTATAATAGTTTTAAGGGAACATACAACCATTTAGTACCGTATGTCATATTTTTCATTCATTTTGAAAAGGGAGTAGGCAAAAAAACATTGCTTTTGCCATTGTCTATTCTTACTGCCTTTTTATGCGATGTTCCTAATTATTATATTGATTTAATACACTAATATATGTGAAATGTAAAGCTCTATAAGAGCTGACAAACATGGGCAGGGGGATGGCCTGACAGTGAATTGAATTCAGCAAGTTTTCTTTGGTCAGTGTAGTAAATAGTTCTGATTGGTCAGTATAGTAAATAGTTCTGATTGGTCAGCAACCCTTGGTAACAACTAGAGTGACTAAGCATTTTTTGGAAAGCTGTCTGTGATTGGGGTTACCTAGGTAACAAGATCAATGAGTGGAAAAACCCCAGATATGAATATTAGTTCAGGGATAGAGATCTGTCATTGGTTACCTGGGATGCCCTGAAGCTGCTTGGTGATGAAGAGGAGTAGGACCAGAAGGATGAGCTGGATAAGGAGCAGAGAGAACAGTTACATGGCTCTGTAAGGACCAGTGTCTTGGTCAGGTTATAAGAAGGAAGGAGTGCTGGGAGCCTAGCTGGTCATATCTCCCCCTGACAGGCTGTGAGGGCAGTGCCTATTAGCAGTGGGTGGATGGAGCTGTAACTCTTATCCCTGCTTCCCCTGCCATGTCTGCTGTTATAGTGGGACTGCCATACTGATCATACTGCTCAGGCACCTCAAGCTGCCTACACACAGCCTACTCTTACCCAGCAGTGACTGCTAGCCATGGTGATAGGTAAGTATATCCAATCCAGTGGTTTCATTTAGAGAGGAGATTCATTCGCTTTCTGGTACATTAGATAACATGGATCCACATGTAAAGTCCATATAGTTAATTTAGTTCATGTAACTGAGCCTGCAGCTGTTCCTGTTAATACATTGGTCACTATGGCAGTCACAAGGCCTGATGACGATGGCAAATGGGGAGGGTTAAGTTGCAGTACGACTACTACTCCAGCTTCTGCAACTGTCGGCTCAGCTGCATTGAATAATAATGTTTCTGTTCTACTGTTAATGTTTCTGTTGTTAGAACTAACGTCAATACTAAATAGAGATGGTCGAACTATTGAAAGTTCGGTCAGTTTTCGAACTTTCGAACTATTGTCAAAGTTCGAAAGTTCGAAAACGGACCCATTAAAGTCTATGGGAGGCAAATAGTTCGAAAAGTTCGAGTCAAATACAACTAAAATATTAATGGTAACTTAATGTAAATGGCTGTGGGACCTGGGAAATGGTCTGGGGAGCATGTTCCAATATTCAGGACTTTCGTAAAATCGATTTTACTCTCACGCGCGCTACTTTCGAGCTTTCGCGTTCGAACGTTCGAGGTAACATGGACATTTTACTCGCAGATTCGATACTCGCGTATAGGCTGTAATGGAGACTTTACTCGCTGATTCGATGTTCGCGCCTAGATACATGTACATTTTACTCGCAGATTCAATACTCAAACGTTCGAACATTCGATAAATCATCGAAATATTGAAAGTCCGCGTCCAGGATAGTTCGAGAAGTTCGGGTCCGTTCGAACTCGAACAGTTCGGCTCGAACTGGGGTTCGAATTCGAGTTCGAGTTCTAAGGGAAGTGTTGCCATACTGCTACCCCTCTTGGGATACCAGGGAAAATATAGTTAAAGGGAAAGTACAGTTATCTGATCACTGTTACCTTACAGTTTTCTACCTGGGTTTAAACCATCTATACCTATCAAATTTAGTTGTAGATAAAATTAAATGTGGTATAAGGATATTATCCCCTGGTTGGTAGGTTAGTGCCCAGACCAAGCTTACCCCAGTTTACTTTGCTAAGCAACTGAATACAAACCATCACATGCTGGTTATAATGGGTCATATTGTAAATGGGAAAGCAGTCGCCATTTCAGACATGTGGGGTCCATCCAGCCTTTCATTATATCAGGAGGGTTTCACAGTCAGTAAAGTTCAGTAAGGAAATTAGGAGGAGTATTGGACACTACAGTGTTAAAAATAAATAAGCAAATAGATTAAAAAAAAAAATATATATATATAATACAAGGATTGTGGAAGCACTCCAATTAGGCTAATTTACAGCTACATTTAGCGGAAGTGCTACTGATCTGGTCAAACATTTATACAAACATAGAAAAGATAATCAATGCACATTCCTAGGCCCCATACAATATCATATTATCTGCACACTGGCATACTTTATAAACAAAGGGGTTTTAGTATACATTACTGTGATCACATGAATAATTCATTTCGGCAGATAACTGAGGAAGAATAGTACCCAGAATTTTGGACTTGGGGATAATAGGGCCTTTGTCGACTATGGTGGATTCTTGAGAACAAAATGATCTGGATAAGGCGTCAGCCTTTTTGTTTTTGTTCCAGGCCGAAAGGTGATGGTAAAATTAAAATGTGGAGAAAAAAAAGTGCCCAGCGGGCTTGTCTGGGATTCAGTCTTTTAGCGGTTTGGATGTATTCTAAATTTTTATGGTCGGTGAATATAGTTATGGGTTGACTTGTGCCTTCCAGAAGATGCCGCCACTCTTCAAAAGCAAGTTTAATGGCCAGTAATTCTCGATGAGAGTTCAAATTAGCAGTTTGAACTCCAAGCAGTTATTTCTCCAGAAAGCCAATCAATAGAAGGGTTGTGGAATTGAAGCCAGGGAAGGCCTAGAATAATTGGTGTGGAGGGACAATCAATGACAAAGAAGGACAACATTTTATTATGCAGAGACCCAGTTTGGAAGGATAACTCCGAAGTGATTTGAGTGACACATTCTGAGGATAGGGGTCTGTTGTCAATAGCAAGTACACAGAAGGGATTAGACAAAGATCGAAGACGAATATCGTGTATTTGTACAAAAGAGGAATCAATGAAATTGCCTGCTGCGCCGGGAATCTAGGAAAGCATCCTTGGATAGGATTTTGGAATTTAGTTTTATGGTTACAGGTACAAGAAGACGAAGAGAAGAACGTTGAGGAGAAGGCTTGTTTCTATGGCATAATGTCCAACAGAGCGATTTCCCTGTTGTAGTTGCAATAAACGGGTGGAAACACTTATCTTACGACCAGGAGCATCAAATACTTTACAGAATGTTGCAAGAAAATTAGTAATGTCTAAGTCTAACGGGTCATCTTTCTCCCAGAGGGGAGAAGCCCAGGCCAGGGCTCCACCTTCCAATAGAGCGACAATATAACCCACTTTTGCTCGATCTGAGGCAAAATGGGAGGGTTGCAGTTCAAATTGAATCTGGCATTGATTAAGGAACCCTCTACAGCCTTGGGGATTCCAATCATAGCGAGGAGGAGAGGGAATACGGGTTCATGGCCAACTTGAGTTGCAGGAGCAGGAGGGGGAAGAGAAGGTGATGTATCAACAGGTAATATACGCGAAGCCAATGAATCCATAAATTGTGCCATACGGTTCAGAGTTTTTGATAATTCAGACATTACTCCCTCAGGGACATCCATGGCCCACTTGTACTGTAACGCTGCCCTAACTCAGTTGGAATAGAGTCCAGGGAAGACTCACGTTTAGTCGGATGAAGGAGGAAGCAGTAGGAACTGGCACAACACAAAACCGGATTAGGACTCTGTAACAAGGAGTAGGGGTACATGGCTGGCAGATCTGGAACAAGGAGACATGGACAATGAAGCTGGATACTGGACAGATGAGACTGTGACATGAAGCTGATACTGGAACAATGTGAGACTGTGAAATGGAGCTGGATCTAACAATGAATGACAAATGAAAGCTGGATACTGGAACAATGGAGACTGTGACAATGAGCTGGATACTGGAACAATGGAGACTGAGACAATGAAAGCTGGATACTGGAACAATGGAGACTGAGAAGAGCTGGATACTGGAACAATGGAGACTGTGCAATGAAGACTGGATACTGGAACAATGGACTGTGACAATGAAGCTGGATACTGGACAATGGAGACTGAGACAATGAAGCTGGATACTGGAACAATGGAACTGTGACAAGGAGCTGGATACTGAACAATGGAGACTGTGACAATGAAGCTGGATATGGAACAATAAAGACTGAGACCAATGAAGCTGGATACTGGAACATATGGAGACCTGAGACAATGAAGCTGGATACTGGACAATGGGGACTGAGCAATGAGCTTGATACTTGAACAATGGAACTTGACATGAAGCTGGATACTGGAACAATGGAGACTGAGACAATGGAAGGCTGGTTTACTGGAACAATGGAGACTGTACAATGAAGCTGTACTGGAACAATGAACTGTACAATGAGCTGGATACTGGAACAATGGAGACTGTGATAATGAAGCTGGATACTGGAACCATGGAGTACTGAGACAATGAAGCTGGATACTGTAACAATGGAGACTGTACACTGACGCTGGAGACTGGAACACATGGAGACTGTGACAATGAAACCGGATACGGAAAATGAAGATTGTGACAATGAGCTGATACTGGAACTGACTGTAACGATGAGCTGGATACTGGACAATGGAGACCTGGTAACAATGAGCTGGATACTGGAACAATGGAGACTGTGACAATGAAGCTGGATACTAACAATGAGACTGTGAATGAACTGGATACTGGAACAGAGACTGCCAGAATACCAAAGCTAGAACCCTAGACGCCAAAACAACTGACAAGCAGCGTCTAGGGAGAAAGCTTTTCAAGCTCGCGAAGCCGGCGCACCGTCGTGGCAACGTCAGACGGCGCTCGCGCAAGACGCGCGAGCCAGCGTCAGCTTCACTGGGACCGGAGTGCTTGCCTAGCGGATCGTTGCTGGAGCGGACGCACAGGTAAGTACCTTACAAATCTTCTATATACTTGGTTAGTGTTGCTTTGTTCAACTATCCTAACTTCATCATTCATTTTAGTTTTCATTCCGTGTTACAATCCTTGTTACTGATTTTATAATCTTAACAATCCTTTTACTGATTTATAATCTTACATCCTTGTTACTGATTTTATACTCTTACAATCATTGTTACTGATTTATAATCTTCCAATCCATGTTACTGATTTATATCATTACAATCCATGTTACTGATTTTTAATCTTACAATTTTTCTTACTGATTTTATAATATTACAATCCATTACAGATTTTATAATCTTACAATCCTTGTTACTGATTTATAATCTTACCATCCTTGTTACTGATTTTACATTCTTCAATCCATGTTACTGATTTAACATTCTACAATCCATTTTACTGATTTATAATCTTACATTCCTTGTTACTATTTTTATAATCTTACAAATCCTTGTTACTGATTTTATATCTTACAATCCTGTTACGATTTTACATTCTTACAATCCATGTTACTGATTTTATACAATCTTCAATCCTTGGTACATGATTTATAATCTATAATCCTTGTTACTGATTTTATAATCTTACAATCCATGTACTGATTTTATCTTACATCCACTGTTACTGGTTTAATAATGCCCTTTTCTATTCCCCTGATTACAGCCGTTTCCTTCCTATCTCACTCTTTACATCAGGATTAAGCTGCATTATAACTATGGCCTTTAGTGACGTGTTGTTTGGAGTGGCTATTACCTATTTTACCTATGCGAACCCACAGTCCCACTGCTTTTTGTTTTTAAAAAAAAAAAAAAAAACGACTCCTGGTCACATGACATCACCCGTCACGTGGCCTCAAAAATCGTACGTCCGCCATCTTTGTCACGGGCAACCTGTATCTAGCACGCGATAGGCGGAGGCAGTACCTCCTGCGATGACGTTCTCCGCGTAGGGACTGCCCCTTTGTTATAGTGACCGCCATTGTAGGCGAGTTTAGCAAGGGGAGCTCCTGTTTTGCACTTTGGATTTGTGGGGGTGGGGGGGACTATTTATGAGGAGCCGCCACACTTCAACGTTCCAGCTGAAGACCCTCGGCGGATCACCCCCCTCCCCCTGTTTACAGATACGTGGTACAGTCTGTTTGAGGCCTTGCCAGGGGAGACCACAAGGGCCCTGCCCGAATGTAAGCTCATCGCTGGGTAGTCAGTCATACCACATAATGTTGGTCTCTGCCGCGTCTGACTGTCTCTCTCTGAGTCGACTCCTATGGCTTATTGCTGCACTTTGATTCGTAGTGACTTAGCCAGATTCTTTATACTGGGGGGGCTCTCTGTCCATATGGCAAGATCGTGTATTTGATTCCATAATCGTCTCGCCGGTAGGGGCTGCCGATGATGTGTTTGTCGCATTGTCGCTCAATTCAAGGTAACTTTGGAACGGAGGCTGGGGGGTTCCCTGAGCATACGGAGGGGGCTTGATCAATAGTGGCCACCGACCCAGCTGTGTTCGCGTAGTCCGTATGGTGACGGGGCTGGGGGTGCTGAAGGGCAACACCATTGTCGGGCTGTGGAGTGTCAGGATATGCTGACAACTGAGGCAGAGCAAGCGCTTGCGCTCGAGTGTCACCGTGGTCACGGACGGGACGAAAAATAAAGCTGTGTGCTGTGAGTGTGGAGGTGGCAACACATCCCCGAGGCGGTGAAGGTGCGGTGGAGCACCGGCACACAGTCGCTGGAAGCCGTGAGAAGCCATGGAAGGGGCAAGAGCCGGAAGGAACACACTTTCAGGCAGAACGGGCACGCAGGCCATGGTCCACGGAAGAGCGGGGTGAGTGATATTGCTAATGGTTTGTTGAGACACTTACTAGTCTGGAGCCTATGAAGCCAAAGCTGGAGCTCACCCACAGCAGGCTACAAACTGCCTGACCGCTCAGCAAGAACCCAAGGCACGGAATGACGCTGGCCCACGAGGTGCTCGCAAAGGGGGATACAGTGTAGGAACAACCTAAGTTATAGATGGGGTAACTTCATGGGTGTGAAACTAACACAAGAAGGACAACAGGCACTGTTTTCATGAAAAGTGACCAATGTGGCCGTAAAGCTGGACACCAAGGCAAAGACTTTGTAAAAGTGGTTTCTGTTGAGGTGCCATGAACTGGCTTGCCTTACAAAACTATTGGCTGCGAGTATGTCTGAGGCATAATTAGAGGGCTGTTTTACTTAGCTACTGTCGGATTTGAGACTCCTATGTTGTGTAGCATGGTAGCCAACGACGGTGACAGTGAACCTTATTAAATAGGTAACATTGTACCACAATCATACTGTGTGTGGGTTCAGAAGGACTTGATACACTTAAACGAAGATTATCTACCAGGTGCATAATGCGTCCTATAGGTTTTTTTCATTTACCAGTTGGCCATGTATGAAAGCGTGGCATCAGCTGTTGCTGTAGACACAAGCCATACTACTGTGCAGCTGCCCTTGGTGATGTTCCTTATGTAACTGCAACATAGGTTTTGATTATTGCTAAACGGTGGAAATGTTTGGAAAAGATGCCAGTTTTTCACTAGCAACGACTAGAATTAGTTGTCCCTGATGTTTCATAATTATGCATCGGTAGACATAGGGTATCAACTTACAACTTCACTTGCTATATGGGAGAAAATTTAACTAGGGGCAGTGAGTTGTGGGTAGTACAAGTAGGCCTCAGGAGACATTTGCAGGGAGATTCAATAAAAGTTCTTATCGTTAAAATGGTGCTAATTTTGCCCCAACCAATCAGATCTTATTTAACATTTGAAAGCATATTGATTGGTTGGGGCAAAATTAGCACCATTTAAACGATAGAACTTATTAAATAACCCTGTTGGAGTTTAATACTTGCAAGGTATATATAGTCAGTTGAGGTCTGACAAAGGCTATGTGTACAGTGGACACCAACATAGCAACATCTCTGTGTGTTGAATAGTGTTTCATAGGTGTTAATGAAGGCAATTGTTTGTTGCCAATGACGTTAGTGCATGTATTTGTTTAAATTTGAATGCACTCGGGTATAAAGCTGAAGTACTGATCCAAACTACAGAATTGAGCCTCAAAGGAAAAAGCATTGTGACTATACACAGTTCTATTTATTTACTTACCTTTGTAAGGTTGTCCAACTTTCAGCCCTGTGGCTAAACTTTACTTCTCATAGCATTCCATTACAAACACTTTTTGGTTGTTTGCTCAGAGACTCCCTGAATGTGATGTGGAGGGTGTTACTAAATACATTTTTGTAGATCCACATTGAAGATCTTTGTGTAGCTGCACTGTCTGAAAGTTTATAGTGTGTGTGTATATACACAGGATTAACTTAAGTTAAGCCATGTTTTTAAGTGATCAAGTAAATCTTTTGTTTTTCATTCTGTTGATTGAGCTTTTAAGTTTTTTCATGGTGTAGCTATACAAAGAAACCCCGGCATTAGCACTTTTTGAAATTTAGGAAATGCTAAGGTTCTGATTACATTCTGGTTTGTTTCTGTTCTGTGTCATCTTTCTGAATGATGCTTTATACTGCATTGGTTGGAATCCTGAACAAATGTTCTGTGGCGATTTCTTAGCCAATTTTAAAAACTGATTTCTGGCAGAGGTATATGTTAAGGCAAGCAGGGGTTGATCCCCCTACAATTCCAGGCAAATCAAGTATCTCTCAATGTGTGTATTAATCTGTCATTTGACACATCTGGTGTTCACCTTAGGGCACTCATTTATTCTATGTAGAGGGCAACTAGCACCTTAAAACATACTATCTATTATTCATAGAAGCTTTCTGGCACAGTGCAGAATTTAGGCACACAAACCTATCAATCATCTGAAGTTTTATTCATATAAGTCCTATATCTATAATGCACACAGTAATACTTTTAGAATACTTCCTTAATGTCCTACCTAGAACACGCTAGTTAAGTGAAATAAGCCCAGAGCGTTAGGTGAAGAGCATGTGGGAAACAAAACTTTGTGTTAATTGTACCTATGCAATCTGTTCAATCCAGATATCCCATGTTGACTGTCTTGACTGGTCACTACATTTAGCTCTTGGTTGATACAATACTATGTGTGGGCAAATCTTGGAGGAAGGTTATAAATGTGCCTGTGACTAAGTTTTTTTAATTTTTTTATTAAGGGGACTATGTTTTCATACATATGTTCTTAATTTTAATATTTCTGTCCTACTTTTCAAAACAAGCCCAGGATCATGTCTGTAGCTGCAGTCTATCCAGAGTTAGTTAACTTTTGTGCACTAGACCCTCAGCACCTCACAGTCATCGAGGGTCTGAGCATGCTTACTTATGGTGGACAGGATGCTCTCTCCCCTGATAACTGCTAATTAGCACACCAGGAATTCTAAAGGTTCTACACACGCTCCATTGAGCAACGACCCCCGGTGGGCCGAGCACTACACGCAACAAACAGCCGTTCGTTGTGTGTAGTGCTCGGCCATCGGGGTGTTGCTCGCTCGGAAATTGAGCGTGTGTACGAACCTAAGTCTTTCCTCAAGGACATTGAAGCCTGGAAAATGTCTAACTTAACCATAGGCAGAGGCATGCAATATTTGCAGGTGTCTTTTTTTTTTTTTTGTGAAATACATTTTGTGGGTATGCTAATTAGCTTTACAGTGTAGATGGCTCGTTCTGTGTCACAGTTTTAGTGGAGAGAGCGTGTGTGAAAAAGAGCTAGAGGTCTGTAAAATGCAAGAAACTTGTATGGAGAGCACAGTTCCCCTTCAATGTCTATGGAACTAGCTACTGTTAAAAAAAAGAAAGTTAGATTGTCTTTTAATGAAAAAAAATCACATGGTTCCAATGTTGGATGCTCATTCCCAACAATAGCCCCGACACACATTGTTCTCTCAAAGCAGCAGATCCATCACCTGGGTAACTTGGTAGACCAGCACGAGATTTAGGGGTGGTGGGTTGGACAACGTGTTGTAAAGCTGTAACTTGCTCAAGGAATGCAGGCCATACACTTCTCATTTTACTTGTATCAACAGCATGGCCCAAATATCTGTGTTATTACATTAAGTCACAATATGAATGATCCAGCGGGAAATGTCAGCAGGTTATCACCTAGACGGCTCAATTTTTAATAAATTAAATACCAAATCCACCAAATATTTAATCAGTGTATGGCCGGCATTATCATTGCTTTATTACCAGATGCCTCAATACAAGAATTTGATTGCATATTTCAGCTGCTACTAAATGTTCAATCTTTGTGCAATTTTACACCTGACGAAAGCTGTGTGTGCTCGATAATAACATTTGTGGGAGCTCATTTGGGTGTCATTTGTGTCCTTTCCTACCAGATCAGTGAATGACGCCAGACTGAGTGGCCAGGCATTAGTTATTGCCAAAAATGTTGAGTGCACAAATCACGTCTGCACTAGGTTTTTATAGGATTTTTCTCCTGGTGCCTGTGCAACTGGCTACCTCACAAATTGAATTGTCTCCTGACATCAAAAATGCATCTACTTAAGGCTCGTACACACGTGCAATCGCGGGTCCCGACCCCAACGCACGGTGTGTATGAACGAACGTTTTGGCCGATAATCGGCCCCTCTGTAGGAGCTTATCGGGCGAAACGGTCATTCGTTCAGGGATCGTTAAACATCCGTGCTTGGTGGATCTCCGACGAACCAACGTTTTGTGCAGAATCTAGCTCCTCACACATGGGGCGATTATCGTCCGAAACGTTCGTTTCACACATTGTGCGTCGCGGTTCAGGACCCGCAACGCACATGTGTACAAGCCTTTAGACTACTGTTGTTTAAAACGTGGTTTCATATATTTGTGTGGATTTCCAGTTTCTTACCACTGCCCAAAACACAGTGATTGGTTAAGTTGTCTTTTTTGTGCTCTGTGTGTTCGTGCCTATGACAGGAATACAGACGTAAAGGTATCAAACATTTTACAGAGTAAATATTAGTGCAATCTATTAAAGGAAAAGTTCAGTGGAAATTATCAATATTTGTTAAATTTTTAGTTTGTGTAATGCCTTCTAGTTATTCTACATTTCTCTCCCATTTTGAAAATCAGTTGATTCATACCCTTTGCTGTTCACTGCTGTTGACATTAGTGAGCTGACATTTCAGGTTCTGCACTGGTCCTTCTTCTTCCCAGAATGCACCACATCCTTGGAATGTTCCTAACAGTATTTCTACTGATTGGCTGTTGGATGGGTCAAAGATGCTCAGATCTCTTTACTGAGCAACTGAATCAACCCAGGCCTGGTCAAGGGCAACCATAACGTCTCTACTAGGGGTCCTGCAAACTGGAATCAGTATTTCGGTTGCATTATGTATACTCAGACAAATTGCTGAATTGGCCATTGGATGAAAAATACTGCTCTTTTTTCTGAAGCATATGTATTTGCAACCGAACTTCCCCTTTAACTCCCTTTAAAGGAATGCTTGTATACACATAGAATAATAATACATCCCAACTCGCTGCAATTCAGGATATTGAGGCTTTATATATATATGCAATATGATAAATGGCAATAGACCTGAACAAAGACAAGCGGCAAACCGTTTAGGCTGCAGTTCCCTTGTTAAGTTCTTTACATGAGCATTGAGTTGTGATGGCAGAGCTAGGTGTTTAATAATACGCTAGCCCTTTATTAGTACTATGCGCCAATACTTTTATTTGGGCAAGGCAGCATGATATTATTAATTTCACAAATTAGCAAATATATTTCTTGTCATAGCTGCATTTTATATTGGTTTGATTTATAGTGAGATAACGAGAAGATGTCTTATAGAGTAAATGACACGCTGTTTAATCGTGAAGTTTGCATTGGAATGTCAAAGACCCCTGGGCAAGTGAGCCTGCCCTATATCGTTAGCAAGCATTTTATCAGCATCGGGCATGCGTTTCATCCCTTAGGTCTTCTAAGAAGTGGTTGTAGTGTAACTTGGCATACTTCTAAAGTCAAATAGCATGATAAGGCCACTTCCCATTTGTCATTATAAGCTGTACTGAAGTATGATCAGATGCAGCACTCCTGCTTTTTCCAGGTTCTTCGTCGATCCCCTTTGTGGTACGTTTCTACACTTATCCGGAGCATATTTTCTTGGCACTGCACTTACATTTCTATGTGATCCTCCATCGGGTGGTTTGTGTGTGTGCTCGCGTGTGTCCCAGACCACCTAAGAAGCCATCTAGCACTGATTTCTAGATTTTCTTTTGTTGTTTTGCAACCTTTAAAACTCGCTGCATTTTCATTTGAACAGGAAGTTGTGCGGATTTTCTAGCTCGTCTCTCTGGTTATTGGAAACTGTATTCTTCCATACTTTATGACAAATTAACCATTTTGTTTCCATAGCTAATCGACCCATGATTTTTTTTTTCTCTGTTTTGTTCTCTGTAAGACCCATTGTAGCATCCTAGAGCTTCCACTATGTTTGTGAAGCTCTCACTACAAGCTGCTGTTACACTGACTCTCTTCAGTGATTATGATCTCAGCTAAGCAGGGGGAGAGATATGAACTTTAGTAAAAGTAAATAACAATTAGCAAAGTTAGAGAACAGGCAGAGTTCAGTAACTTACTTTTAAAGAATCTCAGCACCACTTGTCCTCCTCTCTCCCCCTCTCGCCCCTCCCTTCACATATTGCTACTTTATTCCACACTTGATTGCTTGCAGTCTAGCTCTGGAAGGGAGGGTCAATAGGATGTCAGCACTTCATTTAAAGTCCTTTCAACTGACAATGCTCGACCTCTGTATACAGCCCGTCACTGCTGAGGGAAGAAGACAGAGAGGGGAGGGGGACACACAGCTTGGTACAAACTTCTGCCAGTGTGAAAAATGAAGCCACACGAAACATGAAGTAAGGCAGCTTATAAATGATCTATACATTGTATACAGACAAAGTTTTTTTTTCACTATAGTTGCCCTTTAATCTTCTATACAACTGCTTGTTAAATTATAATTCCTATTCTTTATGTAAGTGCAGAAGTTCTGATGTATTGAGACAAAATTCATTCTTTGACTTGGTTCCTTGGGAATACCAGATTGTTTACTCCATCAATTCTTCTAGTTTCTAATATAAAGGTTTGTACAGTTAGGGTTTTAATTATAGCCCATTACTACTTGGTAAATCATGTAGCACTTGCCTAAGTCCACACTAAATGCACAAAAAGAGTGATTGTGCTTTTTCCATGCGCTTGTATCCGATTTTAGTGCGATTTTGACACAGACCAAAACGGTGATCACATCTTTTGAAAAATCGCAAAGGATTGCAGTACACATAGGGGCCGACTTCCTGCTATTTACATTAAATAAATAAATAGTCATTGCAGTGCAAATGGATCACAAAATGCGCTAGCGTGTTAGGTTACACTAATGCATTTCAATCCCTTTTTTTACGTGGCTTGCATGCCATCTGCAGTAATCAGTTTCTGCTCTGCGCAATCAGATCTGTTATTATTATTATTGCGGATTTTAGCGCCAACATCTTCTGTAGCGCTTACACTTACATGTATACATTCACATCAGCCATGCCATGAATAGCTTACACATCTAAGCACATTTATTTGACACACATACAACCCATCAGTATGTCTTTATAATTGTGGGGAAACCGGAGTACCCGGAAGAACCCACGCAAGTATGGGGAACATACAAACTCTTCAGATGTGTTCAAGGTGGAATCGAACTCAGGACTTCAGCGCTGCAAGTATCAATGCTACCACTGAGCCACTGTGCCGTCCGATCAAACTCATTTGTGTCTATCTTTTGGCCCATTCCTTTCACTGTAATATGTCTATAGGAATGTAAGGAAAAGTGCAATTGCAATTTTTTTTATTCTTGAAAATGTTTTCTTTTTTTATTTGATTTTAGTAAGATTGTAAATATGGACACAATTTTGTTTACTGATCAGAATGCACAGAACACAATAATCCAACCATTGTGGATTTTCCAGTGTAAATCAGACACCTTTGGTTAAGGTATGAGGGTTTAAAATCATTTGTTTCATTTTCATTTGTGTTTTTTTTTCAGTTTCTAAGGCACTAACTACATTTGAGTTCCTCAGCAAGATTCAGCAGGGCTTATTGATTCATTATTGCACTGACATCATGGATACTGTATGCTTCTGGATTTCTAATCTCATGGATGCTGCACTGAAACCTTAAGGTTATTAGCGTCAGTGTATAGGGGATGAAACAGACCGACTGCAGTGCCGTTAAATGACCATATTTGGCATTCATCGATCAGGAAACGGAAAATGTTTGTCGGTCGGCTGCCTTTACTTTAAAGGGCATTTCACCCCCAAACTATAATTTAACCCACTACTACGGCCCCTCTGTTCAAAAATCTTTACCTTACATCTCTGCTCCTTATGGTTCTACTGCAGTGCTTGTCCAAAATTGCATAAGTGAGAGTAGGAGCTGTCTGTTATTCATCCGGTCCCTGCTTCTTTCTGTCCGCGTAAGGACTCTGTGCACACGGGGGAGCCCTCCCTCTGTCCCTCTGAATCCATCTTGGTTTCTTCTTCACCTATAAAAGCTTTTCCTGTAGTGTACCCAACTCCAATCACAAGTTCGTTATTTAAAAGAAGCATCAGAAATATACTTAAGCTCCTTCATTCCCTTGGCTCTCTGCATTGCCGACAGCCGATCTGGATTGGCTGCCTCTCAGCCAATCACACAGGCGCGGCTGCTGGTCTGGCCCATTTGCAACTTCTGGCAAGCAGCCGGAACAGAGAGTTGGGGGACAAAGGACTGTAAATACATTTTTGCTGCGTTTTTACAACCAACTTGGTGATTGGTCTAGGGTGGGCTACACCACAAAAAAGTTCATTTTTCAGGGTCGGGATATAAAGGGAGCCAGTCTGATCGTTCTGTGTATGGCCGCACGGCCGACCGATTGCCGTACTGCGTAGGGGGATCAGTAGGTTCCATGTGTACAGTTCCCAACAGATATTAGTGTGATCTGTCTGCACACATGCTGTGAGAATCGCACAAATATGGCCACTTTTTTGGTGCTGGAAGTTTTCTAATGCCTTAATTGAAATCCTGGTCACCAGAATTTGCAGTCTTCCTTTTAGCTGAGCATATATAATTGTCTAGTTTGCGTGTCTTTATGCAGTAAACATATAAACCTTGATTAAGAAGTATTAAATTGTGCTTATTTAACTGTATTGAAAATCATTTCTATTTTTCAACCTGTGGACTGTTAAATAATCTTTTAAATGCAGTTTTTGTCCTATTGTTTTTAGTCTAAGGTTTAGCAATAATCTTGTCATTTTCATTTCGGTCTCCTTCATTAGCCTCCCCCCGGATGGTGTCTTGGTTGGCTGGGTGGTTAAGGGAAAAGGTCTCAAGTTCTTTTGTTCCTCGCATTAGAAATACTTTGAGAGAAAGTGAATTTGGACAGATCTCTTGCTAGTTTTACAGCACCAAGTAGTTAAGCTTTAGATCTCCCAGACTTCTTTATTTCTTTTTAAAAACCTGCATCAAAGGGGCATGAATCTCAAGAACTGAGGTAGATCTCCACATTTTCTTTTCTAAAAATAATTGAGTTTCTGTAAATATAATAGACTTTATTCACATGCTGATGGTGAGTGCCCACTTCATGGTGGAGTATTGTGGATATTATATATATATATTATATATATATATATAATATATATATTATATATATATATCCCTATCTTATATTATAAAATATATTTATATCTTCATTGGAGATTGCATTGAATTGTTGGGAGCTACCAATGTGGTGGGGGGTATAGGATATTACATATAGGAAAGGTGTGTATGTATGTGTGTACTATATCACCATTACCATTTAATGACCATCCTAATGTATATAAAGTATAGAACTAACTTATATTAGGTAAAACCAAAATATACAAAATTCATAAACTACTTACAGAGCTGAGATCCATTTCAACATGGAATGGTAAAAATGGGAGGTTAAACCACACCCCTGTCTACTCCATGTGAAAGGAAGTATAATCCAAAAAATGTTTGTCTGTTACACGATGGTTTATTGTAATGGACATATACCCCAAGGCTCCTTATATACCACCTCCAGCCTGCAGGTGGTGCCAGTGAGTATAAGAGACAAGACATCCTGCTCTCTATGGCTAGGAGAGAGAAAGTAATAGTATTGTATGTGTGCTTTGGAGAGATATTGACTGCAGCTTAGATCCTGTGATAAGATGTTGGGAGGCCAGATTATTGACAGAGAAGTTTACCCTATTGGATACAAACTCTGAGACAACCGATATGTCCACCAACTTACAAGGACACACACTATACAGACCTGGTCAATATTTAAAGTGGTGCACCTAGGCAGGGACTACTCCATTACTGCACATTGTTAGTGGGGAAACTGTTTGTTTTGTTATTAAATCATTGCAATACTACTGTTGAATGGAATTAAAACTGGTTTATATTGTTTAAAAGAAAGTGAGTGCACTGCCTGCTTTGTGCCAGACCACCAGAGTACCCACTGTGTTCCATGCTGCCCATAATGCTTCCATAAAGCAGTGATCGGGTACAAATGATGGCAGCAGAGCTGGTAATACCATTTATTCTCCTAGTTTTTCTCTGTATATTTGTTCTCTGTATTAAAGGGCATCCCACCCTCCATATTTATTTTTTATATATATTGCAGGGAATCCCCTCCGCCCCCAAACGCTATGTTAGATGTGTAAAATAGAATCCAAACTCTTACAGCCCTGCTCCAACGTCGTCTGATCCGTCCCCTGCTTACCGGAAGTACAAGCAGGGGGCTGGACTGGCACCAGCGGCTGTGATTCAGTTCAATCTATTTTAAACTTACTATATAGCGGCTGGGGATGGAAAGGGATGCCCTGCAAATGTTAAACAATTTAACGCTACATGAAGGCAGCCAAGGAGGGAGGGGGGGAGCGCCACCCGATGATTGAAACGCGTAGATGTGAAGCCATTAATAAAAGGTGATGATACTGTTATAAAATCCCACTGAGTGCCTATCTATTGATATTGTGTATACTACCCTATACGGATTTAGCACCCTGGTGGATGAGTCGGAAGTGGAGTGCAATATTTATATATATATATATATATATATATATGTATATGTATTATATATATATATATATATATATATATTTTATTAAAAAAAAAAAATCCCCTGAAATGGTGCATTGAAAATCTGAATTTAGGTATTTGTAGTGACATTTTTACACTCACGCAAAATTGTACATTAATACTTAAAGGCCCCCAATTGTATGTATGTATGTTTATATTTTATTTCTTATATAGCGCATATATTTCGCTGCGCTTTACAGTTATTCACTCAATTCACATCGCCCTGCCTGAAGAGCTTACAATTAATCACTTTATGTCTTTACGATTGTGGGGGAAAACGGAGTGCATGTCCATCCCCAGCCACCATAATAGAATTCTTAAAAGTCCCCCGATAGTTCTTACCGTCCCTCTATCTCCCCGCCGCACTCTCCCGGCCCTCTGCTTGCACAGAAATGCAAGCAGGGGAGGGACCGACTGCCTCTCAGCCAATCAGGACGTGGCTGCGGCTGCTCAGAACGCCGGAGGATAGAGGGAAGGTAATAACTATCGGGGCACTTTCTAAGATTCTATTACGCGGTTGGGGCTGGGACCAATATCTATAATATATCAGGGGATTTTACACTAGGGGGAGGTAAAGAAAACGGGAGGGAGAGGGAGGCTGAGACCTTTTTGAGGCTGAGACAGGCCGCAGGATGAGTCCACCCGACCTTCTACACTACCTTTCCTGGATTTTGGAGGGGCACAGCATGGCAACCATAAGAGCTGGGATGTAAGGTAAGAATTTTTGTGCACTACAGTGGGGCCAGTTATGGGGTTAAATTTGAGTTTTGGGGTGGACATGCCCTTTTAATGAAGTCCTAATGGGAATGGGGAAAAATATATTATAAAGGACATACAGTAATGGAAAATTTTCTTTGTAGTCTGCATCCTTCCATTGCAGGAATGTACAACCTGCAGCCATCCAATCCCAGTCGCAGGTTGAACATTCCTGGTCCAGATGGCTTCTTTTTGCCTGAAAAGTAATGTCTCTTATATTTGCTCTTACTAAAGTTTTAGAATGGCATACTGTCTATTTAGTCATTAAAGTATATTCTTGCCTCCAAAACATTGTCTAAAGGGGATCTGTGGTCTCCAAACAGTTGGGTGGGAGGCTGACAATTCCTAGGGCTGCTCTTTCACACTTGCCGCTGGCGACACAGCCTCAGACTTCAGTGACAGGACGGGAGGAGGAAGTCCCTCCCCCTCCCTGCTGTGTGAAGATCCCCACAGAGAAGGTAAGGAATCTACAGCCTACCCTCCCACTATTTGTAAACGCCTTTTCAGCAGAGTCTCACTCTGCCTGAAAAGGCGGTTTTCACACAGTTTTCTTTAGAGGGTTGGCGGTTCTGACTGTGGCCCACAGCACCCGCGGATGGGCAGGGCTTAGCACCCACAAGTGGGCGGGGACACATGGGGCTGTAAGGGAAGGGTCCATGTTAGGAGGCACCAGGGGGGGTCTGCAAGGGAGGAGGAGGCACAGGCAGTGACTGTCATCCACTGACTGGGTTTCAGACAGGAAGTGCAGGGGACCTGGTGATGCTGCTGCCATACAAAATGTAAATATCTTCAAAACTATGCAAAATAAACAATGAAAATAACAGCAAAATTCTCAGGAGAGCAATTCCTATCAATTCCCTAAAGTCATTTTGGACCACAGTTCCCCTTTATTCCCCCCCTAACTTGTATAAGACCAAGCATTGAACGCTTTTGTTGTAATGTCAAACACGGACAATTGGCACCATTATCCCTAATCCTGTTGTCAAGCCTAAAGGTAACCATACATGGAGTGATTATTTTTTTGTTTAATCACAAGAGTAGAACAGTCTAAAACTTTGTTGTTTGTAATAGTATCTGACTTTTTAAAACATTTCAGTCAAATTTCTGTTTGATCCCATTAACAAGCATGCACTAAAATGGAAGTCTGATTTTACAATAGCACTTGGCAAAAAAAAAAACTATTCGGCCAGTTATAAACCTGAGAATCTGCCGATTCTGCATCCCCCCCACACACACCTGCAATAGCAGAATCTTTTCTAATCTACAATCTGAACTATTTCTCCCTCCTATAAAACCCCACCCACTTGTCATCGCTGGGTAAGGGATAGGCTTCTAACGTTGCCTTGTTCCTTATATCAACCCCTTACTGCACTAGGCACCAGCCAATGAGCATTCCAGAAATTAATGTAATCGTTCTCTACTGCTCACTTATGCTAATGCTCCACCCCCTGTGACTCCGTCATATATATCAATTGTCAGCCCCACGACAAGGCATGAATTCAATATTATGGTTATTTTATGGGAGATGTAATTTAAATGGGCGAAGGTGGAGGGAGATAACATGTGACCTAAAGTGAAGTGAATCATGTTGCTATTTGCTGTTATTCCTGTGAGTGAGTGCTTCTTGTCTGTTAGCTGTTCCGTCTATTCTAATCTTGGCTCTAGAGCTAGTGGTAATTTCTGTACCTATCATTGATTAAAGGACAACATACTGTAAAAAATCATCTTTTTAGAAGTGAAAGTACCTGGGGCAGGAAGTTAGGATTGATTATTCCTTCCTCCCTCCCATAATTTTTCTTTAAGGAGCTACATTGCATACAGTTTTCATCTGCCAGGTTAGTCCCTTGGGCCTTCCTGTATTAAAGGCATGTCCACCCCCCAAAACTATAATCTCCCCCACTTATGGCCCCACCATGTAGTGTAATAAAAATCCTTACCTCCTCACATCCCACTCCATATGGTTCTCCTGTAGTCCCCCCCCCTAAAGTCCCAAAAACTACTGCCCACCAGGAGGATAGCAGAGTCCATATAGGACTCTGCCTCCTGTCTTGCCTCCAGAGAAGTTTGGCATGCGTACTGCAGCCCTTCTCCCCCTCCCTCTCCCTCCCTGTTTTGCGATCCTCCCCCTAGCATAACCCTTGCCATATATTAGCGTTCCTTTCCCAGCCCCAACCGCTAAAAAACATTTTTAAGAAGTCCCCGAATCTTAACTACCTTCCCTCTCTCCCCCAGCGTTCTGAGCAGCCGGCAGCAGTGTCCGTGATTGGCTGCCTCTCAGCCAATCACGGACGCGGCTGCCGTCCCGCCCCTTCTTGCAGTGTCTGGCAAGCTAAGGCGGGCAGTGCGTCGGAGGAGAGGGAAGGAAGTAAAGATCAGGCAATTTCTAAAATTATTTTATGCGGTTGGGTCTGGGGGAAGGCATACTATTATATGTAGAATTTTTTTTTATAAGGGTACATGCCTTAAGATAGTGCTGAAGCACTCGGAAGATTGGCAGAAGCAGTTTTCTTCATGCTGCTGCTCCTCATAGAAATGATATTGGGATGTAGAAAGTGTTATCTCACCCCTGCCCCAGCTACCTAATATTTTAACTGTTTTTGAAAAAACTTATACGCATTATAGTTTTCCTTAGTTATGGTTCAGATATATTTGTGATGTCCAGTAGATACAATATATTTCCTTGTGTTCTTTATATGAACACTTGTCACATGATGTGGGATTCTCCCAGAGGTGGTTTTCATGTGAGCCATATATATTGGGCATGCACGCAGATGGTTTCCTGCCTCCCTTTGCAGTTTTTATAATGAGACTGATTTATGTTTGTGCCTGAGCTTTTTGTTTCTCTAAACAGAAGTTTCAACAAAGTCCATTACATCACCTCCATATCCTATCCATATTGAGAAGAAAGCCTAGGGAAGGTTCTCATTGAATGAAAATTCTAGATAACAGTACTCCTTTAGGGAGTTCTGACCTTATGATGTCCACTAACAACACACACTGTGGGTAAGGATATTATATGTGTGTGTCTGCTGTTGTGGTCATTTGTTTGTTAATCAATATGGAACTATCACACCCAGAAACGAGACCATCGGGATTGTAAAATGTACACATATAAGAATGAATTCACAGGAGAGGGACTTTCATACACATTCTTATTAGTGTTGTATATTTATTAGCTATGTGCCACACAACGTTTCGGGACGCATGGGCCTTTATCACACACTTGATAAAGGCCTTGCGGCCCAAAACATGTTGTGGTGCACATAGAGCTAATAAATATACAACACTAAAGAATGGTTGTATGAAGTCCTCTCCTGTGAATTCTTTCTGTATCTGCTTACATTTAGAGCCGGGGAATGAGGCTCCATCACAACAGAGGGAACTAACGATCGTGGAGGAAGTACTTTGCAGTATTGTAAAATGTAAAACTCCTGTAATCTTCTGGTTTGTTGTTTACAATAATGAATTTTGAAATACTATGTGCTTTTTAGGTTTTGATTATTAAAGTGATGCTGTCCACTTGAACATAAAAAGTTGAAATTCTTTTTTATATATATAATATGTAGTTGTAATTAGCCTAATTGGAGTGTTCCACAATTCTTGTATTGTGGTTGTATATATATATATATCTCTATATATTATATCTAGTAGATATATATATATATTATATTATATTTTTCTTATATATATATTACGATCATATATTATATAACCATTTATATGCCTCTGGTTTGTTCAGCTGTCAGTGCATGCTGGAATTGTACGTAAACAGCTGGGAGGGTAGATTGGACATTCCTTCCCTACATAAAGGATTCTATGATAGCAGTTATTATTCCAGTTGCTAAACAAGGCCTGGAGGGCAAAGCATAGAAATTTCTTAACTGACAAAATACTTGGTTTGGTTTAGCATAAAACAGGCTAAAGTTTCGTACACACAATCATTCTTTCACACGGGATTTGCCCGACGGACAACACTTGGCACTACATTGGGCATAAATAAAATTTCAATCCAAAATTTCTCTGCTTTTTCCAATGATCAGCCTGGCGGGTTCGTTCTGCCAACTGTTATAGTTTGTAAATGGTCAGCATATTATCGGTAGACTGTGACGTAAGACTGAATGAAATGCACTTGTGCAACATTACTAACGTCACGTAACACCTTTTCCATGAACACTATCCACAATTGTTGATATATGTACAGGCAGAAATTTCTCATTCTACATTTTAAATTCTATATCAATATGTACCGTTTTAAATCTTCGAGTTCACTAGGGCTTTATGTACCCACAGGTGCAAAATTTTCTTGCGCTATTAATCTTATTAACCAATGAAATTTTAGCTTTTTATGGTCTTAACAGTTGGATAATATAGATTGGTTGCTGTAACGTAGGCAATTATTTTTCACTTTTTGGGACTTATGGTAAGCCCATTGTTTTTCTATAAGTAGCAAAGTTCTGTTTGCCTCATTTTACGTTGATGCAGCATTAATACGCCCCTATCAATAGCATGTGCTCTAAGGCTGGGCACACCCGTGAAATTTTCAGAGGTGACCAACCGATATTTATGGGTATGTGTCGGTCGTTCTGAAAAATTGCATGGTGTGATTGCGGACGACCACATCGATATCGTTGCTCGTTAGGACAACTGAATATGGCAGTACATCAAGGATGATCATGCGGACCACGGTACCGGCTTATAGTCTGCCGAAACCAATTGTACATTCCATAGGCGGTCCTGGCCAATGCTTGTGGCGACTGGCCAGCCAGGATAAAAATTTGTTCAGTGTGCACCAGCCTTATCATTTGCTTCCAAATAAAAAAAAAAAATCAGAGCTTCACCATTTATAATTACAATTATCTGGTACCTGATCAACTATAAAAGGATTATTATATTTTTCTTATGTATTTATATTTACACACTGGTTCTTCTATTGTTAGGAGTTAGGAGCAACAGTTTGGGTTCATTTTTATTCATAGCTATCACACTTTACCATAATAGCCTGCAGTCATACGCTTTAAGTTTGTTGACTGCTATTGTAAGAAATGCCTGGATTGTAGTGTCAAGTTACCAAAAGCCCTCTGTTCTAAAGACCCTCTTGTGTCAAAGTCTTTGACTCCTATCATATCAAGCATTTTCTATGCCACACACCATAAGCATTCTGCTTAATGCTGGCTACAAACATTCACGATCAAGGACCTATCCGTATGCATCGGAAAGCGATTGTTACAAACAAAAAATTTCCGTGTTCGCAGTAGGTGGTCGGCCATGTCGAGGTTTTAAGGCTATAAAAAAGCCTAAAATCGAACCTAGACTTATACTTGAGTCATTTACCTGTCCTGTAACGGCTGCAAAACACTTCCGCATCCACTCTTCTGGCCACTGTCATCACTACTACGCCAGGAGTATGGATGCGGAGCGATGCAGATGGATTGCAAGACCTCTCTTCGTCCTGCAAGACCTCTCTTCGTCCTGCAAGTCCTCCGGATTGCAATTCTCCCACAAGGAAAGTCCTCCCCTATACTGATCCTGGAGGGCGTGCAGTGCTTGCCACGGCAGATGTTTGGAAACTACACGCTAGCCACACTATCGCATTTTTCATTTGCATGCGTTTTCGTTCACGTTTCGTGCCCGCAATTTTCGCTAAAAAAACCTTTTGTTTAACCCTTTTGTTTCCCCCTTTAAAGTACAAAAGCTTACACAGTGCTAATCTCTGCAAGCCCCCATCCTTCCTATCCCAAAACTTAATTTATAAGATGCATCCTATATTTTAATAGAAACCAAGGGTTGTAGGACTGTATAAGGGAACTGTTAATAAGACTCTTGTTCTCCTTTAGTCTGTGAGTCTTTAGGAATGGATCACCATAGAAACCAGTCCAGAGTAACAGACCCCCACCAACCCCTGGAGTCAAACACACCAGCAAGAATCTTCTAGTCCTAAGTTCCTAGTAACCCTCTTGTGTCAATGGTAAGCTACAAGACAGCTCACCCGCCTAGCTTGTGCTACTGCTTGCTTCCAGAGCCTGTGGTTTCTTCCACTTGAAGTGTCCCCTGTAAGTCCAGTACAGTGTCATTTGTGTTTGAGAGCTTGTCATTTTAGTTTGACATTATAATTTTGAGAAGTATTCAGCCTATTGGTACCCAAACCAACTAATATTCCTCTATAAACAAAAAGATAGGGCTGTCATTTTCTGCTTTTAAAGTGGAATTTGAAGGCATTGCATACATATACATAATGGTGCCATACACATGGGTTGCGGGTGCACCTGATAGTACGAGCAATCAATACCCAACCCATTTAAAACTGATTTTCCTGTAGCAATCTATGTACCACCTGTGACCTATTAACTAGAACTTGTTTTATACTGTAAAACTAATGATCAGAATCCATTGATGGGAAACGAACAATAAATTAGTTTTATGTCAGATTTATTAAAGTGATAAAAAAAAATCAATCTGTGCATGACCAGTTGAAAGTGGCCATACGCTATGTACTCTCCTCCGATGTCCGCAATGTCAACATCTAATGTAAGCTGGACATATACTAGTCAGGTGTTAAAAGTCAATTAGACATTTGTTCTGACAACATTTAATTGGCTTTAACATATAACTTTACAGCAGTTCTTACCCTGTGGAATACACTTTACTATCGGCGTTACAGTTATATGTCTGTTGTAAACTGGAATGGGAATCCCATTTGGGGATTTTGTGGTAAAGTCCAGGTAAGTTGGTAGAATGTATATTACCTTAACAAGTGTGTGGCCAGTGTTAGTCAGATCCACACCAAAGATTTATGATATTTCACAAATGTGTCTTAAATATGCGATCCCTTAGGGCTAGGCCCCACTAGGCCAAAAAAGAGGATGGGGTGGCCCCCTATATCCGCTGTCCTGCTCTGCCGACTCTTTTGCAGTGCATGCGATCACCATTTTTGTGCTCACCGCATGCACTGCAATAGGGTTACATTAAACAATCGCAGCTCACATGAATTGCGATTTTGCTGCGTCGTGCAATTTTTTCACACTGCCTAGTGAGGCCCTTAATATAGCCACAGACCCTAACAATATGTTTCCAAGTGTGTGTGTCCCTCTTAGACAAGTAAATCAGTTGTATTCAGAGAAGTGTGGTGTCACCAGATTTCTGCTACTTGCACAACTTGCATAACTGGTTATGTTTATAACTGATTCCCAAAAAATTATTACTGGCAAATTATCAGATAAACCTTTATGTCATCCCTATATTCGCCCATGAGGATCATTAACAATCGATTTTGTCTGGGAAACATCGCAGGAATGTCGGCAGGTAAAAACTGCTGCTCCACACGATATTAAATCAATCCGACATTCACTAAGATCTAATGTAAAATTTAAGGGATTTTGCAAAACCAGATTGGTCAGTGTGATATTTCAGTAGAGAGTTAACATGTCTCTGCAAAGCCCCGACTGACTGAACCCAGAACAGATTTTTTTTCAAATCGAACATGTGCAAATTTCAGCTGATTTAAAGACCTCGTGATTTTTCCCCCCAACCATCTAATACTGATTGGTTATGGATCAGTCTGAGGATATGTCTCTAAATTGTGTACTGGACCTGAATTAGATTTCATATAGGGCAAAGACATAAGCTTTCTGTCATTTCAGTGCCGATCTGTACTAAACACCATGCAAAGAACTTCTGGAGTAAAAGGACATGTTGTGGTAAAAGAGATTTTTATTTATTATTGCCACATAACTATGTGATGTTTTCCTCCAGGAAGCTGCTTGTTCAGATGATCACTTGGTCTCTGTATGTGAGCCCTATGCCCCTCCCGCAGAAAGCGTGGGTAGGAAGGCGGCAGTCCGTTTGCATTCCCAGACTGGTCAGTTGCCCTGCATTCCCGTTTGTGGATGTCATCAGAGGCACTGCATTCCTATCTCAGGCTAAACTTCCTGTCTCTGTTGGACTTCATGTATGACATATCTGTACTGAGTAATTTCTTTCATTGCTGTAGCCTTTCTAATTCATTCTTCCCCCTTCCAAGTTATTTAACATATTGTAATACAAAAAACAAATCCTTAGTTCTTTGTATTAGTTGTTAGAAATGTGTCTGTATAACAAGCTGAGAGTACACAGGTCATTTAAAGGGAAAACAAAATATCGATTCGCATTTCAGTCAACCATTGGCGATATCCACACGGTTTATTAAAATTGGGCAAGGCGGAAATTTTTCCATCGACCCCCATCTTCTACAGATTTCAAGCTACAGTAGCTAAGGTCCTACATCAACGTTCCCTCCTAAGGTATGCAGGGTGATGAATAAGATGTCAAATTATTCAAGTTTGTTCCATGAATTAGCTTTTACTTGCAAACTAAGATTTGAATTTTTAAAAGTCAATGAGAGAGACATTTTGCATCTATTATAAGTTATCTTAAGATAGGTACACGGAGAGATATTTTGTTGTTTTTTTTCACCTGCCTGTTGGACGTTCTTTTGTCCGATGAAAGACCCAGCAAAACACTTTAATGATAGTCAATGGTCGTCCAGGCCAAAAATCAGGCCGAGTGTACCTAGCCTTAAGGATGGATATCTGCACCTAAAGCCAAACACCATGCTTTAATACCAACAGAAAGGAATTACTGGAAGGCAACTTATTAAAAAACTGTAAAGATCCCTTCCATTAAACCAACTAATGGGTGGCATATACTCAGCCATACCATTGGCCGATACAGGTTGTTGGGCGATTTTCCCCGTGGGGAAATCTCGGCCGATCGTATCACCTGATTTTGTTATCAGAAAGGGTGAAGTTTTCAGCTGATGTTATTAGCGGCCGATCGTATCACTGCGTCTATGGTCACCATAAGAGGAATGATTGTAAAGTAGAAAATGTACTCAGAGTTGTGTTACTTTATATAAAGAACACTGAACTCTGAGGTGACTATTTATATATGGAGTACATTATGTATTATAATCCACCTCCTTCCCCTTCATATAAGACAATCCTGCCAAACCCAGATCCCCCTACTTTTCTACAGGTTCGTGGTGGACTGTCGCACCCCCTTCTCTTGGACCAGACCAGACTGGATCATTGCTGTAGTTCACTGGTGGTCTGGTGTTGTGTGTGTGTGTATCTGAATGTATTATGGTAACAGCCATAACCAGTAATGTTTTTTCCAGGTGTGCGTAAAAGGAATTGTGCAAAAAAACAGCAAGTAGAGAATGAATGAGATAATAGGAAAATATTGTAGTCTCATATGAGTTTTCTAGTTAATATATGAGAAATGTTACAATGTTATAATGTCATTAGTGCAAAATTAAGCACATTTATTGTATTTTCCAATCATATAACAATGGCAGGTATAATTTTGGGTGATATATACAATAAATGTTGCTATTAATAACCAATTCACAACAGAATGTACTTTACCTTAAACCCTTTGTAACAACAGAAAGGCACAATGCAAATGTGCTAATTCTCCCATCCCCTGAGGTGTTTATGTACAATGATTAATTATCTCTTTTTAAATGGAGTGTTCAGAATACTGGTGACTTCTCTAAAACAGTTTCATGCATCTGTATTTGTCACCCTGATATCATACCTCTTTATTGGGGTTTAATTATATTCCTATGATCGCTCTTGGCTTTTGGCTTCATTTTTTTAAAGCAGGACTAGATTTCAACCAATGAAAATCTTATAAGATGGTTGGCTGCATCTTATTTCCCATTGCATTTCAATGTCTTTTTCACTGAGAATAGCATTGTAACATTTTACCGTTTCAATGTTTATTGTGTCTCTTTCATAACTAAAAATATATGGCCTGTTTACAAATGATCATGAATACTTCAATGTGTTTATTATTTACTGTTATGTGTGGCCGTGTTTTAATGTAGCGTTAGGGCTAGGCCACACTGATACGCTTTTAATACGTGTTCTGATCACTCTTTTTAAAAGCGCACAATGGTGCGGCCCAGTTGATGGTGGTTACTCTAGTACGCTGTTGTACGATCCTTAATCTGCATTTTTTGCGCACTTGCATGCGCCCGATTGCAGAATCATTGTGCAATCACGAGCACACGGCAACAACGCTCTTGTGTTCCAGGAACGTGTGTGCAATCACGAGCATTGAAACGCTCATGGAGCAGTGTGCCTCAGCCTTAATGCAAAGGTTTATTGAATTACTAAGGGCTAGGCTACACTAGTGCGTTTTTTCGTGCGTTTGCACAACATTTTCGCTCGCGATTGCCCCCATCGATTTTCGCTAACATGGAGATTATGGTGAGCGCAAAACATCGGCGATTTCCATGCGCAACAATTACGCTGCCGTTCACGGTTTGCTCGAATGGCGATAATGCATGTTGCAAACACAAACAATGCACACGAACACACAGAAATTGCCATGCGATAACATTTGCGTTGTAATGTGGCCTTAATCTGTAATGATGGGTGCGAAAGGAGGTTCTAGAGAGTTTGCTGTAGTGAAAGATTTTACTGTTTTACAGAGTTGTATATTTCGGTAGTGTCACTCATAAGGCAAATAAGGAATTGTTTATCATCAGTTTTGCCTATGAAAGTATTTACCTTGCATTCTGTCACTGTTCATGTAGGACTGTATTTCTACGATAGTTTATTAATGTGCTACAATACTGCCTACCTTTATTTGTGTCTGTTTTCTTATGTGGAGTGTAGTTTGTTTGTCTCTTATAAGCACTATCAGCAACCAAAGGCTTAGCCGTATCGGTTGAAACTGGCAGAAACCATCTTTGCAGTCTCACTTGTACTGAATCTGTCACTCAGTGGTTTACCACATCTTGAGTGCATTCATGATCCATGTAACTTTCCAGTATCCCGGTCTGAGGTGGGGGTTTGCAGGACTCTGTTTTGTACTCTGCAGCATAATGATTTTTCTGCCCCCCATAGTGAGGTGAAGATAGTTCGCCCAAAGTGATTAAAGGATATAGTACACCCAAAAACAAATGAATTTATATGGAAGCTGAACCCTAACTAACCATTTTTCCTCTTTTTTTTTTCTAGGTGCCTCGGAGCGTACCTGTGACCAGTAAATGCTGGCCATCTTGGTTCATGTCTGCATCAGTAGCTCCGCCCTGAATTGCTGAGACCTCGTTTCTGGCTTGGGTCTATAAATCCTAGCAGTCCCTACGTGCTCGCGCGCGATTGACGTCATCACACACTCCGTATGCGCACTGACGTCACTCTCTTGGCGGCGGTGGTGCGGGCGAGCAACGGAGGGAACTGCTACAATTATAGGCCCAAACCAGAACTAGGTCCAGCAAGTCTCGGGTGTTGCTTACCTACTCAGACCGAAAGCAAGATGGCCACACAGTAGGCTCCTAAGTCACCTCGGAAAAAAAAGGGGGGAAAGTTAGTTGAGTGATTCAGCTTCCATTTAAACTTCATTTTTTTTGGAGCGTACTTATCCTTAAGACCTCTGGATTAAGGCCCAGGACAACATGAGAGCATTTGACAGTGTACATGAGCCGTAATTCAGCTAAGCTATTTTGGAATGCAATTTGCCATCTATGTCAGGACATTCCATGATATAAATGTCAGAAAAAGCCACATTTATGTTAGACCCTTATTGTCCACTATGTTAAATTGGGAACATGGGTCATTATAAATAAGCAGTAACAAATGGACTCATGCGGCCCAATCAAATGGAATTATTGCCCTAATACACACACTAGGTAAAGCTGACCATACACTACAGTCGGAAACTGACCTGAGCAGTTCGAAAATACCACTAGTGTGTTTTGATATCTATCCTCCTGTATAAGGATAATTGGCGTGGGTACCACACAGTTGGAACAACTGATTCCTTACGCAATGGTGATTAGTTTGGTGTCTGTGGTCAGCCTATAATGGGAAAATCCTATTGAATTCCAACAAATTATCCAACATATATTGAGCGTATGTATAGCCGCCCTAATAAATATATATATTTATTATAACACTAAGATAGTGTGTCCTAATGTGAAATCCAGCTGAATTCACTATCATTCAGTTTACAACTCCCTGCCATCCGCATGCATTCACTCCCCGTGTCCCCAAACAATAGTATAACAAAAAATCTCCCCCCCCCCCCCCCCCACCCCCCCCAATGAATTCTTCAAGCTTGACAGTTGCAGTAAGTCCTGAGTGAAAGCCTTTACTATATTTTTTAGTGTACGTCTACTGCCCCCTGTTTAACTTATCGCATTAATTTGTCAGCTTTTAAAAACCTTTGTGGTCCAAAATCCAGGGCTAGTGCCTTACCTTTTAAATCATCCCTTTCACCTTCTACCTGTACAGCAATGAAAATCTTCAAAAGTCTGTAGAAACCGTACTACTTCAGAAACTGCATCTGATCGCTTTCCCCCAGTAATGGATGGACTTTTAGCAAGCAGAATGAAATATTTAGTGAAATCCTATTTCGTTTGTATCTTCTGCTTGGATTTTGCCAGGGTCGGGTTTAGTTTTAGTCCTCATTGTATTTACCACCATTCATTCGTTTTATTTTTCTGTCTGTTCAGTTCATTTGGCCGTTTTTCCTTTTAGGTTATAAATGGGGATTCTTTAGAACCAAAGTGTGAGTGGACATTACAGGAAGCAGCAAATCATTATTATGTGTTCCTGGGGTGGGGGGGACAGTGCTTGCTTTTAACATGCAACAAGGTACTAACTCAAGGTTTTCCTTACCTTTGTTCCTATAGTGAAAACCAAAAGCTTCTGTTGAGCTTTTTTTCTGTTACTGGGTGTTTTCTGTTCACTGATTCATTCATAATCACACAATATGTGACACATTAAAAAAAGTGGCCTAAGCAGGTATGTCCTGTCGAGAGGCAGTGGATCATCAGGTGGAGTTTGTGTTTGTTCTAATGAATCTGAAAAGCATTCAGAGTAGATGAAGCAATGTTTCTGACTTTTATGTGATCATTTGTAAGTGATGGGATTTGTCATTTTAGCCTATAGAATGACTGCAAGGGCCTGGCAGCCTTGTTTTATGAATATAATAACAGTGTACGCTTCACGCCGGAAAAAACAGTTTTTTGGGTCACTCCTTCCTACTGCTACGTTCCCGCATGTGGAAATACAAAGTATGAAAAGGAAGTGGACGCCACGCACGAGGATACTGCGAACACAAAGTTGTTTTATTTCTTCCGACATGTTTCGACCACAACCGGGTCTTTACACTTGATAAAGACCTGGTTGTGGGTCGAAACATGTCGAGAAATAAAACACTTTGTGTCCGTCGCGTGGCGCCACTCCTTTTCCTCTTTTGTTTTAATAATAAGCTTTTAAATACATGTTTTATAAATAGATGCTTACATGGTCTTGTATCTTCCAGTATATTAAAAAGTCACCGTATAAATCTAAGCCGACCCGAGTATACCGGGTACCTTTTACCTGCAAAAACGTAAACCCGTTTTGACTCTAGTATACAGCCGGGGTAGTAAATTATACTATTACTCGCTACTCAAGGCCAAAAAACGGCTTCCTTCCCACCACTCTAAACCAACTATACACACAAAACCCCAATACATTAACCCCTATCAGTAACCCCCAATTCCTTGTCACTTCAGATTTTTTTGGACACTACACTCCGCAATGCTTGATTGGCTGGAGTGTGTGTTTTCTAAACATCTGGTAGTGACACACACAGTTATTGTCAGTTTTTAGAAACCCGTTTTTAGGTCTGGTATTTTATACCAGTAAACCATAAAAGACGACTCCTGCTCACTCTGAACGCAGAGTCAGAGCCTGCTCGCAAGCTCTCATTACCAGCACGTTAGGTGATGGTGTTGTGGTGTGTGGCGCGCTGCTTACACGCCTGTGCCTCCTGCTCTTTCGGACTGCTTCCTTCCCATTGTGGCCGCATTTAAGTTTGTTGCTGGCTTCATTAAGGTACCCATGTGCCTCCTTCACTGTGGTTTCGCTTTTCTTCTAATGTCTCCAGTTCTCTTAATGTCGGAATGGGTATTTTTTATTTGAGCGGTGTCACTATTTTTTTCCTTTATGCCCGACGTATAAGCCGAGTTGATTTATTAAGACCTTTAAAAAAACAAAACCTTGGCTATACTCTATTATATACAGTAATTACTTCACAGACATTATGGGTAGAGTATAAAGGTTGGACTAGATGGACGTATGTCTTTATACAACCTCCAATACTATGTTACTATGTTACTGTTATACAGACATTATGGGTAGGGTATAAAGGTTGGACTAGATGGACGTATGTCTTTATACAACCTCCAAATACCTATGTTACTATGTAACTGTTATACAGACATATGGGTAGGGTATAAAGGTTGGACTAGATTGGACGTATGTCTTTTACAACCTCCAATACTATGTTACTATGTAACTGTTTATACAGACATTATGGGTAGGGTATAAAGGTTGGACTAGATGGACGTATGTCTTTATACAACCCCCAATATATGTTACTATGTAACTGTTTATACAGACATTATGGGTAGGGTATAAAGGTTGGACTAGATGGACGTATGTCTTTATACAACCTCCAATACTATGTTACTATGTTACTGTTATAATACGACATTATGGGTAGGGTATAAAGGTTGGACTAGATGGACGTAATGTCTTTATACAACCTCTAATCTAGGTCTGTTGTTAGCATATTATAAAGGACACGACTGTCTTACAGTCCGCAAAAAAATTACTCGCCGCACATCGCGGCCGCGAAAATAGCGCTATCGTCGTCGTTTATAAACGGCGAGCGCTATTCCCGCGATACCTATCGCGGCCGCGATGTGCTGCGGTAATTTTAGGCCCCTTCGCGGCGATACTATATAGTATCGCCGAGAAGGGACTTAAAATCCCTTCCCGACGCCGCTCCTAAGGGGGCGGGGCACACGCCCACACCCCCCGCGCGGCAGCGGCGACCACCCGCCGCTGCCGCCCCGCCCCCCCCCCCCGCGGCGGCAGCGGCGACCACCCGCCGCCGCCAGCCACTTCCCAGCAGCCCTCCCAACCCGTTCCCCGTTCGCGGCAATCTCGGAACGGAGGCTAGAAGGGCTGCCGGGAAGGGGCCGCAGCAGGTGGTCGCGACCACCCGCCTGCGCACCCCCCCCCTCCCCGGCACCCCTCCAACCCCCCGCCCCCGGCCGCTCCCGGGGAGGGGACGGGAGGGAGCCGCTGGGGGGTTGGAGGCTCCCTCCAGCGGGCCCTGAAAGGGCTTTTGGGGCTTAGGGGGGTCCCGCAGCTCGAACCGGGACCCCCCTCCCTCGGCCCTTACAAGGGCCCTTGCGGCACTGACAAGTGCCTTTGGCGGGGGTCCCGCAGCTGAACCGGGACCCCCGTGCGGCTCTTAAAAGAGCCCTTGGGCGACGTCCTTCTTTCTTCCAGTCCCGGCACACAAGCTCCGCCGAGGCCCGCCGACCCCCGAGATACCCCTGCGGCCGCCAGGGTACCCCCCGGCGGCGCCGGCGACCTCAACGAGGCCGATGTTGCCGGCGTCTTGATCCGACGCGACGTCTTCGGGCTGCGACACCAACCCCACTCAGGTCGCCGATGCCAGGCAGACTCACTGCGGCCGCCAGTGAGCCCGCTGGCACCGCCGGCCTCAGCGGAGCCGATGTTGCCAGCCGCTTCTTTCTTCTTTCTTCAGCCATCTACTGCGATGGCATCTGAGTTCCGCGGCGGAAAGCTCCTCTTTATATGGTTTGCAGAAATCCATAATCCGTTTCTGATTGGTCAATTTTTAATACTTGCTTTACATTAACCAATCAGATTTCAGAACTTTCCAGAAATCTGATTGGTTAATGTAAAGCAGTATTAAAAATTGACCAATCAGAAACGGATTATGGATTTCTGCAAACCTATATAAAGGGAGCTTTCCGCCGCGGAACTCAGATGCCATCGCAGTAGATGGCTGAAGAAAGAAGAAAGAAGCGGCTGGCAACATCGGCTCCGCTGAGGCCGGCGGTGCCAGCGGGCTTCACTGGCTGCCGCAGTGAGTCTGCCTGGCATCGGCGACCTGAGTGGGGTTGGTGTCGCCAGCCCGAAGACGTCGCGTCGGATCAAGACGCCGGCAACATCGGCCTCGTTGGTCGCCGCCCCGCCGGGGTACCCCTGCGGCCGCAGGGGTACCTCTCGTGGGTCGGCGGCCTCGGCGTGAGCTGGTGTCGGCGGGACTGTAAAAAGAAGAAGTCGCCCAAGGGCTCTTTTAAGAGCCGCACTGGGGGCCCGGTTCAGCTGCGGGACCCCCGCCAAAGGCACTTGTCAGTGCCGCAAGGGCCCTTGTAAGGGCCGGGGAGGGGGGTCGGTTCGGCTGCGGGTGGGACCCCCTAAGCCCCAAAAGGCCCTTCTCAGGCCCCGCTGGAGGAGCCTCCACCCCCCCACGCTCCCTCCCGTCCCCTCCCCGGGAGCGGCCGGGCGGGGGCTTGGAGGGGTTGCCGGGAGGGGTGCGCGGCGGTGGTCGCGACCACCTGCTGCGGCCCCTTCCCGGCAGCCCCTTCTAGCCTCCCGTTCCGAGATTGCCGCGAACGGGGAACGGGTTGGTGAGGGCTGCTGGGAAGTGGCGGCGGCGGCGGGTGGTCGCCGCTGCCGCCGCGGGGGGTGTGGGCGGGGTGGGCGTGTCTCCTGGGGCGGTGCGACCACCCGCCGCGGGTTGCCTGCCCATCCCCGCCGCGGGAGTTAGTATCGGCTGACTTCGCCACCTTCAGGTGGCGAAGTAAAACGCCGATACTAGCCGAGCGAACCAGTACCGCCGCCGCTTATAAATAGAAGCGGCGGTACCGGGTAAGTATCGGCGCGAAAGGTTCACGCTTCGTTAACTTTTCGCGGCCTTTTCGGTGGCTTTATAATCGCGGTAACGCGATTCATTGCTTGAATGGCCGCGAAAACGGCCGCGAAAAGTTAACGAACCTTTATAAATATGCCCCTATGTTACTATGTAACTGTTATACACATTATGGGTAGGGTAAAAGGTTGGACTAGACGGACGTATGTCTTTATACAACCTCCAATACTATGTTACTATGTAACTGTTATACAGACATTATGGGTAGGGTTAAAGGTTTGGACTAGATGGACGTATGTCTTTATACAACCTCCAATACTATTTACTATGTAACTGTTATACAGACATTATGGGTAGGGTATAAGGTTGGACTAGATGGACTTATGTGTTTAATACAACCTCCAATACTATGTTACTATGTAACTGTTATACGACATTATGGGTAGGGTATAAAGGTTGGACTAGATGGACGTATGTCTTTATACAACCTCCAATACTATTTACTATGTTACTGTTATACAGACATTATGGGTAGGGTATAAGGTTGGACTAGATGGACGTATGTCTTTATACAACCTCCAATACTATTTCCTATGTAACTGTTATACAGCATTATGGTAGGGTATAAAGGTTGGACTAGATGACGTATGTCTTTATACACCCTCCAATACTATGTTACTATGTAACTGTTATACAGACATTATGGGTAGGTATAAAGGTTGGACTAGATGGACGTATGTCTTTATATAACCTCCAATACTATGTTACTATGTAACTGTTTACAGACATTATGGGTAGGTATAAAGGTTGGACTAGATGGATGTATGTCTTTATACAACCTCCAATACATGTTACTATGTAACTGTTATCAGACATTATGGTAGGGTATTAGGTTGGACTAGATGGACGTATGTCTTTATACAACTCCCAATACTATGTTACTATGTAACTGTTAGACAGACATTATGGGTAGGGTAAAAGGTTGGACTAGATGACGTATGTCTTTACACAACCTCCAATACTATGTTACTATGTAACTGTTTACAGACATTATGGGTAGGGTATAAAGGTTGGACTAGATGGACGTATGTCTTTAATACAACTTCCAATACTATGTTACTATGTAACTGTTATACAGCCATTCTGGGTAGGATATATAAAGGTTGGACTAGATGGATGTATGTCTTTATACAACCTCCAATACTATGTTACTATGTAACTGTTAACAGACATTATGGGTAGGATATAAAGTTGGACTAGATGGACGTATGTTTTATACAACCTCCAATACTATGTTACTATGTAACTGTTATACAGACATTTATGGGTAGGGTATAAAGGTTGGACTAGATGGACGTATGTCTTTATACAACCTCCAATACTATGTTACTATGTAACCGTTATACAGACATTATGGTAGGGTATAAAGGTTAGACTAGATGGACGTATGTCTTTATATAACCTCCATACTATGTTACTATGTAACTGTTATACAGACATTATGGTTAGGGTATAAAGGTTGGACTAGATGGACGTTGTCTTTATACAACCTCCAATACTATGTTACTATGTAACTGTTATAACAGACATTATGGGTAGGGTATATAGGTTGGACTAGATGGACATATGTCTTTTACAACCTCCAATACTATGTTACTATGTACTGTTAGACAGACATTATGGTAGGGTATAAAGGTTGGACTAGATGGGACGTATGTCTTACACAACCTCCAATACTATGTTTACTATGTAACTGTTATACAGACATTAGGGTAGGATATAAAGGTTGGACTAGATGGATGTATGTCTTTATACAACCTCCAATACTATTTACTATGTAACTGTTATACAACATTATGGTTAGGGTATAAAGGTTGGACTAGATGGACGTATGTCTTTATACAAACCTCCAATACTATGTTACTATGTAACTGTTAGACAGACATTATGGGTAGGATATAAAGGTTGGACTAGATGTGACGTATGTCTTTATACACTCCTAATACTATTTTACTGATGTAACTGTTATACAGACATATGGGTAGGATATAAAGGTTGGATAGAATGGACGTATGTCTTTATCAACCTCCATACTTGTTACTATGTAACTGTTATACAGACATTATTGGGTAGGGTATAAAGGTTGGACTAGATGGATGTATGTCTTTATACAAACCTCCAATACTATGTTACTATGTACTGTTATACAGACATTATGGTAGGATATTAATGGTTGACTAGATGGATGTATGTCTTTATACAACCTCAAGACTATGTTACTATGTAACTGTTTATACAACATTATGGGTAGGATTAAAGGTTGGACTAGATGGACGTATGGTCTTTATACAACCTCCAATGCTATGTTACTATGTAACTGTTAGACAGACATTATGGGTAGGTATAAAGGTTGGACTGGATGGACTTATGTCTTTATATATATTGAAGTTTATTAACAGGCTACAAATATGCACAAACAATAAACTGAAACAAACAATACAAACATATCATATTGGCTTTTTGGCATAAAATAAAAAGTCTCTTTCCGAAGAAAGTCCATCCAAGAAATAAAAAGTCTTCAGCAGACAACAATATAAAAACAATCTAATTCACGATCTTTCTTAAAAAGTAACTAAAATCGCATCTCCAATGAGATATAAGTAATATCAACTCTTACATCAGAGAAAAAAGAAACAAAATAAAACCGAGCCCGCCTACCTACCACTCTAATTGACTAACCCTGTCACCTACACACACAGATAGATGATGTGAGGATAGACACCATGTCGCATATCACACAATAACTTAAAGTATCTTACTGCAGAAAAAAGGAAAACATAGTATAGTATATTACTAGTACATATAGTATAGTACAGTATAGTACAGTACAATGTAGTACAGTACCGTAAAGTCTCGTATAGTATAAGTATAAGTAACCGTATAGTATAGTAGTATAGTACAGTACAGTACAGTACAGTATAGTACAGTACAGTACAGTAACAGTAATAGTAATAGTACAGTATAGTACAGTACAGTCTAGTCTATATAACATACCGTACAGTATAAGTAGAGTACAGTACAGTAGAGTCCAGTGACATTAGTACATATAGTAACAGTACAGTACAGTCCTTATATTCCGTATAGTATAGCACAGTATAGTATCGTACATTATAGTAGAAGTACAGTATATTATAGTATAGTAAATAGTACGTATAGTTAGTACAGTAGATATGTGCTGTATCCAACAACAGAGCATTTCATTTGTTTGACTGGACAGAAGGAGGAGGAAGAAGTTGTAATAGACCTTCCCACCAGCCATGACAATGTTATGTTACCCTGGCCCTGGGGCCGTCTAGGAGGCGGGTTTTAGCAATCATATTTGTGTGTGATATCTAAGGATGTCAACAATCAAACGCTGTAAATGTGAGTCCGTGATTTTAGCAGCTGGAATAGTGGACATTAATTGGGGTATGTTATTTTTGTTGATATTGTTGTCCGTTAAGGGTGCCCTTAATGTTTCCTCCCCCTGGTGGTGCCCCAACACTCGCAGTCGAACACCTGTGGTGATTTGGATATCATGGACATTACGAGATGGCCATTTTACGGGAGTCCACCCTAACATCCTAAATTGACAATTTAACTGAGGGTTTGCATTTGCTAGACCTGTATGGACCTTTCCTTGCGGACTTCATAATTAGGATACTCTAGCTTTGTATGTTGTGGCAGCTATGGAGACTCTTGTGTGTTTTTTTGTTTTGTAAAACGGTTATAAAGCTGTAAACACAGAATTACATATATATTATCCATTCCTATGTTTGTAGAAATAACTTCAACCTTCTTCATGTCATGCTGTCTCCTAATAGTAATAAGGAGGTGTATTTATCCAGTAAATCTATTTTTCTGGAAGCCAAGCTTCCACCATACAAAATACATCCAGTAATCACAATTGTTTGTTTTCTTGACTACTAAGAATATTTGTCCCTTTTTTTTTATATTCAGTATAAAAACAAGATATTCAAATCTAATCATCATGCAATCATGCAGTATTGATTTGCTTGTCCTCTAATTACGTATTATGTCATTACGTGTGTCTTCATATAACAGATTTTTTTTTTTACGAAAAGCTTACATGCGGCTTCATTCAACAACTTAATACACGCCATTAAAACCTACCAACCGGAAGAAATGGAAGCGATTTCTATGGATTTATACTTAACACATCAGCAACAACGAAAAAGTAATGAAGAGTTTAGGGAATCCTGGAGCCCATCCAGACAGCTTGGGAAACCTACAAAATAATAATACAAAATCATCTGTCCTGGAACAAAAACTTCCAAATCGTTACTGGCATTTATAAGGGAAATGGCAAACAAAACTAAAGCAAAATATAGAAAAGATTGTCAATGTTCTTAAGTAAACTGTCTGCTCTCCAAAGCTCTTTACCAATTAACTAATAACGTGTAATTTTAGGGTTTTCTTTTCTTACATAGTCCTTGGGGTCCTGACTATCAAATAGAATCCCTTCCAGCACATCTCAACATCCTGACCGACTATAAGTTCTTCATAACATATATCCCAGTCAACTGACTATCAGGTCATATCCATCTCTCCTCTGTGCCGAGAAGTGAGAAACAAGTCACTTGTCAAAAATGAAAGTGGGAAGTTTAAGGATTGATTCTGGTTTTCCATTGCTGCCTTTATCGATTCTCCTTTATTTCTAACATAAGGAAACAATCAGGCACTCTAGTACCAATCAGCTAGAATTTCTAGGTAGCCAGTTCCATAGAACATACACAGATTATATCCCATGCTTATCCAAATCCGGTTCTATGAGAAAGTTATTCTACGCCCCGGCATCACAACTCAATCAGGGAGATTCAATAAAAGTTCGTTATCATTAAAATGGGGCTAATTTTGAACCAACAATCAGATGTTAGCTTTCAATAGAGATGGTCGAAATTCATAAAGTTCGGTCTGTTTTTTGAACTTTCCGTTTTGAATTCAGACCCTTAAAGTCAATGGGGGAGGTGATGATCGAAAAGTCTGGGTTGATTTACAATAACCTAACATGGTAAACTTACTATGATAAAAGCCTTGTTAAATCGCTTTCTTTAAACAGGAACGCGCAATTGTTGGGGTTTGCACAAACTACATTCAGGGTTCGGCCATTCGAGGGTTACCGAATATACGTTTCCGGGTTGCCTGAAAAATAGACCCTAATTCGAGGGTTACGAAAACGCACAATACTTTCGAGGATTACCAAAAATCGAGGCTACCATTAAGGGTTAGCGAATAATCCCTTCCTGGGGTTTAGTTACATTATCTGTACATTTATTGAAACGAACTATACTTTCGAGGTTAGCGAACTATACATTCGACGGTTAGCGACCGATGATTACCGAGTTACTCTATTATCGAAAATACAAGCCGCTAGTCCCCGAAAATCGACTAGTTTCTTGAAACCGAACTAATGCGAATAGTTCGAGTTCATCAACTTATAAAGTTCCAACTCAAACTCGGTTTTGGGGGTCCATCTCTCTCTTTGGAATGTTAAATAAGATATGATGGTTGGGGAAATTTAGCACCAGTTTAACGAGAAGAACTTTTTATTGAACTCTCCCTAAATTTTTGGGAGAAAGCCCTTCATCCCCAGCGGGTTTGGTAAAACTTGGCAGGCTACTGTGGTCTTGTGCTTTGCCAGTTTCCAATATTCTTATTCCACTTTGTCCTCACAGTGGGAGTTCAACATATATCTATATTGCCAGTGCAGTAAATTGTAAAACAATAAGACTCTGTTCTCCAAATCCTCACTGTAGTAACATGTATAAGGATTAATGGCAGTGGAAACCCTCTGAACTCATTTGCTCAGTAAGAGCTGCTGTCAGTTTTCCTTCTGGATACAACTAATCACACCGAATGGACAACTACAGTGTTGCCTGCCTCTAAAGGTATCACACACAACTCCTACCATTCTGTGCGCTACAGTTTAAAGTGATGCGCTCACAAAAAATCTGCTGGAAAATAAGTGGTGCGGAATGTAGCGCACGACAATTTTATTTTGTATCGCACAGAAAATGTAATATCTGCTCACACATACATTTCCAATTAGAGGGAACATTGGTCCCTCCTCAACTTCTAGATCTGCAGTAAACTTACAGAACTCATTATCCCAGCTGGCACCATAACACTAAATCACCCGACAAGGCTTTAGGCCGACCAACTTGTCTTCTATAGTACAAAGTTTATTTAGAATTTTATTTCCTTCCTACGATCAACGTTCCTTCTTTTAATGACCTTCAAATGTTGTTCTCAGTCCATACACGTCCTTTGTTTGGTAGCACACTATTAATTCTGTAAATACCCCAATTGTGTGGGTTTTTTTTTTTCTTTCCTGTCCTCCTATGATAAGGAAGAATAATTAGAGGAACTTTACTCAAAGCATTACATCCTTGTAAGATTCAGCGCTGACAAAGAACAGTGTGTTGTTTTTTCTTTCTCCTAACTGGAGCTTCCTAGAAAATCCTTTGGCTTTGATGTCATGACTTAAAGCCTAAATAACCTCACTGCTTCCTACTTTCAATTACCTACCTACCCAACTTTCTTTACAGTGCTTGTTCTCTTACATGCTTTTATCCTGCGTGATCGTGGGATGTCTAGAATTAGGGTGGAAGAATAATATTGTAGTATGTTAGATAATTATTGATGTATTGGGGAAGTACCTAGCCCTGTTTAAAACAATTTAGGTCTTAAAGGAAGTTCAAAGAAGTTCACAGAAAATGTGATTTTAATAAGCAGTCCAGAAATCTGCTAATGTAAATAAGTTTTGTAAGGTATCGTTGTTTTTCATTCTTAAGCAAGGCATGTCCTGTAGGAAGTAAATCCCCCAGAACGTTGAAACTACAACATCACACCCCCAAGTCAATTGACTTGGGCCTGCGCAGTCTGCTCACTGACAAGTATTTTTTTTTTTTTAAATGTTATAGCAGGCAGTTGAAAAGAAACAACACTATATTGGGATTGCTTTAATAAAAGATAAGATTGTAATATAAGATACCGGAAATCATTAATTTACAAATATAAGATTTGAAAGAATCCAATGTTAGTTGTCTAAGAATTACATTCAATGCTTGGTGACTAAAAAAGAGAGACAATCGCACTCAGAAGACAAAGTTGAACTTAGAGAGGTCATATGTAAATATTCTATGATCCACACTTTATTCCTCCCCCAGGTTTTGGTGACAACTTTTTGAAAATGTCCTCTGGCCTGCTGTAAACCCCATGCTACCCTGTATTACATCACACAAACTGCTCATTTTTGGTCGCACCTCGCTTTGCTCTTTACAGATGTTACTATAGGCTATATCATGTAAGATTTTTTTTGCCCTGAGGAAGGGGAATCCCGAACGTGTGCACTGCATTGTCACAATGAAAAAAAAACTTCAGGAGATATCAAATAAACGTTCTTTATCGTTTATACAATGGTGCTAATTTTGCCTCCACCAACTCAGATATTATTTAACATTGAAAGCTAACATCTGATTGGTTGGCAATTCCAGTTTAAAACGATAAGAATTTTTTGAATAACCCTGATTATATTTTTTGGAGTGCGCATCCACCTGTTATCGTTTCATATATAGATTTAAAGGGGAATGTTCAATTCAATTTTTTTTCTACTAAAACAGGAGCCCCACCCTAGAATTACCTTCCTCACCAGATACCAGATATCGCACCACCAACCTTCTTGTCTTCCATTTGTGGTTCTCTCCGACTGTCAAGCTCATTAAAAGTCAGCAGTTTGGTGGAAATCAGATTTAGTGAGTAATTTCCTGTAGGAATCCGGAGTAAGGTAAGTATAAGTTCTGTGGATTTGGGGTTTAAAGAAAAAAATGAATCCGTGGGTGAATATGGCCTTTAAAATAGTTCATCAGTTCTTCATATTTCACAAAGGCAAATATTTGGTTTTTTCCCAGCACGAGTGTTTGAATATATTAAATGGATTTATAATATAGCACGTTATGTCATACTATAGCATTATGTTAGAGCAGTCATCTAGTTATGTCCCTGCGGGCTGACCATCCGCAGAAAATTTTCCGGGGGGGGGCAAAGGGATAATATCTGCCGTGGTAGTGGGCGTGACCTTTGTGGAGGTGGGCGTGTCCTTGTGTAGGTGGGCGTGGCCTTGTGGGGGGATAGTTTGGAAAATGTAATATAATATTAAAAAATATAATATATAGCCAGGTAACATAAGACAGGTACACAGAAATCGACGATAATAATAAGATAGATAGGACAGTGAGACAGACATTAAGATTTGACAGAGAGAGATTCAGGGCAGATATCTACAAATAGAGTGCTAGACATACGCTATACAGAGAGAAATAGAAACAGATGGGAGAAGAGAGAGAGAGAGAGAGAGATAGGTAGAATGACAAAGTAAATTATTGATACAGTGACAGCAATTGGATGCTACAGGTAAGAACTATATTGATACAGGTACAGAAAACTGATATTATTGATACAGGTACCACTGATATTATATCGGTGGATTATTAATACAGGTAGAACAAACTGGGATTATTTATACAGTACAACAGCAAACTGGGATTATTAATACGGTAGAACAACTGGGATTATTTATACAGGGGACAGGCAAACAACTGGGATTATTAATACAGGTACAGCAACTGGGTTTTAATACAGGTTAGAAAACTGGGATTATTGATACAGGTACGCAAACTGGGATTATTAATACAGGTAGAACAAACTGGGATTATTATACAGGTACAGCAACTGGGATTATTATACAGGTACGCCCCTGGGATTATATACGTAGACAAACGTGGGATTATTGATACAGGTACAGCAAACTGGGATTATTTATACAGTACAGCAACTGGGATTATTATACAGGTAGAACAAACTGGGATTATTATATACGGGTACAGCAAACTTGGATATTAATACGGTACAGCAAACTGGGATTATTAATACAGGTACAGCAAACTGGAATTTTAATACAGGTACAGCAACGGGATTGTAATACGGTACAGAACTGGATTATTGATACAGGTACAGCAACTGGATTATTAATACAGGTAGAACAACTGGGATTATTAATACAGGTACATCAAACTGGGATTATTAATACAGTACACCGCAAACTGGATTATTAATACAGGTACAGCACAACTGGGATTATTAAGACAGTACAGCAAACTGGGATATTATACCGGTACAGCAAACTGGATTATAATACAGGTACAAAGCAAACTGGATTGTTAATAAGGTACAGCAACTGGGATTTTGATACAGGTACAGCAACTGGGATTATTAATACAGGAGAACAAACTGGGAATTATAATACAGGTACAGCAAACTAGGATTATTATACAGGTAAGCAAACTGGGATTATTAATACAGGTACAGCAAAACTGGGATTATTAATACAGGTACAGCAAATCGGGAGTATTAATACAGGTACAGCACAACTGGATTATTACTACAGTACAGCAAACTGGGATTGTTAATACAGGTACAAGCAACTGGGATATTGATCAGGTCCAGCAACTGGGATTATTAATACAGGTACAAGCAAACTGGGATATTAATACAGGTACACAGCAAACTGGATTATTATACAGGTACAGCAAACTGGATTATTCATACAGTACAGCAAACTGGGATTGTATTGAGTAACAGGTATCATCAACTGGATTATTATACATGCCAGCGCAAACTAGGATTATTGATACAGGTAGAGCAAACTGGGATTTTGATACAGGTACAGCAACTGGATTATTAATACAGGTACAGCAAACTGGGATTTATGATACAGGTACAGCAAACTGGATTATTAATGACAGGTACGCAAACTGGGATATTAATACAGGTACAGCCAAACTGGGATTGTTAATACAGTACACGCAAACTGGGATTATTGATACAGTACAGCAAACTGGGATTATTAATACAGGTACAGCAAACGGGATTTTTATACCAGGTACAGCACACTGGGATTATAATCAGGTACAACGCAAACTGGGATTATGATACAGGTACACACACTGGGATATATCAGACAAGGCAAACTGGATTATTATACAGGTACAGCAACTGGGATTATTAATACAGGTACAGCAAGCAAACTGGGATTGTTATACAGGTACAGCAAACTGGTATTATTATATCAGGTACAGCAACTGGGATTGTTTTAATACAGGTACAGCAAACTGGGATTATAATATCAGGTACAGCAAACTGGGATTATTGAGTACAGGTAACAGCAAACTGGATTATTAATACAGGTACAGCAAACTGGGATTGTTAATACAGTACAAGCAAAACTGGGATTATTATATACAGTACAGCAAACTGGGATTATTGATACAGGTACAGCAAACGGGGATTGTTATACATGTACAGCAAACTGGGATTGTTTAATACAGGTACAGCAAACTGGGATTATTATACAGGTACAGCAAACGGGATTGTTAATACGGTACAGCAACTGGATTATTAATAACGGTACAGCAAACTGGGATTGTTACTACAGGTACAGCAAACTGGATTATATACAGTACAAGCAACCTGGATTGTTAATGCAGTACAGCATTTTTGGGGTTATTGATCCAGGGCAGGTACATTATACTAGATTATTGATAGGGGATTCTTTGATACAGGTACTGGTGCGGAGACCTGCTTTTGCGCTGGGTGTTGATCTCCACCTTCCCCATTCACCTGTGTCCACTGCTTTGGTTTGGAATGTTGGATACTGTTTTCCTGCTGCCCTGCTCTGCGATCCGATCATCATTAGGAGTTTGAATCTCCCGCTTCACTCTGATTTCGGTAACACTCGCGATTGGCTGAGTCTCTCTCCCTCTGCCTTTTATTAAGGGCCAGCAGAAGATCTGGCCAGTGCAGCGCGCCTGCCATTTGGAGAAGAAGATGTCATCACCCATTATTTTGTTTAAACCCAATGGTGCAGCCTATTAAAGACCACGCAATTCTCCAGAATTTACCTCATGTCCACATTTTTCATCGGACCAACTGATTGGATGAAAATTAGTTCTGATATTCTGACCCGAAGGTATCAACGTTTTGCACCACGGCCCAGTCGATCAGACCGTAATAAATCGTACCTGATGATTGATCAGGTAGAAATTTTGGCTCTTGTGTATCCAGCCTTAAATGTGATTGGTTGTTACCATTTAGGATTGGGAAACTTTTGCACCTCTTAATACATAAGCCCTTAACGGGCATGTTCACCCTCAAATCCACAATTTCCCACACCGTAGAGACCACCCCTTAAGCCTAAAGCCTATTCATGTCTTTAAATAATCGGACCAGAACTTTATTCACCTTCGTTACCACCCCGGCCTAAGCCTCTTCTGTTTCTTCTTCTGGAAATGGAGATTAGAAGAGGTGTGACCGGCAGCCGCACTCTTGATTGGCTAAATTATTATTATTATTGTGATTTATATAGCGCCAACATCTTCCATAGCGCTTTAAAATTACTTGTATACATTCACATCAGGCCCGCCCCGAAGAGCTTACATCTAAGCACATTTATTTGACCCATACAACCTTCAGTATTTCTTTATGATGTGGGGGAATCGAGTGTCCGGAGGAAACCCACGCATACGAACTCCTTGCAGATGTGTCCAAGGGTGGAATCGAACTCAAGGTAACAGTGCTAACCACTGAGCCACCGTGCGGCCCAATGTCAGCCAATCACGGATGCAGCTGCCATCTTCAGAAGAGCCAAGGGAACAAACGTGCGCAAGTAAAGTTTCCGTCAGATTTTAAAAATGTGAATATAGCATTTAGGATAGGGGGTGGTCCCTACATCCCTGGCAGCGTGAGTGATCCAAGGGAGGGATGGAGGAAGAGAGCCCCACTGGCATGGCCAGAGTCCTCTTGGAGGACAAAGGTAGGCACCCACAGATTCCTGCTTCCACAGACACTGCCGGAGAACCATATGGAGCAGAGAAGGTGATTATTTAACACTACACAGTGGGGCAACAGTGCTGCAATTTTAGTTTGGGAGTGGACATATCCTTTATGGACAATTATACTTATCTTCCTCACTCACCTCCATATCTTGTCCATTTAAAATACACGGGTTAAGGACATAAACTGCGAAGTCCTTACCCCTAAATATCAGGTGTCTATCTCCAGATAAAACTTCCTCCCGCCGGTCCGCAATTTGGCCAATGGGATGCTGCTTTTCTTGCAGAGTGTGTCCTTCCCATTGTACTTATCACTGGCTGTCCATGGGGCGGAGTTAGACCAGACCAGTGAGGAAAGTATAGGTAGGTATATCTGGAGATGGAGCCTTAACCCTAAATTGCTACTTTAAATTGGAGAGGGTGATTTTAAGGACTAGAATTGTTTTTTTAAGATAAGTCACATGGCGAATAAAGTTAATGCAATTATATTAAAGGGTAACTGTGGCCCAAAAGAACTTTAGGTAAACTGACAGGAATTGCTTTCCCTCAGTTTTTTTGCAATTTCATTCATATTTTTTTTTACATATTTTGAAGATATTTAAATTTTTTGTGTGATATGGTAGCAGCTTCACCAAATCCCCTGCTTTCCTGCTTCCTGCTCTGAAACCATGTGACAATCCCCTTTCCCCCCTGTGTCCTCCTCCTCCTCCATTAAAAAAAAGACGAAAATGTACACCCTTACATATTCATTGTTGTGGGCTGTGCTGTTTCTCCCACCCTTCCCTCTTCTCTTCAGTCCTCCTTCAGTCACTGTAACCTCAATCTGTTCCTTTTCTTCTGCTTTCCTCTCCTGGCACTGAGCATGTGCCAACCGTAGATTAGAAGGAGGAACGAATATTGACCACAATTCATCAGAAACTCCCACCCACTAACTTTCTGATCAGTGATTTCTTTATATCTTGGGCTCTGTAGCACGTGAGAGGTGGTGATGTCGTTTTAAAGTAGGGACTTTAATTTCATGCATTTCATGCAAAATTTTGTGTTGAAAACCACAGTTCTCCTATAAAGATCCTTATTGATAGGAAGCATCCTTCCTATTCCTGGTAAATAAAACTTTAAAACAATATTGAATGGGTAAAAAAAGTTTATTTTACAAAAATCCCCAATTAACGCTGTCAGCGGTGAATATGTTATTTTATTACTTTAATGTGTTTATGCGATTTAGTATTTTTTGTAACAAGGTCTGCGAGAAGTCATTTCAAAGAAACATTCTACAGCTGGAGGGCGCAGACAGAAAACCTTTCATATTAGAATTAAGATCAGTGGATCCACCGTGCTTTTGATTTAGAGCAAATTGCTTTAACTATAGGAAATCCCACTTGCTTTAAAGTTAGACAACAATAAGGGCCGTAGAGCGATTGAAGATAAACTTTTATCCGTGACGCTGGAAAAATGTGCTTAAAATCTTACACAAATTAGAACAATTTAAAGGTGCAATTTAAAATGTTATTAAATGAGGGGAAATGAGCTGCGGAATCAATTTGTAAGGGAAAGAACTCAGAGGTTGAAGCCATTTATTTAAAGACCACAAAGGTGTGATAGGGGAGTTTGAATAGATTGTTTCTTTCTCAGATGGCCACACTTGGTATTATAGATTGGGGACAATTTGGTACAGTTGACTACAACTTTGGCTGAGCAGACAGTTTTGGGGAGTGGTGGGTCCATCTCCACAATGCTTGGTGAAAAAGAAATAACTCCCTCCCGACATGTCCACTCTCCCAAATAAAATTTGCCCACCACTGTTGGCTCACTGTGTAGTGTTAAAAGATCCTTACCTTTCTCATCTGCTCAGCCACATCAGTTATTGGTTGAGTCTCAGCAATCACAACGTGGCTGCCGGTTCCGGCCCCTAAAAAGGTTAGGTAGATTTAGGGGCTGATTTAGGTTTTTTTGAACATAGCATTTAGGGTTGGGTGGGTTACCTTAAATGATTTTTTTTTTTGGTGGGGTTGAGAACCCTTTAAATGTTCCAACTGGACAATTGCTTAACATGGAAGTAAGAGCTTGGTACACAAAACAAGCGGCTAACGGGAGTCATCATTGTCTGCTTTGGGATGTCCATTATCTAATGTTTTGTACAGGGCTGGAATGCTGAAAACAACCCTCAAACCCTGTGTACCAATGACAATTAATGGCAGCTATAACATTCAACAGCAAAGATAGTGATCTTGAATTCTACATTTGATGTAATTGGTACAATTTTAAAAATTTGAGGCAAACAAAATACTGTGACACCAAGAAGTCAGTTTCTGCATACGCTTTATAGGTACACTGGTGAGAATAAGACCAGGTTTTTAAGCTTACCTAAAGGAAAAACCAAACAACCATACTAAATTTTTAAAATACCAGTCAAATAGGTTGATGAGCACACTTGTTTCTTTTCAAATCCATATGTACAGTTGGTGCACATGAGAAAGTTAATTTCTATTTCTTATCTAATGTGTTTATTAATTAGTTCTGATTAGTAAGTATACATGCAAAATAGAGATGTGTGCTATTTACCCTGTGCCCAACATGGCTATTGGGCATGTGCTTTTTCGCTCTGTGGGTACGGAGGAGGTAGATTCAAGGTAGGAAAATTAATTCTCCCCTTTACACAAAGCATTGGTAGGCCTCATTTGGAATATGCATCGTGCATTTTGGAATCCTGTGTACAAAAAGGACATCATGGAAAGGGTTCAGAAGGGCACTAAATTAATAAGTGGGATTGGGGGAGCTTGAATATGAGAGAGACTGGAAAAGTTACAATAATGTACGCTGGAGAAGGCACTTGCGTGGGGATATGATTACTGTGTATAAATACATTAACGGGCCATAAATAACTATCTGGGGGCATTGTTCACCAATAGAACATGTCAACAGGACACGAGACATCCCTAAGACTTGAAGAAAAAAGGTTTAGGCTTCAGTTGGGAAAGGTTTTGTCCTGTGAGACGGTAAAGCTATGGAACGGTCTTCAGTGGACGTTGTTATGGCAGGTTCATTGGTCAGTTTTAATAAAAAGCTGGATGAGTTTTCTACAAAACAAGGAATGTTACAAGTTACTGGTTGATACATAAAGTAGAGTTGGGAAAGGGTTTTGTCACTGTGAAACGGTAAAGCTATGGAACTGTCTTCCAGTGGACGTTGTTATGGCAGGTTCATTGGTCAGTTTAATAAAAAGCTGGATGAGTTTTTCTACAAACAAGGAATGTTACAAGTTACTGGTATTGAACATAAGTAGAGTTGGGAAAGGGTTTGTCACTGTGTGAGAACGGTAAAGCTATGGAACTGTCTTCCAGTGGACGTGTAATGGCAGTTCATTGGTCAGTTAATAAAAAGCTGGATGAGTTTCTTCAACCACAGGAATGTTACAAGTTACTACTGGTATTGATACATAAGTAGAGTTGGGAAAGGGTTTGTCACTGTGAGAACGGTAAAGCTATGGAACTGTCTTCCAGTGGACGTTGTTATGGCAGGTTCATTGGTCAGTTTTATAAAAAGCTGCATGAGTTTCTACAACAAGGAATGTTACAAGTTACTGGTATTGATACTAAAGTAGAGTTGGGAAAGGGTTTGTCACTTGTGAAACGTAAAGCTATGGAACTGTCTTCCAGTGGACGTTGTTATGGCAGGGTTCATTGGTCAGTTTTAAAAGCTGGATGATTTTCTGCAAACAGGAATGTTACAAGTTACTGGATTGATACATAAAGTAGAGTTGGGAAGGGTTTGTCACTGTGAGAACGGTAAAGCTATGGAACTGTCTCCAGTGGACGTTGTAATGGCAGTTCATTGGTCAGTTTAATAAAAAGCTGGATGAGTTTCTGCAAACAAGGAATGTTACAAGTTTACTGGGATTGATACATAAAGTAGAGTTGGGAAAGGGTTTTTCACTGTGAGAACGGTAAGCTATGGAACTGTCTTCCAGTGGAACGTTGTTATGGCAGGTTCATTGGTCGTTTAATAAAAAGCTGGATGATTTCTACAAACAAGGAATGTTACAAGTTACTGGTATTGATAATAAAATAGAGTTGGGAAAGGGTTTTTCACTGTGAGAACGGTAAAAGCTATGGAACCAGTCTTCCAGTGGGCGTTGTTTGGCAGTTCATTGGTCAGTTTAATAAAAGCTGGATGAGTTTCTACAAACAAGGAATGTTACAAGTTACTGGTATTGATACATAAAGTAGAGTTGGGAAAGGGTTTGTCACTGTGAGAACGGTAAAGCTATGGAACGCCTTCCAGTGGACGTTGTTATGGCAGGTTCATTGGTCAGTTTAATATAAAGCGGATGATTTTCTACAAACAAGGAATGTTACAAGTTACTGTTATTGATACATAAAGTGAGTTGCGAAAGGGTTTGTCACTGTGAGAACGGTAAAGCTATGGAACTGTCTTCCAGTGGACGTTGTTATGGCGGTTCATTGGTCAGTTATAAAAAGCTGGATTGTTTCTACAAACAAGAATGTTACAAGTTACTGGTATTGATACATAAAGTAAGTTGGGAAAGGGTTTGTCACTGTGAGAACGGTAAAGCTATGGAACTGTCTTCCAGTGGACGTTTTTATGGCAGGTTCATTGGTCATTTTAATAAAAAGTTGGATGGGTTTCTACAAACAAGGAATGTTACAGTTACTGGTATTGATACATAAAGTAGAGTTGGGAAAGGGTTTGTCACTGTGAAACGGTAAAGCTATGGAACTGTCTTCCAGTGGACGTTTGTTATGGCAGGTTCATTGGTCAGTTTATAAAAAGCTGGATGAGTTTCTACAAACAGGAATGTTACAAGTATTGATACATAAAGTAGAGTTGGAAAGGGGTTATCACTGTGAGAACGGTAAAGCTATGGAACTGTCTGGATAGATTCAAAAAGCTGGATGAGTTTCTAAAATAAAGAATGCTGCAAGATACTGGTGTTGAAGTTGGAGTTGAACTAGGGATATTTCCTATTGCCAGTTGAAGTCAGTTAAGAATTTTTTCCCCCTTTATATTGAGTTTTGTTTTTTTGGCCTTCCGCTGGATCAACATTTAGGCAGGAAATGTGGGTATATGCGAGTAGGTTGGACTAGATGGATGTATGTCTTTATTCACCTCAAATACTCTGCTATAAAAGCATACTAGGAGCAAAGATGGCCACCCCTATGTGACAACTTTAAAAGCATGTAGCTTCACTGTCAATGTGCTGTAGAGAATTGTTTCTAGTGCAAGTTATTTTTTCACTTAGGTGCCCTTTAAATCAGCAGTTTCAGCACTTTACTCTAGAGGGTGAAAATCCTTTTTAAAGTGAACTATTTTATTACATGACCGACTCATTATACTGAAATATTTCCTCTGATAAAAATGATTTCTTTCCAAATGAATGAAGGACAGATTTTCTTGGTCGGCTTTAGTTATCGGTTACTACACACCTCACAATTATTGTATAATAAGGATATTATTTGATCATATCATAGAGTGTATGTTTCTAATTAACTAACGTGTTTATTTTCTGTCTATTAGTTGTTCTTTGATCAGCTGTACTAGAGTCAGTCACCAGTGATCTGTTCTGATACAAACCATGTTTGAGACCTGGTACTCGTGAATTATTTCAGATTTGTGCTGTTGCTTCTTCTAGAGTTTTTTGCTTATGTTGATACAGTGACGAGGATGACAAAACTCTTTGTGTTTTTCCAATCAAGACATTTTGTCAGAGTTGCAGACGTTTATTTAGTCTTGTTGATTCTCTGTTCTCTACCAATAATGGACAAAGCATTTGGATGTGTCGGTACAATTCCTGCGGTGAATATTTATACGTTTGTCATCTATAATTATTTTTATTACTTAGACTTACCACGGGATATTCAGTAAATGTCTCTATTTGGAGATTAAACACATTCGACCCAAAATAAACTCCCCATTTGTTTTATCTAGGCAATTCTCGATTTGAAATAGTAAATAGTTCACTTTAAAAAGGATTTTCACCCTCTAGAGTAAAGTGCTGAAACTGATGATTTAAAGGGCACCTAAAGTGAAAAATAACTTGCACTAGAAACAATTCTCTACAGCCCAATGACGTGAAGATACATGCTTTCCGATTGCCTTTGGAGTCAGAAGGTTCCCCCTCCCCCCCACCCCTTTTCAGCAGTTTTTTTTTTTCCTTTCCTCTGGATCAATTGTTAGTGGGTAAAGAGTAGGATATAAAAGTTGGACTAGATGGACATATGTCTTTATAACTCCAATCACTATGTTACTATGTAACTGTTTTACAGACATTATGGGTAGGGTATAAAGGTTGGACTAGATGGACGTATGTCTTTATACAACCCCAATACTATGTTACTATGTACTGTTATACAGATATTATGGGTAGGGTATAAAGGTTGGACTAGATGGACGTATGTCTTTATACAACCTCCAATACTATGTTATATGTAACTTTAGACAGACATTAGGGGTAGGTATCAAGGTTGGACTAGATGGACGTATGTCTTTATACAACCTCCAATCTATGTTACTATGTAACTGTTATACAGACATTATGGGTAGGGTATAAGTTTGGACTAGATGGACGTATGTCTTTATACAACCTCCAATACTATGTTACTATGTAACTGTTAGACAGACATTAGGGTAGGGTATAAAGGTTGGACTAGATGGACGTATGTCTTTATACAACCTCCAATACTATTTTACTATGTAACTGTTATAACAGACATTATGGGTAGGGTTAAAGGTTGGACTAGATAGACGTATGTCTTTATAAAACCTCCAAACTATGTTACTATGTAACTGTTATACAGACATTATGGGTAGGGTATAAAGTTGGACTAGATGGACGTATGTCTTATACACCTCCAATACTATGTTACTATGTAACTTTATACAGACATACGGGTAGGGTAATAGGTTGGACTAGATGGATGTATGTCTTTATACAACCTCCATACTATGTTTTATGTAACTGTTATACAGCATTATGGGTAGGGTATAAAGGTTGGACTAGATGGAACGTATGTCTTTATACAACCTCCAATAGTATACTATGTAACTGTTATACAGACATTATGGTTAGGGTATAAAGTTGCACTAGAGGGACGTATGTCTTTATACAACCTCCAATCTATGTTCTATGTTACTATGTAACGTTTACAGACATTCTGGGTAGGGTATAAAGGTTGCACTAGATGGACGTATGTCTTTATACAACCTCCAATACTATGATACTATGTAACTGTTATACAGACATTATGGGTAAGTTATAAAGGTTGGCTAGATGGACGTATGTCTTTGTACAACCTCCAATACTATGTTACTATGTAACTGTTATACAGACATTATGGGTAGGGTATAAAGGTTGGCTAGATGGACGTATGTCTTTGTACAACCTCCAATACTATGTTACTATGTAACTGTTATAACAGACATTATGGGTAGGGTATAAAGGTTGGACTAGAGGACGTATGTCTTTAACAACCTCCAATACTATGTTCCTATGTAACTGTTATACAGACATTATGGGTAGGTATAAAGGTTGGACTAGATGGACGTATGTCTTTATACCACCTCCAATACTATGTTACTATTTAACTGTTATACAGACATTATGGGTAGGGTATAAAGGTTGGACTAGATGGACGTATGTCTTTATACAACCCCAATACTATGTTCTATGTAACTGTTATACAGACATTAGGGTAGGGTATAAAGGTTGGACTAGATGGACGTATGTCTTTATACAACCTCCAATACTATGTTACTATGTTACTGTTATACAGACATTATGGGTAGGGTATAAAGGTTGGACTAGACGGACGTATGTCTTTATACAACCTCCAATACTATGGGGCATATTTATAAAGGAAACGATGTTAGCGCAAAAAAATTACCCGCCGCACACATGCGGCCGCGAAAATAGCGCTATCGTCGTATTTATAACGGCGAGCGCTATTCCCCCGCGATACCTATCGCGGCCGCTTGTGCTGCGTAATTTTAACCCTTCGCGGCGATACTATATAGTATCCCGAGAAGGGACTTAAAACCCTTCCCGACCGCTCCTAAGGGGGCGGGGCACACGCCCACACCCCCCGCGGCGGCAGCGGCGACCCCCGCCGCTGCGCCCCGCCCACACCCCACCCGCGGCGGCAGCGGCGACCACCCGCCGCCCCGCCACTTCCCAGCAGCCCCTCCCAACCCGTTCCCCGTTCCGGCAATCTCGGAACGGGAGGCTAGAAGGGGCTGCCGGGAAGGGGCCCGCACGGTGGTCGCGACCCACCCGCTGCGCACCCCCTCCCCGGCAACCCCTCCAAGCCCCCCCCCCCGCCGCTCCCCGGGGAGGGACGGGAGGGAGCCGCTGGGGGTGTGGAGGCTCCCTCCACGGGGCCCTGAAGGGCCTTTGGGGCTTAGGGGGTCCCGCAGCTCGAACCGGGACCCCCCTCCCCGGCCCTTACAAGGGCCCTTGCGGCACTGACAAGTGCCTTTGGCGGGGGTCCCGCAGCTGAACCGGGACCCCCAGTGCGGCTCTTAAAAGAGCCCTTGGGCGACGTCTTCTTTCTTCATCCAGCCCGGCGACACCACGCCTCCGAGGGCCGCCGCCCCCGAGAGGTACCCCTGCGCCGCCAGGGGTACCCCCGGCGGCGCCGGCGACCTCAACGAGGCCGATGTTGCCGGCGTCTTGATCCGACGCGACGTCTTCGGGCTGCGACACCAACCCCACTCAGGTCGCCGTGCCAGGCAGACTCACTGCGGCCGCCAGTGAGCCCGCTGGCACCGCGGCCTCAGCGGAGCCGATGTTGCCAGCCGCTTCTTTCTTCTTCTTCTTCAGCCATCTACTGCGATGGCATCTGAGTTCCGCGGCGGAAAGCTCCTCTTTATATGGTTTGCAGAAATCCATAATCCGTTTCTGATTGGTCAATTTTTAATACTTGCTTTACATTAACCAATCAGATTTCAGAACTTTCCAAATCTGATTGGTTAATGTAAAGCAAGTATTAAAAATTGACCAATCAAAACGGATTATGGATTTCTGCAAACCTATATAAAGAGGAGCTTTCCGCCGCGGAACTCAGATGCCCATCGCAGTAGATGGCTGAAGAAAAGAAAAGAAGCGGCTGGCAACATCGGCTCCGCTGAGGCCGGCGGTGCCAGCGGGCTCACTGGCGGCCGCAGTGAGTCTGCCTGGCATCGGCGACCTGAGTGGGTTGGTGTCGCCAGCCCGAAGACGTCGCGTCGGATCAAGACGCCGGCAACATCGGCCTCGTTGAGGTCGCCGGCGCCCGCCGGGGGTACCCCTGGCGGCCGCAGGGGTACCTCTCGGGGGTCGCGGCCTCGGCGGAGCTGGTGTCGCCGGGACTGAGAAAGAGACGTCGCCCAAGGGCTCTTTAAGAGCCGCACTGGGGGTCCCGTTCAGCTGCGGGACCCCCGCCAAAGGCACTTGTCTATGCCGCAAGGGCCCTTGTAAGGGCCGGGGAGGGGGGTCCCGTTCGAGCTGCGGGACCCCCTAAGCCCCAAAAGGCCCTTCTCAGGGCCCCGCGGGAGGGAGCCTCCACCCCCCCAGCGGCTCCCTCCCGTCCCCTCCCGGGAGCGGCCGGGGCGGGGGCTTGGAGGGTTGCCGGGGAGGGGGTGCGCGGCGGGTGGGTCGCGACCACCTGCTGCGGCCCCTTCCCGGCAGCCCCTTCTAGCCTCCCGTTCCGAGATTGCCGCGAACGGGGAACGGGTTGGGAGGGGCTGCTGGGAAGTGGCGGCGGCGGCGGGTGGTCGCCGCTGCCGCCGCGGGGGTGTGGGCGGGGTGGGCGTGTCTCCTGGGGCGGTGCGACCACCCCCGCGGGTTGCCTGCCCATCCCCGCCGCGGGAGGTTAGTATCGGCTGACTTCGCCACCTTCAAGGTGGCGAAGTAAAACAGCCGATACAGCCGAGCGAAACCAGTACCGCCGCTTTATAAATAGAAGCGGTGGTACCGGGTAAGTATCGGCGCGAAAGGTTAACCTTCGTTAACTTTTCGCGGCCGTTTTCGGGCCTTTATAATCGCGGTAAACGCGATTCATGCGTTAATGGCCGCGAAAACGGCCGCGAAAAGTTAACGAACCTTTATAAATATGCCCCTATGTTACTATGTAACTGTTATACAGACATTATGGGTAGGGTATAAAGGTTGGACTAGATGGACGTATGTCTTTATACAACCTCCAATACTATGTTACTATGTAACTGTTTATCAGACATTATGGGTAGGGTATAAAGGTTGGACTAGATGGACGTATGTCTTTATACAACCTCCAATACTATGTTACTATGTAACTGTTATACAGACATTATGGGTAGGGTATAAGGTTGGACTAGATGGACGTATGTGTTTTATACAACCTCCAATACTATGTTACTATGCAACTGTTATACAGACATTATGGGTAGGGTATAAAGTTTGGACTAGATGGACGTATGTCTTTATACAACCTCCAATACTATGTTACTATGTTACTGTTATACAGACATTATGGGTAGGGTATAAAGGTTGGACTAGATGGACGTATGTCTTTATACAACCTCCATACTATGTTACTATGTAACTGTTATACAGACATTATGGGTAGGGTATAAAGGTTGGACTAGATGGACGTATGTCTTTATACCCCTCCAATACTATGTTACTATGTAACTGTTATACAGACATTATGGGTAGGGTATAAAGGTTGGACTAGATGGACGTATGTCTTTTATAACCTCCAATACTATGTTACTATGTAACTGTTATACAGACATTATGGGTAGGTATAAAGGTTGGACTAGATGGATGTATGTCTTATACAACCTCCAATACTATGTTACTATGTAACTGTTTATACAGACATTATGGGTAGGGTATATAGGTTGGACTAGATGGACGTATGTCTTTATACAACCTCCAATACTAGTTACATGTAACTGTTAGACAGACTTATGGGTAGGGTATAAAGGTTGGACTAGATGGACGTATGTCTTTACACACCTCAATACTATGTTACTATGTAACTGTTATACAGACATATGGGTAGGGTATAAAGGTTGGACTAGATGGACGTTGTCTTTATACAACTTCCAATACTATGTTACTATGTACCTGTTATACGCCATTATGGGTAGGATATAAGGGTGGACTAGATGGATGTATGTCTTTATACAACCTCCAATACTATGTTACTATGTACCTGTTATACAGACATTATGGGTAGGATATAAGGTTGACTAGATGGACGTATGTCTTTATACAACCTCCAATACTATGTTACTATGTAACTTTTATACAGACATTAGGGTAGGGTATAAAGGTTGGACTAGATGGACGTATGTCTTTATAACCTCCAATACTATGTTACTATGTACTGTTATACAGACATTATGGGTAGGGTATAAAGGTTGGACTAGATGGACGTATGTCTTTATATAACCCCAATACTATGTTCTATGTAACTGTTTAACAGACATTATGGGTAGGGTATAAAGGTTGGACTAGATGGACGTATGTCTTTATACAACCTCCAATACTATGTTACTATGTAACTGTTATACGACATTATGGGTAGGGTATATAGGTTGGACTAGATGGACATATGTCTTTATACAACCTCCAATACTATGTTACTATGTACCTGTTAGACAGACATTATGGGTAGGGTATAAAGGTTGGACTAGATGGCCGTATGTCTTTACACAACCTCCAATACTATGTTACTATGTAACTGTTATACAGACATTATGGGTAGGATATAAAGGTTGGACTAGATGGATGTATGTCTTTATACAACCTCCAATACTATTTACTATGTAACTGTTATACAGACATTATGGGTGGGTATAAAGGTTGGACTAGATGGACGTATGTCTTTATACAACCTCCATACTATGTTACATGTAACTGTTAGACAGACATTATGGGTAGGATATAAAGGTTGGACTAGATGGACGTATGTCTTTATACAACCTCCAATACTATGTTCCTATGTAACTGTTATACAGACATTATGGGTAGGATATAAAGGTTGGACTAGATGGCTGTATGTCTTTATACAACCTCCAATACTAGTTACTATGTAACTGTTATACAGACATTATGGGTAGGTATAAAGGTTGGACTAGATGGATGTATGTCTTTATACACCCTCCAATACTGTTACTATTACTGTAACTGTTATACAGACATTATGGTAGGATATAATGGTTGGACTAGATGGATGATGTCTTTATACAACCTCCAATACTATGTTACTATGTAACTGTTACCGACATTATGGGTAGGATATAAAGGTTGGACTAGATGACGTATGTCTTTATACAAACCTCCAATGCTATGTTACTATGTAAGTTAGACAGACATTATGGGTGGGTATAAAGGTTGGACTGGATGGACTTATGTCTTTATATATATTGAGTTTAATTAAAGGCTTACAAAGTGACAATCAGTACAATGATTGTAAGAGTATAAAATCAGTTAACAAGGATTGTAAGATTATAATCAGTAACAAAGGATTGTAAGATTATAAAATCAGTAACAAGGATTGTAACAAGCAATGAAACTAAAATGATGATGAAGTTAGGATAGTTGAACAAAGCAACACTAACCCTAAGTATATAAAGATTGTAAGGTACTTACCTGTGCGTCCGCTCCAGCAACGATCCGCTAGGCAGCACTCCGGTCCCATGAAGCTGACGCTGGCTCGCGCGTCTTGCGCGAGCGCCGTCATGACGTTGCCACGCAGGTGCGCCGGCTTCGCGAAGCTTGAAATAGCTTCTCTTCCCTAGACGCCTGCTTGTCAGTTGTTTTGGCTTCTAGGGTTCTAGCGTTTGGTATTCTGGTCAGTCCTCCATTGTTCCAGTATCCAGCTTCATGTCACAGTCTCCTTGTTCCAGTATCCAGCTTCATTGTCACAGTCTCCATTGTTCCAGTATCCAGCTTCATTGTTACAGTCTCCATTGTTCCAGTATCCAGCTTCTCGTTACAGTCTCCATTGTTCCAGTATCCAGCTTCATTGTCACAATCTCCTTGTTCCAGTATCCGTTTCATTGTCACAGTCTCATTGTTCCAGTCTCCAGCTCATTGTTACAGTCTCCATTGTTCCGTATCCTTCTGTCTCAGTCTCCATTGTTCCAGTATCCAGCTTCATTATCACAGTCTCCATTGTTCCAGTATCCAGCTTCATTGTTACAGTCTCCATTGTTCCAGTATCCAGCTTCATTGTCACAGTCTCCATTGTTCCAGTATCCAGCTTCATTGTCTCAGTCTCCATTGTTCCAGTATCCAGCTTCATTGTCACAGTCTCCATTGTTCCAGTATCCAGCTTCATTGCCTCAGTCCCCATTGTTCCAGTATCCAGCTTCATTGTCTCAGTCTCCATTGTTCCAGTATCCAGCTTCATTGTCTCAGTCTTTATTGTTCCAGTATCCAGCTTCATTGTCACAGTCTCCATTGTTCCAGTATCCGCTCCATTGTCACAGTCTCCATTGTTCCAGTATCCAGCTTCATTGTCTCAGTCTCCATTGTTCCAGTATCCAGCTTCATTGTCACAGTCTCCATTGTTCCAGTATCCAGCTTCATTGTCACAGTCTCCATTGTTCCAGTATCCAGCTTCATTGTCTCAGTCTCCATTGTTCCAGTATCCAGCTTCATTTCTCCAGTCTCCATTGTTCCAGTATCCAGCTTCATTGTCACAGTCTCCAGTGTTCCAGATCCAGCTTCACATTGTCACAGTCTCCATTGTTCCAGTATCCAGCTCCATTGTCACAGTCTCCATTGTTCCAGTATCCAGCTTCATTGTCACAGTCTCCATGTTCCAGTATCCAGCTTCATTGTCAGTCTCCATTGTTCCAGCATCCTGCCCATTGTACCCTACTCCTTGTTTACAGAGTCCTAATCCTGTGTTGTGCCAGTTCCTACTGCTTCCTCCTTCATCCGACTAAACGTGAGTCTTCCCTGGACTCTATTCCAACTGAGTTAGGGCAGCGTTACAGTACAAGTGGCCATGGATGTCCCTGGGGAGTAATGTCGTGAATTATCAAAAACTCTGAACCGTATGGCACAATTTATGATTCATTGGCTTCGCGTATATTACCTGTTGATACATCACCTTCTCTTCCCCTCCTGCTCCTGCACTCAAGTTGGCCATGAACCCGTATTCCCTCTCCTCCTCGCTATGATTGGAATCCCCAAGGCTGTAGAGGGTTCCTTAATCAAGCCAGATTCAATTTGAACTGCAACCCTCCCATTTTGCCTCAGATCGAGCAAAAGTGGGTTATATTGTCGCTCTATTGGAAGGTGGAGCCCTGGCCTGGGCTTCTCCCCTCTGGGAGAAAGATGACCCGTTAGACTTAGACATTGCTAATTTTTCTGCAACATTCTGTAAAGTATTTGATGCTCCTGGTCGTAAGATAAGTGTTTCCACCCGTTTATTGCAACTACAACAGGGAAATCGCTCTGTTGGACATTATGCCATAACTATATAACTATGTTGTTATGGAAAAACGAGGCTCTTGTGGCTGCCTTTTTACAGGGTCTATCGGATCGTATTAAGGATGACCTTGTGTCCAAAGACATGACCTCCCTGTTGGAGATCTGATTACCCTTTGTATCCGTATTGATACACGGTTTCGGGAATGGCAGGTTGAAAGTACCATGATCGTCAGTTACCTTTCAGATCAGTCCCCCGCCCAGTGAAACCTATTTTCTCTCCTCCTACTCCCACTACAGAAAGAACCCATGCAAATTGGGGGAACCTGTTTGTCTCCGAAGAGAACCCGTAGGAGATCTCTGGGTCTTTGTCTATATTGCGCTGGCCTGCCCTATTAAGCCAGAAACTACACTGCCTAGAGTTTAGAGGAGAAAATCTTCTAGATAGAAAAAGCCTTCTCCTCCCGTTCTTCTCTTCGTCTTCTTGTACCTGTAACCATAAAACTAAATTCCAAAATCCTATCCAAGGATGCTTTCCTAGATTCCCGGCGCAGCAGGCAATTCATTGATTCCTCTTTTGTACAATACACGATATTCGTCTTCGATCTTTGTCTAATCCCTTCTGTGTACTTGCTATTGACAACAGACCCCTATCCTCAGAATGTGTCACTCAAATCACTTCGGAGTTATCCTTCCAAACTGGGTCTCTGCATAATAAAATGTTGTCCTTCTTGTCATTGATTGTCCCTCCACACCAATTATTCTAGGCCTTCCCTGGCTTCAATTCCACAACCCTTCTATTGATTGGCTTTCTGGAGAAATAACTGCTTGGAGTTCAAACTGCTAATTTGAACTCTCATCGAGAATTACTGGCCATTAAACTTGCTTTGAAGAGTGGCGGCATCTTCTGGAAGGCACAAGTCAACCCATAACTATATTCACCGACCATAAATTTAGAATACATCCAAACCGCTAAAAGACTGAATCCCAGACAGCCCGCTGGGCACTTTTTTTTCTCCACATTTTAATTTTACCATCACCTTTCGGCCTGAACAAAAACAAAAAGGCTGACGCCTTATCCAGATCATTTTGTTCTCAAGAATCCACCATAGTCGACAAAGGCCCTATTATCCCCAAGTCCAAAATTCTGGGTACTATTCTTCCTCGTTATCTGCCGAAATGAATTCTCTCAGGACTCTTGCCCCTCTACTACCCCAATTAACAAAGTTTCATTCCCTCTGCTTTACGCACAACCGCTACTTTCAATTTCTCATGTTCTAAACAGGCCGGTCATCCTGGAGTTCAAAAAAACATTTCCTTCTATCTCATTCTGTTTGGTGGCCTGATTTAAAGGGTATGTCCACCCTAAAATCCAAATTTTTATATACGATCCCCCCTGGGCTCCCAGCCCATTAATTTTATTTTTAGAAAGCCCCCCAACTCTACTTACCCCCCCTCTTTCCTGCGCCGCGCTCCCGGCCCTCTGCTTGCGAGGAAATGCAAGCAGAGGGGCGGGACCGGCAGCCGCGTCTGTGATTGGCTGAGCCAGCCAATCACGGACGCGGCTGCCGGCAGCTCACGTCCGCGTAGGAAAGCGGAGAGGTAAGTACAGATTTGGGAGCTTCCTAAAATAAAATTTATGCGGTTGGGGCTGGGGGACATGGGGGAAGGCTGACATAAAGGGGTTTTAAGCTAGGGGGAGGGATAGCAGAACGAGAGAGGGAGGGGGGAGAGAGCTGCAGTACGCATGGCAAAAAATCTCACATGAACAAGGTAGGAGGCAGAGCCCTGCTATCCTCCTGGTGGGCAGTTTTTGGCACTTTGGGGGGGGACTACAGGAGAACCCTATGGAGCTGGGATGTGAGGTAAGGTTAAACTACACTACATGGTGGGCCAGTAGTTTGGGGGATTATAGTTTTGGGGGTGGACATGCCCTTTAATAAAAGATATCAAGAACTTTGTAGCATCCTGTCCATTTGTGCCATGTCCAAGTCTTCTCATAATCTTCCTTATGACTTCTTCAACCACTTTCCACACCTTCTCGCCCTTGGACGCATCTATCCTGGATTTTTTTGTGGATTTACGTCTTCCAAGAAAGATACGGTAATATGGGTGACTATTGATTGTTTTAGCAAAATGGTTCATTTTGTTCCTCTACCAAAGTTACCCTCAGCCCTGGAACTTCTCGTTTATTTATCTCTCATATTTTCCGCTTACATGGGTTACTGCGGAAATTGTCTACACAGAGGAACACAATTCATTTCCAACTTCTGGAGAGCCTTATGTAAATCCTTGAACATTAAACTTCTATTCTCTTGCATATCATCCACAGTCTAATGGTGCTGCTGAACGGATTAATCAGGCTCTTGAACAATTCCTCCGGTGTCATATTTCCATTTCTCAAAACAATTGATCCGACCTTGGGCGGAATTTGCATATAATAGTTCCCCACACTCTTCTTCCGGGACTTCTCCTTTTTTTTGTAATATGGGCCAAAATCCAATGTTTTCTTTTTTCTGATAATCCAGCGGCTGATGATATGCTATCTGGGATTCTACAAGGGACAATCTTTTGAAATCTTCCCTGATTCAGAAAAAAGCTGCAGAAAAAACGAAGGCCTGCTCCTCTATATTCTATTGGAGATAAAGTTTGCGATCCTCGCAAAAATATCATCGTCACATTCCAACCCTAAACTAGGTCCCAAATTTATTGGACCCTTTTCCATCTCTGAATTAATTAGTCCTACTGCCTCCATCTGGATTTACCCACCTACTATGAAGATCTCAAATGTCTTTCATTATCCTTACTCAAACCATTTATTGTCAACCAATTTTCCAGTTCTAATCTGTCTCCGACCCAATTCTAGTTGAAGGTCAGCAAGAGTTTGAAATTCAGGAAATTCTCGATTCCAGATATTCCAGGAACTCTTTACAATACCTGGTCCATTGAAAAGGCTTTGGTCCAGAAGAACGCTCCTGGATTAAACTTATTGACATTCATGCACCCCGTTTAATCAAAACCTTCCATAAGAATCATGCTTTTCAAACCTGATGTATTTTATAATCTTACAATCCATGTTACTGATTTTATAATCTTACAATCCATGTTACTGATTTTATAATCTTACAATTTTTCTTACTGATTTTATAATATTACAATCCATTACAGATTTTATAATCTTACAATCCTTGTTACTGATTTTATAATCTTACAATCCTTGTTACTGATTTTACATTCTTACAATCCATGTTACTGATTTTATAATCTTACAATCCTTGTTACATATTTTATAATCTTACAATCCTTGTTACTGATTTTATAATCTTACAATCCTTGTTACTGATTTTACATTCTTACAATCCATGTTACTGATTTTATAATCTTACAATCCTTGTTACTGATTTTATAATCTTATAATCCTTGTTACTGATTTTATAATCTTACAATCCATGTTACTGATTTTATAATCTTACAATCCATGTTACTGGTTTTATAATTGCCCTTTCTATTCCCACTGATTTACAGGCCTTTTCCTTCCTATCTCACTCTTTACATCAGGATTAAGCTGCATTATAACTATGGCCTTTAGTGACGTGTATGTTGGAGATGGCTATTACCTATTTTACCTATGCGAAACCACAGTCCCACTCCTTTTTTTTTTTTTTAAAAAAAAAAAAAAAACGACTTCCTGGTCACATGACATCACCGTCACGTGGCCTCTAAAATCGTACGTCCGCCATCTTTGTCACGGGCAACCTGTATCTAGCACGCGATAGGCGGAGGCAGTAACCCTCCGCGATGACGTTGCTTCCGCGTAGGGACTGCCCCTTTGTTATAGTGACCGCCATTGTAGGCGAGTTTAGCAAGGGGAGCTCCTGTTTTGCACTTTGGATTTTGGGGGGTGGGGGGGACTATTTATGAGGAGCCGCCACAGCTTCAACGTTCCAGCTGAAGACCCTCGGGACGGAGTCACCCCCCCCCTGGTTTACAGATAAGTGGTACAGTCTGTTTGAGGCCCTTTCCATGTGAGATCCCACAGGGCTCCTGCCCTGAAGGAAGAACATCACCTGGGTGGTCAGTATGACCCAATAAGTGTTGGTTACTCATGGCTCAGCAGTCTGAGGTCTCTCTCTAGATCCAATGGCAATATTGACATTTTATAACCTGCTGCAGATAACATTTGGATTTCCCTATTAAATAGACTTTTTGCCTTTTGTTGCCCTTTATCATTATTTGTAATAGTTTGCCAGCAAAGTTTTTTATTTTAATGATTTATCCAAGAGGTAGGAATTCGGAGCGCCATGAGGTGAGGGCTGTCACGCTTACTTAGGGGACTACGATGTGTGGGATGAAACTGACGCATTGCCGCTCGAGTCGTCGTTAGTTGGAACTTTGGGCAAATAAGTGATCTCTGTGGTAGCCTTGGAGAAAGATGGCGGATTTCGTGGTCCCCCGGCATAGTGCCGTGATGGAGAGGCTCCGTCGGAGGATAGAGCTTTGTCGGCGACACCATGGTTCCTGCGAGCAACGTTATGATGATGTAGCTGGGGATAGGTTGGCGTTGGAGAGACAGCACACTTTCCAGCTGCACCAACGATGCCTGCAGGCCAAGGCCAAAAGAGCTGGGAAGCAAAGACAGACACAGCCAGCTATACCAACTGCTGAGTCCGGGCCAGGCAGGAGGAACCAAGGCACTGGAAGCACGCTGGACCCTGACGGAGGTGGCGGCGGCAATGGAGAGCAGTGTAGGAACAGCACCTTGATAGCGGTAAGTCATGGGTGGAAACTCCAAGGAAGGACACACACTTTTTTCATTGAAAAGTAGCCAATGTGCCGTAAAGCTGACACCAGGCAACTAACTTTTAAAAGTGTTTTCTGTTGAGGTCCATTGAACTGGCTTGCCTTACAAAACTAAATTGGCTGCTAGAGTTGTCTGACTGTCATATATTATGTTAGTTGCTGCTGTAGATTTTTACTCTATATCTACTATCGTCTGATTTAGACTCCTATGTTTTAGCAGATGGTAGCCAATACAGTGTACAGTGACACCTTAGTATAAAGGTAACAGTTGTACCACAATATCATACTGTGTGGGGTTCAGAAGGACTTATACCACTTAAACAGAAGATTATCTACCAGGTGGCATAATGCTGTCCTATAGGTTTTTTTCATTTACCAGTTGGCCATGTATGAACAGCTTGTGGCCATCTAGCTGTTGCTGTAGGACACAAGCCATACTACTGTGACAGCTGCCTCTTAGGTATGTTCCTTTATGTAAACTGCAACATTAGGTTTTTAATTATTGCTAAACTGTGTCTGGAAATGTTTGGAAAATGATGCCAGTTTGTTCACTAGCAACAGGACTAGAATTAGTTTGTCCCTGATGTTTCATAATTATGCATACTGGTATGACATTAGGGTATCAACTTTACACTTTCACTTTGCTATATGTGGATGTAAAATAATTTAACTAGGTGGCAGTAGTTGTAGGTAGTATCAATGTTAAGGCCTCAGGTTATACATTTGCAGGGAGATTCAATAAAAGTTCTTATCGTTTAAAATGGTGCTAATTTTGCCCCAACCAATCAGATATTAGCTTTCAAATGTTAAATAAGATCTGATTGGTTGGGGCAAAATTAGCACCATTTTAAACGATAAGAACTTTTATTAAATAACCCTGTTGGAGTTTAAATACTTGCAAGGTATATATAGTCAGTTGAGGTCTGACAAAGGCTATTGTACAGTGGAGCACCAAACATAGCAACATTCTCTGTTGTGTTGAATAGTGTTTCATAGGTGTTATGAAGGCAATTGATTTGTTGCACAATGACGTTAGTGCATGTATTTGTTAAATTTGAATGGCACTCGGGTATATAAGCTGAAGTACTGATTTCCAAAACTACAGAATTGAGCCTCAAAGGAAAAAGCATTGTTGACTATACACAGTTCTATTTATTTACTTACCTTTGTATAGGTTGTCCAACTTTCAGCCCTGTGGCTACAACTTTACTTCTCATAGCATTCCATTACAAACACTTTTTGGTTGTTGCTCAGAGACTCCCTGAATGTGATGTGGAGGGTTGTTAACTAAATACATTTTTGTAGATCCACATTGAAGATCTTTGTGTAGCTGCACTGTCTGAAAGTTTATAGTGTGTGTGTATATACACAGGATTTAACTTAAGTTAAGCCATGTTTTTAAGTGATCAAGTAAAATCTGTTTTGTTTTTCATTCTGTTGATTGAGCATTTTAAGTTTTTTCATGGTGTAGCTATACAAAGAAACCCCGGCATTAGCACTTTTTGAAATTTAGGAAATGCTAAGGTTCTGATTACATTCTGGATTTGTTTCTGTTCTGTGTCATCTTTCTGAATGATGCTTTATACTGCATTGGTTGGAATCCTGAACAAATTGTTCTGTGGCGATTTCTTTAGCCAATTTTTAAAACTGATTTCTGGCAGAAGTATATGTTAAGGCAAGCAGGGGGTTGATCCCCCTACAATTCCAGGCAAATCAAAGTATCTCTCAATGTGTGTATTAATCTGTCATTTTGACACATCTGGTGTTCACCTTAGGGCACTCATTTATTTCTATGTAGAGGGCAACTAGCACCTTAAAACATTACTATCTATATGCATAGAAGCTTTCTGGCACAGTGCAGAATTTAGGCACACAAACACTATCAATCATCTGAAGTTTATTTCATATAAAGTCCTATATCTATAATGCACACAGTAAATACTTTTAGAATACTTTCCTTTATGTCCTACCTAGAACACGCTAGTATAGTGAAATAAGCCCAGAGCGTTAGGTGAAGAGCAGTGTGGGAAACAAAACTTTGTGTTAATTGTACCTATGCATCTGTTTCAATCCAGATATCCCATGTTGACTTGACTGGTCACTACATTGTAGCAGTCCTTGGGGTTGAATACAATACTATGTGTGGGCAAATCCTTGGAGGAAGGTTATAAATGTGCCTGGTGACTAAGTTTTTTTTAATTTTTTATTAAAGGGGAACTATGTTTTTCATACATATGTTCTTAATTTTAAATATTTCTGTCCTACTTTTCAAACAAGCCCAGGATCATGTCTGTAGCTGCAGTCTATCCAGAGTTAAGTTAACTTTTTGTGCACTAGACCCTCAGCACCTCCACAGTACCGAGGGTCTGAGCATGCTTACTGTTGGGACAGGATGCTCTCTCCCCTGATAACTGCTAATTAGCACACCAGGAATTCTAAAGGTTCGTACACACGCTCCATTTGAGCAACGACCCCCGGTGGCCGAGCACTACACGCAACAAACAGCCGTTCGTTGTGTGTAGTGCTCGGCCATCGGGGGTTGTTGCTCGCTCGGAAATTGAGCGTGTGTACGAACCTTAAGTCTTTCTCTACAAGGACATTGAAGCCTGGAAAATGTCTAACTTAACCATAGGCAGAGGCATGCAATATTTGCAGGTGTCTTTTTTTTTTTTTTTTGTGAAATACATTTTGTGGTATGCTAATTAGCAGTTATCAGTGTAGATGGCTCGTTCTGTGTCACAGTTTTAGTGGAGAGACGTGTGTGAAGAAAGAGCTAGAGGTCTGTAAAATGCAAGAAACTTGTATGGAGAGCACAGTTCCCCTTCAATGTCTATGGAACTAGCTACTGTTAAAAAAAAGAAAGTTAGATTGTCTTTTAATGAAAAAATAATCACATGGTTCCAATGTTGATGCTCATTTCCCAACAATAGCCCCGACACACATTGTTTCCCCAAAGCAGCAGATCCATCACTGGGTAACTTGGTAGACCAGCACGAGATTTAGGGGTGGTGGGTTGGACAACGTGTGTAAAGCTGTAACTTGCTCAGAGGAATGCAGGCCATACACTTCTCATTTTACTTGTATCAACAGCATGGCCCAAATATTCTGTGATTAACATTAAGTCACAATATGAATGATCCAGGCTGGGAAATGTCAGCAGGTTTATCACCTAGACGGCTCAATTTTTAATAAATTAAATACCAAATCCACCAAATATTTAATCAGTGTATGGCCGGCATTATCCATTGCTTTATTAACAGATGCCTCAATACTAAGAATTTTGATTGCATATTTCAGCTGCTTACTAAATGTTCAATCTTTGTGCAATTTTACACCTGACGAAAGGCTGTTGTGCTCGATAATAACATTTGTGGGAGCTCAGTTGGGTGTCATTTGTGTCCTTTCCTACCAGATCAGTGAATGACGCCAGACTGAGTGGCCATGCATTAGATTATTGCCAAAAATGTTGAGTGCACAAATCACGTCTGCACTAGGTTTTTATAGGATTTTCTCCTGGTGCCTGTGCAACTGGCTACCTCACAAATTGAATTGTCTCCTGACATCAAAAATGCATCTACTTAAGGCTCGTACACACGTGCAATCGCGGGTCCCGACCCGCAACGCACGGTGTGTATGAACGAACGTTTTGGCCGATAATCGGCCCCTCTGTAGGAGCTTTATCGGGCGAAACGGTCATTCGTTCAGGGATCGTTAAACATCCGTGCTTGGTGGATCTCCGAACGAACCAACGTTTTGTGCAGAATCTAGCTCCTACACATGGGGCGATTATCGTCCGAAACGTTCGTTCATACACATCGTGCGTCGCGGGTCAGGACCCGCAATCGCACATGTGTACAAGCCTTTAGACTACTGTTGTTTAACACGTGGTCTCATATATTTGTGTGGATTTCCAGTTTCTTACCACTGCCCAAAACACAGTGATTGGTTAAGTTGTCTTTTTTTGTGCTCTGTGTGTTCGTGCCTATGACAGGAATACCAGACTGTAAAGGTATCAAAACATTTTACAGAGTAAATATATAGTGCAATCTATTAAAGGAAAAGTTCAGTGGAAATTATCAATATTTGTTAAATTGTTAGTTTGTGTAATGCCTTCTTAGTTATTCTACATATTCTCTCCCATTTTGAAAAATCAGTTGATTTCATACCCTTTGCTGTTCACTGCTGTTGACATTAGTGAGCTGACATTTCAGGTTCTGCACTGGTCCTTCTTCTTCCCAGAATGCACCACATCCTTGGAATGTTCCTAACAGTAATTTCTACTGATTGGCTGTTGGATGGGTCAAAGATGCTCAGATCTCTATTGAGCAACTGAATCAACCCAGGCGCTGGGTCAAGGGCAAGACCATAACGGTCTCTACTAGGGGTCCTGCAAACTGGAATTCAGTATTTCGGTTGCATTTATGTATACTCAGACAAAATGCTGAATTGGTCATTGGGATGAAAAATACTGCTCTTTTTTCTGAAAAGCATATGTATTTGCACCGAACTTCCCCTTTAACTCCCTTTATAAGGAATGCACTTGTGATACACATAGAATAATAATACATCCCATACTCGCTGCAATTCAGGATATATGAGGCTTTTATATATATATGGCAATATGATAAATGGCAATAGACCTGAACAAAGACAAGCGGCAAACCGTTTAGGCTGCAGTTACCTTGTTAAGTTCTTTAGCATGAGCATTGAGTTGTGATGGCAGAGCTAGGTGTTTATATAAATACGCTAGCCCTTTATTAGTACTAGTGCGCCAATACTTTATTTTGGGCAAGGCAGCATGATATTATTAATTTCTACAAATTAGCAAATATATTTTCTTGTCATAGCTTGCATTTTATATTGGTTTGATTTATAGTGAGATAAACGAGAAGATGTCTTATAGAGTAAATGACAGCTGTTAATCTGTGAAGTTTGCATTGGAATGTCAAAGACAACCTTGGCAAGTGAGCCTGCCCTATATCGTTAGCAAGCATTTTATCAGCATCGGGCATGCGTTTCATCCCTTAGGTCTTCTAAGAAGTGTGTTAGTGTAACTTGGCATTACTTCTAAAGTCAAATAGCATGATAAGGCCACTTCCCAATTTGTCATTATAAAGCTGTACTGAAGTATGATCAGAGATGCAGCACTGCTTTTTTCCAGGTTCTTGCATCGGATCCCCTTGTGGTACGTTTCTACACTTATATCCGGAGCATTATTTTCTTGGCACTGCACTTACATTTCTATGTGATCCTCCATCTTGTGGTTTTGTGTGTGTGCTCGCGTGTGTCCCAGACCACCTAAGAAGCCATCTAGCACTGATTTCTAGATTTTCTTTGTTGTTTTGCAACCTTTAAAACTGCTGCATTTTCATTTGAACAGGAAGTTGTGCGGATTTTCTAGCTCGTCTCTGTGTATATGGAAACTGTATTTCTTCCATACTTTATGACAAGAATTTAACCATTTTGTTTCCATGAGCTAATCGACCCATGATTTTTTTTTTTCTCTGTTTTGTTCTCTGTAAGACCCATTGTAGCATCCTAGAGCTTCACTGTGTTTGTGAAGCTCTCACTACAAGCTGCTGTTACACTGACTCTCTTCAGTGATTATGATCTCAGCTAAGCAGGGGGAGAGATATGAACTTTAGGTAAAAAGTAAATAACAATTAGCAAAGTTAGAGAACAGGCAGAGTTCAGTAACTTACTTTTAAAGAATCTCAGCACCACTTGTCCTCCTCTCTCCCCCTCTGCCCCTCCCTTCAGCATATTGCTACTTTATTCCACACTTTGATTGCTTGCAGTCTAGCTCTGGAAGGGAGGGGTCAATAGGATGTCAGCACTTCATTTAAAGTCCTTTCAACTGACAATGCTCGGACTCTGTATACAGCCCGTCACTGCTTGAGGGGAAGAAGACAGAGAGGGGAGGGGGACTACACAGCTTGGTACAAACTTCTGCCAGTGTGAAGAAATGAAGCCACACAGAAACATGAAAGTAAGGCAGCTTATACTAAGTGATCTATACATTGTATACAGACAAAGTTTTTTTTTCACTATAGTTGCCCTTTAATCTCTTATACAACTGCTTGTTAAAGTATAATTCCTATTCTTTATGTAGAGTGCAGAAGTTCTGATGTATTGAGACAAAATTACATTCTTTGACTTGGTTCCTTGGGAATATACCAGATTGGTTTACTCCATCAATTCTTCTAGTTTCTAATATAAAGGTGTGTACAGTTAGGGTTTTAATTATAGCCCATTATCTACTTGGTAAAATCATGTAGCACTTGCCTAAGTCCACACTAAATGCACTAAAAAGAGTGATGTGTGCTTTTTCCATGCGCTTGTATCCGATTTTAGTGCGATTTTGACACAGACCAAAAACGGTGATCACATGCGTTTGAAAAATCGCAAAGGATTGCAGTACACATAGAGGGCCGACTTCCTGCTATTTACATTATAAATAAATAAATAGTCATTGCAGTGCAAATGGATCACAAAATGCGCTAGCGTGTTAGGTTACACTAATGCATTTCAATCCCTTTTTTTACGTGGCTTGCATGCCATCTGCAGTAATCCAGTTTCTGCTCTGCGCAATCAGATCTGTTTATTATTATTATTGCGGATTTATATAGCGCCAACATCTTCTGTAGCGCTTACAATTACATGTATACATTCACATCAGGCCATGCCATGAATAGCTTACAATCTAAGCACATTTATTTGACACATACAACCCATCAGTATGTCTTTATAATTGTGGGGGAAACCGGAGTACCCGGAAGAAACCCACGCAAGTATGGGGAGAACATACAAACTCCTTGCAGATGTGTCCAAGGGTGGAATCGAACTCAGGACTTCAGCGCTGCAAGGTATCAATGCTAACCACTGAGCCACTGTGCCGTCCGATCAAACTCATTTGTGTCTATCTTTTGGCCCATTCCTTTCACTGTAATATGTCTATAGGAATGTAAGGAAAAGTGCAATTTGCAATTTTTTTTTATTCTTGAAAATGTTTTCTTTTTTTATTTGATTTTAGTAAGATTGTAAAATATGGACACAATTTTGTTTACTGATCAGAATGCACAGAAACAAATAATCCAACACATTGTGGATTTTCCAGTGTAAATCAGACACCTTTGGTTAAGGTATGAGGGTTTAAATCATTTGTTATCATTTTGCATTTGTGTTTTTTCAGTTATCTAAAGGCACTAACTACATTTAGAGTTCCTCAGCAAGATTCAGCAGGGCTTATTGATTCATTAGTAGCACTGACATCATGGATACTGTATGCTTCTGGATTTCTAATCTCATGGGATGCTGCACTGAAACCTTAAGGTTATTAGCGTCAGTGTATAGGGGATGAAACAGACCGACTGCAGTGCCGTTAAATGACCATATTTGGCATTACGATCGATCAGGAAAGACGGAAAATGTTTGTCGGTCGGCTGCCTTTACTTTAAAGGGCATTTCCACCCCCAAACTATAATTTAACCCACTACTGGCCCCTCTGTTCAAAAATCTTTACCTTACATCTCTGCTCCTTATGGTTCTACTGCAGTGCTTGTCCAAAATTGCATAAGTGAAGAGTAGGAGCTGTCTGTTATTCATCCGGTCCCTGCTTCTTTCTTGTCCGCAGTAAGGACTCTGGGATGCACAGGGGAGCCCTCCCTCTGTCCCTCTGAATCCATCTTGGTTTCTTCACCTATAAAAGCTTTTTCTGTAGTGTAGCCCAACTCCAATCAACAAGTTCGTTATTTAAAAGAAGCATCAGAAATATACTTAAGCTCCTTCATTCCCTTGGCTCTCTGCATTGCCGACAGCCGCATCTGTGATTGGCTGCCTCTCAGCCAATCACACAGGCGCGGCTGCTGGTCTGGCCCATTTGCAACTTCTGGCAAGCAGCCGGGAACAGAGAGTTGGGGGACAAAGGACTGTAAATACATTTTTGATGCTTGTTTTACTAACCAAACTTGGTGATTGGTCTAGGGTGGGCTACACCACAAAAAAAAGTTCATTTTTCAGGGTCGGGATATAAAGGGAGCCAGTCTGATCGTTCTGTGTATGGCCGCACGGCCGACCGATTGCCGTACTGCGTATGGGGATCAGTAGGTTCCATGTGTACAGTTCCCAGACAGATATTAGTGTGATCTGTCTGCACACATGCTGTGAGAATCGCACAAATATGGCCACTTTTATTGGTGCTGGAAGTTTTCTAATGGCCTTAATTGAAATCCTGGTCACCAGAATTTGCAGTCTTCCTTTTAGCTGAGCATATATAATTGTCTAAGTTTGCGTGTCTTTATGCAGTAAACATTATAAACCTTGATTAAGAAGTAATTAAATTGTGCTTATTTAACTGTATTGAAAATCATTTCTATTTTTCAAGCCTGTGGGTGACTGTTAAAATTATCTTTTTAAATGCAGTTTTTGTCCTATTGTTTTTAGTCTAAGGGTTAGCAATAATCTTGTCATTTTCATTTCGGTCTCCATTCATTAGCCTCCCCCCTGGATGGTGTCTTGGTTGGCTGGGTGGTTAAGGGAAAAGGTCTCAAGTTACTTTTGTTCCTCTGCAGTAGAAATACTTTGAGAGAAAGTGAATTTGGACAGATCTCTTGCTAGTTTTACAGCACCAAGTAGTTAAGCTTTAGATCTCCCAGACTTACTTTATTTCTTTTTAAAAACCTGCATCAAAGGGGCATGAATCTTCAAGAACTGAGGTAGATCTCCACATTTTCTTTTCTAAAAATAATTGAGTTTCTGTAATATATATAGACTTTATTCACATGCTGGATTGTGAGTGCCCACTTCATGTGGAGATATGTGGATATATATATATATATATATATATATATATATATATATATATATATATCCCTTATATTATAAAAATATATTTATATCTTCATTGGAGATTGCATTGAATTGTTAGGAGCTACCAATGTGGTGGGGGTATAGGATATTACATATAGGAAAGGTGTGTATGTATGTGTGTACTATATCACCATTACCATTTAAATGACCATCCGTAAATGTATATAAAGTATAGAACTAACTTATATTAGGTAAAACACAAAATATACAAAATTCATAAACTTACTTACAGAGCTGAGATCCCTATTTCAACATGGAATGGTAAAAATGGGAGGTTAAACCACACCCCTGTGTCTACTCCATGTGAAAGGAAGTATAATCCAAAAAATGTTTGTCTGTTACACAGGATGTGTATTGTAATGGACATATACACCAAGGCTCCTTATATACCACCTCCAGCCTGCAGGTGGTGTCAGTGAGTAGTAAGAGACAAGACATCCCTGCTCTCTATGGCTAGGAGGAGAGAAAGTGAAAGTATATTGTAATGTGTGCTTTGGAGAGATATTGACTGCAGCTTAAGATCCTGTGTATAAGATGTTGGGAGGACAGATTATTGGACAGAGAAGTTACCCTATTGGATACAAACTCTGAGACAACCGATAAGTGTACACCAACTTACAAGGACACACACTATACAGACCTGGTCAATATTTAAAGTGGTGCACCATAGGCAGGGACTACTCCATTACTGCACATGTTATGTGGGGAAACTGTTTGTTTTGTTATTAAATCATTGCAATACTTACTGTTGAATGGAATTAAAACTGGTTTATATTGTTTAAAGAAAGTGAGTGCACTGCCTGCTTTGTGCCAGACCACCAGAGTAACCCACTGTGTTCCATGCTGCCCATAATGCTTCCATAAAGCAGTGATCTGGTACAAAATGATGGCAGCAGAGCTGGTAATACCATTTATTCTCCTAGTTTTCTCTGTATATTTGTTCTCTGTATTAAAGGGCATCTCCACCCTCCATATTTATTTTTTATATATATTGCAGGGAATCCCCTCTCGCCCCCAAACGCTATGTTAGATGTGTAAAAATAGAATCCAAACTCTTACAGCCCCTTGCTCCAACGTCGTTCTGATCCGTCTCCCTGCTTACCGGAAGTACAAGCAGGGGGCTGGACTGGCACCAGCGGCTGTGATTCAGTTCAGATTCTATTTTTAAACTTACTATATAGCGGCTGGGGATGGAAAGGGATGCCCTGCAATATGTATAAACAATTTAACGCTACATGAAGGGCAGCCAAGGAGGGAGGGGGGGAGCGCCACCCCGATGATTGAAACGCGTAGATGTGAAGCCATTTAATAAAAGGTGATGATACTGTTATAAAATCCCAGCTGAGTGCTCTGATCTATTGATATTGTGTATACTACCCTATACGGATTTAGCACCCTGGTGGATGAGTCTGAAGTGGAGTGCAATATTTATATATATATATATATATATATATATGTATATGTATATGTATATATATATATATATATATATATATTTATTAAAAAAAAAAAAATCCCCTGAAATGGTGCATTGAAAATCTGAATTTAGGTATTTTGTATGTGACATTTTTACACTCAGCAAAATTGTACATTAATACTTAAAAGGCCCCCAAATTGTATGTATGTATGTTTATATTTTATTTCTTATATAGCGCTATATATTTCGCTGCGCTTTACAGTTATTCACTCAATTCACATCAGGCCCTGCCCTGAAGAGCTTACAATTTAATCACTTTATGTCTTTACGATTGTGGGGGAAAACGGAGTGCATGTCCATCCCCAGCCACCATAATAGAATTCTTAGAAAGTGCCCCGATAGTTACTTACCGTCCCTCTATCCTCCGCCGCACTCTCCCGGCCCTCTGCTTGCACAGAAATGCAAGCAGGGGGAGGGACCGACTGCCTCTCAGCCAATCAGGGACGTGGCTGCGGGCTGCTCAGAACGCCGGAGGATAGAGGGAAGGTAAGTAACTATCGGGGCACTTTCTAAGAATTCTATTACGGCGGTTGGGGCTGGGGGACCAATATCTATAATATATACAGGGGATTTTACACTAGGGGGAGGTAGAAGAAAACGGGAGGGAGAGGGAGGCTGAGACCTTTTTGAGGCTGAGACAGGCGCAGGATGAGTCACACAGACCTTCTACACTACACTTTCCTGGATTTTGGAGGGGCACAGCATGGCAACCATAAGGAGCTGGGATGTAAGGTAAGAATTTTTGTGCACTACAGAGTGGGGCCAGTATGGGGTTAAATTTGAGTTTTGGGGGTGGACATGCCCTTTTAATGAAGTCCTAATGGGAATGGGGAAAAATATATTATAAAGGACATACAGTAATGGAAAATTTCTTTGTAGTCTGCATCCTTCCATTGCAGGAATGTACAACCTGCAGCCATCCAGATCCCAGTCGCAGGTTGAACATTCCTGGTCCAGAGTGCTTCTTTTTGCCTGAAAAGTAATGTCTCTTATATTTGCTCTTACTAGAAAGTTTTAGAATGGCATACTGTCTATTTAGTCATTAAAGTATATTCTTGCCTCCAAAACATTGTCTAAAGGGGATCTGTGGTCTCCAAACAAGTTGGGTGGGAGGCTGACAATTCCTAAGGCTGCTCTTTCACCTTGCCGCTGGCGAGCACAGCCTCAGACTTCAGTGACAGGACAGGAGACAGGAAGTCCCTCCCCCTCCCTGCTGTGTGAAGATCCCCACAGAGAAGGTAAGGGAATCTACAGCCCTACCCTCCCACTATGTGTAAACAGCCTTTTCAGGCAGAGTCTCACTCTGCCTGAAAAGGCTGTTTTCACACAGTTTTCTTTAGGAGGGGTTGGCGGGTCTGACTGTGGCCCACAGCACCCGCGGATGGGCAGGGCTTAGGCACCCACAAGTGGGCGGGGACACATGGGGCTGTAAGGGAAGGGTCCATGATTAGGAGGCACCAGAGGAGGGGCTTGCAAGGGGAGGAGGAGGCACAGGGCAGTGACTGTCATCCACTGACATGGTTTCAGAGCAGGAAGTGCAGGGGACCTGGTGATGCTGCTGCCATACAAAAATGTAAATATCTTCAAAACTATGCAAAATAAACAATGAAAATAACTAGCAAAAATTCTCAGGAGAGCAATTCCTATCAATTTACCTAAAGTCATTTTTGGACCACAGTTCCCCTTTATCCCCCCCTAACTTGTATAAGACCAAGCATTAGAACGCTTTTGTTGTAATGTCAGAACACGGACAATTGGCACATTATCCCTAATCCTGTTGTCAAGCCTAAAGGTAACCATACATGGAGTGATTATTTTTTTGTTTAATCAACAAGAGTAGAATCAGTCTAAAACTTTGTTGTTTGTAATAGTATCTGACTTTTTAAAACATTTCAGTCAAATTTCTGTTTGATCCCATTAACAAGCATGGCACTAAAATGGAAGTCTGATTTTACAATAGCACTTGGCAAAAAAAAAACTATTCGGCCAGTTATAAAACCTGAGAATCCTGCATTCTGCATCCCCCCCACACACACCTGCAATAGCAGAATCTTTTCTAATCTCAGATCTGAACTATTTCTCCCTCCTATAAAACCCTCACCCACTTGTCATCGCTGGGATAAGGGATAGGCTTCTAACGTTGCCTTGTGTCCTTATATCAACCCCTTACTGCACTAGGCACCAGCCCAATGAGCATTCCAGAAATTAATGTAATCGTTCTCTACTGCTCAGCTTAAGTGCTAATGCTACAGCCCCCTGTGACTCCGTCATATATATCAATTGTCAGCCTCCACGACAATGCATGAATTCAATATTATGGTTATTTTATGGGGAGATGTAATTTAAATGGGCGAAGGTGGAGGGAGATTAACATGTGACCTAAAGTGAAGTGAATCATGTTGCTACTTTGCTGTTATTCCTGTGAGTGAGTGCTTCTTGTCTGTTAGCTGTTCCGTTCTATTCTAATCTTGGCTCTAGGAGCTAGCTGGTAATTTCTGTACCTATCATTGATTAAAGGACAACTATACTGTAAAAAATCATCTTTTTAGAAGTGAAAGTACCTGGGGCAGGAAGGTAGGATTGATTATTCCTTCCTCCCTCCCAATAATGTTTCTTTAAGGAGCTACAGTGCATACAGTTTTCATCTGCCAGGTTAGTCCCTTGGGCCTTCCTGTATTAAAGGGCATGTCCACCCCCCAAAACTATAATCTCCCCCACTTATGGCCCCACCATGTAGTGTAATAAAATCCTTACCTCACATCCCAGCTCCATATGGTTCTCCTGTAGTCCCCCCCCCCCTAAAGTCCCAAAAACTGCCCACCAGGAGGATAGCAGAGTCCATATAGGACTCTGCCTCCTGTCTTGCCTCCGGGAGAAGTTTGGCATGCGTACTGCAGCCCTTCTCCCCCTCCCTCTCCCTCCCGTTTTGCGATCCCTCCCCCTAGCATAACCCATGGCCATATATTAGCGTTCCTTTCCCCAGCCCCAACCGCTAAAAAACATTTTTAAGAAAGTCCCCCGAATCTTAACTTACCTTCCCTCTCTCCCCCAGCGTTCTGAGCAGCCGGCAGCAGTGTCCGTGATTGGCTGCCTCTCAGCCAATCACGGACGCGGCTGCCGGTCCCGCCCCTTGCTTGCAGTGTCTTGCAAGCTGAAGGCCGGGCAGTGCGTCGGAGGAGAGAGGGAAGGTAAGTAAAGATCAGGGCAATTTCTTAAAATTATTTTATAGCGGTTGGGTCTGGGGGAAGGCATACTATTATATGTAGAAATTTTTTTTTATAAGGGTGGACATGCCCTTTAAAGATAGTGCTGAAGCACTCGGGAAGATTGGCAGAAGCAGTTTTCTTCATGCTTGCTGCTCCTCATAGAAATGATATTGGGATGTAGAAAGTGTTATCCTACCTCCCTGCCCCAGCTACCTATATTTTAACTGTTTTTGAAAAAACTTTATACGCATTATAGTTTTCCTTAGTTATGGTTCAGATATATTTGTGATGTCCAGTAGATACAATATATTTCCTTTGTTTCTTTATGAAGCATTGTCACATGATGTGGATTCTCCCAGAGGGGGTTTTCATGTGAGCAGATATTATTGGGCATGCACGCAGATGGTTTCCTGCCTGCCCTTTGCAGTTTTTATAAATGAGACTGATTTATGGTTTGTGACTTGAGCTTTTTGTTTCTCTAAACAGGAAGTTTCAACAAAGTCCATTAGCAATCACCTCCAATATCCCATTTGTAGAAGAAAGCCTAGGGAAGGTTCTCAATATGAAATGAAAATTCTAGATAACAGTACTCCTTTAGGGGAGTTCTGACCTTATTGATGTCCACTAACACACACACACTGTGGGTAAGGATATATGTGTGTGTGTCTGCTGTTGTGTGCATTTGTTTGTTAATCAATAATGGAACTATACAGCCCAGAAACAGAGACCATCGGGATTGTAAAATGTAACACATATAAGAATGAATTACCAGGAGAGGGACTTCATACAACCCAATTTATAGTGTTGTATATTTATTAGCTATGTGCCACACAACGTTCGGGACGCATGGGCCCTTAATCACACACTTGATAAAGGGCCCGTGCGGCCCAAAACATGTTGTGTGGCACATAGTAATAAATATACACACTAATAAGAATTGGGTTGTATGAAGTCCTCTCCTGTGAATTCTTTCTTGTATCTGCTTACATTAGGAGCCTGGGGATGAGGCTCCATCACAACAGAGGGAAGCTAACGATCGGTGGAGGAAGTACTTTGCAGTATTGTAAAATGTAAAACCTCCTGTAATCTTCTGGTTTGTTGTTTACAAAATGATTTTGAAAACTATGGTGCTTTTTTGGTTTTGATTATAAAGTGATGCTGTCACTTGAACATAAAAGTTGAAATTCTTTTTTTTTCTATATATATATATGTAGTTGTAAATTAGCTAATTGGATGCTTCCACAATTCTTGTATTGTGTGTGTATATATAATATATATATATATATAATAATATATATAATATAATATATATATAGATATATAAATATATATATATATATAATATATATATATATTATATATATATATAACTATATATATTTCCTTGGTTTTAGTTCAGCTGTCAGTGCATGCTGGGAATTGTAGTAAAACAGCTGGGAGGGTAAGATTGGACATTCCTTCCCTACATAAAAGGATTGCTATGTATAGCAGTTATTATTCCAGTTGCTAAACAAGGCCTGGAGGGCAAAGCTATAGAAATTTCTTAACTGACAAATACTATGGTTTGGTTTAGCATAAACAGGCTAAAGTTTCGTACACACAATCATTTTCACAGGATTTGCCCGACGGACAACACATTGCACTACATTTGTGCATAAATGAAAATTTCAATCCACAAATATTCTCTGCTTTTTCCAATGATCAGCCTGGCGGGTTCGTTCTGCCAACTGTTATATGTTTGTAAATGGTCAGCATATTATCGGTAGACTGTGACGTAAGACTGAATGAAATGCACTTGTGCAACATTACTAACGTCACGTAACACCTTTTCCAATGAACACTATCCACAATTGTTGATATATGTACAGGCAGAAATTTCTCATTCTACATTTTTAAATTCTATATCAATATGTACCGTATTTAAATCTTCGAGTTCACTAGGGCTTTATGTACCCACAGGTGCAAAAGTTTTCTTGCGCTATTAATCTTATTAACCAATGAAATTTTAGCTTTTTACTGGTCTTTAACAGTTGGATAATATATGATTGGTTGCTGTAACGTAGGCAATTATTTTTCACTTTTTGGGACTTATGGTAAGCCCATTGTTTTCTATAAGTAGCAAAGTTCTGTTTGCCTCATTTTACGTTGATGCAGCATTTAACTGCCCTCTATCAATAGCATGTGCTCTAAGGCTGGGCACACGCCGTGAAATTTTCAGAGGTGACCAACCGATATTTATGGGTATGTGTCGGTCGTTCTGAAAAATTGCATGGTGTGATTGCGGACGACCACAATCGATATCAGTTGCTCGTTAGGACAACTGAATATGGCAGTACATCAAGGATGATCATGCGGACCACGGTACCGGCTTATAGTCTGCCGAAACCAATTGTACATTCCATAGGCGGTCCTGGCCAATTGCTTGTGGCGACTGGCCAGCCAGGATAAAAAATTGTTCAGTGTGCACCAGCCCTAATCATTTGCTTCCAAATAAAAAAAAAAAAATCAGAGCTTCACCATTTATATATTACAATTATCTGGTACCTGATCAACTATAAGGATTATTATATTTTTCTTATGTATTTATATTTACACACTGGTTCTTCTATTGTTAGGAGTTAGGAGCAACAGTTTGGGTTCATTTTTATTCATAGCTATACAGCACTTTACCATTAATAGCCTGCAGTCATCGCTTTAAGTTTGTTGACTGCTATTGTAAGAAATGCCTGGATTGTAGTGTCAAGTTACCAAAGCCCTCTGTTCTAAAGACCCCTTTGTGTCAAAGTCTTTGACTCCTATCATATGCAAAGCATTTTCTATGCACACCATAAGCATTCTGCTTAATGCTGGCTACAAACATTCACGATCAAGGACCTATCCGTATGCATCGGAAGCGATTGTTACAAACAAAAAATTTCCCGTGTTCGCAGTAGGTGGTCGGCCATGTCGAGGTTTTAAGGCTATAAAAATAGCCTAAAAATCGAACCTAGACTTATACTTGAGTCATTTACCTGTCCTGTAATCCGGCTGCAGAAACACTTCCGCATCCACTCTTCTGGCCACTGTCATCACTACTACGCCAGGAGTATGGATGCGGAGCGATGCAGATGGATTGCAAGACCTCTCTTCGTCCTGCAAGACCTCTCTTCGTCCTGCAAGTCCTCCGGATTGCAATTCCTCCCACAAGGAAAGTCCTCCCCTATACTGATCCTGGAGGGCGTGCAGTGCTTGCCACTGCAGATGTTTGGAAACTACACGCTAGCCACACTAGCGCATTTTTCATTTGCATGCGTTTTCGTTCACGTTCGTGCCCGCAATTTTCGCTAAAAAACCCTTTTGTTTAACCCTTTTGTTTCCCCTTTAAAGTACAAAAGCTTACACAGTGCTAATCTCTGCAAGCCCCCTATCCTTCCATATCCCAAATACTTAATTTATAAAGATGCATCCTAGATTTTAATTAGAAACCAAGGGTTGTAGGACTGTATGAAGGGAACTGTTAATAAGACTCTTGTTCTCCTTTAAGTCTTGTGAGTCTTTAGGAATGGATCACCATAGAAACCAGTCCAGAGTAGACAGACCCCCACCAACCCCTGGAGTCAAACACACCAGCAAGAATCTTTCTAGTCCTAAGTTCCTAGTAACCCTCTTGTGTCAATGGTAAGCTACAAGACAGCTCACCCCGCCTAGCTTGTGCTACTGCTTGCTTCCAGAGCCTGTGGTTTCTTCCACTTGAAAGTGTCCCCTGTAAGTCCAGTACAGTGTCATTTGTGTTTGAGAGCTTGTCATTTTAGTTTGACATTATAATTTTGAGAAGTATTCAGCCTATTGGTACCCAAACCAACTAATATTCCTCTATAAACAAAAAGATAGGGCTGTCATTTTCTGCTTTTAAAGTGGAATTTGAAGGCATTGCATACATAATGGTGCCATACACATGGGTTGCGGGTGCACCTGATAGTACGAGCAATCAATACCCAACCCATTTAAAAACTGATTTTCCTGTAGCAATCTATGTACCACCTGTGACCTATTAACTAGAAACTTGTTTTATACTGTAAACTAATTGATCAAGAATCCATTGATGGGAAACGAACAATAAATTAGTTTTATGTCAGATTTATTTAAAGTGATAAAAAAAAAATCAATCTGTGCATGACCAGTTGAAAGTGGCCATACGCTATGTACTCTCCTTCCGATGTCCGCAATGTCAACATCTAATGTAAGCTGGACATATACTAGTCAGGTGTTAAAAGTCAATTAGACATTTGTTCTGACAAACATTTAATTGGCTTTAACATATAACTTTACAGCAGTTCTTACCCTGTGGAATACACTTTACTATCGGCGTTACAGTTATAATGTCTGTTGTAAACTGGAATGGGAATCCCATTTGGGGAATTTTGTGGTAAAGTCCAGGTAAGTTGGTAGAATGTATGTACCTTAACAAGTGTGTGGCCAGTGTTAGTCAGATCCACACCAAAGATTTATGATATTTCACAAATGTGTCTTAAATATGCGATCCCTTAGGGCTAGGCCCCACTAGGCCAATAAAAGAGGATGGGGATGGCCCCACTATATCCGCTGTCCTGCTCTGCCGACTCTTTTCGCAGTGCATGCGATCACCATTTTTGGTGCTCACCGCATGCACTGCAATAGGGTTACATTAAAGCAATCGCAGCTCACATGAATTGCGATTTTGCTGCGTCGTGCAATTTTTTCACACTGCCTAGTGAGGCCCTTAATATAGCCACAGACCTAACAATATTGTTTCCCAAGTGTGTGTGTCCTCATTTAGACAAGTAAATCAGTTGTATTCAGAGAAGTGTGTGTCACCAGATTTCTGCTACTTGCACAACTTGCATAACTGGTTATGTTTATAACTGATTCCCAAAAAATTATTACTGGCAAATTATCAGATAAACCTTTATGTCATCCCTATATTCTGCCCATGAGGATCATTATACAATCGATATTTGTCTGGGAAACATCGCAGGAATGTCGGCAGGTAAAACTGCTGCTCCACACGATATTAAAATCAATCCGACATTCATCTAAGATCTAATGTAAAATTTAAGGGATTTTGCAACCAGATTGGTCAGTGTGATATTTCAGTAGAGAGTTAAACATGTCTTCTGCAAATGCCCCGACTGACTGAACCCAGACAGATTTTTTTTCAAATCGAACATGTTGGCAAATTTCAGCTGATTAAAGACCTCGTGATTTTTCCCCCCAACCATCTAATAACTGATTGGTTATGGATCAGTCTGAGGATATGGTCTAAATTGTGTACTGGACCTGAATTAGATTTCATATAGGGCAAAGACATAAAGCTTTCTGTCATTTTACAGTGCCTGATCTGTACTAAACACCATGCAAAGAACTTCTTGGAGTAAAAGGACATGTTTGTGTAAAAGAGATTTTTATTTATTATTGCCACAATAACTATGTGGGATGTTTTCCTCCCAGGAAGCTGCTTGTTCAGATGATCACTTGGTCTCTTGTATGTGAGCCCTATGCCCCTCCCGCAGAAAGCAGTGGGTAGGAGGCGGCAGTCCGTTTGCATTCCCAGACTGGTCCAAGTCTGCCCTGCATTCCCGTTTGTGGATGTCATCAGGAGGCACTGCATTCCTTATCTCAGGCTAACACTTCCTGTCTCTGTTGGACTTCATGTATGACATATCTGTACTGAGTAATTTCTTTCATTGCTGTAGCCTTTCTAATTCATTTCTTCCCCCTTCCCAGTTATTTAACATATTGTAAATACAAAAAACAAATCCTTAGTTCTTTGTATATAGTTGTTAGAAATGTGTCTGTATATAACAAGCTGAGAGTACACAGGTCATTTAAAGGGAAACAAAATATCGATGTCGCATTTTCAGTCAACCAATTGGCGATATCCACCGGTTTATTAAAATTGGGCAAGGCGGAAATTTTTCCATCGACCCCCATCTTCTACAGATTTCAAGCTACAGTAGCTTAAGGTCCTACATCAACTGTTCCCCTCCTAAGGTATGCAGGGTGATGAATAAAGATAGTCAAAATTATTCAAGTTTGTTCCATGGAATTAGCTTTTACTTGCAAATCTAAGATTTGAATTTTTTAAAAGTCAATGAGAGGAGACATTTTGCATCTATTATAAGTTATCTTAAGATAGGTACACAGGAGCAGATATTTTGTTGTTTTTTTTCACCTGCCTGTTGGACGTTCTTTTGTCCGATGAAAGACCCATCAGAAAACTTTAATCGATAGTCAAATGGTCGTCCAGGCCAAAAATCAGGCCGAGTGTACCTAGCCTTAAGGATGGATATCTGCACCTAAAGCCAAACACCATGCTTTAATACCAACAGAAAGGAATTACTGGGAAGGCAACTTATTAAAAAACTGTAAAGATCCCTTCCATTAAACCAACTAATGGTGGCCATATACTCAGCCATACCATTGGCCGATACAGGTTGTTGGGCGATTTTCCCCGTGGAGGAAATCTCGCCGATCGTATCACCTGATTTTGTTATCAGAAAGGGTGAAGTTTTCAGCTGATGGTTATTAGCGGCCGATCGTATCACTGCGTCTATGGTCACCATAAGAGGAATGAAATTGTAAAGTAGAAAATGTACTCAGAGTTGTGTTACTTTATATAAAAGAACACTGAACTCTGAGGTGACTATTTATTATGGAGTACATTATGTATTATAATCCACCTCCTTCCCCTTCATATAAAGACAATCCTGCCAAACCCAGATCCCCCTACCTTTCTTACAGGTTCCGTGGTGGACTGTCGCCACCCCCTTCTCTTGGACCAGACCAGACTGGATCATTGCTGTAGTTCACTGGTGGTCTGGTGTGTGTGTGTGTGTATCTGAATGGTATTATGGTAACAGCCATAACCAGTAATGTTTTTTCCAGGTGTGCGTAAAAGGAATTGTGCAAAAAAAGCAAGTAGAGAATGAATGAGAGTAATAGGAAATATTTGTAGTCTCATATTGAGTTTCTAGTTAATTATAATGAGAAATGTTACAATGTTAATAATGTCATTAGTGCAAAATTAAGCACATTTATTGTATTTTCCCAATCATATAACAATGGCAGGTATAATTTTGGGTGATATATACAATAAATGTTGCTAATTAACCAATTCACACAGAATGTACTTTACCTTAAACCCTTTGTAACAACAGAAAGGCACAATGCAAATGTGCTAATTCTCCCCATCCCCTGAGGTGTTTATGTACAATGATTAATTATCTCTTTTTAAATGGGAGTGTTCAGAATACTGTGACTTCTCTAAAACAGTTTCTATGCATCTGTATTTGTCACCCTGATATCATACCTCTTTATTGGGGTTAATTATATTCCTATGATCGCTCTTGGCTTTTGGCTTCATTTTTTTAAAGCAGGGACTAGATTTCAACCAATGAAAATCTTTATAAGATGGTTGGCTGCATCTTTATTTCCCATTGCATTTCAATGTCTTTTTCACTGAGAATAGCATTGTAACATTTTACCGTTTCAATGTTATTGTGTCTCTTTCATAAACTATAAATATATGGCCCTGTTTACAAATGATCATGAATACTTCAATGATGTTTATTATAATTTACTGTTGATGTGTGGCCTGTTTTTAATGTAGCGTTAGGGCTAGGCCACACTGATACGCTTTTAATCGTGTTCTGATCACTCTTTTTAAAGCGCACAATGGTGCGGCCCAGTTGATGTGGTTACTCTAGTACGCTGTTGTACGATCCATTAATCTGCATTTTTTGCGCACTTGCATGCGCCCTGATTGCGAATCATTGTGCAATCACGAGCACACGGCAACACGCTCTTGTGTTCCAGGAACGTGTGTGCAATCACGAGCATTGAAACGCTCATGGAGCAGTGTGGCCTCAGCCTTAATGCAAAGGTTTATTGAATTGACTAAGGGCTAGGCTACACTAGTGCGTTTTTTCGTGCGTTTGCACATACATTTTCGCTCGCGATTGCCCCCACGATTTTCGCTAACATGGAGATTATGGGAGCGCAAACATTCCGGCGATTTCCAATGCGCAAACAATTACGCGTCCGTTCACGGTTTGCTCAGAATGGCGATAATGCATGTGCAAACACGAAACAATGCACACGAACACACAGAAATTGCACATGCGATAACATTTGCGTTGTAATGTGGCCTTAATCTGTAATGATTGGTGCGAAAGGAGGTTCTAGAGAGTTTGCTGTAGTGAAAGATTTTACTGTTTTTACAGAGTTGTATATTTCTGTAGGTGTCACTCCATAAGGCAAATAAGGAATTGTTTTAATCATCAGTTTTGCCTATGAAAGTAATTTACCTTGGCATTCTGTCACTGTTTCATGTAGGACTGTATTTCTACTGATAGTTTATTAATGTGCTACAATAACTGCCTACCTTTTATTTGTGTCTGTTTCTTATGTGGAGTGTAGTTGTGTTGTCTCTTTATAAGCACTATCAGCAAACCAAAGGCTTAGCCGTATCGGTTGAAACTGGCAGAACCAGTCTTTGCAGTCTCACTTGTACTTGAATCTGTCACTCAGTGGTTTACCAACATCTTGAGTTGCATTCATGATCCATGTAACTTTCCAGTATCCCGAGTCTGAGTGGGGGGTTTGCAGGACTCTGTTTTGTACTCTGCAGCATAATGAGTTTTTCTGCCCCCCATAGTGAGGCTGAAGATAGTTCGCCCCAAGTGATTAAAGGATAAGTACACTCCAAAAACAAATGAAGTTTATATGGAAGCTGAATCCCTAACTAACCATTTTCCCTTTTTTTTTTCTAGGTGCCTTCGGAGCTTACCTGTGCCCCAGTAAAGTGCTGGCCATCTTGGTTCATGTCTGCAGTCAGGTAAGCTCCGCCCTGAGACTTGCTGGACCTCGTTTCTGGCTTGGGTCTATAAATCCTGTAGCAGTTCCCTACGTGCTCGCGCGCGATTGACGTCATCACACGACTCCGTATGCGCACTGACGTCACTCTCTTGTGCGGCGGGTGGTGCGGGCGAGCACGGAGGGAACTGCTACAGGATTTATAGGCCCAAACCAGAAACTAGGTCCAGCAAGTCTCGGGGGTGTAGCTTACCTGACTGCAGACCGAAAGCAAGATGGCCAGCACAGGTAGGCTCCTAAGTCACCTCGAGAAAAAAAAGGGGGGAAAGGTTAGTTAGTGATTCAGATTCCATTTAAACTTCATTTGTTTTTGGAGCGTACTTATCCTTTAAGACCCTCTGGATTAAGGCCCAGGACAACATGAGAGCATTTGACAGTTTACAATGAGCCGTATTCAGAAGGCTAATTTGGAATGCAATTTGCCATCTATGTCAGACATTCCATGATATAAATGTCAGAAAAAGCCACATTTATGTTAGAACCTTATTGTCCACATATGTTAAATTTGGAACATGGGTCATTATAAGCAGTAACAAATGGACTCATGCGGCCCCAATCAAATGGAATATTATTGCCCTAATACACACATAGGTAAAGCTGACCATACATACATGTTGGAAACTGACCTGAGCAGTTCGAAAATACCACTAGTGTTTTGATATTTCTATACTCTGTATAAGGATAAATTGCGTGGGTAACCACACAGTTGGAACAACTGATGCCTTACCAGATGGTGATTAGTTTGGTGTCTGTGGGATCAGCCTATAATGGGAAAATCCTATTGAATTCAACAAATTATTCCAACATATTATTGAGCGTATGTATAGCCGCCCTAATAAATATATATATTATATTATATCACTTAAGATAGTGTGTCCTAATGTGAAATCCGAGCTGAATTCACTATCATTCAGTTTACAACTCCCTGCCACCGCATGCATTCACTCCCCCGTGTCACACAAACAATAGTATAAACAAAGAATATATCTCCCCCCCCCCCCCCCCCCCCCACACCATGAAATTCTTCAAGCTTGACAGTTGCAGTAAGTCCATGAGTGAAAGCCTTTACTATATTTTTTAGTGTACCGGTACTGCCCCTGTTTAACTTATCGCATTAATTTTGCAGCTTTTAAAAAGCATTTGTGGTCTAAAATCAAAGGGCTGATTGCCTTACCTTTTTAAATCAATCCCTTCTGCAACTCTTCTACCTGTAGCAGCAATGAAAATCTTCCAAAAGTCTGTAGAAACCAGTACTACTTCAGAAACTGCAGTCTGATCGCTTTCCCCAGTAATGGATGGACTTTTAAGCAAGAAATGAAATATTTAGGGAAATCCTATTTCGTTTGTATCTGCTTGGATTATTGCCAGGGGTCGGGTTTAGTTTTAGTCCCTCATTGTATTTACCATTCTAATTCGTTTTATTGTTTCTGTCTGTCAAGTTCATTTGGCCTGTTTTTCCTTTTAGGTTATAAATAGGGGATGCTTTAGGAACCAGAAGTGTGAGTGGACATTACAGGAAGCAGCAAATTCATTATTATGGATGTGCCTGGGGTGGGGACAGTGCTTGGCTTTTAACATGCAAACAAGGTACTAAACTCAAGGTTTTTCCTTACCTTTGTTCCTATAGTGAAAACAAAAAGCTTCTGTGAGCTTTTTTCTGTTAGCTGGGTGTTTTCTGTTCACTGATTCATTCATAATACACAGCAATATGTGACACATTAAAAAAAAGTGGCCTAAGCAGGTATGTCCTGTCAGAGAGGCAGTGGATCATCAGGTGGAGTTTGTGTTTTGTTCTAATGAATCTGAAAAGCATTCAGAGTAGATGAAGCAATATTTCTGACTTTATGTTGATCATTTGTAAGTGATGGGATGTTGTCATTTTAAGCCTATAAGAATGACTGCAAGGGCCTGGCAGCCTTGTTTTATGAATATAATTAAACAGTGTACGCTTCACTGCCGGGAAAACAGTTTTTTGGGTCACTCCTTCCTACTGCTACGTTCCCTGCAGTGTGGAAATACAAAAGTATGAAAAGGAAGTGGACGCCACGCAGAGGATACTGCGAACACAAAGTGTTTTATTTCTCCGACATGTTTCGACCCACAACCGGGTCTTTACACTTGATAAGCACCTGGTTTGTGGGTCGAAACATGTCGGAGAAATAAAACACTTTGTGTCCTCTGCGTGGCGTCCACTTCCTTTTCATACTTTTGTTTTATGAATAAGCTTTTTAAATACATGTTTTATAAATAGATGCTTACAGTGGTCTTGTATCTTCCAGTTATATTAAAAAGTACCGTATATAATATAAGCCGACCCGAGTATAAGCCGAGGTACCTTTTTACCTGAAAAACAAGTAAAACCGTTTGACTCTAGTATAAGCCGAGGGTAGAAATTATCACTATTACTGCTAATCAAGGCCAAAAAAAGGCTCCTGCCCACCACTCTAAACCCACTATACACCACAAAGACCCAAATACATTAACCCCTATTCAGTAACCCCCAATTCCTGGTCACTTCAGATGTTTTGGAAACTACAACTCCCAGCATGCTTTGATTGCTGGGAGTTGTAGTTTTCTAAACATCTGGAGTGACAAGCAACAGTTATTGGCAGTTTTTAGAAACCGTTTTTAGTCTGGTAGTTTTTACCAGTAACATAAAAGAACGAACTCCTGCTCACCTCTGACGGCAGAGTCAGAGCTGCTCGCAAGCTCCTCCATTACCAGCACTGTTAGGCTAGATGGTGTTGTGTGTGTGCGCGCGCGCTTACACGCCTGTGACCTCCTGCTCTTCGGACTGCTTCCTCCATTGTGGCCGCATGTTAAGTTTGTTGCTGGCTTCAGTAAGGTACCAGTGTCCTCCTATCACTGTGTTTCTTTTCTTCTAAATGTCTCCATGTTCTCTTAATGTCGGAATAGGTATTTTATTTAGCGGTGTCACTATTTTTCCTTTATGACCCGAGTATAAGCCGAGGTTGAGTTTTAAGACCTTTTAAAAAAACAAAAACCTTGGCTTATACTCTAGTATATACAGTAATTACTTCCTGAATTAATGTGTCTTTATCATCCGATTGAAATCAAATTAGAACACTGATAATAGTTCAGTCTGCACTACGAGCTACAGATATTTCTACATTAAGTTAAAGGGACAGACCAGAGACAGTAATGCTGTAGATTGGAAACTGGGAATTGTCTATTATTTAAGACCACTCTAGATGCCTTGTTTTCCTCCATTCTTTGCTTATATGTATGGTTCTTTCTGCCAGGAGATTAAAACCATACTAATAGAATTAGCACATTTTGGACACCAGGGAAAATTAACTGGGTTGAAAAGGCAGGTGCTGAACCTTTGTTCGTGTTTGTACAGAAAACATTTGTTTACTCACATTCTGTGGCACAGCAAACAGTGTTTGGAAATGTGACTTTTTGAACCTCATGAGATCCATCCTGTTTTACCATCATCTAGAAACTGCAGATTCCATACAAATAAAAACCAACTTAATCTCATTGTACCATGTAAATGGAGTCTGTAAAATTCTAAATTGTTCAAAGGACAATTCCACTGTAAAATAATAACTTACTAAAAATGAAAAGTACCTGGGGTAGGGAGGTAGGATTGATTATTGCTACCTCCCTATATTGATTTGTTGTGTACAGTTTTCATCTGCCCACGGATTGCTCCAGCGCCAGCTTCTCTGACAATCTCCGATGTGTCCGCACTTTCAGCCGCGCCTCTTGCAGCACTGGAACGATGCGGGTAAGTGTCTCCTGCAAGATTTACTGAAGAACGGGAGGTAAGACATGCACTAGGCAGACATTAAATAGATTAGATGTTTTTCTGATCGACCGCTCAAAATTGCCAAGCGGTTTATCGGAAATAAAAAGATCGAGCCAGGCATAACATTTCCGCCAGCCACATCTTCAGTCCCCATCTCTCCTCAGATTTCAAATGGAAATCGGAGGTAAGATCTGGAGCCTCGAGGTGGGAGGCTTCAAGCGGTTATTCCTATCGGATTTCCGATCATTGCACTTGGTCGGAAATCCTATCTGAAGAACATCTTACCTTGTTTGGTCATCTTAAAGGCCGCATTTTACAAGCAGCGGTTCTTGTAAAAAAAAAAAAAAAAACGTGCTAGGCGGTTCTTAGATAGATTAGACATTTTGGTATATGGCGCCTTTAATAGGAAGCATTGTCCGGGTGCTCAGGCCCCGAACTAGTTGCCCAATTCTTTTATCAGACAAAGAGTATCCTAAAGAAAGCCAATTTCACAGCTTACCATACAACTCTGTGGCCCCCAAGCCCACCGCAAGGCTCAATTTCCACAAAGATACAACACGAGGAACCAATCTCACTAAATCGATAGAGGCAAATAAAAAGTAACTTTATTAAAGAGAAGCATCTTTTTAACAAAGTTACTTTTTATCTCTCTAGATTTAGTTGAAATGCGCAATGTAGGTTCTTAGGTTGGTATCTAGTCACTAGGTTAGCACAATTATTTGTTTGTATTTTCTATTTATAACATCTGTGACCTGTGAAGTCCACGTGAGTCAGAGATTAAATAAACTCTAGCTGTGGCCTTGTGTTTCGGATCTTACATGGATCCTTTTTCAAGCTGCTTGAAAAAGGATCCATATAAGACCTGAAACATGTTGCAAAGAGCACTGAAATAACAGTTGTTTGCAGTGGAATAATGCGTGGAGTCTCCTTCCAATCCTATTCTGATTGCTGTAACTATTGATGGGACCAGGGCAGACAGGAGTAGAGAACCAAAAAGCCAAACTAGAAGTGTGGGACACACCAAACCAAAGAGCACAATATTTTGGCAAGAGATTAGTAGTCTTTTGGTCAGGAATTAAACCAGTATCACCGGTAATGCAGCATATTAAAGACTGGTCAATCACCCCGTGATTTATTGATGTTAAATCAAATTTATTGTCCATTTTGTCCTACAAATTGGGATAAAATGGCTGTGTTTGCAAGTCACAGCCCTTAAGCTGGCCATACACTAGAGATGTTCGAAACTGATGAGTTTCGTCCCGTTTTCGAATTTACAGTTAAATTCGAAAACGGACCCATAGAAGTCTATGGGAGAATTTTTTTTTAAAGTTTCTATCAATTTGAAGGGTGAAATAGTAATAGTAGGTTACTGTAAATAACACAGGGACCTGGGGAATGGTCTGGGGAACCCGTAAATATAAGTAAAATTCATTTAAAATCTATCTTTCCTCACAATCGGGCTGTTTTCGAGGGTTACCGAAATCGAACATTACTTTCGAGGGTTACCGAAATCAGCTTGTACATTTGAGGGTTGGCGAAATTGGCACATACATTCGAGGGTTACCAAAATCAGCTTGTACATTCGAGGGTTGGCAAAATCGGCACATACATTCGAGGGTTACCGAAATCATCTACTTTTGATTTCGATAATCATCTTCTTTCGATTTCGATAATCATCTTCTTTCGATTTCGATAATCATCTTCTTTTGATTTCGATAATCATCTTCTTTCGATTTCGATAATCATCTTTCGATAAAAATCGAAAACTCGGAAAATTCGAGTTTCGAAAAATCCGGGAGTTCCGAAAGTTTCGTCGGGACTTCGAAACCGCCGGATTCGATTCGAAACTGGGTTCTATTAGAACCAAAAGTACATCCCTACCATACACATGCGAACATTAATTTCCCTTTTCGCCAATACACTGGAACAGGTGTATGGCCAGTTGTAGTTGGTATATTTCCTCACATTTCTATTCACGATGAATAGATAAAAATGCAATATATGGCAGACAGTAACTATTGACTGCTGAAGTATCAGCCCAAAATATTGTCCGGATTAGATTTACCCACATGTGGCAGATTTCCCTGTTCCATTCGGAATGATTGTTCCTTGTTTCTCTATTCAGTAGACTTGGCGTTTGTCCGAGTCTTGTTAAATTTAGTGCCGGCATTTCTCTAGGATTTTTACATCTCGAATGTTGAATCTGGCAAATGTCAAAATAGTGTATGGTCAGCATAAGAAATAGCACAAGTGTGGACCTTGCGAGTAAACTTTTTCCACAGAGATACTTGATTGCTGGGGAAATAGGCATGCGCCATGTGTAGTATCATCTGTTTCTGGATTTGCTCCATGTGTAATATCATCTGTTTCTGGATTTGCTCCATGTGTAATATCGCCTGTTTCTGGATTTGCTCCATGTGTAATATCGCCTGTTTCTGGATTTGCTCCATGTGTAATATCGTCTGTTTCTGGATTTGCTCCATGTGTAATATCGTCTGTTTCTGGATTTGCAAGACCAATCACTGCCATACACAATTTACCGCCAGCTGTTCCTGCAATGTTCTAATAACTTTCTGGCCTGGTCATTTTTTGATCAATATTTCCATCATTATATTGATCGTGATAATGTTTGAATCCAAGACCCAGCTGGGCAATGTTGCAGGAACGTGTTGGCAGGCAATCTGCATCTCCACTCGACCATGCAATCAATGTGGCATTCATATCTGGTCCAATGTCTAGGTAGTGTAATGGTAGGTAATGCTGAGGTAGTGTATGGGCAGCTTAAGGGTGCGGCCCACTGTCCAGCAAACAGTGGCGCGCATGAATTGTGCAACGCGGCGTAAGCACAATGTTGCGTGATTCGTGCATGCTTCTGTGCGCTTCGTTTGATGCTGCCCTATCAAAAATGTTGATTGCATGCACTGTGAAAACGGGCGAAAGCACAGCGCAAGGCAGCAGACATAGTGGGGCTTATTACATCCACTTTATATTGGCGTGCGCTATCGCAATGCACAACCCGCACAATGCGCACAGAAAATACCCTAGTGGGGCCCAGCCCTTAGTATTTGAAGCACTGCAGTTTTTGTGTAGTCACTGGCAGTGACGTCCTGAGATTTAACCTACTGTATTATTGTCATCCACCATGAGTACCTTGCAGGATCTCTGCATTATGTACGGAAGTGGCTTCCCATTGCTATATTCTATACCCTACATTTTGTCCATTTTATTTCTTTACAAATCTTTTTTATAAATTTAGCATGTTTTGGTTATATGATAGGGTCAGACGTGGGGGAGTTTGTGAAAGCCGAGATCTCTGTAGTTTGCAGTGTCCTCCCCCCTTACTAACAAGAACAGTTTTTAGCAGGAGCAACCGAAGCATTACATTGCAAGTTAATGGGAGGCTGTAGGAATGCATTGTTTCATGTTTGCGTGGGTGGGGGAGAAGCAGATTTCACTAGGCAGAACAATTTGTTTGAAAAAGTGAGCCATCCTGCTGTGTTTGAATTCAGTCTGCCTACTTATAAGAATTAGGAAAGTGTTTGGTTGTTCATAGAGAAGAAATGTTTGTATAGAGTAATAGTGCAACGAGGAAGTCTCGGCCAGTATCCGTCTGTTTAAGTAATCGCTGCTAATGTTTTTTTCAGATAAGCTGGACAATGTTCTTAGAAATGTCTTTTTAGCAATTAATCTATTTTGTCTGATTGATCTTGCTGTCCATTTAAGGCTTGGGTGCACACAGTAAGATTCTTCATCTCAGCTGACAGTTTGGCACTAGTGAGCTGTCGACCAGGGCGAATCACCATCAGTTGCAGCGTAAGTAGCTGCTGGTAAACTTTTCCATAGGACGAATGATCCAAGCGAACAGGTGACCAAAAATGGTCGTGGCTGGCCACAAAAACACCTGATTTTACATGGAAATATCAGTCGGTCGGCTCAAAAAATCTTCTTATGTGTTCCCAGCTTAAGACTGCTATGATTCATTACCATGGCAATTACAGACTGTATTTTCATCAACCAGAAATTTGCTGCAGCAGTTTTCATCCTGTGTACTAGCTGTTCATAGATCCCAGGGGACAATATTTTTTTAGGTCATAATATTTGTTAAAATTGTTACCATGATCAACAATATCGAACAGGTCTGAACAGACCACAAATATCAGTCATGATGAAATATCATTGGAACCACTTTAATTCCCAACAGATTACAGTTTAGCGATCATTAGTCTGTCAGTCAGGAATATCCGGTCATAATTGTGTACCAGACCTTATATCTACCCTATGGAAAGTCCTAATGTGCCAGTGTATGAATAAAGACTTGTGATTTGTCACCTGACATGGGGGAAATAAAGATATTTGGAAAACAAGCATTATCTTTACTTTATGCACTCTTTGTTCTGTTATTGTACATCTGTGTCGAATATACATTTTTGTAGGTTAGGCTGGGTACACAAGAGCAGATTTTTCAGGCCAGTCAACTGATACTTCCGTGTATCGGTTGATTGGGGCAAAAAATCTGTGCCGCTTTCGGCTGCGACCGATGACGATTGGACATGTCGGTAAATCAAGGCCGATCGTGTTGTTCCCTTTGGTACCGGTTGCACAAACTCGTAGCATGTGCTCGGTCGGGACAAATAGTCCCTTCCTGTTTACCCACTCTTAAATAACTGATGGTAATTAACACTATGCATTTGTGCACAGTTTGCATTGTGTCTTCTGTATATTTTTCTGTGTGTTGAAATTAAAATGCATGTGTTTTACAGATGGACTACAATTCAAAGTGTACAGTGTGGCAGAGTTTTTGCCGATAGGTAAAATCCCCAGTGAATGTGGATCTTAAATAGATGCAGTACAAAACATGACAGTTCTGCCTACTAACCATTTGGTTTTGTATTTTGCCACTAAATTGTGATTTTAGCAGGTGTGTACAGCAGGTGTTTATTATGTGCTGCCACTAGTAGAGTTAACATGACTGGACATATCCCAAGTTAATGCAGCTAGAAATTACCTGTTTTTACTGCTGTCTATGGAATGGAATTGGGTACCTAAAAAGTTTGATAGGATTTTTAGTGTCCCAACTATTTTGGACAAATTACACACAATAAATCTGATCCTTACTCTGCTGAACATGCAGACAAATAGAAAGTTTGTGTTGTTTTTGTGATTTTTAGAGTTCCTGGTAAAATAAATAGGCAAAGTTATGTAAATGCACAGTGACATCCTAGAAATGAGGAGCCAAATGTGCGTATAATGTGGCTTCTCCTATGGAAATAAAGGAGACCCATGGGATGTTAGATCAGCTCAGTGTGGATTGGATTTAGAGGGCAAAGAGCAAAGCGGGAACAGTCCAGTACATATTCCACAGTGTTTACTGCTTGGCTGCTTCGGGCGATAATTATCCATGTGTATGCGTTCAGGACAGGTCCACCACTCTACAGCCAGTCGTTAATCGAGGATCTCGGGAAAAATCATGATCATTTAGATGGATTAGTTTTTGTGTTTGATTGCTCAGTCCATTCAATCTCCTACATGGAATCAATACAAAATCAATTTTTTTTTATATTCAATCAACCAAATATTGAGTGTACAATCAAGGGGGAGCTGTAAATGGTAAAGATTAAATTTTCTTGCATCCATTGAATTGATTGGCCATTGTTGGGCCTTGTGGGTCTTTTGACAAATGTACCGATTGCTATACTGATCGGTAGGCTGTCGGTCAAAACTGAAAGTGGTAAAAGCAGATAATTTTTTCCGACCGATTGGGCTGCCTATTGAAGACTCAGAAATATAAAAACGGGTAGGGAAAGCCCCCAACCCAAGTATCCCACTATACTCCTGAACAAAAGGCACTCCTAACAATATCTAAGGGAAATATATACACTAAACGCCCAAAAGGGAGTAACAGATAACAAACTGAGCAGGGTCATTGATTCATATAGAAAAGTGCAAACAATCTCTTTATTGAATCACAGGCAATGTGAAAAATGTCTGTACCATATACATATATGTGAAAATATAAATAAGAGTCCATAGACCAGAATAAAAAGGTTGGGCGTCCCCAACCAGGCTAAAACAGTGTCCAATGGAGGCACACACTGGTGGGAGGCAAAAAAATTTCAACAAACAGTATAAGCCAAACACAGCGGTAGGGGGTCAGGGTAACCCAAATATAAGCAAGCAGGCTCAGTTAGTATGCAGGAATAAAGAACAGCTGGTAAAGATGCAAGAGTTAGCACAATCAGTATTAGAAAACAAAGTCTTGCTTAACAAAGATATGTATACTTAGGCTTCACCGATGTCACTTCCAACGTCGCTTACAATCCGGATACTACGGTCACGATGCTACAAAGTCGATTGTCCGCTCCATGGATAGTTCCCAGAAATCACTAAAATCTTCCCACCAATGAGGCCTCTGGTCACCGCACAAACCTACGCGCGTTTCGGAAGGTGAACTTCCTTCTTCCGGGTCATGAGGAAGACATCGTTTTAACGTGGTTGGGGACGCCCAATCATGTTTATTCTGGTCTATGGACTCTTGTTTATATTTTCACATATATGTATATGGTACAGATATTTTCACACTGCCTGTGATTCAATAAAGCGATTGTTTGCACCTTTCTATATGAATCAATGACCCTGCTCAGTTTACCTGTTACTCCCTTTTGGGGCGTTTAGTGTATATATTTCCCTTAGATATTGTTAGGAGTGCCTCCTGTTCAGGAGTATAGTGGGATACTTGGGTTGAGGGCTTTCCCTACCCGTTTTTATATTTCTGAGTATCTTATATCTCACAGCACCCACACTTATCATGGTGGCTGCTTTAGTTTAGGGTTCAGTATACTCCAATATTTTATATGTAGTGCCTATTGAAGACTGCATCATTGGCTGTGATTTACCAACACATTTGAACTTCTAGACCCAAAAAAAAAATAATCTGAAAACGTGGTCATGTCCAAGTGTCAGCCCAGGTGACCAATCGGATCTAAATATTACCCAATGTGTAAAAGGCCTAACCAGGAACCTGTATAAGATATAAAAAAGTTGAGGTTGAAAGCACTGACTGCTTTCTTTGTGATCTTTGCTCACTAATATTTAAAATGGCCTTGAAGAGATTTTTTTCTCTTTCTTGTTCCTAGAACCTACAGGGTTATTCAATAAAAGTTCTTATCATTTAAAATGGTTCTAATTTTGCCCCAACCAATCAGATCTTATTTAAGATTTGAAAGCTAACATCTGATTGGTTGGGGAAAAATTAGCACCATTTTAAACGATAAAAACTTTTATTGAATAACCCTGTATGTGTGCAAAACAAACTTTTATTATAGTGATTCACTATATAATGAGGCTTTGTGATTGAAGGTAGTGCTCCTCCCCTTCCTCACAAGCAGCTCTGCTGCTTTTCGACTGGCCAGCCCCAGGGGTTGTTATCATCGGCTTAAAGGACCATAGGATGAAAAGAAGAGAAGCAGAATCCATTAATGGATTGTTTTTAGGAGAGCATTACATTTGCAGAGTCATCCTATGAATGAATGTACTGGTAGTCTGCTGAGTGTATTCTTCTTTAATCATGTGGGTCTAAAAAGAAGGGGACAATGCACATTGTAAAACTGAGCGATTTGAGTGCAGAGAAATTTTTTTTCCACCAAATCTACCAACATAGGAAAATATGGTCAACAACATGTGTGAGAAGGCGTTACTACAAGTTATTGTTAAAAAATATTTTACTATACTGATAATAATATTTCATATATTGAACCTCCTAATAACGATCAGAAATATGTGATATGTAAATAAGGCAGTGCGCTGGATAACCTGTTGGTTTGCTGCAAGCCATGTGTTCACCAATAGTTAACTCAGCAAAGCAACAGGAGCTTTCTTTAGTAAACCGGAGAAGGGGACTTTTGGGAACTGAGAGAGAGTGCAGCATTATGCAATGGGTATTGTTCATTAGAGATGTTATGTTGTAGAATCTAATTATTCTTTTGCCGTTGTACATTTGCCTTTACTTTTTGGAGTACCAATAACTGTATCATAGGACTACTCAACCCACATTCAAAGTTCTCAGGGTGAGCCTGACCAATGAGAAGATGAGCACTGCAAGAAGCATGTCTTCCCATTGGCCCAATCCTAAATTGAGAGTGGGGGAGGAGCTAGAGTGGATAAGTGATCCACATAAAGAGCTTTTATGGCAGATTGCCCACAACCATAAGTAAACGTAGGAGAGAGGATCTTGTGGTTTAGGTTCTCGCCCTGGTTACTTTTAATGAGAGGGTGGGTTGTAACCGTTTAGGACAGTGTTGTTGCCCTTTTAAATTCACTTTTATTTTTTAAAAGTTTAATCACTGTTTAGAGTTAATAGAATGTTTGAAACTTCAGATATGCTCACCTCTTTCTTTCTGCCCAGAACATGTATTCCTGCTTTTATGACTTGCCAAAAGATGACCAACTTGTTTGTTTTTGGCAGTGCTATCTGGCAGACAAGAGGTTAACCCGGGTTTCGGTTGCTAAAGCAACAGCTCTGCATTCTTCTGAGCTCTGCAGACAAAAGAGAGCATTAAAGCTTAGTGTCATTCATGTCAGAACAAATAGTGTGGAGCTGCAGCCGGCAGTGTTTTCCTGCCTGTTTCCACTGATACTGAAATAAAACATTGCACATTCTGCCCTTTCTGAACAGAAGATTTGGCAAGAAAACTCACAGATGCTGTATGTATAAGTTACATTATATAGACTGCAGTAGGTTCAACATGTGGCTAGTTAACCCATGGAGACATGCACCCGCAATAAGGAACATGGCTTTGAAATGCTGTTTGGTTAATCCTATAAATAAAGTAATTTTAACCTTAACATTATACTATGTAATACAATATCCCACCATGGTAGCTAATCAGACAAGCTGTTTTTTTAAAATCATTTTATTTTTTCTTTAATAAAGAGGTGTGGCCTTTTAAAAAGTGTATATCTGTATTTTAAACCGGGCTGGACGAATCCCAGAAGCCATCAATTCCAGAAGGTAGTAATAGCGCCTGGAAATTGATACCTGGTGACTAACTCTACCTACACACACGTTGGAGATTGCTAGGACTGAGGAATAGGCCCCACTGCTGAAATTTTGCCGTGTTTAGTGCTAGATTTCGCAATGACATTTTATTTGTAATGTAAATGTCAGGAACTCTGGCACACTGTGGGCGCTGCGATCCGTTGAGATTTTCTAACACGCGGCATCACAATTTTGTCAATTTCTGTCAAAATTGCACTTAAAACTAATCTATGGAAGCACATGAAAAAGGGAACACAAAACAATTTAATTTCCTTTAACCCAATGAGAAATGCAAACACACGTAAGGGCAGATTCAAGCAGGCACAAGCACACACAACACACATTGCCTTGGCCTAATTTTTAGATTGGTCCAACAATCTTAATCACAAACAGGCTATTCAGCCGTTTTATAGAGATGACTGGAGCAACTGGTAGACCCCTCCCACAGTACCTCAACATTTATAATGGAGCTGACAAAACCGGTAGAGCCTGCAGAAACATTAGATTGTTCGACAAAGTGGTACATACATTTGGAAAACTAAAGGGTAGATTAACCCCCCTCCCTTATGCTGTACCTAGGGTGAGGACCTAAAATAAAATCTTACATACAGGTAAATCACCCCCCAAAACCCTGAACTTTAATAGTTTGAAATCTGAAATATATAAGTCTAACCTGAAATCCTGCACAATGTCCGGTTGCCCCTGTTTCTGTTTCCTGGTTCTTCCAGTTAGCAACTGTCAGTTATGGATTTGACAGTAGACATCACAGCCAATGACTGAATGTTAATCCCCTAGCTGCCTCTTCTGAGCATGCCCAGGCTCAGTACAGGCTCAGTAAAGGTTTCTAAATTACTCTGCTTCCACGAGGCATCCAGAAGCATAGCAGGCAGACATTAATGAATTCATAGGACAACCTATGATATATCAACATGTTTTAAGAGGCCATTCTTTCTAAAAGATGTTCTTATGAGGGTGGAGTCCTTTTAAAGTGCTAGGTCCCCACCCAGGGTTACAGCTTCTTAATGTCCTTGCTGCTTCTTCTCTCTAGGGTCAAAATATAGTCCACTACTGGCTCCGAATAGAATTTAAAGTGTATTTAAACTAAAAAAATGACTTTGCGTCATCGTAATCTATAAATAAATACATGTAAGTAGCACTCACTCTGAGGTGTGTGTGTTGCTGCATGACTTCAATACAATACTTGTTTTGCTCAGGCTCTGACCACTGACCTGACTATTTTTCAACATGCCAACTGTCAAAACTGCATACAGCAAACCAACTGTCAAACCATTCCAGCTACAGCAAAACTGCTTACAGAAATGCTAAAACGTAAGATGTTTCAGATTGGATATCTAAAGAAATAGGGGTCAGATCAACAAAAAAACGGTACAGTGATAGTTCGGAAGAATTATAGTTTCCACTAACGAGCAATTTAAAAAAACTAATTTTCCAGTGTACATACCCTTTAAGTTACAAAGACATTGAAACATCAGCTTTGTGTGTTTTTATGAAGTTTCTGGTTGTGTTTGCTAGTAACTTGATCAGTCGTCACTTAGAAACTGTAAATCAGAGATGGACTTTGTACCTTGTAAAATAAACACAATAATGCATTTTCTAGTGCAGCATATAACATGTCATTTACATATATACCCTGGCACACAAATGGTCACTGTTGTCAGAGGAGATATCACTATTTTCAACAGTAGACCATTTGAGAGGATATGTATGCACCTTTTTTTACTGTGAGAACGGTAAAGTTGGAACTGTCTTCCATCCAGCAGATGTGGTAATGGTAAGTTCATTGGATAGTTTCAAAAGAGAACTGGATAAGTTTCTAAGATTCCACCCCTTGTAGAAAAAATGTATATGTTTTATGCAGGACCCCACAAAACCCCAGTTATATTATGCGGAAACGCCCAGAACTAGAAATTATACTTACAAATCTAAGATCCACCACTGTGTCACCCTTCTACTTCCTGGTAAGACAGTGACGTCATGGCTAATGGCTGCCATTACTAAACGAGGCGGGACAAGCGGTAGTGGATCGTGGATTTGTAAGTATTATTACATAATGACGTAACTGGGGGTTTTATGGTTTCCTGCAAAACTATTTTCTACAAGGGGTGGACATACACTTGTAGAAAATGGAGCGGGTCTGCGGGTGTCTCCTCCTCTCCTTTAAGATTTACTGAAGAACGGGAGGTAAGAGAGAGTGCATTTACCAGCTGTTCTTCAGTAAATCAGTTAGAAACAAAAGGGTTGGACATACCCTTTAAAGAATATTGAAAATTACTCATATTAATACATATAGTTCTTGTTTTTTCAGGGATCCATTTGAAATGGGTAAGGATTTCTTTGCGTTCCTGGGTAGGCTAAAAAGGTTGAACTAGATAGATGTATGTCTGTATTTAACCTCTAGAACCATGTAACTATATGAATCTAACCATTGACTTATAAGTACTCTCAATGTAAGTTAATCTGTCTACTATATAAGTCTAGTCTGCTATTTTCTAATTGTCTTGTTTTATATCAGTGATAGTTATATTAAGACAAGATAACGCAACGCACATTTCTGTACGGTGAATGAGCCTCAAGTGTCACCTCTGTTATGTCCATTAATGGGAGCCTGATAACATAATGAACAGGGCAGCACTGGGCCCACAGCTCCGCATAGCAGGCTTGCTACCAAAAATGGCAGAGTCCCACATAGACGGAACTGATAAATTCAGAACTTGACAGGATTTAGAGACGAAATTCTGATCTTTAGGGAAAGTTTAAATTATTGCACATGTTTAATGGAAAACTGCAACCTAAAAACCTATAAAGCTTGAAAGAATCTAATAGATCCATAACAGAGCTGGACAAATTTTAGGAGCCTGTTAGCTCCTGGGATTAGAAATTCACACCTGGTGCCTTTGAAAACCACAAGAGTATTTTCTTTCTGGAGTTTTTGAAGCAGCAGAATGCAGGTCTCTTCCCATTTACTGTGGGTGTTTTAACTTTAACCCTAAGGAGAAAGAAACACAACAAAACTCCTTCACTTTGATGTGGAACAAGCTGAAACCTTTTCCAATCCTTTCTGTCTGATTTCTATAATCTGTTTCCAAGAAATCTAAGCTAAACAATATAAAGATGACAGCGAGAGAGAGAACATGAAGAAGGAAAAGGCTGCAACAGTTTGGGGTCCTTTTAACTTTACACCTCTCGGTTATTGAAAGCTCAGAGGAAAGCAATGTCATCATTGCCATAGAAAGCTGTAAAACTGCAGGGCAGGCAACAGATCATTATGGAAAATTTCTCTGATAAAACACAAGACAGGAGCAGCATTTCATATGATTTCAGGCTAAATGATGACCTTCATAGCGTACATTAACTTATATGGAATCTTGAATGTTCAGTTTGGAATTGTGGCTGTGTACACGCAATCAAACATTCGCCCGATATTCCTGCCGACAGACCTTTACTATCACTTAATTAATTTACCAATAGGCCAAGCAGTAGTGGTGGTTGATCGGGCCAAGGTATCCGCCCTTGTGTACACAGCCAGTGGTAAAGTCCATAAACAGCAAGATTCTGCAAGAAAGAATCCCATAAATTTGTAATTGGCTGTCACATTTATAAATAATAACAATTGCAATGCTTTTTCTATTGCAGAAAGAAAACCTATAAACTTTACTTTTGTCATCAGCCAATCTCCAGGTTACTTTGCCCACTAGTAAAACAAGCACTACTAATTTTGTTAGGCTTGGGTGTTTTGAGATGAAAGTTTCTTCTCTGTATATAAATGGAAAACGACCTTGTTTATTATGTCATAACCATTCTACACATCGCCATCTAGTGGTTGCTCAGTTGAAACTATGGAGAATATTTGTTTGTAAATAAGCTATTTACTGTTCAACATAAGATTTACCAGAGTAAATAGTATTTTCTTTTTCATTCATGCTAACAGCATGGTTTGTAATAACTTTGTCTTAGTAAGTAAGCTGTAGACAGCAGGGATATTGTCATCCTGGCATCCTTCTGACCAGTTCAGCCATACAGGGTGCCAAATATAAACAAGTCAGAAAACCTATAAGGTCACTGCTTGAGTGCTCATCATTTATGAGCCAATTCAGTGAATCAACCATAAGAAATCCTAACCACTTGACTTTTATTACTGTACCTTTTTCTATTGACAACCATCCCTGTGCTATTGGATGTTCTGTTCTTTTCCAGATGAATGAATCTAACGCTGGGTACACACAATATCAAATATATAGTATAGGGAGATCACTTGTGATTGCTATACACCTAATGATTGTAGCAGACTCCCTATACTAGTGCAGGGGTCCAACTGCAGCCAAGGTAAATTTTCTGTTCATCGTCATCGGATGCGGTTGTTACAGACGTACACATGTTACCGAAAAAATGGGTTGGCCCTTTATCGGTAAGGATGTACCCAGATTTAGTTTAGGGAGTTCCTTATAAGAAACAACAACCTGCAGGAGAATGAAAAGTTTCATGTGTAATCTAGTGCGGTTATGCAATAATGGTCGTGTTTATGGGCAGAGAAATGTTTCCTATAAAGATAGGGTAGTTATTTTAGTACTCCTTCCACAATGGAAACATTGGACTTCATCCAACCTGTCATATTGTCCTGTGTCCCTTCCTGTTGATATTATTTCCATTTCAGACTGAAAGTGTTTAACCTTTTCCTTGTGGGATAATCCTTCGATATCCTTAGACTTTTTTGCATAAACCCCTCCAAGCCCTCTCGTGCTTTATCAAGATTGTTTAACTATCAGCACCCAGCTCAACTACATACAAAGCTAAAACTCCTAGCTCAGATAAGTGGGTGCGCTAGTCAGGCATTCCTGTGTAAACGTTAGTGATACAGTGCATGGTAATGTAGGTGTGTCCTCCTACAGAATATTTGCTTGCCATAAAAACATTTTGAATAAAACAGGTTTTTCAGCTTGGAACTTGCGTGGGTTCCTTTCTTCACTGTGTGGAAATAATTATGTTTTTAAATATACATTGATATCTATTGAGGAGAGATTAATGGGATGTTATATTATTTGCAGCTTTGCCTTTTGCAGACATTTTTGCAGTCAATTGATATTAATCTCTTTGTTTTCTACTTTACAAAAGAACACAGTAATCTGTGCAACTACACTTTTATCTAGACTGAGATTTCAGTAAATCGGGAATATATCTAATGTCTGCCACAGAGGTTAATCAGGATTTAGCATTAAATAATATTTTATTCCCCAAAACAAAGTTTAAAGGAGCAAGTCAAGAGAAGTGAGACTGGATATATAAATGAACCTTCTGGATCAGGAATATCATGTGCTTCCTATACTAGAATGATTTTTCTAGTATAGGAAGTTAATTTAGGTTTGCTGCATCGCTGCCCATTGTCACACTGACCAATCAAACATGAATATATACAGTGTATACACTGCCAATCACCTACCGGTACCTTACATGTGTGTGTGTATATACCGTCATTTTACTAACCGTCATTTTACTAACCAGTCCTCAACTTGTCATGTTAATTACATTGCACTCTGTAGTAAGGACAAATTTCAGTAGTTTATTGGCTCTGACACCTACGACATGGACAGAGGGCGCACTGAGTAATTGCATGGTACTCGGAAGGCCATTTCACCCTATTACTGCCATAGCATCCTAAAAATAAACATTCTAATTTGGAAATATAGTTCGTTCTTAATTTACCAAAAAAAGGTCAAAACACACAGGGGCTGATGCAATAATAGGCGCAAACGTTTGCCTGTGCTATGTTTGCAGCATCCAATCAAATGTTAGCTTTTTACTGGGTTACTGCAGTGATATAACAATTGGTTGCGGTCAATTGAGTGCACAGGCAAACTTTAGTAGTGATAATTTTCTTGGCAACAGAAGGGTAAAAATTTCTAGATCATCTGGCGCTCTGGAGTGACCTTTGTTTGTTATGGCGTTCTATGTAATATATATATATATATATATATATATATATATATATATATATATATATATATATATATATATATATATATATATAATATATATATACACACACAGTATTTCCCTTCTGTTACGTGTGTAAAAACATGTTTCAACGAGGATTAATCATTATGACAGACAGAAAGAAATTATAGGATTATGAGATCAAGTCTTCCCTATGCTTTGCAGGAAAATCTGGTAGAATCTATATGATTCCCCTTTAAATTTGATGTGAGGGTTTGAAAATGTAAAAAGGATTAAAGGGTATCTCCACCCTCAAAACAATTCTTTGCTGTAGTGTAGGGCACCCCAGCCCACCCCCAAACGCCATGTTAATTTATTAAAAAAAGCCCCAGAAGTCGACATGCCGTGCTTTGTTCCCTCTGCTCTGCTCTATTGCTACTCCATTCCCGGAAGTAGCAATAGGGGTCGGACCAGCAGCCATGTGTGTCTGTGATTGGCTAAGTGTCAAACATTGCCGGCAGACACGGCTGTTGGCTATGCAGGGATCCAAGGGAATGAAGCCTGTTAAGTCATTTTAATAAATGTACATGGTAATTAAGGTTGGGAGGGGGGTCCCTACACTACATAAAATCCCCTTACACTACAGAAAAGAACTGGAGCAGAGGGATCCGGAGAGTGGGATCCCCCCCGAGCGTGAAAAACGCTACACGACTGCAGAAAAACATTAGTGACCGCTCACAAAACACCAGATAAAAAGAAAGAAAATGCTACATTAGCAATAACATGCAGCTTGTGTGAAAATAGTCTTACCAGGATCTCATGCCCCAATGGAACATTTTATCTGCTTATGCCCATTTAAGACATATAAGGAACCCTAGTGTTATATATATGTGGTGTGTAAGCTACTTGCTACAGATATAGCCATCGCTGTATATTACCCAAATAATACTGAATAATGGCAATAATTATGTCATGAAGGTACGTGTGGCAAGCTTTTAGCAGGAGATTGTGTGCCATTGTGGGTCTGGCATATAATGAAAATAATATCTCTTCTCTTGTGTCAGTATATTTTCATTTTTTTAAATATCCATTCATTCATTTTTATTGTTACCTGTTTGTGCCTTGTGGCTGCCATAGTTGGTTAAATGGGGAACATTTAACAGTAAAGGTCAGTGTGCCTCTGAAGTTGCCAAAATCTAAAAGTTGTCTCTGTAATTGATGGCTTTAAAGGACACATGAAACAACATCTGAAGACATATCACCTTGACCCAAACACACTAATCTGTCTTGAGCACCCTCTACATGGTCTCGACTTTTAGAGCGATTTCGATCGGATCGCTCCAAATGTCGAACTCCGTTTTCCGTGTTTCTAATCGACTGATCGAGCAGTTTATCGGAGACAAAGATCGCACTAGGCATAAAATTTTCCACTGACCCCTTTCTCTGTCCCAATTTCTCTGCAGGTTTCAAGCGGACATCTTTAGAAAGATAGAGGCCTCAAGATAGGGAACTTTCGAGCTGTTCTTCTTAGCAGATTTCCGATTGTTGCCCTTGGTCGGAAATCTGATTTGAAGAATGTCTGCCCGTGTATATCTAGCTTTCCTTCTAATTTTTCTGTTCTGAATACACCGACGTGCACACAGAATATTTTTTATAAATGTGTATTTGTTACACTACAGAGGTTTTCTTTCCTCTCGTGTGGCCCTTTAAGTAGCGCAGGTTGGCCTCCCCTGATGATAGCCTTAGACAAGCTATAAAGCACTGAAACTGCCACAAAAGATGGTGAAATACATTCATCAGATGCAAAGGAGAATAATTATAACATTTTTAGGCTTTAAGATTGCTGGTGTTCCAGTAACTATTTATAGATATAGGATCTTGGTCCTTAAAGGAGAATGTCAAAAGTAAATTTTTATTTTAAGAGATTTCCCCAGGTGCTGGAGTAGGAAATATCACCACTTACCAATTCAGTTTCCAACTGTAATTTGTAGATGTGGCATCTCCTTAAAATTCACAAGTATACAGAAGTGTCCCAATAAATTTATTTAAGGGCATGTTCACCCAAAAATAAGTAAATATTTTTAGCTTAATTATCCCCCAGAACTGGACTTTCTTTAAAGCTTACCTTGATCCAACGCTCCCACACTGAGCTATACCTACTTTAACATCCCGCCTTCAGTTTCGAGTGCGCAGGAGCAGAGCGTGCTTGTATATACTGTCAGTCATGGCCATGATGGTGACGCGGGGCTGCTGTAATTTGAATGAAAGAAACATTTAGAGGATAAAAACTTTGCATCATAGTTTTCAAGCAAATATACATTTTTGCTCCCACATTTTTTGTCTTTATATTTTGGTTTGAATGTTCTGTGTTCAGCCAGGTTTCCATTTAGGCTTTGTATACACAGGCCAATATTTTGACCTGATCAACATTTACCCCCTAATTTTTCATCAAGATGGATTAGACATGTCGGCTAAATTTGCCAGAAATAGGCTACGCAGTCAGTCATGCCAAAATATCAGCAGTACCATTTCCATTAGATAGATCCAACGGGAATACCAGGGTTAGCACACGTGTGTGTACAAATACATAGCAGGGCTATTCACGTTATCTCACGCATGTGTGTACAAACCCATAGCAGGGCTATTCACATTATCTCAGGGAGAATAAAGACAAAAATGCCTATAGTGTGAGCGTTTGTTCTGTAATCTGAGAGACTTGACCTGTAGGAGAGTAACTAGATTGTGTTTTGCAGTAGACTGGTTTACACAGGTCTGAGAATGTTTACTAGGCAGATAGTAACAGTTTGATGCCTGGGTACATGTTATTAATAAGTGTATTACATATATATATATGTACCAGTGCCCAGGAAGCAGAAGTTGGGAAGATATTCCTGGAGATGTTACTATATATGTTGTGTGATATCAGGTCTTTGAATGGCTGTTTGGTTGCTTTGAGTTTTTTAACTAATTGATTTAGCAAAATGTATTTCAGGGATTAAAATAAGTCTAGTAATAATGGGGATCAATCAGCTGTGCACCCATACATGGTGCTAATTGTATCTGCCCTCTCTTCGTAAAGTAAATGGAGCTTTACAGGGCGACAAATTCTCCATTGGGAATGTTGCAGATGACAGTAGTAAGTCTGCATCATTGTTGCTAGTTTTCAGCCCTCACACCTTGCTGATATTTGACAAATAGATGGATCCAACGAGATTTGCCATGTGCATGGCCACACTTTAAAGGATATGTTCAACCAAAAATCCATACACCATTATCTAAATTCCTCAGTGTCATAGTCCCAAAATTTTGTAAATACAAAAGAGTTGTCTATTTCCCAGTCCCAGCAAGCAGTAAAGTTCTGTATGATCTAAATCATAGGTGCCCAAACCAACAGGTGGGTGAGGGGTGTGGCCCCCAGTCTGAGACAGGTTGGGCACCCCTTATCTGAAGAATGATTTATTTGGTGCTCAGCTCCATATATATTAATCTACCTGATATTTAAAGATGGCAGTCCATACGTTGGGAAACTTACCTCTTGATGTTCCCACAATGTTCGGACAACAATCTGGATCAGTCATTTAGCAATATTCAATTGCAAAATGAATGGGCCAGCATGGGGAACTCCAGGAGGTAATACTGCTGGTATTTTTAGGTTTTAAATCAAATGTCAAATTTGTCTAATGGCTTACATAACAATCTCTATTGAGTATTGAACTTGTATGCAAGGCCCCAATGCTTTTGTTCTGATATTTACAAATGTTTGCTGCCCTCTAGTGTGCCTTTTTCAAACTTTTTAAACACAGAATAGATATTTGAGTGATTTGGTAAGTTCGATCGAATCTCTAAAATATTGATTCTGTTTATCGAGCGTTGTATTGAATAAACACTAGATGTGAACCAGATGACACCTTTTTACTAATTTACTTCAGGTAGAAAACATTTGCTAACATCTGATTTGTTGCTGAAGATTAACTACTCAGGCAAAATGTCTTTCCCCACTCGCCTGTTCCCCTCTTCCGTTCAATAGTAACTTCCCATAGTTCCTTCCTTCCCATAGTACCGATGGTAAGGAACTAAACCACAATGTGCTCACCCCTGGGATTTGTTTAGATCTGTAGCGTAACTTACCTTGGACTGCAGCAGTGAAGGAAAGGTTAGGTAAGATCTAAACAGAACCCATGGGGTGAGGACCTAGTGTTCTATTTCGTTAACTTAGATACTAACCATTCAATTGGGGAGTGGGTGGGGGTGAGGGTATAATTCTACTGTAAAAAAAAAAAAAAAAAGTCCCATAGTCTTTAATGCTTTAATTGCTGTTTTGGGAACTTATGCTGTTAGTGCTGTAGACTTTTATGGTACTTTAACATTTAAATTCCTTAAATAACTATAAAAAATTATTGTAGGAAATGACTCCTTCATAGGATGTAGGCTACGAATAACTTACCTGTGCAAGCCCTACAAGGCAATGAAAAGATCCAGAGCCATGTGATTGTTGATTCATAATAAGCTAGCTTCGATGTTCCTGTTGGGTGTGGCATTGTTTGTGAATTAAATGCAATACATTCATAAGAACTGTGTATATTCATTTGTGTATAATTTAATCAAAATATTTTATCTATTCCAGCAGCTTCATGAAACTGTTAAAAGGAAGCTTGACAACGCAGCATCCCCTCAAAATGGGGAGCAGCAAAATGGATACGGAGACATGTTTTCTGTGACTAAAAAACTGAGACATGATGATGGACTTGGTGGAGTGATGCCTCCTGTTTCTCCCCTGCACCAGCTAGACAATAAGCCTCCTAATGGAGAGAAACTAAATGGAACCCACTCCATTGGACTAGACAATCTCACTAAAAAATGTCTTCCAGATGGTGGTCTACAGCTCAATGGTCCCGGAGATGCAGATGATTGCTTATACAAAGAGATGAAGCAAGAACCAGTGGATGATCTCCCATGTATTCTCTCTGGGGTTGGTGGTTCCATCTCCCAAAATAACTTAATGCCAGACCTTAACTTAAACGAGCAGGAATGGAAGGAACTCATAGAAGAGCTTAATAAATCTGTACCTGATGAAGATATGAAGGACCTTTTTAATGATGATTTTGAAGACAAAAAAGACAACGATGCACCAAATTCAGCAACACAAACACCTCTGGCCCAAGATATTCATATAAAGACAGAGTTTTCTCCTGCAGCATTTGAACAGGAGTCCAGTATGTCACCACAGGTTAGGTCTACATCATCTGGTGGCCCTTTTATTGGAGGCCCTTCAGAATCTAATAATGCAAAACCAGTTGGTGGATCTCAGACTGTTTTCCAGCCAAGTTCATCCGTTACTGAACCTTCTAACCCCGCCATGTTACAGTCCTCAAATCAGACACAAAATGTGCAGAGATCTATGCCTAATGTATTAATTCCTGTACAGGGTTCTGCAACAGCTAAAGAGATGTCCTCAGCACAACAACTTCAACAAATTGCAGCCAAGCAAAAGCGAGATCAATTGCTACAAAACCAACAACAGGGTCAGCCAGTTCATCAGCCTAACCCGATGCCAAGCTGGCCTCAGTCTGGGTCTTCTCAGAGTCCTCTGGGAGTTCCATACACTATGGAGAAGCCAACAAGCCCTTCTGTTTACTCTCAGGACTTTAGCAATCAGAAACTCATGATGCCTAATATAAATAAGAGTTCACCAAGAGGGGGAGGGAACTACATGCAGCCAAATCATGCAACTATGGTTGGTCCAAAGCCTACAAACAACATTAACACAAACCCACCATCAGGTCCCAATTCCTTGCTGGACTATGGCAATACTATTCCCCTTTCCCATTTTGAAGTAGATTGTGGAGCTGGGGCTGTTAACCCAAACCAGAGCAAAACAGGACTTTTGTCATATCCGCAGCGCCCACAGCAACCATTACCACATATGACAGAGGAGCAAAGTCAAATGTTTATGCTGAAACGAAAGCCGGGAATTCAGTACAGACCTTTGGTGTCACATGGCCAGGTAAAGTGATGAGCTTTCATAACATTACTGATAAAATATCATGACAGTACACTTAAGGTAGAATCTGCATTTTTCAGGAGTAGCTTTAATCACTGTTGAAAGTAAAAGGATTGTCATGTTTGCTGTAGAATTTGCATTCTTTTCCTTATTCCCACTTGTTCTTTGTGGAACTATTATGTAGGAAAAAATAGTGAGGTTTTTTAAAAGTAACTTAATTTATACCAAACAAATTAACATGGCTGTGTATTTGTATAGGTAATGGCATGCTAAAAGGTTGTTTAGGCAAATACAAAAGAAAGCATAAGGAATGCAGATTTTCTCTGCTTTAGTGCGAGTTGAACTGCTTTTAAAAAAAAAAAAAGACAACGGAAACATGCTCTTATTGTGATAGTAATCCTTCTCTGTTTTATGTTCTCCTCTGCCTGCAGTCACTGGCCGTCTTCATAAAAGTCAATGAGGGGTGATGTCACCAAGGTAGTTCAGCCCTTGAGCAGACTGGTTAGGAGAGGAGGAGCATAATTTTGATTGGTTCTAGGGTATTACAAGTTATCGATATTGCCGTGTAAACCCATAGATAGGGGAATATGCACAACTTAAATTGTTTTTCTCCCTGTTATTGCTCAAAAGGGAATTCTAAACCTAAAATACAATGCACCTCCCCAGAACCTAAAATAATTAGCATGTTTTCTTATCTCCATATATTGCATTGCCTAGCAGTCGATCAAATTAGTTGAAACGTTGGTAATAATACACAAATACTTTTTGTGTAATAATACTGTAATAGTATTTGTGTTTACAGGGTAACCCTTTTAAAATAAAAAATAACAAATGTGGTATAAGGGTGATACCTTTATTGGCTAGAGAATTTCAGAATATTCTAAAAGCTTGCTATGATTATCTTAGTTAGCCAATAAAGGTATCGCCTTTATACCACTTTTGTTATTTTTTATTTCAAAGGGTTACCCTGTAAACATTTTGACTGGCTAACACGGTACACCACCTTTCACTGGTATTTGTGTAATGATACTGTTATAATAGTATTTGTGTAATATTTCTGTTATAGTAGTATTTGTGTAATTACAGCTGCTTCTACTTTTCCCTAAATCATACATTCACTTTCTATATTTCTTCTAAAGGACCCCAGCTTACAGCCTAGTGTACCCCGTGTCCCAGTTTCCGTGGCAGGACCTGGCGTGGGCGCACAAGCACCAGTAGTGTCGATGGCCGCAAACCACCCTAACCCTCCATACCTGAACAGCCAGCAGCAGGCAGTAATGAAGCAACAGCTTTTACTGGAGCAGCAGAAAAGAGAGCAGAAGCAAATACTTATGGAACAACACAAGCAGCAAATGCAGATGGCACAGAGACAGCAGCAGCTATTGGCTGAACAGGTAACCTATTATAATGCAGTCATATTCAGTAAAATGTTTTAGAGCATTTTTGCTAATTAATGAATCTAGACAACCATTGACCAAGGAGGCTTTTATAAGCAGACAAGAGATTTTCTATTGTCATGTTACAAAATGAAATAGTAAAAATTCCTAATTATTTGTGATGTGCTCTTTACTTAGGAGAAACAGCGCCACCAACAGGAGCAACTTCAGCGACATCTGACCAGACCTCCACCTCAATATCAGGATCAGACACAGAATTCTTACCCACAGCAGCCAGTGGGGCCATTCCCAGGTAACTTTATTAGGGGGCTATGCTGTTAATCTCACATAGGCTTTGAAGCTGGTGGCGTAACTTCCAGTGTTTGGGGGGCTTTAGTGTTTCCAAAGCTTGCATTTTCAATAATTTTAGTAAGCCTATAAAAAGGTATTACTTTATATCAAAGATGTCTTTGCTTTCATCAATGGGTAACACAGTACAATGCTCTACTACTATTACTATGCACTGATAGTTTTCCTTTTTATATACAAGCAGGTTCCCATAAAGGGCATTTCCTCCCCTAGCTTAAATTTTTCAAAAGTAAAGCTCCCCTCCATTACCCAAGATCATTATACTTGCACTTCATCCAAGTTTCTCTAAAAGAAGTTATTAACTCAATGTTTGCTGCCACCCCAACAAATCACCCAGCTCTTATGGGTTGAGCTTTCAATAATGACCATGACTGATTACGTCAAGGCCAATGAGTGCATTGTATACCTGGGGATTCCTCCTCTGTTCCACATCTTTTAAAAGGGTGTAATAAAATCATAGCTAATGACTTTTTGTTAGACATACTTGGGGGATGTTGGAGTATTATGATAAGCACACAGTAAATAGACGGTAACTAGCTCATATCTTAAGGGCTACTGGTTCCACCTTCCTAATGTTTCAGAAGTACAACTCCCAACATCACATATTGCATGTATGGTACATTGTAGTTTTCAAACCTCTTGAGGGGCGAATGGTTGCCCTTTCCTTTCATACACCATACTATGCACTTAAAAACTGCTAATAAAATCAATGTACTTACCCAACAATGCTCATAAATCAATGGTCAAGTTTTAGTGTTGTATTAATCTTTGTATTGGAGGAAACAATCTTGATGAACTGGATAAGCTGTTCTAATGATTAAGTTGTTATAGATCAGCAGGGAGATTCAATAAAAGTTCTTATAGTTAAAAATGGTGCTAATTTTGCCCCAACCGATCAGATATTATTTAATGTTTGAAAGATAACATCTGATTGGTTGGGGCAAAATAAGCACCATTTTTAACAAGAACTTTTATTGAAAAACCCTGCAAACCTTTTAAGTCCCAGTGAACCATACTATCTGTGTGGAGTTCTCTCTAAATATGCCCAGTAATGGACTTAAGCTTCATTCTTCAAAGGACCACTAAACTTAAAAAAAAAAAAAAGTCTGAATTAATAATATAATATTAAAGTACTTCCACTTCAGGTACCTCTATTGAAAAAGGATTCTTGAGACCTGGAGCTCATGCTCTACTTCCAGTGTCAATTTCTTTTTAAACAATTTCTTTTCTAGGCAATTATTTTTTCTTATTCAGCCTTTGGGAGAACCTGACAACATGATGGGTATAACATAGCTATCACCAGGAGCTACTTTGTGCTCCATATCAACAAGTTTGCCATTATGAAAATATTTATATAATTTCTATTTTTTCCAGGCTCATCTTCTGTTATTCCTGGGGTAAATAATATGACACAACCCAATGCTGGAAGCCCTAGAATGTTTTCACAGGCACAACAAATGATTCCGATTGGAGGAGGTCATAATACAGTTCCATCATTACAGTCTGGTTCTACCTCCCAAGATAGGGCTGTTTCCCAGTACCCTAGTCTTCAGACTGTGCAGCGCGGTGCACTGTACAATATGGGTTCTGGTCTCGCACAGATGGTTTCAAACCATGCAACTCAAGGTAACATACCTAATGGGCAACCACAGCTACAGAGACAAGCAAATATGGCTCAAGCCAATGCTCTTCCTGCAGGCTATGGACAGAATCCCATGGGGTCCTCTAATTTGGCACAACAACACAAAGGGGGGATGAATCCTGCTTTGACAAAGGCTCAGTTGCCTAGAATGCCTAATGCTATGACCTCACAGAACCAGACATGGCAACACCAAGGCATGCAGAACATCAACACTCAAGCTCAAGGAAATAATGGCTTGGGTGCATTCAGTGCGGCCAATGCTAGTTTTCATCTCCAGCAGAATCCCCACAAAATGGGAAACCAGCAATTTGGTCAGGGCATGCAACAGGTTGGTCTTGCCGGTAATCGGACCATGTCATCTATGAACACATCCATACCTGGTCAGATGATGGCAAATATGGCATCTCAGCAAAGGACAAACCCTACTAGCCAACAACCAACTTCCAACCAACAGGTAATTCCTGTGATGAACCAGACTGTGTCAGACCTAACGGCCTTCAGCCAGAATCCTGGCCAGCAAATGACTAATAGAGCTGGTCTTCATTGTAATCAGAGTTACCAGGTGAGCTCAGCCAGTCAGGACTTACCATTTGGGTATGGCAGTCAACCTGGCAACAGTGGACTACAGAATCTGTCTAATGATACTGACCTGTTGGACACATTACTGAAAAACAGGACTTCTGAAGAGTGGATGAATGATTTGGATGAATTGCTTGGTAACCATTGATACTGGCCTGGTTATTTCTTTTATTTTTCTAAAAGATATTTTAAGCATTAGTATTTTTTTTTTTTTTTTAATTTTACAGAAAATACATTTGAAAAAGATTAAATTGTAAATTGGACCAAAAACTGATCCCATTCAGATGTCACTGAGGCTGGAACAGAAACCGCTGCTTTCTCTTTCTACTTTCTTAGACAGTCAATGCCTGGAGCATATTGTTTTCTTATCACTTGGCAGCACATACTCTATTTTCCGATGCCTTATGTACAGTGTAAGCACTGAGGGGGTGCGCAAGGTCTGGGTTTATAGGCTTGTCAGAACTGTTCTTGTGTTTATTCTGGCTGGTGCCAGAATTGTGTCAGGCTCTTAGATGACAGAGCAATGCTTAATTTTTTGCAGTATTTTTGATCTACGTTTTTTTCGTAAGGCTGTGATTATTCTGTCTCATATGTCCCATTTACTGATATAAATATATGCTTACAGAATTATCTTTGTCCTAAGTGTGACGGTTCGTTTTTAAGGAAGCCATCCGAACTATTAGATGCAATGCGCCTGTCCTACTGTAACTCCTTTCCTCTATAAGAACTAATGCACCTGTCCTACTGTAACTCCTTTCCTCTATAAGAACTAATGCACCTGTCCTACTGTAACTCCTTTCCTCTATAAGAACTAATGCACCTGTCCCACTGTAACTCCTTTCCTCTATAAGAACTAATGCACCTGTCCCACTGTAACTCCTTTCCTCTATAAGAACTAATGCACCTGTCCTACCGTAACTCCTTTCCTCTATAAGAAGTAATGCACCTGTCCTACCGTAACTCCTTTCCTCTATAAGAACTAATGCACCTGTCCTACCGTAACTCCTTTCCTCTATAAGAACTAATGCACCTGTCCTACCGTAACTCCTTTCCTCTATAAGAACTATGTGCACCTGTCCTACGTACTCCTTTCCTCTATAAGAACTAATGCACCTGTTCCTACCGTAAAATCCTTCTATTAAGAAATAATGCACCTGCCCTACCGTAAACTCCTTTCCTCTATAAGAACTAATGCACCTGTCCACTGTAACTCCTTTCCTCTATAAGAACTAATGCACCTGTCTACTGTAAACTCCTTTCCTCTATAAGAACTAATGCACCTGTCCTACGTAACTCCTTTCCTCTATAAGAACTAAGCACCGTCCTACTGTAACTCCTTTTCTATAAGAACTATGCACCTGTCCACTGTAAAATCCTTTCCTCTATAAGAACTAATGCACCTGTCCACTGTAACTCCTTCCTCTATAAGAAATAAGACACCTGTCCACAGTAATCCTTTCTCTATAAGAATAATCACCTGTCCTACCGTAACTCCTTTCCTCTATAAGAATAATGCACCTGTCCTACCGTAACTCTTTTCCTCTATAAGAAATAATGCACCTGTTACCTAACTCCTTTCTCTATAAGAACTAATGCCCCTGTCTACGTTAATCCTCTTCCTCTATAAGAACTAATGCACCTGTCCTACCGTAACTCCTTTCCTCTATAAGAACTAATGCACCTGTCCTACCGTAACTCCTTTACTCTATAAGAACTATTAGAATTAATGCACCAGTCCTTCTGTAACAACTATCCAAAGCAATGCACCTGTCCTACTGTCCTTTCCTCTATAACTGTGCCATAGATGCTCTTTTGGTCTGCACTTGCACTTAAAACCTCATCCATGTGGTGCTTTTTTTGTAATTGAAAATATGGCATTGAGATCCCGAGTCCTTACATTTGTATCTTTTTTGCCATTTATCTTATAGGTGATAGAAATGGAACTAAGGTACCAAAAATGTAATGTGTAGAGTTATTTCAGACAGCTTAACTCCGGTGCTGAGAACAAAGAACTACTGGGTGTTCAAGGGAAAACTATAGCTAAATACGGAAAATTAAGTCTACCCTTTCACACATTTCATATTTCAGTGAAGCTTCTAACTCCCCAAAGACTTTCAATATGGCTATTCTGTGCACAAAATATATTCAATAATATATAGTACTGGGATTTAATATAAATATTACACAGAGGTAGGACCTTAATTGGTAGGCCCTCATCATTGGGTTTGTACAATTTTCTTCAGATAAAGCTGTAAAATTTCCCCTGCTATTATTGTTCCTGCCCCCCTCGATGGCCCTGACTTCTTCAAGAAGCTTACCTTCTTACTGGTCAGTGCAGCAACAGTCCTGGACTGAAAGAGGGGGCAGGGTGAGACCAGCTGCACCAGCTTTGTTTGAGGTAAATGCTACAAAGCCAGGGGTAAGGCAACATTCATTATAATCGTCCTTTAATTTTTAACTGAAGTTTTCCTTTTAAGGAACACTATACTAGACTTGTTCTCTATTTACTTATTTTGCACACATTTTTTCATGCTCTCTAAACTCTTTGCCCTCAACCTCTGAGTCCCACAAACACTGCTTAAATACTGGGTGAAAAAAATTCTAGGTGTAGGCTGTCCTCTTGACCACTTTGCTCTTTGGGGCATAAATGGAAATTAAATTTAACTGATATGGTCAATCTCCTCTTTAACAGAATCTATTGACCTGGAAGAGAAGAAGACTTTATAAAATTACTATGCAAAGGCTGAATTTCTGTGCAGAACATTGACAGGCAATAAATTAGAAATGTTACTGGTGTTTTACACTTTCTTTATGTACCATTCAGACTGGCTTAAGCACCCCATAGATGGGATCGACTTTTTGAGCGATTTAATGAAATTTATCAGATCGCTCGAAAAGCATTTACAGATCGGGCAGAAAATGTTTCCGCCAACCCCATCTTCAGTCCGCATCGAGATCGGAGCCTCAAGGTGGGAGGCTTTAAATGGTTCTTCCGTTTGTTAAACTCGATAGGAAGAACGTTGGCTGGTTTATGGATTGCTTTAGAACACTTTGATAAGCAAATGGTAAACAGGAGATTAACCACAGTCCTGTAATTATATTGGTGAATAAAGTGCCCTTTCTTTAAATCTAAAACAGAAAAGGCCAGGGGTGATAATGAATACAATGAATTAACTGTTTTAAGGGAACCACAAATCTCATACATTATTTTGCACTTTAAAAAGAAAAACACTAAAACGTCTCGTTGGACGAGAGGATTCATCCAGCAATATACTAGAAAAAGTCAAAATAATCTTCTTTCGTTCTTTTTCCCATTTATTGCCTTAAAATAAAAAACAACATAGACACGAACATTCAGGGTTATTCAATAAAAGTTCTTATTGTTTAAAATGGTGCTAATTTTGCCCCAACCAATCAGATGTAAGCCTACAAATGTTAAATAAGAACTGATTGGTTGGGGCAAAATTAGCACCATTTTAAACGATAAGAACTTTTATTGAATCTCCCTGTTTGTGTCTTAAAAGCATTTGCTGTGATGTGCATCTCCTTGCCGCAAGTGTGTAATTCATGGATGTTCAACCTGTGGCCCTCCTAAATGTATTTAATTTACAACTCCCAGTATTCCCTGGCTGCAGTATATAATGCAACCAGTTAATGTGGGAAGTAGTAGATTGCAAAAGATCTGCATGTTGGACATACATGGTATAGTTTAATGTTTAATCTTGGTGGAAAGTTTATTGCAATCAAAGGAGAATAATAATGTTTTTGCTTGGGGTGTAAATATGTAAAGTATCTATCAGCTAAGGATTTTGTTAGGTTTTACCCTTAAGAGTGTGTGCTAGCTCTTTATAACCAAAGAATTTAACACAATTTAAATGTTCTCTTGACACCTTTTAAAAAGCACCTAAATGGCAACCAATGGCAGTATAAAGCCACATTGGTGCTCCATTTGCATTTTTCATGTGACACATTGTGCAACTCAATCTGTTCTCAAGGTTCACATTGTGTAAAAAGTAATAAGGGCAGGGATTTACTGGTCCTTCGAAGATGGAGAAACATGGTGCTCTCCATACACAGTTTAGTACCATTAGCAATAGAATTTTTGGACATCTATATCTTTTAATGTGTAAAATTTAAGATGCTAGATTGCCTTATTTAGGCTTTAGTTCTTTAAAACTAAACCCAGACAAAGCTAAGGCTGTGTACACATCTTCCGATATTTTGTTTTTTAATTGTTTAATAGAAATATTTCAACCCAGCCAATTTGGTCAAAATATCGGCCCATGTGACCTAATCAGACACCTTTATGACATTGTGAGATGGGGCACTTGGTAAGCTTGGTAGCCCAGTCTGTTTTGGGCTCCCACATTAGAATATTCCTCTCTTTACCAACTAATGCCACTCAGTTGACCACATTCCCATGTCCTATTACCTACTGTAGCTAAGTGTGTTTTATTCTTTAGCTTCACTAGGATTAATCGCCACTGTGCCTTTTGTAGATGTAAGACTGATTACCTAATATAGCGGGTAGTAGATATGTTTTACTGTACATGACCTGTGTAAAATTGTTGTTGCACTTTTTTAAAATTAGTAAAGCTGTATGAGAATATACTCTTAGAATGAAAAGGTAGAACAAAGTAGAAACTACCTGTTAAACAAGAAATTTCTGATTGTATTAAAACAGTCAGTGTATGTGTGGCCAGTATTGTAATTGTTCTTCTATTGAGGATCTTATAAGTTTGTCCTTTGTAATGATAGCGACCCAAATGGTTATTTGCCATCTTTCTGTGATAATTTGGAGTTAATGGGTAATTCCTGCCAGTTGCTCTTTCACTTAGGTTATGAGATCTTGTAGCTCTGTGTGCCCCATTCACATGTTTGAAGGATTAGATGCAGACCTTCTGACCTGCAGTTTTTAGCAATGTATAGTACACTATGAAGTAACATCACTTAAATCTTGTTTAGGAATGTTTGTCGGCTAAGCCATTACTCATCGAATAGCTCCGTAAACAGACAGCTGGTGCTGGATTGGACCCCTTTACGGATTTATTTTATTGATTTTGGGAATGAGTAGTGTTGAGATATGGCTCTCATAACCCACCATTGGTGTCTGATTTCGTATTGCCCAGTGTACATGGGCATCTTTGCAGCAATACACCAGCGTTAAGTAATATTGTTTTTCCTAGAGCAGGCCCAATTGCTGGCAAGCTATTTAATGTGTATAAGACTAACTCATGAAATATGATTTGTCTGTAATGTTACCAGGGCTGCTATCACTAATTTTCATTTTAGTGTCACGCTAACCTGTTTTGTGGTGATCTAACAAAGGTTACCATGATAGGAATTGTCGTTGTTTTGCATGACTTTAACGCCAGTAAATTTAGTTGGGCAAAAGCTTTAGAGCGAATCTCAGTGTACCACAATCGCATTGTGTTGTACCAAGTGATAGTGGCTATAAGTACCCCTGTAAGAGCTGTTATTCCTGACACCAAACATAACAATTGTTTGGCTCTTGGGAAAATAAAGTCCCTTGAACACTGTTGTATTGGGTATGATTTACGGACATGTCTGATCATCCTATTTTGACTAAAATTTGGTCAGGAGTGATTACTTGGATCTGTTGGCCCAATCGGCCAGATTATCGTTCTGGGTGCAGTCAATTAAAGTAATATTTTCAGCTGTGTGTACCAGCCGTAAAAGGAATTCCTTACAAATGATCTAAATGAATATTTATATAGAGGTTTTATCCTTTTTTCATGAATCTTTACATAATAAGAGGTGCAGATACCTATTATATTAATAGCACAGGCAAATATTTGCACCTCTTATTAGGTAAGCCCCTAAAGGCTGCAGTTTATAGGTTCTGGTTTGCAGGTAATGTGTAGCATTTAGAAGAAATAAGGGATGATGCATAAAAACCCTGCACTGGTGGGCAGGCCCTTATGTAATTTTATTAACCAGAGTTCTCCTAAATGCTGCATAACAATAAGGCCTTACCTTCTGCTAAGCTGCACTATTTAAGCTTTACCTCTTCTTTAAATACCTCGCCATTTCTCATATTACAATTCCCTTCTGTTTGATGCTTATCTTTAAGTTTTGATTGTTGAAGATTAAATTCTGCCATTAACGGTTCCAACTCATTTCAATATTTTTCCTTTGTGTGAAATGCTTGAATCGCCCTGTTAACCTCGGCAATAAGGCATGTTATTCCTGTAGGCAATCCCTACCCTATTGGGTATCTATCACTGTGGGAGTGTTAACCCTTTTGGCGCTGTCAGTCTGACATTGGGCAATGGGTTAACAGTGTTCCAGTCTCGATGTGCGTGAGGTGTTTCTTTAAATACACTTCCTCTTGTGTATATAAATGTTTATACAGTTTTATATGAAAAATTCAAAGATTAGATTCTGACTGTATATTTTTTACTTTTTTTTTAATAGATTAAAAGAAAAACTAATTCTTTATCTATTTTCCTAAGTGTAGGGCAGGGATGACGAACTTGCCTCCCAATGTTTAGAAAATGACAACTCCCGGCATTCCTTGATGCAGAATGCTGGGAGTAACCACTTTCAAAACCTGTGGAAGGCCGCAAGTATTGACATCCCTGGTGTAGGGGGATGTACGGAACTTCTACCTGCTTGTAAATTGAGAATTCTTCTTAATTATGTGGGACTTTTTTTTAAATAAAAAGGCAAAAAAAAAAAAAAATAAAGTCTTTTGAAATGTATAAAAAAAACCAAACAATACTTTATTCTTGTACCACAGATATGGCTTTACCGAGGAGAGTTTGACTTGTGTTTTTGCCATTGAAAAAAAAAAAATTAAAATAAAGTATTTTACTAGTCAATGACCATGTGTTTTATTGTGTTTCGGAACGGAATGTGTTGGTGATTAAAGGAAAAGTTAATCCAAGGTCCCAATATCCTAATTTCTATTGGTGATTCATTTTATGTTTAAAGGTAGTAATGTCCTACCTTCCAGTTTGCTAGCAGGATCAATAGCTTTTTATTTCTGAACTCACTTTAAAGGGAAACTAAAGGTAATAAACAAACGTAAAACTTAAGCTAGGCACAGACACAAAGCGGCAGCCAAGATGCCAGACTATCAGTTTGTGTATGGGCGTTTGGTCGGACATTGTTGAGGATTCACTTGGTTGGATCATAACATAACATTGATTTGACATTCGCTCATACGTCATATCAGTTGTAACGCCGACTTGTGCATTGATTTTACCAGTTGGCCCCACATTTGTCGACTAACCTGTTTGCATTCGATATTACGATTGGTAAATGTTGGAGGGTATGCCGACCAAAGTAAATGAACAAGCATGAAACAAGGTACATGTGGAAGCCACGTCTGGGTAATTGGTTTGGTTAATGTACACAGCATTAGGGGAAAAATCCACATTTGTAAATATCTGTATTAACAATACAAAAAAAAGGAGGGAGAGATTCCTAATTTGGGAAAAGGTCCTAGCTTATTCTCACAGATGAACGCTCTACAGTACTTACATTCTAAGACGGGGTGGGCCAGGTGGATACATCCCCGGACCCAAATGCTCCAGCCTCCAGCGTGTAGTGGTATAAAACAGCAGCAGAAATTTCACATATGAACAATTAGTAAAAAGGTAAGCACCAAACGCAGCTGGTGGTCCAGGTGCTTCCCACCCTTCGCAAGGTCCACGTGGGTACGAAAATCACAATGGGTGAATGGGCTGCAACCACCCGCAGACACTCTTTTCATAATTGTACAGCAAACAACTTTATTCAAACATAGCTACAAACGTGCCTGATGCGTTTTGTGCCAATACTGGCACTTCACTAGTGTCTCTGATGAATAGGGATGGCCGGTTCGCGGATCCGAACCCGGATCCGCCGCGGATTTATCCCGTTCGCGAACGGCGGATTTTTCCGCCTTCCGAACTTCCGATTCGTGGATTTTTCGTATTTTCGAAAATTTTCGAAATTACGAGTTTTCACGTATTTTCGAAAATTTTCAAAAATACGGGAAAACATGTATTTTCGAAAATTTTCGAAAATACAAGGATTTCTCTTAATTCCTTACATACATATTTTCGAAAATACATGAAAACTCGTAATTTCGAAAATTCCCGAAAATACGTGAAAACTCGTAATTTCGAAAATTTTCGAAAATACGAAAAATCTCGTTATTTCAAGGGTATTTTTAATTTTAACGGGTCCGCTCGCGGATTTTCGAATTTTTTTCGAAAATTCGCGTATCCACAAGCGGACCGGATTTTGCGAAGTTCGGACATCTCTACTGATGAAGCACAATACTTTTATGAAGCGAGTGTCTTTGCGAGTTGCCGCAGCTCATTCCTCCATTGTAATTTATGTCGACCGATGTATGGCACTGCCAGTGTCTGGGTTCTTCTCAAAAGCCAGAGAATTCTCAGCAATTACAATATATTCACCATAGGAAGCATTCATAAACAATACAAGAATATTAAAGGTTATTTATACTGTTTATTAATATTATACCAGTACACTGACTAGCTCTTGCATTGAACTGAACTTATCACCATTCTGCTAACCATTAACATCATGCCCCCCCCCCCACACACACACCTTTGCCTCTTGTTGACATAAGTTGTACTATTTGTATAAGAAAATCTCAGTGACAGAATATATAGACAGAAGATTTAATGCTCCTGCACAAACTCCACACTGTATTAATCTAAATTACTCCAACCATCTCATTACTCATTACACTCCCTTTACATGTTGTGAATAGTAATGTTGAATCTTCTCTCCCTCTCTTCCCCCCGGTAAAAATCTTATGGACCGAAACAGCAGACGTTGCGGACAGCTTTAATGCTTATAGATGGAGGGCCCAGCAAAACCAAGGCCTGCCATTGATATATGTACAGAGAAATAGAAACCAAACACTAATCAGCTGCTATTGGGGTGCTCCCATATTTATTGTGCACACAACGTTTCGGCATAAAGGAACCTTTGTCAAGTGCCTGCCATTTATAGCATCTCAAAAATAAGGCAGTGATCTAGGGTGCAGGATTGTTGCCTTCTGTAAAGTTTAAGCTTTTCATTTAATTTGGTTAGACTAAACCTCTTCTTTGACCTGAATCTAGATATTTACTAACCTAGAACATTTTTCCCTGGTTAGGCAAGGAACTAATAATCATTGCATAGAGAGCAGTGCGAGAAAAGCTTAGGTGGGTCCTTGGGACAGCAACATCACATGTGAAATGCTAATTAAATTGGCTTGAAAAAGCCAAATTCCTGTTCTTTCTATTTCTTCTTGCGCTTTTTTGGACCGTATCTCATCCCACAGTTTTTAAGATAGAGACATGAAATTCGGTACAGACGTACGGGGCATATAGGAGAAGTGTGCTATCTTCTAGCTAAGGAATCCGCGGAAGCATTACGATGTTATCGGCATTTCACAACATTTTTCCCCCATACACTATAATGGTAACAATGCTCAAATGTGGATATTTCAAAACAGTTTTTTTCATGGTCATAAATACAAATGGTGATACCCCCAACCCCCCACACAGACCCAGGTACACCCACCTACTGACCTACCTTTCCATTCCCATGGAAGCCATACTTAAAGGGTCACTATAGTCAAAAAACTAATTTTGAGCAATCATCAATAAAAGTTAGTTATATAGTCATACATGCAAAAACACCCCCAATCTCACATGGGTGCACACACCTACTGACCTACTTTATTCCTTTGGCAGCCATACTTAAAGGATAAATAAAGTAAAAAAAAACTAATTTAGATTTTTCCTCAATAAAAGATAAGTTTTATGGTTGTAAACACAAAAAAGACATACCCCCTCAACCAGACACTGGTACACACACCTACTGATCTACTTATCCATTACTGTAGCAGCCATACTTAAAGGGTAACTAAAGTAAAAAAAACAACTAATTTAGATTTATCCTCAATAAAAGATAGTTTTATGGTTATAAACACAAAAAAAGACATACCCCCTCAACCAGACCCAGGTACACACACATACTGATCTACTTATCCATTACTGTGGCAGCCATTCTTAAAGGGGAACTAAAGTCAAAAAAGCAAATTTTGATCAATAATCAAGAGTTGTTTTTTTTTTTAACCCCCAACGTGATACAGGTAATCACACCTACTGACCTACAAATGTTGCAGCCATACCTAAAGGGTAACTTAAGTCAAAAAAACTAATTTTAATCAATAATCAAAAAGGTTTGTTTTTTTAACCCCCACGAGGCATAGGTACACACACCTACTGACCTACCCCTCCATTACTGTTGCAGCCATACTTAAAGGATAACTAAGATAAAAAAAACACATTTTGAGCAATCATCATATATATATATATATGATATATATATATATTTATACTTAAACTTTCCCTTTCTAGTTTACAATTTACCGTATATACTCGAGTATAAACAGGGCTACCTATTCTCCCCATTACACAGCGTTAATAGGTCATCAACAACCACAAAAAAACACTGCAGCCTACCTCAAAACCCTTATAGACACCATAGAATAAAATAACATGGTTCAATACTCTCCCTACCAGCTCTGCCAGTATGGTACTGTGAGGGCTGAGAGGACAATCAGCAGACGTGCTCCTTATTAGCTCTGCCAAGTGAGGGCTGAGAGGCCATGCACAGGAGATGTGTGTACCGTAACTTCCGAGCTCCACAAGTGGACGTGCTCAGGAGATGTGCGTACCGTAACATACATGCAATATGCTCCTGCACCTACTCACCTCTCCAGCCTTTCATTTTCATGGAGAAACAGTCAGGACCCGCACCTTACTCTTCTGCCACTGCTCCGGTCTTGTTCAACACAGTTGTAAGCCGGTAAGAACTACCGTGATTATTGTATGGGTTCTTCTTGCGGTCGTGTCCGACTGCCGTCCATTTGTTTGTCTGAATTGGGTGAACATACAATCTGACGTGTCGGAAAACTCTATGGACCTCATGCTCGGCCGTGGCTAACTGTCTGAAGTGGCTGCTTTTGCTGTGACGACAGTCCGGTCAGAAGCCTCAAACGGACGGTCAGGAGAATAGATTGGAACATGTGTGCCCAGCTTAGTGGCAGATGAGATTCAATGTTGATAAATGGTGATGCATTTTGGACTTCTGCTTATACTATAAATGGCTCTGTGTTAAGTGAATTCCTGTAGGAAAAGTTTTGGTGCATAACAAACTTAAAGGTAGCAAGCAGTGCCAGGCAGCAACAGCTGATTACTATGTATAAATACATTAATGGGCCATACAATAAATGAGGGCATTGTTCACCAAAACAAAATGTCAGAGGACATTTGGAACAGTCTTCCATTGGAACAGGGGCGTACCTGCAGGGACCGTGAGATTGGAGGCCGGGGCCCCTGACCCCCTCTTCCCTCTAAGATCTCTTCCGCCATCAGCCGTTTTCAACAGCTGATCGTGCATATGAATGAAACACGCGCAATCAGCTGTTTAAAAGACCGGAGACAAACTCCCGGTTTGTATGTTTTATATAGGTGCGTTCAGCTGTTTAAAAGTTTTGATTGTGGAAGAGAGGGTTTGTGGTGGGCCCTACAACCGTCCGTGTCTTCCCACGGTCTCGGGGGTGGTGGGGGCGGTAGTTACGCTACCGCATTGGACGTGATGATGGGCATGGCTTACTCAGATTGTTTGTGTTCCTACATGACTTCAACCCAGTACTTGTTTTGCAAAAGCTCAGTCCCCCATCCCCCCTGCCAGACTATCTGACTATCTCTGTGAGGGCAAACATGCTCAGTAATCCCTGAGCATTGGGAAAGGAAATTACCCACCATGCAGTTCATGTCCCCATTCCAGCTGCAGCAAAACTACGCATAACAGTTGAGTTTGTGATACTTGATTGACAGCTTAAATGTGAAATCTTTCAGACTAAGGGCCACACTAGCGCGTTTTTCGCGCATTTGCGCACACGCTCGCGTTTGCGCCCGTGATTTTCACTAAAATGGAAATCGCGGGAACGCAAAAATTACCGCGATTTCCGATGCGTATGCGATTGCGCGTCCGTTCGCGTTTTGGTAACGCATGCGTTCACCATTTTTGGTGCGTTAACGCATGCGTGTCCATAACGCGAAAAGGCAAAAACGCATGCGCAAAACGCGAACGCAAGCGCGAAACGCGCAAGAATCGTGTGCGATAACGCTCGCGATTTTGTGCGCGTCTGTGTGTTGCAGTGTGGCCTCACCCTTAATATCTAAATATATAGGGGACAGATTAACAAATAAATGGTACAGTGATAGTTGTGAAAAATTATCGTTTCCAATAACGGTCAATTTAAAATAAAAAAAATTCCAGCGCACATATCCTTTAACAGACAAAAAAAAGTGAGAAAATATGTGATGCTTTGCTGCCATCTGGTGGTAAATCTGTAAACAACCATTCAATAGCTCAAAAGCTATATCCTGTGCCTTAAACAATAAGGTGAATTAAGGCTGAGGCCACATTGTACAGGATGGTAACACACGTGTAAACCACATGCATTGGCGTGTGTTTAATTTGCATTACCATCCGTTTGTACTGTGATTATGCAATTTTGAGTTCTCAGAGTGCATGTGATTTACAAAAAAAAAAAAAAGAAAAATGTAAAATGCTCTGCCAGGGGTTTCTACGTTAAAAGACAAATATATTGAAAAATCAACCTCAGATAAAATATAGTTCTAGCCGAGGTTGTTCACATTTCTCCTACCTTAATCCAGAGTCCTTTTTTCTGTATTTATCTCCTTCATTTCAGTTCATCAGCCACTGTTACTGTCAACACTGGAGGGCTGACTTAACATTGACTGGTAACCTGGAGGGCTGACTTAACAGTGCCCGGGAACAGGGTGGCAGACCTAACAGTGGCTGGTAAACTGGAGGGCTGAACTAGAAGTGGCTAGTAAACTAAAGAGCTGACTAACAGTGGCTGGGAAAATGGAGGTCTGACATTATATGCCACATGGAGGGTGGTAATATATGTGTCCACAGAGACTGGTAAATAAAATATAAGTGCCCCACAGACTGATAAATTTAAGTGCCCAACAGGCTGGTAAATTAATTATAGGTGGCACAGGAACCGGTAAACTAAATATAAGTGGGCACACAGACTTGTAATGTCCCAAAAGCACAGAGGAGAGGAGCCGAGGATACAGCAGAGTGGTAATTGAGTGGTGGTCTCACAGGCATAGCCAAGTTTATGTGGGGATTTTTTTTCTAAAGCTGCGACTGCTGTTATACTGGGTACACTTGAGCAGATATTTGGGGCCAAACGAACAATATTTTGGACAATAAGCCCAAAATATCAGTGGTGCTTTAATGGTAGCAACTGATTAATGTCGGCTTTTCTTTCGTTCAGTTCAGACTTGTTGTAAACCATGACTAATCCTGAGGTCTTTTATGCAGCATGATCGGTTGCCCCAAAATATCTGGTGTGGTTATTTCTGCTGAGCCCACAATGTTTCGGCCCTGCCGACTACTCAAGCGAAGAGACTGGTCTGCCGGCAGAAAAATCAGGAGAATGGACAAGTGTCTCTCTCATTCGTAGGTTCCTAAGCACAAAAGGCTCTAATTGCTATAAAAATGAGCTGAAAACATACAAACTCTATTAGGGGGCCCCACAGAATATCCTATTGTGTCCAGAACAGCAAAACGTTGCAAAAAACACTAATCATGATTGGGTGCAAATGTCTCTATCCCTCCCCAAGGGCTAAAATATCAAACAAACAAAAAGATAAGAGAGTCGAACTCAGTTCTGTGACTTTATTTATAAAAAACACTACTAATACATTTCCCTTCCTTACTACTACACTACTACTACGTTACAGTAGTTTTAAGAGGTTTAAGTACCCTAGCACCATACATAGCTCCACCCCAGTAGGTGTTTCAATTACAAATGATCATAAAGATCATATTCCAAAAAAATATTAAATCATTTGTCCATTTATACTGGTCATTAGTCTCTTTCAATGTGTCCGATACATCATCTTCCTCAATACTGATACGTGAAAAACGAAGTAAAATTTATTATTTGTCCATCTTCTTTTTGTAAAATCTAGAGAGATATTGATGAATACATGTTGACCTTAAAAATTCTAATATTACCATCAAACACATTTAAAGCAGAATTTTACCTTTTTGTGGGAAGTCATATACAACATATCGGGCCATATTTATAAACAGATACCGCGGGTTAGTTAATTTACGTCCGAACAGTCGTTAATTAACAAATGTTCGATCGTATTCTATGGTATTCTATGGGGATCGTAAATCTACAATATCGTTTTCGTAAATTTACGATCGGTATTGTAAATTTACGATCGGTATCGTCAATTTACGATAGCTAGAAAGCGATACCGCGGCTTTATAAATATCGCCCATCAATTCAAATACATTAAAGAGCATGTCCAACCCCAAACTAAAATTTGCCCCACTGTGTAGTGTTGAAAAATCTTTACCTTTCTCCTCTGCTCCTTATGGTTTTCCTGCAGTGGCTGCTGAAAGTCCAGAAATGTGAAGAGTAGGAGCCTCTCTGTGTGTAATCTGTATCTGCCCCTTCCCTGTCCTCCTAGAGGACACTGGGCGTGTGTAAGGGAGCTCTCCCATCTTCCATCCGGATCCATTAGGGCTTTAATTTTCTAAATAAAATAAGCTTTGCAGTAGTGTAGGGCCCCCCCAACCCTAAATAGAAATATTCTTACCAGACCTTGTTTCTTCGGCTTTCTCAATGGCCGTCAGCCACGTCTTTGATTAGCTGATTCTCAGCCAATCACAGATCTGGCTGCCGGTCCGGCCCCTATTGCTACTCCGTTCACGGAAGTACCAATACAGACAGAGGCCTAGGGAACGAGGTTGGGTAAGTTGATTTCTGGGTACTTTTAAAAGTTTAAAAAATAAACCCATCATTTAGGCTTGTTGGGGGTCCCCTACACTACAGAAATTTTTAGATTTTTGGTTGGATATACCCTTTAATAATTATATATGTATATTGTATAAATAGTACTGTGTCTTCTTTAGAATACGTAGTCCCATGAAGTTACTGGGAAAAGGCTACAAAAAATTGTAACATAGAGAACACTTTATCGACTATACCATGTAAGTTACAAAGCTTTAAATATACATCAAGCTTTTATAACTCCTAAAACTTTATAACAAACAAGACTGGGCACCCGTCCCATACACTTACCGATAGTCGGTCGAAACGCCCGTTTAAACACATGCGTCGCAGGTTGGGCGCCGTGATCACAGGTGTGTACAGGCCATAAGACCTGCCATCTTAGTTGGGATAGCAGAGTAGGGTCTGGCATCTCATGTTTTTATTTCCACCCTCAAGGTTCGATGTATGTCTATTAAGTTCGCCTATTCTTATTCGTACCTTATGTTTTGTTTTACCGACATATACCCAACCACAAGGGCATTTTAGTAGGTAAATAACTCCAGAGATTTTACATGTGGCGAAATCTTACAGTTTTATTTCGTGTCCCATAAGGGGATAACATAATGAACTACCTGACATAATAAATTTGCAGGCCAAGAAGTTTTAATTTAAGAAAATTTCCAGTTTTAATTTCACTTACTGTAAAAACAATTGTTTATTAGTAGTGGAAGGCAATAGATCCGTATGTATTGATTCGGTTTCTAATTATTTTGCCATTTTTGATAGGAAAATAATGGGAGATTCTGAAATAGTTTCCCAGATCTGCCTGCAAAATTCTCAAGTTGGGTTTTATGATACTCTAAATCCTAGGGCAAAGAACATTATATGTGGACACAAATGGTAGCCTGTCAATTTAAAGGGCATCTATAGTGGGAAAATGAACTTTTTTTTTTTTTTTTCACTCTCTGTCCTAAGATACACAAATTAGAAGAATACGTCACAAAGAGATAGATCGTATGGTAGCAGTAAACTGTTCTGTTCTCCTTCTTCTCTCCATCTCTTTCTATTGGCCACTGTGCGTGGGTGTGTTTTTCAGGATGTTGAAGTGAACTTTTAACTCCTGCTGCACATGCAAAGCTTGTCAGGCAGCCAGTGTTTAGACATGGAGGAGGTAACAGAGGGGAGGGGGGAGTGCTGCACAGAGATCTGACACCATGGAAAAACAGAGTCACTGACAGAGGTAGGAGAAAGGCAGCACAGAGTACATGAATTTGCAATGAGTCAATGTGTTTTTTTCACTATAGATGCCCTTTAAGTGGGGTCTTCACCTTATCTAGTATTGTATCCCTATTAAGAGAAAATGTCCATTCTGCATCTCTTTCTAAGATCTCCCTACAGTGCCCACGCATTTCAAATTTATTTACCTCCCCCCAATACACACTCATTAATAGCTCAAGGCGTGCATAGGGGGACATTCATGGGAATCCCATTCAATCAATGGCCTCAGTTATGCCCATAAATAATGGCTGGTTGGCAGACCCAGCAACATTTATGGAGGAAAGTGGTGTCTTTGCTGAGGAAGTGCAGGCTCCTGGTATTGTTGTTGAAAATGAATGAGCATTTGGGGCTACAGTAAGCAGAATATCATGTGGTAAGATTTTATTATGAGGTTGCACTTGCCCTTTAACTAAAAGCAAAAAAACTGTTATGGATGACAATATAGAGTGTGTAACATCTGCAAACAATTATACACAATCTGTTCTGCTTGATCTCCCTTCCTGGTCTTTCTTCCCACTATCCCTCTCCACAAGAGAATTGTGTGTTAAGCATAACAGACTGGATTTTTTTTCCTGCATTGGAGAAATACTGCCCACCGACCTCAACAGCAAGTCCTGCTTTGGGGAGTTCACTTCTCGTGTGTTCTTCTCTAGAAAACGCCCTCAAGAGACAAGAGACATGGTAAGTACCAAACAAAAACGACTTAGATAGATACAGGTCAGATACAAACTAGACACAGGTCAGATACAAACTAGACCCAGATCAGATACAAACTAGACACAGGTCAGATACAAACTAGATACAGACTAGATACAAACTAGACACAGGTCAGATACAAACTAGACACAGACCAGATACAAACTAGACACAGACCAGATACATACTAGACACAGGTCAGATACATACTAGACACAGGTCAGATACAAACTAGACACAGACCAGATACAAACTAGACACAGACCAGATACAAACTAGACACAGGTCAGATACAAACTAGATACAGACCAGATACAAACTAGCCTCAGGTCAGATACGAACTAGATAAAGACCAAATACAAACTTGACATAGGTCAGATACAAACTAGATACAGACCAGATACAAACTAGATATACACTAGATACAAACTAGACACAAGTTAGATACAAACTAGATATAGACCAAATACAAACTAGACACAGACCAGATACAAACTAGACAGGTCAGATACAAACTAGACACAGGTCAGATACAAACTAGATACAGACCAGATACAAACTAGACACAGGTCAGATACAAACTAGACACAGGTCAGATACAAACTAGACACAGGTCAGATACAAACTAGACACAGGTCAGATACAAACTAGACACAGGTCAGATACAAACTAGACACAGGTCAGATACAAACTAGATACAGACTAGATACAAACTAGATACAAACTAGATACAGGTCAGATACAAACTAGATACAGACCAGATACAAACTAGATACAGACCAGATACAAACTAGACACAGGTCAGATACAACCTAGATATAGGTCAGATACAAACTAGATACAGGTCAGATACAAACTAGATACAGGTCAGATACAAACTAGATATAGACTAGATATAAACTAGACACAGGTCAGATACAAACAGGGGTGCTCCTAGAGTTTTTGCCACCTGAAATAAATTTTAAATGGGGCCTATCGGCAGATGAAGTGTGTGTGTTTATGTAAAGTGGGCATGGCTTAGTCAGGGAGCATAGGCGTGGCTTGTGGAGGTGGGTGTGGTGGGCTGACTAACACTGACTGGAGGGCTGACTTAACACTGGTGCACTGGTGATGAAATGCAGTTTTGCAGAAAGAAGGAATTTTTTTTTAACTGACGCCTTTTAAGTGTTCCACAGAAAGCGACCTGAGCAAATGTTTCAGTTTGTTTCATGGCAGGGGCACCCCTGGAAACAAACAAGACACAGGTCAGATACAAACTAGATACAGACCAGATACAAACTAGATACAGACTAGATACAAACTAGACACAGGTCAGATACAAACTAGATACAGACTAGATACAAACTAGATACAGACTAGATACAAACTAGACACAGGTCAGATACAAACTAGATATAGACTAGATACAGACCAGATACAAACTAGACACAGGTCAGATACAAACTAGATACAGACCAGATTCAAACTAGACACAGGTCAGATACAAACTAGATACAGACCAGATACAACCTAGACACAGGTCAGATACAAACTAGATACAGACCAGATACAAACTAGACACAGGTCAGATACAAACTAGATATAGACTAGATACAAACTAGACACAAGTCAGATACAAACTAGATATAGACTAGATACAAACTAGTAGGATGGTAGGATGCATCAAAATGGTCAGCTGGGCTGACACATCTGCTGGCGTACACACAGCTTTAGAGGGACAGTTTAGTTACGATTTGACAATGACAGGCATTTATAAAGCACGGTATCTCAATTTAGCAATACCGCCTGTTATTGGTAATATACAACAGTGGCTGTAAATATATGGCCAAACATTAATGAGTTATCCAACATTCACTCGTAGAATACCATGCTGATCCCATACAACGATATGGGATCGTTATGATCATTAACGGTAATTTACAATTGTTAAACCGATCAAAAAAGGCCTTAGTTTGACTATACAATAACTAGAAGGTGATTTAATTTCCACCACAGCTGCTATAATTAACATTAAGTTAAAAGGGAAACGATAATAAATATAACTGCTTTTCTACCTTTATCGCAGGTAAGGAATAGATGATTATACATAGTAAACCAAGTTGTTTGGATCTTTACATGAGTCTGTCTGAGCACGAAACTGAGTGTCTGATTAAACCAGAAATAAAGAATATGCCCTTTAGTAAACTCCTATTGGCTGTTATAGTAAGTACTTGAAGTCACATTGCTGTAACTAAAGCGAGTGATACATCATTTCATTTAGTAGGTTAGGAAAACACAAACGTTAGCCTATTGAGACACAGAACATATACCCTTATAAAACGTTAATTTGCATAATACAAATATATTTGTTGAAACTGACAGTTTAAAGGGAAACAAAAGGGTTAACCCTCCCCCAGTTTTGAGGCAGGCAGACTAACTAAAACCATACTCCTAAAATGCTTGGCCACTGGTAAAATGGTTGGTACACAGACTGGTAAAATGATAAATTAGTTGGTACACTGACACTGATAAATTGTTTGGAAAACTGGCACTGGTAAAGTGTTGGCACACAGACACTGGTAAAATGCTTTGCACATAGACACTGTTAAAATGCTTGGCAGAACGACAATGGTAAAATGCTTGGTACACGGACCACTGGTAAATGATTGCCACACAGACTGGTAAAATACTTGGTTTACAGACACTGATACATTGGTTGGAAAACTGGCACTGGTAAAGGGTAAGCACATTGACAATGGTAAAATGCTTAGCACACTGACACTGGTAAAATGCTAAGCAGGCACACTGGTAAAAAGTCTTTAAGCATGTCCAGTCAAAAAATAACTTTAGCTATAAATGATCTCCATCCACTCAAACCCCACTTTCGCATTATCAAAATTTACCAAAGATGCCCCTGAAGTTCATTACCTGACCTGGTCTACTTTCTGGTTGCGGCTGGCACGTCCAATCGACAGCTGCGACAAGGAAGAAGAGCGGCCGCCAGCGCAGAAGCCCTCTGCTCCTGTGTTTGCTCAAAACGTGCTGGCAACAGGAGTCCCTTAAGGGGCCTAATTGGAAATTATTGATAATGCGAAAGTAGGGTTTGGAGGGTGGAGAACATTTCTAGCTAAAGTTATTTTTCGACTGGACATGCCCTTTAACACGCAGACAATAGTAAAAATGCTTGACAAATTGTGGAAAACTGACACTGGTAAATGGTTGGCACAAACACTGGTAAAATGCTTCCAAACTGGAACTTTTGGCACATTGGTAAAATGGTTGGCAAAATGGCATGGGAAATTATTGATAATGCGAAAGTAGGGTTTACAACTGTCAGTTTATTTTACCAATGTCGGTATGCCATGTTGGTAAATGGTTGGCAAATTGGCAGTGGTAAATGGCACATGTCTATGCACCAACTTGGCACACAGAGAAGGGTTAAAATGCTTAGTACACGGACCACTGGTAAAATGGTTGGCACACAAACAGGTAAAATTCTTGGCACATAGAGACTGATAAATTGGTTGCAAAACTGGTAAATGGCATTGAAACATAGGTTAAATGGTTGGCAAATTGGCAGTTATAAATGGCTGGCATTGTCTGAACGTCAAGAGCCATTTACCACAGTTGTAAATGGTTGGGCTGACACAAAGATCATTATTTTGTGAAAAGTAAAGCAGCAGCCAGCAGCAGGTCCTGCAGTACGGACTGAAAAGGAGCTTAGGGGGTGTCATTGGAAGGTCTGACTGAGGAGGACTTGTAGGTTTGTAGAAGTCACAGTGGTGTGTGCCCACCTTCCCCCCTGTATAGGCCTATACAATGCTAAAGTAATAAACAAGACACGTGGAACTCTAATGATCTATCCCACTGACCGTGCACTTTTTTATACATTCGTACAGGTTTCTTGCTACGTGTCACATCTGTAGTCCCCCAGAATCCCCCAATCGTCCAAAACTAAGGGCACTGGACACCATGTTACATGACATTGCGCTTTTGGCTGCTGTCACCTTGGTTGGAGTCCTCGAACAAGGTACAAACAGCATAAATATCTAAAACAAAGCAGCATAATAATCCAAAAATATTGTGGCACTGCAATACAACACGATAACACACTAGAGAAAGCTATGATTAATGTAACAATCTATATTCCTGTCCCTAGAGTTGGGAACCATTGTTTTTGCAGTAACCTTAGGCAACCCATACACAGCCTAAATATTCCAGTTTAACCTACTGGCCGTTTATCAATTGGGGATCTAAAGCATTAGAGAAGATATTGACAACCTGACCAATTGTGCAGCCAATTTAATTGGCTGTAATTTACCGTCCTGTACAGTAGCTACCAATATTGGTTATCGTATGTGGTGATTTATATTTTTATTAAAGGAACACTAAACTAGTATTTGGCATCCGTTTCTATTATTCACAGGGAGGTGAGAACGCTTATTCCCACCTCAGTTTGCTCAGGGGACCTGGAACTTACCTTACCGCCAGGGCCGGATTTATACTTTTTTCTCCCCTAGGCCAGCTAACTTGTACTGCCTGTACACCTGTATGCGGTCATTTATTGGCCGAAGCAGAGCTTTGTAAGTGGGGGAGGGACTTGCCCCCCTAGCAAATCTGCAATCGCTGCCCATTTCTGATTTAACAGAAACCGGTAAAGCTCTGCTGTGTGCCAACTAACGTGCATTGTCTAAATTTAAAATAGGAATGCAATGCTGCTTTACCCTTTTCTTTCTTTTTTTCTTTTTGCCGCCCCTGGTGGCTGTGCCGCCCTAGGCCACGGCCTAGGTGGCCTAGTGGGAAATCCGGCCCTGCTTACCGCGCTCCTCTCGCAAGCAGCTCCTGCACAGAACAGCTGTTCTGTCCCGATCACCCTTATATAAACACATAGGGATACCACGCACACTCATCCAGAAGAGATGGTAGAACACTGCCATTAAAGGAACACTAAACTTAAAAAACAAGTATTTGGCATCCGTTTCTATTATTCACAGGGAGGTGTGAACGCTTATTTCTACCTCCCTGTGAATAATATTACGCTCGGGGGACCTAGAACTTACCTTACCGCGCTCCTCTCGCAAGTTGCTCCTTCACTGACAGACGCCTTGTCCCGACCGCGCGCCCTATCTAAGGCGCATGCGCGCCAATACAAAAGATAGTGTGCGCGATCGGGACAGAGCAGCTGTTCTGTGCAGGAGCGGCTTGCGAGAGGAGCGCGGTAAGGTAAGTTCCAGCTCCCCTGAGCAAACTGAGGTGGGAATAAGCGTTCTCACCTCCCTGTGAATAATAGAAACAGATGCCAAATACTTGTTTTTTTAAGTTTAGTGTTCCCTTAATATCCTTATAATATAATGTGAAGGAGAGTGTTATTTGTATTTTTGCATTTAATTTTTTTTGTCTTGAGACTGTGTACAACTTGGTTATGAGTATTGTAATGCGTCTCCCATTATAATTTGAGCCTCTTATGTATTACATTATAACCTACGCCTGTAGTGGATTTCTATGGGAGGAACTGTAAGATTATAGCCTTATAATCTTACAGTTCCAGGGGGAGAAGGAAACCAGAAGCCTCCAAGGGGTAGGTTATAATATATAATGCACCCAAACTGTAAATTATAAGGATATTAAAAGTCACCTTGGAGTTCTGTGCCCTGTATAAAAGGTCCTCGGCCTGCGGCCTCGTACTTTTATATGGTCACGGAACTCCTCTGTAACTTCTAATATCCTTATAATTTACAGTTGGGGGTGCATTATCCACTATATTATAATTTTTAGCTATTGCCTCAACCTATGCAATAGACACTCAGGTTACGGTGAGATTTGCACTGGTTTTACGAGGAATGTGCAGTTTAATAAACTTTTTGAGAACAGCCTAGCGCACCCAATACAATACAAATTGCAATAAGCTTTGCATTTTGTTGTGTTCAAAGCCGTTAAAGTGCCACATAGCTCGTTAACTTCCTTGCCCCCATAATACAGTGACTGTCACCAAGTAACAGCGAAGTAGGAGAGCTCGCCGTAACATATTTACCTCCCCATTACATGACTACAGACATTAAACATTTAGTTTATTTGGTTCCTTTTCTTGCAGCTTTCTTTGCACTTCAAGTGATTGCATCTCGGAGAAAATACAGCGTATCCCCTCCCAAAACAACGGGACCTCCAGAATTTGAAAGAGTTTTCAGAGCTCAGTAAGGATACCACACTTTAAATAAATTTGATTGATCATTTTCCAGAATCAGGTTCATGTAGCCCTTACTGTGCAATATAAGGAAATTAGAAGTCACCAAGGAGTTCCTAGGCCAACTAAAAACACTAGGCCAGATGTCAATTTTTACAATTCATGGTTAATGTGTTAAACTGAGGTCTGGTAAGTCATGCCTGTTTTAGATGGAGGAGGTTGACAAATGACAGTTTTTACAGTGAAGAAGATACAGGTAACTTGGAGCTGATTTGGCCATCAGGTCTCTGTAGCATTTGAGACACAGAGAGTGGCATTGACTCATTCAGAATAAGATACTTTCCCCACAATGCCACAGATTGTTTGAATGAAGCATCTTTTCTGTACTACTATCTTTGTACATTAGCCATTGCTGTGTGAGACTTTGGCGTATAGGAAGAGCACTGTCTGCCACAATAACCAAACAATGAAATCAATTACAGTAGTCGCTAGTAGGGTACCATGTACAAAAATATTGTGGTGCTTTACTTACTAAAAAAATACTGACCTCATTCCAATATTTCTTATAAGAATCTGTGATCTGATCAAAGTGGCATTTACCAAATGTGAATTTCCTCCTCTTCCAACGGACATCTTGATGGTCTGTTGGGTCAGTGGAATAGGAGGTTTTGGTGCTGGAGAAGTTTAGTTTTAACAGTAATTCTGTGTTTGCCTTTGTGACTGGATCTATTTACCGTATACCCCCATTTTAGGATAAACTGCTTTGAATATTTCCCTTTGTTTCTGGCTGTGCTGTGGTTAGCCGGGATTTTCTTCCACCAAGGTAAGTCTTTATACCATGATATGTTAATAAAATAGACAGCAGGGTTCTGAAGCACAAAAGGGCTTTACTTTAGATCTTTACAGGAAAGATCTGATCATCTGATTGGTGCCTATACATGGGCCAACACTAGACTCATTTTTACCAGATTCACAATGGTTAATGTCTGGTTTGTGGGCTTTGCCTATCCTTGACATGTCGCTACACACAAGGAGCTCTATAAGCTCCTGACCATGCACAGACAGATATTGGGAAAGTCTACTTGGAATTTATTGGGATTGCTGCTGGCCATATGCTGTAATCTCATTAGATGTATCACACTGTATTTAACTGTATATTGATATCATTCCCATGGTAACTATTAACAAGATCATAATATTGACATTCCCCAACTCACCTTTATATTGCAGGCAGATGGTGTGCATTAAATAACCCCTTATAATGACCTTATTCTAACTGGCTATTAATTGTTGTTACCGGCAAATATTGTCCTGATTGTGGATTCAGAAAAACTAGTAATTCTGGGGAACCTACCTGTGCCTAATACTGGAGGTTCCTGTCTACACTTTTCTTACTATAAGAAGAACAACTTCAATTGGGGTGTGCGGTAGTTCAGTTGTGATCTGCTGGATCAACAAATGACACAGATATGGACTGAAGTGGTTGGCAATTTCGTTGCCAGCTACCAGAAGACTTAAAAGGGCATATTTAAACTTTTACCCTACAAAAAAACATTTTTGCAATACTTACCTTTCTTCCTGATGCTTTTGAGTCAAGAGATCTCCAATCTCTCACCACACTCTCCAGGTTTTTCTAATTGGTAGCTGTCAGTCAAGGCCATGACAATGACATCACAGGCCATGACTCACATAGAGCTCACAGAGCCATAAAGGAGATGGCAGAAAGCAGAAAGGGATTTAAAGGTAAGTTATCTGGACTCAGGAACACTGGGTAAAATACAAATATTGCAAAAATGGATTGGGGGGACGACGACTTGTATATATAGGACTGTGGACAGGCACTTTACAGAAAGTGACCCTGTTATAGGTAGAATAAAACAACAACACTAACACTGTCCCATGTTTCCAGGCACAGCATCTATCTGTGGGCTTCTTTACCTAGTTGCTAGATATTACTACTTCCAGGGCTACAGTGTTTCACCGAAAGAAAGGTAAATACAATCATGACAATGATGAAAAGAACAAATAGTTTGTAATTCATTAATATAATCTTCCAAAAGGAAAAGTTCTTAATTGTGCCATTTAGTAATCTGATTATAGAGCAGTCTGCAATGTTACCAAAGAGTAGTCTGCAATGTTACCATAGAGCAGTCTGCAATGTTACCATAGAGCAGTCTGCAATGTTACCAAAGAGTAGTCTGCAATGTTCCCATAGAGTAGTCTGCAATGTTACCAAAGAGTAGTCTGCAATGTTACCAAAGAGTAGTCTGCAATGTTCCCATAGAGTAGTCTGCAATGTTCCCATAGAGTAGTCTGCAATGTTCCCATAGAGTAGTCTGCAATGTTCCCATAGAGTAGTCTGCAATGTTCCCATAGAGTAGTCTGCAGTTCCATAGAGTATTGCAATGTTCCCATAGAGTAGTCGCAATGTTCCCATAGAGTAGTCCTGCAATGTTCTTCATAGGTAGTCCGCAATGTTCCCATAGAGTAGTCGCAATGTTCCCATAGAGTAGTCTGCAATGTTCCCATAGAGTAGTCTGCAATGTTCCCATAGAATAGTCCGCAATGTTCCCATAGAGTAGTCCGCAATGTTCCCATAGAGCAGTCTGCAATGTTCCATAGAGTAGTCTGCAATGTTCCTATAGAGTAGTCTGCAATGTTCCCATAGAGTAGTCTGCAATGTTCCCATAGAGTAGTCTGCATGTCCATAGAGTAGTCTGCAATGTTCCCATAGAATAGTCCGCAATGTTCCCATAGAGTAGTCCGCAATGTTCCATAGAGCAGCTGCCATGTTCTATAGAGTAGTCTGCAATGTTCCTATAGAGTAGTCTGCAATGTTCCCATAGAGTAGTCTGCAATGTTCCCATAGAGCAGTCCGCAACGTTCCCATAGAGTCGTCTGCAATGTTCCGCAATGTTCCCATAGAGTAGTCTGCAATGTTCCCATAGAGCAGTCCGCAATGTTCCCATAGAGTCGTCTGCAATGTTCCATAGAATAGTCCGCATTTGTCCCAAGAATAGTCCGCAATGTTCCCATAGAATAGTTCGCAATGTTCCCATAGAATAGTCCGCCATGTTCCCATAGAGTAGTCGCAATGTTCCATCCAGAGGTAGTCTGCAATGTTCCCATAGAGTAGTCTGCCAATGTTACCCATAGAGTAGTCTGCAATGTTCCCATAGAGTAGTCCTGCCTAATGTTCCCATAGAGTAGTCCGCAATGTTCCCATAGAGTAGTCCGCAATGTTCCCATAGAGTAGTCTGCAATGTTCCCATAGAGTAGTCTGCAATGTTCCCATAGAGTAGTCTGCAATGTTCCCATAGAATAGTCCGCAATGTTCCCATAGAGTAGTCTGCAATGTTCCCATAGAGTAGTCTGCAATGTTCCCAGAATAGTCCGCATATGGTTCCCATAGAGTAGATCCGCAATGTTCCCATGAGAGCAGTCGCAATGTTCCATAGAGTAGTCTGCAATGTTCCTATAAGAGTAGGTCTGCAATGTTCCCATAGAGTAGTCTGCAATGTTCCCATAGAGTAGTCTGCAATGTTCCCATAGAGTAGTCTGCATGTTCCATAGAATAGTCCGCATGTTCCCATAGAGTAGTCCGCAATGTTCCCATAGAGAGTTGCAATGTTCCTATAGAGTGTCTGCAATGTTCTATGAGTAGTCTGCAATGTTCCATAGAGTAGTCTGCAATGTTTCCATAGAGCAGTCCGCAAAGTTCCCATAGAGTCGTTGCAATGTTCCGCAATGTTCCCATAGAGTAGTCTGCAATGTTCCATAGAGCAGTCCGCAAGTTCCCATAGAGTCGTCTGCATGTTCCATAGAATAGTCCGCAATGTTCCCATAGAATAGTCCGCCAATTGTTCCCATAGATAGTCCGCAATGTTCCATAGAATAGTCCGCATGTTCCCATAGAGGTCGTCGCAATGTTCCCATAGAGTAGTCTGCAATGTTCCCCTAGAGTAGTCTGCAAGTCCATAGAGTAGTCTGCAATGTTCCCATAGAGTAGTCTGCAATGTTCCCATAGAGTAGTCTGCAATGTTCCCAAGAGTAGTCTGACAATGTTCCATAGAGTAGTCTGCAATGTTCCCATAGAGTAGTCTGCAATGTTCCCATAGAGTCGTCTGCAATGTTCCCATAGAATAGTCCGCAATGTTCCCATAGAATAGTCCGCAATGTTCCCATAGAGTAGTCTGCAATATTACCAGAGTAGTCTGCATGTTCCATAGAGTCGTTGCAATGTTCCCATAGAGTAGTCTGCAATGTTCCCATAGAGTAGTCTGCAATGTTCCCATAGAGTAGTCCTGCAATGTTCCCTAGAGTAGTCTGCATGTTCCCATAGAGTAGTCTGCAATGTTCCCATAGAATAGTCCGCAATGTTCCCATAGAATAGTCCGCAATGTTCCCATAGAGTAGTCTGCAATGTTCCCATAGGGTAGTCTGCAATATTACCAGATTAGTCTGCAATGTTCCCATAGAATAGTCTGTAATTTTACCATAGAGTGGGTGCATCCCAAGGGTTTAATTGGCGTAATTTACCGTCTGTACAGTAGCTACCAATATTGGTTATCGTATTTGGTGATTTATATTTTATTAAAGGAACACTAAACTAGTATTTGGCATCCGTTTCATTATTCACAGGGAGGTGAGAACGCTTATTCCCACCTCAGTTTGCTCAGGGGACCTGGAACTTACCTTACCGCCAGGGCCGGATTTATACTTTTTTCTCCCCTAGGCCATCTAACTTGTACTGCCTGTACACCTGTATGCGGTCATTTATTGGCCGAAGCAGAGCTTTGTAAGTGGGGGAGGGACTTGCCCCCCTAGCAAATCGGCAATCGCTGCCCATTTCTGATTTAAACAAACCGGTAAAGCTCTGCTGTGTGCCAACTAACTGCATTGTCTAAATTTAAATAGGAATGCAATGCTGCTTTACCCTTTTTCTTTCTTTTTCTTTTTGCCGCCCCTGGTGGCTGTGCCGCCCTAGGCCACGGCCTAGGTGGCCTAGTGGGAAATCCGGCCCTGCTTACCGCGCTCCTCTCGCAAGCGCTCCGCACAAACAGCTGTCTTCCCGTCACCCTTATTAAAACACATAGGGATACCACGCACACTCATCCAGAAGAGATGGTAGAACACTGCCATTAAAGGACACTAAACTTAAAAACAAGTATTTGGCATCCGTTTCTATTATTCACGGAGGTGTGAACGCTTATTCTACCTCCCTGTGAATAATATTACGCTCGGGGGACCTGGAACTTACCTTACTGCGCTCCTCTCGCAAGTTGCTCCTTCACTGACAGACGCTTGTCCCGACCGCGCGCCCTATCTAAGGGCATGCGCGCCAATACAAAGATAGTGTGCGCGATCGGGACAGAGCAGCTGTTCTGTGCAGGAGCGGCTTGCGAGAGGAGCGCGGTAAGGTAAGTTCCAGTCCCCTGAGCAAACTGATGGGGAATAAGCGTTCTCACCTCCCTGTGAATAATAGAACAGATGCCAAATACTTGTTTTTTTTAATAGTAGTGTTCCTTTATCCTTATATATAATGTGAAGGAGAGTGTTTATTTGTATTTTGCATTTAATTTTTTTGTCTTGAGACGTGTACAACTTGGTTATGAGTATGTAATGCGTCCCCATTAAATTTGAGCTCTTATGTATTACATATAATACCTACCTCTGTGTGGATTTTCTATGGGAGGAACTGTAAGATTATAGCCTATAACTACAGTTCCAGGGGGAGAAGGAAACCAGAAGCCTCCAAGGGGTAGGTTATAATATATATGCACCCAAACTGTAAATTATAAGGATATTAAAGTCACCTTGGAGTTCTGTGCCCTGTATAAAAGGTCCTCGGCCTGCGGCCTCGTACTTTTATATGGTCCGGAACTCCTCTGTAACTTCTAATCTCTATAATTTACAGTTGGGGGTGCATTATCCACTATATTTATTTTTTTAGCTATTGCCTCAACCATGCAATAGACACTCAGGTTACGGTGAGATTTGCACTGGTTTTACGAGGAATGTGCGTTTAATAAATTTTGAGAACGCCTAGCGCACCCATACAATCAAATGCAATAACTTTGCATTTTGTTGTGTTCAAAGCCGTTAAAGTGCCACATAGCTCGTTAACTTCCTTGCCCCCATATACAGTGACTGTCACCAGTACACGAAGTAGGAGAGCTCGCCGTACATATTTACTCCCCATACAGTACTACAGACATTAAACATTTAGTTTATTTGGTTCCTTTTCTGCAGCTTTCTTGCACTTCAAGTGATGCATCTCGGAGAAAATACAGCGTATCCCCTCCAAAACAACGGGACCTCCAGAATTTGAAAGAGTTTTCAGAGCTCAGAGGATACCACCTCTTTAATAATTTGATTGATCATTTTCCAGAATCAGGTATGTAGCCCTTACTGTGCAATATAAGGAAATTAGAAGTCACCAAGGAGTTCCTAGGCCAACTAAAACACTAGGCCAGATGTCAATTTTACAATTCATGGTTAATGTGTTAAACTGAGGTCTGGTAAGTCATGCCTGTTTTAGATGGAGGAGGTTGACAAATGACAGTTTTTACAGTGAAGAAGATACAGGTACTTGGAGCTGATTTGGCCATCAGGTCTCTGTAGCATTTGAGACACAGAGAGTGGCATTGACTCATTCAGAATAGATACTTCCCCACAATGCCACAGATTGTTTGAATGAAGCATCTTTTCTGTACTACATCTTTGTACATTAGCCATTGCTGTGTGGAGCTTTGGCGTATGGAAGAGCACTGTCTGCCACAATAACCAAAACATGAAATCAGTTACAGTAGTCGCTAGTAGGGTACCATGTACAAAAATATGTGGTGCTACTACTAAAAAAATACTGACCTCATTCCAATATTTCTTATAAGAATCTGTGATCTGATCAAAGTGGCATTTACCAAATGTGAATTTCCTCCTCTTCCAACGGACATCTTGATGGTCTGTTGGGTCAGTGGAATAGGAGGTTTTGGTGCTGGAGAAGTTTGTTTTAACAGTAATTCTGTGTTTGCCTTTGTGACTGGATCTATTTACCGTATACCCCCATTTTAGGATAAACTGCTTTGAATATTTCCCTTTGTTTCTGGCTGTGCTGTGGTTAGCCGGGATTTTCTTCCACCAAGGTAAGTCTTTATACCATGATATGTTATAAAATAGACAGCAGGGTTCTGAAGCACAAAAGGGCTTTACTTTAGATCTTTACAGGAAAGATCTGATCATCTGATTGGTGCCTATACATGGGCCAACACTAGACTCATTTTTACCAGATTCACAATGGTTTTTTCTGGTTTGTGGGCTTTGCCTATCCTTACATGTCGCTACACACAAGGAGCTCTATAACTCCTGACCATGCACAGACGATATTGGGAAAGTCTACTTGGAATTTATTGGGATTGCTGCTGGCCATATGCTGTAATCTCATTAGATGTATCACACTGTATTTAACTGTATATTATATCATTCCCATGGTAACTATTAACAAGATCATAATATTGACATTCCCCAACTCACCTTTATATTGCAGGCAGATGGTGTGCATTAAATAACCCCTTATAATGACCTTATTCTAACTGGCTATTAATTGTTGTTACCGGCAAATATTGTCCTGATTGTGGATCAGAAAAACTAGTAATCTGGGAACCTACCTGTGCCTAATACTGAGGTTCCTGTCTCACTTTTTCTTACTATAAGAAAACAAACTTCAATTGGGGTGTGCTGTAGTTCAGTTTGTATCTGCTGGATCACAAATGACACAGATATGGACTGAAGTGGTTGGCAATTTCGTTGCCAGCTACCAGAAGACTTAAAAGGGCATATTTAAACTTTTACCCTACAAAAAAACATTTTTGCAATACTTACCTTTCTTCCTGATGCTTTTGAGTCAAGAGATCTCCAATCTCTCCCACACTCTCCAGGTTTTTCTAATTGGTAGCTGTCAGTCAAGGCCATGACAATGACATCACAGGCCATGACTCACATAGAGCTCACAGAGCCATAAAGGAGATGGCAGAAAGCAGAAAGGGATTTAAAGGTAAGTTATCTGGACTCAGGAACACTGGTTAAATACAATATTGCAAAAATGGATTGGGGGGCACGACTTGTATTATAGGACTGTGGACAGGCACTTTACAGAAAGTGACCCTGTTAAGGTAGAATAAAACAACACTAACACTGTCCCATGTTTCCAGGCACACCATCTATCTGTGGGCTTCTTTACCTAGTTGCTAGATATTACTACTTCCAGGGCTACAGTTTTCACCAACCGAAGAAAGGTAAATACAATCATGACAATGATGAAAAGAACAATAGTTTGTAATTCATATAATATAATCTTCCAAAAGGAAATTTTCTTAATTGTGCCATTTAGTAATCTGATTAAGAGCAGTCTGCAATGTTACCAAGTAGTCTGCAATGTTACCATAGAGCAGTCTGCAATGTTACCATAGAGCAGTCTGCAATGTTACCAAGAGAGTCTGCAATGTTCCATAGAGTAGTCTGCAATGTTACCAAAGAGTAGTCTGCAATGTTACCAAAGAGTAGTCGCATGTTACCAAAGAGTAGCTGCAATGTTCCCATAGAGTAGTCTGCAATGTTCCCATAGAGTAGTCTGCAATGTTCCCATAGAGTAGTCTGCATGTTCCATAGAGTAGTCTGCAATGTTCCCATAGAGTAGTCTGCAATGTTCCATAGAGTATCTGCATTTTCCCATAGATAATCTGCATGTCCCATAGAGTAGTCTGCAATGTTCCCATAGAGTAGTCCGCAATTTTTCATAGAGTAGTCGCAATGTTCCCATAGAGTAGTCTGCAATGTCCCATAGAGTAGTCTGCAATTTTCCCATAGAGTAGTCTGCAATGTTCCCTAGAATAGTCCGCAATGTTCCCATAGAGTAGTCCGCAATTTCCATAAGCAGTCTGCAATTCTATAGAGTAGTCTGCAATGTTCCTATAGAGTAGTCTGCAATGTTCCATAGAGTAGTCTGCAATGTTCCCATAGAGTAGTCTGCAATGTTCCCATAGAGTAGTCTGCAATGTTCCCATAGAATAGCCCGCAATGTTCCCATAGAGTAGTCCGCAATGTTCCCTAGAGCAGTCTGCAATGTTCTATAGTATCGGCAATGTTCCTATGAGTAGTCGCAATGTTCCATAGAGTAGTCTGCAATGTTCCCATAGAGCGTCCGCAGTTCCCATAGAGTCTCTGCAATTTCCGCAATGTTCCCATAGAGTAGTCTGCAATGTTCCCATAGAGCAGTCCGCAATGTTCCCATAGAGTCGTCTGCAATGTTCCCATAGAATAGTCCGCAATGTTCCCATAGAATAGTCCGCAATTTCCCATAGATAGTCCGCAATGTTCCCTAGAATAGTCCGCATGTTCCCATAAGTAGTCCGCTCCCATAGAGTGTCTGCAATGTTCCCATAGAGTAGTCTGCAATGTTCCCATAGAGTTAGTCTGCAATTTCCCATAGATATTCTGCAATGTTCCCATAGAGTAGTCTGCAATGTTCCCATAGAGTAGTCTGCAATGTTCCCATAGAGTAGTCTGCAATGTTCCCATAGAGTAGTCTGCAATGTTTTGTTCCCATAGAGTAGTCTGCAATGTTCCCATAGAGTAGTCTGCAATGTTCCCATAGAGTAGTCTGCAATGTTCCCATAGAGTAGTCTGCAATGTTCCCATAGAGTAGTCTGCAATGTTCCCATAGAGTAGTCTGCAATGTTCCCATAGAGTTAGTCTGCAATGTTCCCATAGAATAGTCCGCAATGTTCCATAGAATAGTCCGCATGTTCCCATAAATAGTCGCAATGTTCCCATAGAGTAGTCTGCAATGTTCCCATAGGGTAGTCTGCAATATTACCAGATTAGTCTGCAATAACATGGCGGACTATTCTATGGGAACATTGCAGACTATTCTATGGGTAACATTGCAGACTACTCTATTGGAACATTGCAGACTACTCTATGGGAACATTGCAGACTACTCTATGGGAACATTGCAGACTACTCTATGGGAACATTGCATACTATACGCTATGGGAAACATTGCAGACTACTCTATGGGAACATTGCATACTACTCTGGTATATTGCAGACTACCTAGGAACAATTGGCGACTATTCTATGGGAACATTGCGACTATTCCTATGGGAAACTTGCAGACGACTCTATGGGACATTGCGGACTGCTCTATGGGAACATTGCAGACTACTCTATGGGACATTGCGGAACATTGCAGACGACTCTATGGGAACGTTGCGACTGCTCTATGGGAACATGGCAGACTACTCTATGGGAACATTGCAGACTACTCTATAGGAACATTGCGACTCCTCTATGGGAACATTGCGGACTATCTATGGCAACATTGCAGACTACTCTATGGGAACATTGCGACTACTCTATGGGAACATTGCAACATACTCTATGGGAACATTGCGGACTACTCTATGGAACATTGCGGACTACTCTACTATGGAACATTCGGACTACTCTATGGGAACATTGCAGACTACTCTCTGGGAACATTGCAGCACTACTCTATGGGAACATTGCAGACTACTCTATGGGAACATGGCAGACTACTCTATGGGACCATTGCAGACTACTCTATGGGAACATTGCAAGACACCTCTAGGGAACATTGCAGACTACTCTTTGGTAACATTGCGACTACTCTTTGGTAACATTGCAGACTACTCTATGGAACATTGCAGACTACTCTTGGGAACATTGCATACTACCTTGGGACATGCAGACTACTCTATGGTAACATTGCAGACTACCTTTGGTAACATTGAAGACTGCTCTATAATCAGATTACTAATGGCACAATTAAGAACTTTTCCTTTTGGAAGATTATATTAATGAATTACAAACTACTTGTTCTTTTCATCATTGTCATGATTGTATTTACCTTTCTTTCGGTGAAACACTGTAGCCCTGGAAGTAGTAATATCTGCAACTAGGTAAAGAGCCCACAGATAGATGCTGTGCCTGGAAACATGGGACAGTGTTATGTGTTGTTTTTTATTCTACCTATAACAGGGTCACTTTCTGTAAAGTGCCTGTCCACAGTCCTATATATACAAGTCGTCGTCCCCCCCAATCCATTTTTGCAATATTTGTATTTTACCCATGTTTCCTGAGTCCAGATAACTTACCTTTAAATCCCTTTCTGCTTTCTGCCATCTCCTTTATCGCTCTGTGAGCTCTATGTGGTCATGGCCTGTGATGTCATTGTCATGGCCTTGACTGACAGCTACCAATTAGAAAAACCTGGAGAGTGTGTGAGAGATTGGAGATCTCTTGACTCAAAAGCATCAGGAAGAAGGTAAGTATTGCAAAAATGTTTTTTTGTAGGGTAAAGTTTAAATATGCCCTTTTAAGTCTTTCTGGTAGCTGGCAACGAAATTGCCAACCACTTCAGTCCTATCTGTGTCATTTGTTGATCCAGCAGATCACAACTGAACTACGACACCCCAATTGAAGTTGTTTCTTCTATAGTAAGAAAAGTGTAACAGGAACCTCCAGTATTAGGCACAGGTGGTTCCCCAGAATTACTAGTTTTTCTGAATCCCAATCAGGACAATATTTGCCGGTAACAACATTAATAGCCAGTTAGAATAAGGTCATTATAAGGGGTTTATTTAATGCACACCATCTGCCTGCAATATAAAGGTGAGTTGGGGATGTCAATATTATGATCTTGTTAATAGTTACCATGGGAATGATATCAATATACATTAATACAGTGTGATACATCTAATGAGATTACAGCATATGGCCAGCAGCAATCCCAATAAATTCCAAGTAGACTTTCCCATATCTGTCTGTGCATGGTCGGAGCTTATAGAGCTCCTGTGTGTAGCGACCATGTCAAGGATAGGCAAAGCCCCAAACCAGACATAACCATTGTGAATCTGGTAAAAATGAGTCTAGTGTTGGCCCATTTATAGGCACCAATCAGATATCAGATCTTTCCTGTAAAGATCTAAAGTAAAGCCCCTTTTGTGCTTCAGAACCCTGCTGTCTATTTTTTAACATATCATGGTATAAAACTACTTACGGTGGAAGAAAATCCCGGCTAACCACAGCACAGCCAGAAACAAAGGGAAATATTCAAAGCAGTTTATCCTAAAATGGGGGTAAACGGTAAATAGATCCAGTCACAAAGGCAAACACGAATTACTGTTAAAACTAAACTTCTCCAGCACCAAAACCTCCTATTCCACTGACCCAACAGACCACAAGATGTCCGTTGGAAGAGGAGGAAATTCACATTGGTAATGCCACTTTGATCAGATCACGATTCTTATAAGAAATATTGGAGGAGGTCAGTATTTTTTTAGTAAAAGCACCACAATATTTTTGTACATGGTACCCTACTACGCGACTACTGTAATTTGATTTCATTGTGGTTATTGTGGCAGACGTGCTCTTCCTATACCCAAGTCTCCACACCAATGGCTAATGTACAATAGTAGTACGAAAAGATGCTTCATTCAAACAATCTGTGGCATTGTGGGGAAAGTATCTTATTCTGAATGAGTCAATGCCACTCTCTGTGTCTCAAGGCTACAGAGACCTGATGGCCAAATCAGCTCCAAGTTACCTGTATCTTCTTCACTGTAAAACTGTCATTTGTCAACCTCCTCCATCTAAAACGCATGACTTACCAAACCTCAGTTTAACACATTAACCATGAATTGTAAAAATTGACATCTGGCCTAGTGTTTTTAGTTGGCCAGGAACTCCTTGGTGACTTCTAATTTCCTTATTGCCACAGTAAGGGCTACATAACCTGATTCTGAAAATGATCAATCACATTTATTTAAAGTGTGGTATCCTTACGAGCTCTGAAAACTCTTTCAAATTCTGGAGGTCCCGTTGTTTTGGGAGGGGATACGCTGTTTTTCTCTCGAGATGCAATCACTTGAAGTGCAAAGAAAGCTGCAAAAAGGAACCAATAAACTAAATGTTTAATGTCTGTAGTCATGTAATGGGAGGTAAATATGTTACGGCGAGCTCTCCTACTTCGCTGTTTACTTGGTGACAGTCACGGTATTATGGGGCAAGGAAGTTAACGAGCTATGTGGCACTTTAACGCTTTGAAACACAACAAAATGCAAAGCTTATTGCAATTTGTATTGTATTGGGTGCGCTAGGCTGTTCTCAAATTTTTATTAAACTGCACATTCCTCGTAAAACAGTGCAAATCTCACCGTAACCTGAGTGTCTATTGCATAGGTTGAGCATAGCTAAAAATTATAATATGTAAATACATAAGAGCCTCAAATTATAATGGAGACGCATTACAAACTCATACCAGTTGTACACATCTCAAGCAAAAAATAATGCAAAATACAAAATAACACTTAACCTCTCTTTACATTATATTAAAGGATATAAGGGAACACTAACTTAAAAAACAAGTATTTGGCATCTGTTTTTCATTATTCACAGGGAGTTGAAACGCTTATTCCACCTCAGTTTCAGGGGAGCTGGAACTTACCTTACCGCGCTCCTCTCGCAAGCCGCTCCTCCCAGAACAGGCTGCCTGTCCCGATCGCGCACACTATCTTTTTATTGGCGCCATGCGCCTTAGATAGGGGCGCGCGGTCGGACAAGGCGTCTGTCAGTGAAGGAGCAACTTGCAAGAGAGCGCGGTAAGGTAAGTTCAGGTCCCCCGAGCGTATATTATTCACAGGGAGGTAGAAATAGCGTTCACACCTCCCTGTGAATAATAGAAACGGATGCCAAATCTTGTTTTTTAAGTTATGTGTTCCTTTAATGGCATGTTCCTACCATCTCTTCTGGATAGTGTGCGTGGTATCCCTTTGGTTTATATAAGGGTGATCGGGACAGAACAGCTGTTCTGTGCAGGAGCTGCTTGCGAGAGGAGCGCGGTAAGCGGGCCGGATTTCCCACTAGGCCACCTAGGCTGTGGCCTAGGGCGGCACAGCCACCAGGGGCGGCAAAAAGAAAAAAAGAAGAAAAGGGTAAAGCAGCATTGCTTCCTATTTTAAATTTAGACATGCACGTTAGTTGGCACACAGCAGAGCTTTACCGTTTTCTGTTAAATCGAAAATGGGCAGCGATTGCAGATTTGCTAGGGGGGCAGTCCCTCCCCCACTTACAAAGCTCTGCTTCGGCCAATAAATGACCGCATACAGGTGTACAGGCAGTACAGTTAGCTGGCCTAGGGAGAAAAAGTATAATCCGGCCCTGGCGGTAAGGTAAGTTCCAGGTCCCTGAGCAAACTGAGGTGGGAATAAGCGTTCTCACCTCCCTGTGAAATATAGAAACGGATCCAATACTAGTTTAGTGTTCCTTAATAAAAATATAAATCACCACATACGATAACCAATATTGGTAGCTCTGTACAGGACGGTAAATTACAGCCAATTAATTGGCTGCACAATTGGTCAGGTTGTCAATATCTTCTCTAATGCTTTAGATCCCCAATTGATAAACGGCCAGTAGGTTAACCTGATATTTAGGCTGTGTTGGGTTGCCTAAGGTTACTGCAAAACAATGGTTCCCAACTCTAGGGACAGTAATAGATTGTTACATTAATCTAGCTTTCTCTAGTGTGTATCGTGTTGTATTGCAGTGCCACAATTTTTTGGATATTATGCTGCTTTGTTTTAGATATTTATGCTGTGTTTGTACCTTGTTCGAGGACTCCAACCAAGGTGACAGCAGCCAAAAGCGCAATGTCATGTAACTTGGTGTCCAGTGCCCTTTTTTTGGACGATTGGGGGATTCTGGGGGACTACAGATGTGACACGTAGCAAGAAACCTGTACGAATGTATAAAAAAGTGCACGGGTCAGTGGGATAGATCATTAGAGTTCCACGTGTCTTGTTTATTACTTTAGCATTGTATAGGCATATACAGGGGGGAAGGTGGGCACACACCACTGTGACTTCTACAAACCTACAAGTCCTCCTCAGTCAGACCTTCCAAGAACACCCCCTAAGCTCCTTTTCAGTCCGTACTGCAGGACCTGCTGCTGGCTGCTGCTTTACTTTTCACAAAATAATGATCTTTGTGTCAGCCCAACCATTTACAACTGTGGTAAATGGCTCTTGACGTTCAGACAATGCCAGCCATTTATAACTGCCAATTTGCCAACCATTTAACCTATGTTTCAATGCCATTTACCAGTTTTGGCAAGTCGGAAGTCTTCAATGGTCGGTCAGGAGGAACGATCGTATAGTGTGTACCTAGCTTTACACTTTAAGAGGGAGATATAAAAGTTCTTACAGGTAGGTGGCACACTATACGATCGTTCCTCCTGAACCGACCATTGAAGACTTCCGTCCTTCCCCGACCGTCGGTCGCCCAGGAGATAGGACGAAGGTCGGACAAAGGAACGGTCGGTGATCGATCGTGGCTGCCACAAGGAGCCATACAATAATTCGGGCTGAATTGTTGTCACGTGTGTACCTAGCTTTACTAGTATCCAGCATGAGCAGAAAATTACACGTCTGTGAGGCTAAGCAGTGAAAGGGCATCCCACCCCCTGAAAAATGTTCCCCCAAAACCAGACCCCTTAAAACTAAAGTATAGAATACTTATGTCTCCCAGTGTTCCTGATGAAGAGTCACTATGATGTTCGCAGAGCTCTTCAAGCCATTAGAGAAGGTTTATAGAATAGGGAGCTTCCAGGAACGTCCACCAGTGAAGCACTTGATGTGATATTGCAGCCAATCCCTAGAGGCTGTTTCCAAAGCCGCCGCCTCTCGCTGTGCGAGCTCAAATTTTTTGCGGTCTGTAAGTATTTAGACCAATCTGGGCAAATTAGGGCCCGAGGGGCCACATGCAGCTCTTTGGCTGCCCCTGACTGACCCCTCAATACTGACCTGTAAAAAAAAAATCTTAATATTAATTGATTGTCTCAGCTGGATAATTTTTTTTTTTTTATTAAAGGGCATGTCCCCCCCTAAACTAAAATTTAACCCACTACTGGCCCCACTGTGTAGTTTAAAAAAAGCCTTACCTTACATCTCTGCTCCTTTGGTTGTCCTGCAGTGCCAAAGTCCAGGAAACTGAAGAGTAGTGGATGTCTTCCTGTCCAAAGGTCTCTGCCTCCTGTCTTCCCTCCGGAAGGGATGGTGATATGCGCAGGGGAGTCCTTGGGAATTACCTGATCAATTGATTGAGTTTTTACATACCAATTTAAAATTGCAACTTGAACCATGGATATTAATTTATCTTTTTATAAAATCCGTTTTGCTATCTCTATAAGGAGAATTGAGTTGAACCTATTGGCCGGCCCTTCTTGATAATCCAAGTTACTTGTGCGGCCCTGGGTGAAATTTAATTGCCCACCCCTGCTTTAAACACATCTTGTTAAAGGTAAATATACAAGAAATCATATTGGGGGTCCTATGGACATGTCCCTATTTCTATTTCTTTTTTGTAAACACCAATCTTCTTCCATGGAGCATTTTTCAGTTACTAATTATTGGAGACTAGTTATTCCTAATTTGACACTTGTTTGTTATTTTTTAATGTTTTGGCAGAAAGGGAACATCATTAATGTGGGGCCTTGAATTTGTATCTGAATTATTTCAGCTAACCATGGACCTCCGTCTTTTAACCTCGATATCAGGAGTGATGGGTGCCAGGTGTGTGTGGGCAGCCTGGGTTTTCTACAAATACAGGTTAAGGACAAGAGATGAAAGATATTTGGATGAAAGACTCGTCAGGCCCTTTCCGATATGTGTTACTTGAGTCCACACAGGGCAACCTAGAGCGTTGTACTGACAATCGAGAAGTTTTATGACAGATAAATACGTAGAAAAGATGTTCTTCCTCCAGACCAAGGTATACTTATTACTATACAAAGTCACCATTGTAAAGTCACCATATCGATTAGGAGTCAGTGGGTTATATAGACACCACCCCTTTGTAAAACTGTTAATTAACCTCCGCTCTATTGTATAGTAACAATAAGCTTAAAATAAGTGCTAGAGACCAGTGAATATTTTTGTCTGGTGTAAATATCACCCCCTTACAGATACATACACGGTGTAATAGATACCATCCTCTATATAAACAATTTTAGCTTAGAGTGCGCAACACCAAAAAAGACCAAACAGTATTACATCCAGTGTTTTCGGAACTGTGAAAAGCCAAACTGTAAATAGCTTTCAGGCTTACTTTACTCTAGAAGATCAAATTTTCAAAAAATGTACCTTTAGATACAGCAGATCTCACTGCTTTTTCAGATTTTAAATATGAGCTGTAGATTCTAAGAAATCATCATTTGAAATTACAGCATTTACAGGGAAGACCGGACACTCCAGAAGAAGAATGATATGTGGCCAATGTCTGACTAGGATCTTTGTCTGCCTGCCAGCACACTTTCTGCAACATTTACAGTAAGAGAATCCGCGAAAAAGAAAAGGGAGGAGGGGGGAGAGTGTAAGCAGAGCAGTGTCCATGTGAGGCTGTGCGGAACTAAAATGTGTCACACCTAGCTTTACACTTTAAGAGGGAGATATAAAAGTTCTTATTGTTATTTACCATTTAAAAGCTAACATCGTATTGGTTAGAGGAAAATTAGCACCATTTATAATGATAAGAACTTTTCTTACATCTCCCTGTATCACTTTAAACAATGAGCCTTAAATAACAGGCTAAGCACTGAGATCACACAAGTGTGTATTTTTAGCAGCTAAATGTCACCATTTGGCTCCTGATTTATGAATCACCCCACTATTTACAATAATAAAACACAATGGGGATCTTTAGAAAAACAGCTGTCATGGTATTTTGAAAAAAATTGCAGAAGGAATATAGCTTTAGATTAACTAAGGCGTGAAAATTAATTGTTTTCAATTTAATACCTGGAATTTAAAATGCAGTAGTGAAAGTATAGGCCAGAGGTGGCACTCAGAGCCCTCTCTGTGGGCACTAATACACGGCAGAGTTCACCAGAGTTTGTTACCAGAAAGCCAGAGAGAAAGTGTAGCAGCTGTCTGTAGCAGAGAGAGGTCACGTGCTATAACATTCAGCTCTGCTTGGGTCCCTGTTTTGGATCTCAAACTCCTGTCCAATAATTTAGGGGTTAATGGTCACTGTTTTAGATCTCAAACTCCTGTGTGGTAATGTAGGGGTTAATAGGTCATCTATAATAGATTCTTCATACCTTATTGGTCTGTGTCTAAAGTAAAAACTCTTCGGGTTCAATTATAATGTTGGTACTGTGCAATAAAAAGTGGGGTTTTGGGTTACAGTTTGGGCCTCTAAAAGGTTTGCCATCACTGGTATAGGCAATACCTGTACGTACAATATAAATATATAACCTATAACAATAGGACAGGTCTGACATCCCCAAGCAGTTCTCTCCTATTTACCCCGATGAGAACTATTTTTACTCTCAGGGCAGTACAAGGCTAGTCAGTATTTCCATTAGTACAGGGATGTCAAACTTGTGGCTCTCCAGAGTTTTGAAAACTACAAATCCCAGCATTCCCTTTACCATTTACCAGTATAGCTATAAATTTCACCCAGAGGGCCGCTTGTTTGATATCTCTGCATTGGAGATATGATGCAGGCTGCACAGATTTATTTGTGGCCATACAGCGTGTAAATATCACATGTGTTCAGTGGAAACTCTACCATGTGTCCCATTAGCTGCTCAGTGGTACCTTGTTACCTGATAGTAATGAATGAAACACAGAATCAAACTGGAACACTGTGCATGCCATTCAAGCATTGGTGCAGCAAAGAACACCAGTTGTTCATGTTAACAGCCAGATCTCCCCTATTTATTACAGTACACAATACATTATGGGAATTCTCACCGTCTGCTGCATACAACCAGGAAGTGCTGCTCCTCCACTGCAGTTGTAAGGACAGTCTGTAGGGCAGACAACCAGGAAAAGCTGCTCTTCCACTGCAGGTGTAAGGACAGTCTGTAGGGCAGACAACCAGAAAGTGCTGCTCCTCCACTGCAGGTGTAAGGACAGTCTGTAGGGCAGACAACCAGGAAGTGCTGCTCCTCCACTGCAGGTGTAAGGACAGTCTGTAGGGCAGACAACCAGAAAGTGCTGCTCCTCCAATGCAGGTGTAAGGACAGTCTGTAGGGCTGACAACCAGGAAGTTCTGCTCCTCCACTGCAGGTGTAAGGACAGTCTGTAGGGCAGTTAGGCCACACCCACTCACACCTGCTCAATGACACTCCAGCTTGCCTGATCCACCTGTATCTTGTCTCCCCGACCTGACACTGGCCACAACCCATACCCGACCCATTTATAATCTATTTTCCTAAAATTTGCACAAGGAAGTTAAAATAAAGTTTAAATATTTATTTTATTTATAAATCAAAATGTTTCTAGAAACAAACTTTAAAATATCTATTTGTAAATTCCTGTAGAATTCACTAAGGATTATTGTTTTTTTTTATTAGATTTTTTCAGTTTGTCGATTTACAGACAAAACACCATACATAAAATAGAGTAAAATGTCATACCATGAATTCATGCTGCAGACTGCACTGGTTTTAATGTAATGCTTCCTTCATACGGTTGGTTTGAGTGAGTGGTTCCAGATGTTTGCAGTTAGAGAAACTCTAGCATCTTGGCTTCTTGGTGCCCTACCTATAGAAAAACTTCTTCTGTAGTGTAGCCCACGCCATCCCACCCCCAACTGCTAAGTTCATTTTACAAAACAAGCAGCAAAAACGTCCTTACAATCCGGACGAACGGGTGACCAAGCTTGGTTGTGGCCGCCGCATACACAACATCAGATATTTCCGGCCGGCCAACTGATACACGTCACTATCAGTTGGTCGGAATTATCTGATGGTGTGAACCCAGCCTTAGATCCTCAGTTTCATAATTGTAGACCAGTAAGATCCCTTTCGGTTTGTCCTTTATTTCCCCACTAAGAAAGACGTGTTAAGGCGGCTATACACATTGCCAATAATGGGTAGATTGATGGGATTTACCCAGTGTGTGAAACTTTAAGTAAAGGGAGCCCATACTATTGCTCCGTGTATGGCTGCACGGCCGACTGATCCCCATACCGTGTATGGGCGAATGGTCAGGTCCATGTGTGCTACGTCAACTGCATGTGTGCAGACAGATACCAATGTACCAATGTATGGCCACATTTAGACTGGAAATTAGACCCTGAAACTCTGGGACCAAGGACAAAAGGGATCAGGTACAAAACAGTCACATAATGTGGTCAATGGACTGAGGGGAAAGGTTTGGAAGGTTTACATCTGCACCACCAATACAATAAATGTATATCACTTGTACTGTTTATCTTAAGCTGCTGGCAATCAGTGAAACCAAAGGAGAGAAATACATTTGTATTTGCAGAGATTAGGATCCTTTATATGTTTTGAAGTTTGGGCTTTTTTGGGGAATAAAATCTAACAATGATAGGGCCCCAGGCTGCATCTGATACAGATTAATCCCCCAGCCATCTATTACCCAATGTCGTAGCTTTATATGAACTAAGGATACAATATATATATCCGATATATATTGGGTAATTGTATTCCCACATCCCAGGAGCCAAGGAGGCCCCATCTTCCTATTTTTACTATGGCAGATAGAAACCACTGTTGATGAAGCATGGATAGGGGCCCCATCATAGTTTCGCTGGGGGGCCCAGTGATTCCTAGTTACGCCACTGTCGCTATGTTTGCCCTTTGCACTATATAATGAGGGCCAAGGTTGTTAAAACCTAAACCTGTAGTAGATGGTAATGTGAAAATTTATTTTTGCACCCAAGATAAAAGACATCGGGGGAAACATTTAACAAGCAAAGAAGATCTTTATTTATGGTTTACATAGTAACATAGTATTTATTACAGGTTCAATAAATACATACATACATCTAATACAGTGTTTTGACCCTATCTATAATGCCTGCCTAACAGTTGATCCAGAGGAAGGCGAAAAACCCGAAATAAAGCGGGGGAAATTCCTTCCTGACTCCAAATGGCAATCGGAAAAATTCACTGGATCAACTAGAACTACCGTAATACCATTTAACAAGCAAAGAAGATGTTTATTTATGGAACTACCGTAATACCATTTAACAAGCAAAGAAGATGTTTATTTATGGGTAACATAGGATTGCAGGTTCAATAAATACATACATTCATCTAATACAGTGTTTGACCCTATCTATAATGCCTGCCTAACAGTTTAGATCGCCATTTTCAGCACGGCTCAAATCATCTATTTGTTTTTTTCTGTAACAAAAGGTTAACATGCATAAATGTCATTGTTGGACTAAGAGGTGATACTAAAAGTCCTTTAAACCAATACCTACATAGCTCTGATTTTCCTCACAAAGACAAAGATGACTATGGCCATGGCGATGATAAAGGCTCCAACCGTAGCACCGCAGATTATGAAAACCTTCTGCATCATTTCTTCTTTAATCTCTTCTGCTAATGATAACAGACAATCACAATTAGGGAAATAACAAATTCATTTTTAGGAATATTTAAGAGACTTAATCGGTGTTGTGAAGAGTAAAGAACTAGCTGACTGTTTGCATTGAGCATTCAATTCTTACTTATGCCTAAATGACAGGAAGCTGCCATTTTGTTTCCTTCTCTCTAGATGACAGGAATGTTCCCATAGAATAGTCTGTAATTTTACCATAGAGTAGTCTGCAATATTATCATAGAGTAACATAGTAGTAATTGAGGTTGAATAAAGACATTCATCCATCAAGTCCAATATTTTCACCCTACTTTTTAACCCCCCCCAAGAGTTGATGATTCAGAAGGTTAAAGTCCTCTGATATGACCTATTAGTGAACAATGCACCAAAAAGTTTACTAAAGCCCATTAATATATTTGTTTAAAAGTGATCATATCCCCACGCAAACGTCACTTCTCCAATGTAAAGAGCCCTTACTTGTCTAATCTGCCTGAATAGTCAAGCCCCTCTATTCCCTTTATTATTTTAGTTGCCCTTCTCTGAACTGCTTCCATTTCCAAGATGTCCCTTTTGTACGGTATATGGGATTCCAAAACTGCACCACCTATTTCAAATGAGGTATTACCAGTGCGCTGTAAAAAGGGAGAACAATATTTTTTTCACTTGAATCTATTCCCCTCTTTATACAAGACAATATCTTGCTAGTTCTACCTGTGGCTGTCTGGCATTGTTTGCTACAGCTACGTCTATTATGTACCAGAACCCCTAAATCTTTTTTCAGTTGAGATTCACTTCACAATTCATATTTATGGTGTTGGTGGCAAATGGATTATTAAACCCTACATGCATCACTTTACATTTATCAACATTGAATCTCATCTGCCATTCTACTGCACATTTTGATAATCTATCTAGGTCAGATTGCAGCACTTGCACATCATGAAGTTTCCAAAGCTCTGCATAGTTTAGTGTCATCAGCAAACACTGAGACCTTGCTCTCAATGCCCCCTTCTAAGTCATTTATAAACCGATTAAAAAGAAGTGGCCCCAGTACAGAACCCTGAGACACTCCACTTAGAACTTTTGCCCACATAGATGTAGCTCCATTAACCACCACTCTCTGTTTGCGATTAAATAACCAATCCATGAAGTTTGCAAAGTTACCATAGAGTAGTCTGCAATGCCAAAATCAATTGTTTGTTTGTGACAGATTAGATTCTAACAATGTAAATTTCTCCTTACCAACTGAAAAAAAATCCAGACTTATGCCGGCCGTACATTAATTAGGTTGGTCCTAAAATTTAAATACCAAATTGGTGAAATGTCTTTGTATGGTGAGCATTAGACTTAAAGGGTAACTGTTCTCTCCATACAAGTGCCCTCTAAGAAGCTCTCTCATTCCTTCTGTATCTAGCTTCTCTGGATCTTACGTATAGGCCTGTAAACTTAAGCTTAGTAGTCTGCCTGACTCTGAGTCTGACTCTGAGTCAGTGACAGGCAAATGATGAGCTGTATAAAAAGGAACGCTGGAAGTCAGGATACTTGAGTAGACTTCAGTTTGAAATCTGCAGATGTGCAGTTGTGGGATTGTCAGAACATTTTCTCGCTAGTCCAATCCCTTTTTTCTTCAGTCACGGAAATAAAAATATTCCATTGTTAAAAACCAAGAGTGTAAAATCTAGTGAAGATATAAATGCGTTAGCTACTGAAATTCACAGGGGATCATAGTTCATAATGCAGAACTTTTTGAATGTGTAAGGAGATATTCATGCAAAAGCACCAGTTGCCTTGCCATTGCTAATTATTAATTCTTTTTTTCAGGCTTGGCCCAATGTATCTCAGCGCTGGGATCCTGTGGCTCCTAATTGGGCTGTCGGCAATAGGAATCCTACACGAGCTTCTTTTACACTATCTGGACTTTAAGCTCATGTAACACATTTCTTCCTCCAGAAGGAAAACTAATAAAAGGGCTTTGTGGCACCACCTGCATTATAGCTTTGTAGTTCTGTGCACATACAATAAAATGTTCTGCTATATACCAGCATAGTTTTGTGCTCCCACCACTTTAACGTGTATGCAGGCCTGCCAAGTTGTGTGCATTTGCACAAGCACCCAGAGTGAACATTGCAGACATGTTGGATCTGCAAGTGACGGGGCAAGAAGGAATGGAACTTCTTTGTTGCAGAAGCACCCCTAGGGAGAGCTGTGGACAACCTGTGAGTGGTGGGCGAGGGTGGTGAGATTACGACTGAGGATGTAGGTGCCAAGGTACAGAATACTGTGCGTAGCCTAACGCCAGCTCTCTGCACCCCTAAAGCAGGAATATCCATAGTAAAAAGCATAAAGCATTAAAACAACCAATATGTGGGTTTATAAATTTTACAATAATAATCTTTTTCTTATAGACCTTTTCATCATTATAAAAGAATCACTGTTAGGCTGGGTACAAACCATAAGATATTTTCAGCCGACTAACCAATAGTGACATGTATGTGGGGCAGCAGGCCGCTATCATGCTTGGTCGCCTGTTTGTCCAGATCAGATCGGGACTATTGGTAAATCACAGCTGATTGTGTCACAGCTGATGATAAATGTCACTGTTACCTGTCAATTCTACAATGCTTTGTACAAGAACCTTTAAATATGATACAACCTTATCCAACGGGTTAAAGGGCATGTCCACCCCATTTTTTTATTTTTTCTGTAGTGTAGGGCTCCCTCTCCCAGCCCCAACCACTATAGTAATATTTGCAGAAAATCCCCCGATCATTACATACCTTGCCTCTCTCCTCCAGCATACTGTCATGGCCCTCTGCTTGCATGAAACTGCAAGCAGTGGGCCGGACCAGCAGCAGCGTCCGTGATTGGCTGAAAGGCAGCCAATCACGGACGCGGCTTCCAGCTATCCAGAACGCAGGAGGAGAGAGGCAAGGTAAGTAATGATCGTGGGAGTTTCTGCAAATATTACAATGGGGGTTGGGGCTGGGGGAGGGAGCCCTACACTACAGAAAAGAGGTTTTGTGCTAGGGGGAGGGAGAGCAAAACGGGAGGGAGAGGGAGGGGTAGGGCTGCAGTGCACATTGCAAATTCTCTCGTAGGAGAGATAGGAGGCAAAGTCCTATATAGGCTCTGCCAGGCTCCTGGTGGTCAGTTTTCTGGACTTTACAGGGACATAACAGGAGAACATAACAGGAGAACACAACAGAGTGGGGCCAGTAGTGGGTTAAATTATAGTTTTGGGGTGGACATGCCCTTTAATGGCAAAAAATTTGTAGAATTTTTGTTTAAAGGAGAACAAAAGATCAAATAACAAATTTGCCCTGCGAAAGACGTTATAGAAGTTTAAAGGTGAACTAAAGTGCATATAAAGTTTTTGAAAAAATTTTTTTCTGTAAGAAGCACCTTTATGAATACAACTGCTTCATGCACTTCTGGTTTGACATCTGCCAGGTGTCCTCCTGGCTTCAGCACTATCTTTAAAGGTTTCTAAACCTTTTTAAACCAATTTTTAAATCTTATTTGTTTCTGTTTAACTGAAGAACAGGTGGTAATTGAGTTATGTCTTACCGCCGGAAGGAGGTACATGCAGGAGAGAGGACAGAACTTACTGCAGATCTCTCCAGCACCAATTACAGTTTCCGACACCACTGACAGTCTCCGAGGCATCCCCAGTCCCTTGCATTATGCACACAGTGCAAGGGAACCTAGACACGTTGGGACCTGTCAGAGAGAAGGGGGCGCAAGAGCAATCCGTGGTAAGTTCTGTCCTCCCTCCTGCACGTTTTGCTGAAGAATGGAAGGTAAGACATAGCTCATTTACCTCCTGTTCTTCAGTTAAATAGAAACAAATAAGGTTTAAAAATCAGTGGACATACCCTTTAATATAGGAAAGTCCAGGACATAACATGGCAAATGAAAACTGTAGGTGATGGCGCTTCTCAATGAAACAATATTAAGAGGTAGGAATAATTCATCCTACCAATATCAAAGACTGACAGACCGGAATATGTTAATTGATCTTGGTCTACAGAAAGAGGAGGGGGCAATCATTTTGCTATTCATTTCAAGCTTCTATGAGTGTATAAATAGTATTCTATTTCTCTACTTGGGGCTTTTCAAGCCATTTGTGTGCACAGAGTGGAGACATTAAATATAATTAACTAAAGATCACTTGTCTTCGAGGGAAAATATCTTGTAAGGGCAGGATTTTTCACTTCCATTGGACGTAGTGATTGCAGGTTCTTTGAATAGTTAAAAAAAAAAAAAGTTTCTGAAAACAAAGAATGTTGCATGTTACTAGTATGATACATAAAGTTGGAGTTGATCCAGGGATATTTTCTTTTTTCCCCCTTCATGGTGTTTTTTTTTGGACTTCTGCTGGATTAACTGCAGGAAATCTGTATAGTGTGGAGTAGGTTGGACTGGATGGACTTATGTCTTTATTCAACCTCAAATACTATAGTATACTAAGCTCAGCGATCCTTTCTTGGACACAGAACAAGGATTTCAGTGTAGTTTTTTTGTAAATATATTTTAACACTCCTGTCCCTGAGTGAGCAATAGTGGCACTCTGGGCAGGCTCCTAGCCACTTGCGTGGTTCTGCCCCCGATCCACCCAGAACATACGCCCACCAGTCAGGTCCCACAGGCCGCATCTTTTTCTGAACAGGCCGCGTGTAGCCAATGGGTTGGGCATTGCACATGCAGATGTAGCAGACTTTTTATGCTGCTATTAATCTCCTGTATTCAGCTACAGTATTGGTCATAAAGCCCTATTCTATTATAAATAATGTTCATAAGGAGGTAATAAGGAGGTAATAAACTAAAGCTACAGACCTCTGCGGTACGGATATTAGTTCAATAAAGACCCATTTGCTTGGATTTGTAACATGAAGCCTATATTATTGGTTCTGTGTGGGTTCATTTATTGCTCCCCAGACTTGGCTGTAGCTGGTGTCTAGGATATAACAGTAGCAGTTGCTGATAGCTATGGGCTCAAGGTGCTGAGAGTGTTAGGGCAATAACCATGGCTTAGGTCCCTGCTGAATCTTGGGCTTTCCTTCTTCATTTATTGAAAGGCAATCCCAGACCAGGTGTAGAGGAAATGCAGTCAGCGTAGGGTTAAAAGCCGTTTCCTGCCATTGTAAGTCACTGGCTGAACCAAGTCCCGAAGCAATTAAAGGGAACTTGAAAAAGGCCTAGGGCTGGGCTTAGACATTGCTTCCTAAAAGGAAACCAAATGGATGGCTCCGTGCCATTGTTTAGCACATATGGTTTTCAGAACAATGTTCAGCAAAAAATAATAATAAACCCCTTCAATGCCAAAAACCTTTACTATATTGTGTAAAATAAACTGTCAATTGCCATTCTATTTGGTTGGGTTGGTTTCAAAGCAAAGCACTTTAAATCTGAAAAGCGTGTAGTCCAGTAAACAATTTGCTAATTCCTTCTGTCAGCCCTGCCCCTCTGTGCATCTGCACATTCCTTTCTCCCACTGGGCTACCAGAAATCAGCATTAACCAATAAGGGGTGGACCATGTGATCTGTTTCTCAACAAGTACTAGGTACGTAAAACACATGGAAAGCAAATGTTATTTAATACATATGAATCTAAGAAATTCTGTATCTATTAAAACAAGGAACAGTTGTCATAATGATGTGCCATTATAGAAATACATTTATAGGGGGAAATATATATTTCTATATCTAATACCAGGGGTGTAACTACCTGGATAGCAGGGGGTCCAACCACACCAGAGCCATAATATTATACCCACTTTCCCACATATACAAACCCACAATCCACTGTGAATGACACAGAGATGGGAGGTCCATTATTTCTAGCAATGCCAGTGATGGTGTGTTAACCCATTTGATGAACGCTGTGAATAGTATTAAAGGGACACTTATTTTGGTATTTTAGCTTACATTCTGGGTCCTGAAACACAGGGGCCCAGGCCGAAAATTCCACATGAAGGTTTGTATCTACACCACTAATATCTACAACCCAGTCCATAGAAAAGCTGTATCTATAGAAATGTCTTTGTTCTAAGCCCTTTGTGACCTTTTTCAGGGTTATATTTAACCGTCTCCCCATTCCCTCTCCAGGGAGGATTTATCAAAGGCTAAAATCGAACCGGACTCTGTTTACATTAACTTCTGTTTTGCCACAGTACAAATGATCTATTTATAAAGCACCAAAAAAAGTAGGAATGATTCAAATTAAATCAAGATGCGTGCAAAAAATGAAATGTTCATATTTCTATTGGACCATTTTCTAACCGTGTTAGCCAATCAGGATCAATGACAAACATCACCTACTTTACAAAGAACAGACATTATATTTTAATATACATCGCATCAAGGGAATTTATTACACATACACAAATTGTATAAATAGATAAATCTCCACCAGTTTATTTCCCCTCAAATCGTAAAAAACCCCAAGCCCATTTTCTTGGTTTATACCTATTCCTTACAGACACTGATCCCTCATCGGCCTGAGGACTGAACCATGCAACATAAGGAGAGAGGTCCCTGCTCCATTAAGCTTACAATCTAGTTAGGTGGGTAAAATACAGATTCATAGGGAAGGGTAGAAATGTCATACTGAGAACTTGTGCAGTGTCCATCTAATACATTAATGGCCTAATTTACCTGGAAGCGCTGCTGGCTCTGCTCAGCTCTTTAAGTCTTGCTAACCAATTTACGATCGTTTAGCGTGATGTTAAGTCTCTGCTTGCTGCGCCTGTGCGAGTACCGGAAGAGGCACATGCCTATTTACCTAAGGCTGCGTGGCAGATAGCTGCGGTTAAATACTTAGTGCGGGTGAGATACAGTTGCGCAGCGTCTGGTAAATCCGCTACGGGAGATTTGCCCTGAGGGATTGCGACTCTGGGTGAATCTCCGTGCTAGACTGTGCTGGTGCTGTGAGACATAGGATGGGAGATATTTGAATCCTATTTATTAAAGTTTCTGGACAAAATTTCAATGAGTATGGTCAATCCCTATAAGTGCAAAGTAGTTCGAAAACGGACCCATTAAAGTCAATGGGGAAAATAGCATGGAAAGTTCAGATTATACAGGTAAAATAGCAATGGTAACTTACTGTAAATGGCTGTGGCACCTGGGAAATGGTCTGGGGAACATGTCACTATCACCAAAACTTGTTAAACACTAACTTTTCTCACAACCGAAGAATTGTCAGGCTTCAGCATTGAATTTCCAAGGGTTACCGAAATAAAACATTACATTCGAGGGTTACCGAAATCAAACATTACATTCGAGGGTTACCAAAATCAAACATTACATTCGAGGGTTACCAAAATCAAACATTACATTCGAGAGTTACCGAAATCAAAAATTACATTCGAGGGTTACTGAAATCAAACACTACATTCGAGGGTTACCGAAATCAAACATTACATTCGAGGGTTACCGAAATCAAACACTACATTCGAGGGTTACCGAAATCAAACATTACATTCGAGGGTTAACGAAATCAAACACTACATTCGAGGGTTAACAAAATCAACACTACATTCGAGGTTACCAAAACAAACCGAAATCAACATACATTCGAGGGTTACCGAAATCAAACATTACATTCGAGGGTTACCGAAATCAAACATTACATTCGAGGGTTACCGAAATCAAACATTACATTCGAGGGTTACCGAAATCAAACATTACATTCGAGGGTTAACGAAATCAATACATTCGATCACTACATTCGAGGGTTACAAATCAACATTACATCTAGGGTTACCGAAATCAAACATTCCATTCGAGGGTTACCGAATCAAAACATTACATTCGAGGTTGTCATACACATTACATTCGAGGGTTACCGAAATCAAACATTACATTCGATGCACAAGAGTATGATCCTTTAATTGTGAAGGTGCCTTTATCATGTGCTATGTTGGTTGATTCATTGATATGATGACATAGTTTACATTTCTTTTTATTGCATGGTTGAGACCATGCAACAGTGAGACCATTAAGATCCGAAGGCAATTTTCTATTTACCAGTTTCTGTCTGAGGTTGGTTGGTTGGCGGAATGCTAAGATTGGACGGTCTGGAAAGATATGTTTATGGGTGTCATCCTCCGAGATAATTGGCTGCCATTCTTTAAACATTTTGCGTTTTCCCTCTAGTGTAGGGTTGTATGTAGTCACTAGTGGAATGCGTGTGTTTGTTTTCTTCCTTTTGCATTGTAGTAGGTGTTTTCAGAGCCTTATTGATGTTTTTGTGGATGATGTTAGGTTTATACCCTTTCTGTGTTAGTGACAGTGCTAGCTTATCAAGATGTTTGTTCCGATCCTCTGGGTCTGAGCATATTCTGTTGTACCTGAAGGCCTGGCTGTGTATTATGGCCTTTTTGCTGTGTACAGGATGGAAACTGGAGAAATGGAGGTATCTGCACCTGTCTGTAGGTTTTCTATAGATGGAGGTGTGCAGTTTACCATCTTTAATGCAGATTGTAGTGTCCAGAAAATGAATGGAATCTGCCGAATAGTCCATTTTTAGTGCGATGGATGGATGGAAGTTTGTAAACGAGCTGTGAAACTTAGTGAGGTTTTCCTGACCTTCTGTCCATATTATAAATATATAATCAATGTAACGATAATATCTGTATGGTTTATGGTGTGAGGATGTTTGAAATCTCTCCTCCAAGTCCGCCATAAAAAGGTTTGCGTATTGTGGTGGCATTTTACTTCCCATAGCAGTCCCCATGGGTTAGAGGTAGGTTGTAGGTAGGTAATTGTGAGTAAGAATGAATTTGATTAGTTTGGTGATTACATCAGTACTATATTTAGTATTATTGAAGGATAAAAGAAATTTACAGCAAGCATTAATGCCGTCTGTGGGGGATATTGCTATAAAGGGATTCTACATCCATAGTGACAACAAGTGTACCAGGTGGAAGATCCTTAATATCACTGAGTTTATTGAGAAAATCTGTGGTATCTTGTAGGAAACTGGGAGTTTTATGTACTAAAGTTTTGAGAATACTTTCTATTTGCCCTGATAGTGGTTCTGTAAGTGTGTTCATACCTGTAATAATGGGTCTTCCTGGGCAGCCTTGTTTATGTATTTTGGGTAGCATGTAGAAGGTACCAGTGTCTGGATTGTTGGGAATTAATTGTTCAAAGTCCATCCTGGCTTTTCTTGGAAATCCTCTGATAAGTTCCCTTGAAAAATTCTGTGTGGGATCTGTTGTTAATTTCTTGTGGTATGTATTGTCTACAAGTTGTCTGTAACCTTCTTGTATATATTTGTTTGTATCCATAATGAATACAGCTCCTCCTTTATCTGCTGGTTTGATGGTGATATTGTTGTTGTTTTGTAATCCACGTATAGCTGCTCTTTCCAGATGTGATAGGTTATACATGGTTTTTTTCTGTTCTGTGGATAATAGTGAAGTGACTCTTGGTCTGAAACTTTCAAAGTAGTTTTTTCTTGCGTCCTGGTGGTGGTGTAAAAGTGTGATTACTTTTTTTTAAAAATTAAATTCGTTTTTTTTAATCCGTTGTGGCAGGTGGTATTCCAGGTTGGTGGAAAAATTCTTTCAAGCGTAGTAGTCTAAAAAACTGCTCCATATCTGCAATTATTTGAGTGGATCATGTGGCTAATTTGGTGTGTCGCGATGGAAGAACAGCGGGAGCGCAATGGAGCAAGCTACCTTAGAACTGTGTGTCTCGCGCGTTAAGTCTTGTGCTCAGACAGGTTAATAACTCCTAGTTGATCTGCCTGATGGTATGCGCTGCTGTTAGTAATTCCATCCTTATGGGCGACACAATGATTGTTTATATTGGACCCTTTAGGTTTCCATTTTAAATAATGTTGATTAGATTCTGCCCATTGCTTCTTGTTTTCATTGTATAGCCCCAGTAGTTTCTTATGTTTTCTGTTAATGGTCTGTTTTTGGAGTTTGTTTTGTCGATATTGAATTTCCTCTTCCAGGTGGCTATCTTCTCACTTGTTCTTTTGCAGAGTTCTTTCTCATAAATGGAGTTAGCACAGGGAGTTTCCATAGGCCATGGGGTATGGTTCCTTTTTTCTTGCATGAGTACTGCTTGACCTGAGGAAGAGAGAAGTGTATCTCTCGAAAGCTTGTCTGTAAAAATGAACAGTTAGTCCATAGTAAGAAGGTATCACCTTATCCTACAGTACTCGTCTCTTAGTATATGCTACTGGACTAATACTGCTACAAACTAGTTATGAGGTTGTTAGTTTATAATTAGGCTTTGAAAAAGTTTTATCTTTTTTTTGAAGCTATGGCTTGTCAGGGGCGTAGCTAGCAATCACTTAGCCCCATAGCAACATTTTGGATGGGCCCCCCAAACCACAATTTAAAAATGTAACTACCTTACATTGCAGTACAGGGTGCTTTCACCTGGTCACCTAATGTCAGACTGGTTACCTGGGACCCAGCAGGGAACTACCACACACAACCTCATCGGCCTGAGGACTGAACCATGCAACATAAGGAGAGAGGTCCCTGCTCCATTAACTTCCAATCTATTTAGTGGTAAAATACAGATTCATAGGGAAGGGTAGAAATGTCATACTGAGAACTTGTGCAGTGTCCATCTAATACATTAATGGCCTAATTTACCTGGAAGCGCTGCTGGCTCTGCTCGCTCTTTAAGTCTTGCTAACCATTTACGATTTAGCGTGATGTTAAGTCTCTGCTTGCTGCGCCTGTGCGAGTACCGGAAGAGGCACTGCCTATTTACCTAGGCTGCGTGGCAGATAGCTGCGGTTAAATACTTAGTGTGCGGGTGAGATACAGTTGCGCAGCGTCTGGTAAATCCGCTACGGGAGATTTGCCCTGAGGGATTGCGACTCTGGGTGAATCCCGTGCTAGACTGTGCTGTGCTGTGAACATAGGATGGGAGATATTTGAATCCTATTTATCAGGTTTCTGGACAAATTTCAATGAGTATGGTCAATCCCTATAAGTGCAAAGTAGTTCGAAAACGGACCCATTAGTCAATGGGGAAAATAGCATGGAAAGTTCAGATTATACGGTAAAATAGCAATGGTAACTTACTCTAATTGGCTGTGGCACCTGGGAAATGGTCTGGGGAACATGTCACTATCACCAAAACTTGTTAAAACACTAACTTTTCTCACAACCGAAGATTGTCAGCTTCAGCATTGAATTTCCAAGGGTTACCGAAATAAACATTACATTCGAGGGTTACCGAAATCAAACATTACATTCGAGGGTTACCGAACAAACATTACATTCGAGGTTACCAAAATCAAACATTACATTCGAGTTCCCAAAATCAAACATTACATTCGAGGTTACCAAAATCAAACATAATTCGAGAGTTACCGAAATCAAAAATTACATTCGAGGTTACTGAAATCAAACACTACATTCGAGGGTTACGAATCAAACATACATTCGAGGGTTACCGAAATCAAACACTACTTTGAGGGTTACCGAAATCAAACATTACATTCGAGGGTTAACGAAATCAAACACTACATTCGAGGGTTAACAAAATCAAACCTACATCGAGGGTTACCGAAATCAACATACATTCGAGGGTTACCGAATCAAACATACATCGAGGGTTACCGAATCAACATTACATTCGAGGGTTAACGAAATCAAACACTACATTCGAGGTTTACAAAATCAAACATTACATTCGAGGGTCCGAAATCAACATTACATTCGAGGTTAACGAAATCAAACACTACATTCGAGGGTTAACAAATCAAACATTACATTCGAGGGTTACCGAAATCAACATCATTCGAGGGTTCCGAAATCAAACATTACTTTCGAGGGTTACCGAAATCAACATTACATTCGAGGTTACCGAAAAAACATTACATTCGATACGATCAAACTCGTGCAAAGATATGTCCTTTAATTGTGAAGGTGCCTTTATCATGTGCTATGTTGGTTGATTCATTGATATGATGACATAGTTTACATTTCTTTTTATTGCATGGTTGAGACCATGCAACAGTGAGACCATTAAGATCCGAAGCATTTTCTATTTACCAGTTTCTGTCTGAGGTTGGTTGTTGTGCGGAATGCTAAGATTGGACGGTCTGGAAAGATAGTTTTATGGGTGTCATCCTCCGAGATAATTGGCTGCCATTCTTAAAACATTTTGGTTTTCCCTCTAGTGTAGGGTTGTATGTAGTCACTAGTGGAATGCGTGTGTTTGTTTTTCTTCCTTTTGCATGTATAGGTGTTTCAGAGCCTTATTGATGTTTTTGTGGATGATGTTAGGTTTTATACCTTTCTGTGTTAGTGACAGTGCTAGCTTATCAATGTTTGTTCCGATCCTCTGGGTCTGAGCATATTCTGTTGTACCTGAAGGCCTGGCTGTGTATTATGGCCTTTTTGCTGTGTACAGGATGAAAACTGGGAAATGGAGGTATCTGCACCTGTCTGTAGGTTTTCTATAGATGGAGGTGTGCAGTTTACCATCTTTAATGCAGATTGTATGTCCAGAAAATGAATGGAATCTGCCGAATAGTCCATTTTTAGTGCGATGGATGGATGGAAGTTTGTAAACGAGCTGTGAAACTTAGTGAGTTTTCCTGACCTTCTCCATATTATAATATATACAAATGTAACGATAATATCTGTATGGTTTATGGTGTGAGGATGTTTGAAATCTCTCCTCCATCCGCCATAAAAGGTTTGCGTATTGTGGTGGCATTTTACTTCCCATAGCAGTCCCCATGGGTTAGAGGTATGTTGTGGTAGAGTAATTGTGAGTAAGAATGATTTGATTAGTTTGGTGATTACATCAGTACTATATTTAGTATTATTGAAGGATAAAGAAATTTACAGCAAGCATTAATGCCGTCTGTGGGGATATTGCTATAAAGGGATTCTACATCCATAGTGACAACAAGTGTACCAGGTGAAGATCCTTAATATCACTGAGTTTATTGAGAAAATCTGTGGTATCTTGTAGGAAACTGGGAGTTTTATGTACTAAAGTTTTGAAATACTTTCTATTTGCCTCTGATAGTGGTTCTGTAAGTGTGTTCATACCTGTAATAATGGGTCTTCCTGGCAGCCTTGTTTATGTATTTTGGGTAGCATGTAAAAGGTACCGTGTCTGGATTGTTGGGAATTAATTGTTCAAATCCATCCTGGCTTTTCTTGAAATCCTCTGATAAGTTTTTCCCTTGAAAAATCTGTGTGGATCTGTTGTTAATTTCTTGTGTAGTATTGTCTACAAGTTGTCTGTAACCTTCTTGTATATATTTGTTTGTATCCATAATGAATACACTCCTCTTTATCTGCGGTTTGATGGTGATATTGTTGTTGTTTTGTATCCACGTATACTGCTCTTTCCTGTGATAGGTTATACATGTTTTTTTCTGTTCTGTGGATAATAGTGAAGATGACTCTGGTCTGAAACTTTCAAAGTAGTTTTTTCTTGCGTCCTGGTGGTGGTGAAAAGTGTGATTACTTTTTTTTAAAAATTAAATTCGTTTTTTTTAATCCGTTGTGGCAGGTGGTATTCCAGGTTGGTGGAAAAATTCTTTCAAGCGTAGTCGTCTAAAAAACTGCTCCATATCTGCAATTATTTGTAGTGTATCTGGCTTTGTGGTGGGGCAGAATGTCAAACCCTTAGATAGAACAGATAGTTGGTGTTCAGACAGGTTAATAACTCCTAGTTTTTTTGAAGCTATGGCTTGTCAGGGGCGTAGCTAGCAATCACTTAGCCCCATAGCAACATTTTGGATGGGCCCCCCAAACCACAATTTAAAAATGTAACTACCTTACATTGCAGTACAGGGTGCTTTCACCTGGTCACCTATGTCAGACTGGTTACCTGGGACCCAGCAGGGAACTACCACACACAATTCCACTCTCTTAGACAGGCACACACACTCCCACATTTACACTCGCTCAGAAATGCAGGTACTCTGTTATTCTCTCTCACATAGGCACCCACACAATTTCCAATACTTACATTCTCTTTGACATGCAGGTTCTCTAACAGTCTCTCTCACAGACAGGCACTCCCACACTTAAATCCTCTCAGGTATACTGGTACACTGACACTATCTGACACACAGAAACACCCACACTTACATGCACTCAAACACACTCCTATATCTACATTCTCTCTGACATACAGGTACACTGACACTGTCTCTCACAGACAGATACTCACACACTCTCCAACACTTACATGCTTTCAGACATGCATGTACTGTGACACTCTCACAGACAGGCACTCACATACACTCCTACTCTCTCAGATATACAGGTAATCACACTCTTACTGCAAACAGGATCCACTCAAGCACACCAAACTTGGCAATGACCTATAGTAGGTAGGTACAATCCTCACAGCCCTCCACCCTTAGGGCTAAGGCAATCCAATAAATGCAAACAAATGGAGGAGCTGTGATATGCTAATTGGGATTTCCCAGGGTACATAATTGCCACAGATTCTTGTACAAGTCATTCTGAATTGAGAAAGCCAGTCGGAGGACTAGCGAAACATCTTCAAGAACTAAACTTCAAGTCCAGTTGATCTAATTGAATACAACAGATATACCATGACCTGGAAGAATGAGAACCTTCACAAGCATGGTTTAAATAGGGACAGGGGATTCCTCAGCCACTATCAGGAATATGTTTGATCCATTCCCACTTCCCCCCTCCCTCTCTGTTTGTACCTTGTCTGTATCCCACTAATTACTTTCACTAATTATGTCCTATTTACAGTTCCCTAATGTTTACTCTGTTGTTGTTTTTCTTGCTTTACTGCTTATAGTTCACCCTATATGCTTATCCTTGTTTTAAATTCCTAAGAAAAGGTTGTAACTCTATCAACTTTAAAGGGCATGTCCACCCCCAAAACTATAATCCCCCCCAGTAATGGCCCCACCATGTAGTGTAGTGTAATCCTTACCTCACATCCCAGCTCCATAGGGTTCTCCTGTAGACCCCCCTAAAGTCCCAAAAACTGTCCACCAGGAGGCTAGCAGGGCTCTGCCTGCTACCTTGCCTCCGGTAGATATTTGTCATGCGTACTGCAGCCCTTCTCCCCCCTCCCTCCCCCTCCCTCTCCCTCCTGTTCTACAATCCCTCCCCCTAGCGTAAAACCCCCTTAATATGCTGCTCCCCCATGTCTGGCAGCCCCAACCGCATGGTTTGTATTTTCCAAAAGCTCCCCAAACTCTTACTTACCTCTCCTCTTTCCTCCGCTGCACTGAATGACCGGCAGCCACGTCCGTGATTGGCTGCCGCTCAGCCAATCACAGACGCGACTGCCGGTCCCGCCCCTCTGCTTGCATTCTCGCAAGCAGAGGGCCGGCAGTGCAGCGGAGGAACGAGGGGAGGTAAGTAAGAGTTTGGGGAGCTTTTGGAAAATACAAACCATGCGGTTGGGGCTGCCAGACATGGGGGAACATCATATCAAAAACAATTTTTAAGGGTGGACATGCCCTTTAAAGATGTGATGTACCTAGTGTTTCTTACTACTGCTTGACCTGAGGAAGAGAGAAGTGTATCTCTCGAAAGCTTGTCTGTAAAAATGAACTGTTAGTCCATAATAAAAAGGTATCACCTTATCCTACAGTACTCACCACACATAATGAGAAACAAAATGTACACAATTTTCTGATTTATCACTGGGCTGCAAAATCTTTTTATTTAGACTTTTTTCCCCAGGGACATGTTCAATCTCCCTTTTGCTGCATGAAAGTTTAGAAAATCGTGGTGGAAAGAGCTGAAACTTAACATTAACCTTTAAAGTGGGTACACACGAGGGGACTTTTTGTCCTAACCGAGCATTCGCTACTTGCGAGCACTCATCCAGGACTACTGACGGTCTGTCACGGCAGCACGTTAATAGAAAAAAGGGAGGCAGGTTCTACATAACAATAGCACTCTCTTATGCTGTGCAAAAAAGGTTAAATCTTTATTCCAACATCAAGGTGAACATAATTAAAAACAATTAAATATATACATAAAGTGCAATGTGGCAAACACCATCCCTAAATACCTCCTAATCACCGTTATTCAATATAGAAAATCAAGCCTATATACAGAATTAACAATCAATTAATATACTTATCCGTCCTGAACCAGTCAGTGAGTCAAGAGTTATCAGAGTCAAGCAGTGGCACAGGAGGATCAGGCTTCAGGTAAAAAGACAAGTAAAGTATACGAAGGGGGAGGACGCCATCACAGACACAGCCGGGCACGCTTCTCCTACCACGTGGCTTCTTACAGCACCCGGATGTCATTTTTTAAAATCATAACTAACGTCTCCTATGTCCACTAATGTCTGCTGTCTCCAGTGGAGCCACACAATCGACCTTTATTTACTAACAGGTCCAATCGGAGGAACGGGTGACTGAACTCGGCCGCCAACACCATGCGATTTCTGACTGGCCGATACATGGGGCTGAAAATATTGGATGGTGTGTACCCAGCCTTAAAGGAATAGTTCACTGCAATAGTAAACTATTCCTTTACTTCATTGATTGAAGACCAGGAGGTTAAGGAGCTATGCCTTACCTCCCGTATTTCAATCAATTGTTTGAGAGCCAGGAACTAAGATGCCAAAATCTTATCTTTTCACGCAATCCACTGTGGCCGCTCTGAAATTCCTGACTGCTTCCTGCTTCTGTTCCGCTATTGTGCACATTATCGGGCATGCGCATTATAGTGGAACAGAAGCAGGAAGTGGTCGGGGACCTGTCAGTGAGGCCACACTGGATCGCGTGAAAGGTAAGCTTTTGGCATCTTCGTTCCTGGCTCTCCAACAATTGATTGAAGAACGGGAGGTAAGGCATGGCTCCTTAACCTCCCAGTCTTCAATCAATGAAATATAGGAATAGTTTACTACTGCAGTGAACTATTCCTTTAAACAGTAGAAACAAATTACTGTTAATTCATATACACTGCCACTTTACAACTGCTACATATGAATTATTAAAGTTCTTTAAAGGATAACTGTATTGCCTCAATGCATTTTTTAAAAACTGCTTTCAGCCCTCCCCATATGTTTTTTCCCTGATTTTGAGCTTCTCTCTGCCTTCAATTAGCCCTGCTGTGAAGGGGGCATAACAATTATCTCTGCCTATAACTGTCACTCAAAACTAGCATGTGAGAAAACACTCCTCCACCTATCCGTTAGATATAAACGTTCATACGTAAAGTGACATTCGTATCTTCGCGCAATTACGAAAGCAGAGCATGCGCTGTGATAAACAGGAGTGCAATGTAAAACCCCATAGACAATGTCTGGAATTGCACTCCTGATTTTAAAATTATTTCACCTTATTGGCATGGTCCAGCAGTATGGCAGCTCCCACATTGTAATCACAGGGTTAAAAATCCCTGCCTAACAAATTTGTAGAAGACTCTCTTTCCCATAGCTAGCTTCACATGTTGTTTGTTTATCATAGCATGGGGTCTGGTCTTTAAAGAGGCCATAAGTGTTAAACCTCATTGCCTCAGCAGCGAAAAGCCAGACATCGTGGCTGGAGCACAGCATGTGGGCTGCTAGTTGAGAATTGAGCTATACCCAACTGGCACTTCAAAGGCCATTCATATTTCTTCATAATTCAGGATGTAGAAGTACCGTATATACACGAGTATAAACCGAGGTGTTCAGGCTTTAAAAAAAGCCTGAAAATCTTATCTCGGTTTATACTCGAGTCAATCTTTCTCCTACCTTGTCCGGCGGCCGCGCGATCCGCATCCTCAGTGCGCTTCTGGATGACGTCACTACCCGGCACCTCTCACTTTGTGGCGCCGAGTAGTGACATCATCCTGAAGCGCAGCGGATGTGGACCGAGGAGCGAGCGGCCGCCGGACAAGATAGGAGAATACTACAGGAACACCAGTGCACACAATACTTACAAATAAGAGTAAAACCTTCTTTATTTGTGCATACTGTATGCACAAATAAAGGAGGATTTACCCCTATTTGCAAGTATTGGCTTCTGCAGATGTTTGAAAACTACAACTCCCAGCAAGTAAAGCATCCTGGGAGTTGTAGTTTCCAAACATCTTAAGTGGCAAATACTAGCCTTTTCTACCCTCGGTTTATACTCGAGTCAATCTCTTTTTCCTCCTTTTTTAGTTAAAACTAGGTACCTCGGTTTATATTCGGGACGGTTTATACTTGAGTATATATGGTATTTCATATTTTCGTAAATACCTTCAGTTTATACGGGAATTAATTCTTCATTTGTAGATACCTGACATAATATCATAGCCCGAACCAAACTTGGGATATTATCCTTCTTAGGCCTACGATCTCCAAGATATGTCATATTTGGTCTCATTCTGTTGTGTAAAATTAGTTATGGACAATCATGCTATTATTTTGAATGTGACATGTACAGTACATGGATTATGGACTAGAGGGGAATAAGAGATTTAAAATTCCCTCCAAAAATAGGAACCAACCTTCGGGGTAGAACCAAGTCCACCCCCTCTAGAGACCAGACCGCTCCCATTTTCTGGGAAAGGATAAATTGGGATCATGGTCTTAGCACAGGAGTTCTTCAATAACATCTAGCCAACAGGACGGACCATATTGGCTTACATCAGGAAATATTATTTGGACTTTTCCCATATCTGGATTAAGAAGTTCTGGACTCAGCTCATGGACTTTTCGGAAGCCAATTATCTTTAAGTATTCATTCTTTTATCCATTTCTTACCCTCACCTGTGTGTTACCGTTTTTATGTTCAGTGAATCACTTTCGGGTTTTTTTATGCACTATTTTTGTCAACTTTTAATAAATGATCTAAATCATTTATAGGATATCATCCTATTCTGAGTATATCTCAAAACGAACCTGTGTCTTCGAAGTACGCTACTATAGAGAAGTATTGTTTAGGTATATAGATATACTGTATAACTGTGTATAAAATATTAGGGGTGAATAACTAATTTTCTTACAGGTTGTTAGAAGTAGGGTTGTGGATAACCCCATAGATATATGTAACAGGTCATACCGCTGTTTTTTCTCGGAATGTGGTGGCAGCGAGTATATTGTAACATAGTAATTAAGGTTGAATAAAGACATACGTCCATCAAGTCCAACCTATTCACCCTCTTTTTTTTTAACCCTACCTAACAGTTTATCCAGAGAAGGCAAAAACCCCAGGGAAAAATTCCTTCCTGACTCAACCAGATCTATATGCATTAATACCAGTAATTATCAATATTTTTTAGTTTTGAAACTTATCCAGGCCTTTTTTAAAGCTATTCAATGAACTTGCCATTACCACACCTGCTGGAAGACAGTTCCACAGTTTCACCGTTCTCACTGTAAAGAAACCTTTCCTAACCTGAAGATGAAACTTCATTTCTTCCAACCTTAAAGGATGTCCATTAGTCCTCTGATATGACCTATTAGTAAACAATGCACCAGAGAGTTCATTGTATGGGCCATTAATATATTTGTATAAGGTTATCATGTCCCCACGCAAACGTCGCTTCTCCAATGTAAACAGCCCTAACTTGTTTAATCTGCCTGCATATTCAAGGCCCTCCATTCCCCTTATTATTTTAGTTGCCCTTCTCTGAACTGCATCGATTTCCAAGATGTCCCTTTTGTATATGGGATTCCAAAACTGCACCACATATTCCAAATGTGGCCTTACCAGTGCCTTGTAAAGAGGGAGAATAATATTTTTCTCTCTTGAATCTATTCCCTTTTTATACAAGACAATATCTTGCTAGCTCTAGCAGTTGCTACCTGGCATTGTTTGCTACAGCTAAGTCTGTTATCTACCAGAACCCCCAAATCTTTTTCCATTACAGATGCACTTAACACAGAGTTATTTATGGTGTAGGTGGCACAGGGATTATCAAATCCCAAATGCATCACCTTACATTTATCAACATTGAATCTCCTCTGCCATTAAGTAATATTGATATTAATATTGATATTAATTAATATTAATTGTGTAGTATATTGTTTGTTCACTAACCCCACCGGGTCCAGGTTTCATCCGCCTGTCGGTTGCTTGGAGTGTTTTCCGGTAGCTGATAGGTGGATGGGCGTCGCGGCCCTGGGGGGTTCGTGACATGCGCCTTTTATATATTTTTTCATAGAACGTTAACGATAATCTGCCGACCATGTACAAATATACGATAATCGGCAGAACAAATCCGCCAGGCTGATCGTCGGAAAAAGCCGATAATAGTCAACAGTCATTGGTCATTGACGATCGTTGATTGCTCTTTCGTCGGCTGCATCGTATGACAATTATCTAACGTGTGTAGGAGGCTTTAGTCCATAATAAAAAGGTATCACCTTATCCTACAGTACTCATCTCTTAGTATGCACTGTATGAGAGAAAGAATTGGGGTTTTCTGCTGAGTTCTACATTTTTCCTTCTACAGGACTCTACCCAAAAGGAAGCAGCTTTGGAGATGTGTGTGTGCGTGAGTGGTCATTGGCTCAGAGTTCTTCCTCTTGGCTCTACAAAATGGCATTAGTACAGAGGGCTGGATTCAATACTTCCCTTTGGAATGATCATATTTCCGTATTCATAAGGGGAATGGCCTAATAGTGTAATTTGCATAACCTGATTGTGGTAATTGTTTATTAAGACATCCTGTATGGAACTCACACAATTGCTGCATATATATGGGATCCATTTTTTCAATTGGTTAATCAAGATTGGTATAAGAATCCTTTAGAAGGATTCACTTTAAATCCTGATAGGTCCCCAAATTCTTGCCGATATGTATACAGGACCGTAATAGATATGAGAGGACGTGTTATCTGCAAAAAGAGAGAGTTTTGAATGTCTCTTGTCTATTTCTATTCCTGTTATATCGGAGGATGATCTTATTTTAGCTTCCAAGGCTTCTATCAATAAAGGAAAGGACAGTGTTCTAGGCTCACTTCACTTTAGAGGAGGATGAGGGGGGAATTAAACACATATAATTTTATACAGTACTTATCCAAAGGTGAGCTTTAGGACAATGGGGAGGAGAAGAAGGTTCAGATGATATACGGTACATAAAACTCACTGTTAAATGGGGGGGGGGGGTTATCAATCAAACATTATTATATGCAGATATTGTTGTTTTGATCAATATGTATGATTTAAGAGTAAGTTCGCTTTAATATATATGTCTTTATTCAACCTCAAATACTATAGTAAGATGTCAATTTTAACATTTCTCATTGCCACAGATAATGATTCTATCATACAGTGGCATAACTAGAAACCACAATCCCCCCCATCAAAACTAATCTGTGTTCATCATTTACCACCCACCTCCCATGTTCCATGTACAGCAGTACCTGTGGGGGCCCATTTGCTTGGACTGCCTCACTCCATGAGTACTGGGAATTTGTTGGCAATGTCTCAAGCAACCAGTAGCAGTTACAGCCTAACCCATGTGCATTTAAACACTGCCAAACTTACAGGCGCGCTACTGTAAGGGTAATTGAGGCTGGATGACGGAACATGTATGTAACGCATCAGAGCACTTAGACCAAAAAATCCTTAGGATGGAACAGAGAGGTTAGACCCTTGTTGTACTCATCCAGTTTCCTGCATTTGCACTGGTGGAAATCTGGATTTCATACCCACAGGGTTATTAGTTCCAGATTGTTTTATTAAATATTATTGTCATTATATACAACTGTATTTCATGTAGCAAAATGCTATTCCGTCAATGCATACTGACTTTTACTGACATTAGTATCTGCTGCCTTTCAGAGGATAGCTCCCACTCTGAACAAATACACAGGAAGGAATTTTATTTCAGAATAAGCTGGACTATAACATCTACGCTACTTAAAGGAGAATGAAAGTATTATAATAAATTCAAGTGATTCTCCATGTAACAATGTTTGAACTGCTATATTTGTAACCTTCAAAATGCAATCAGTTGCCTAAAAATGTATGTTATTGTGGTCGCTGCTCCTCCACTTCTTCCCAGGCTCCTCTGCTTCTGATTGCAATCGTTATTTGGCACAATACCCATAGACTTGAAAGGGGCTTACTTCATCTGCAGAAAAGGACCATGGGAAAGGAAGCATCAATCATTAAAACTGGTTTTGAAGTACTTGTTATCATTCAAAATGAGAATTTATAGCAGATAACCAGGGAGATTCAATAAAAGTTCTTATTGTTAACTTTTGTCCCAACCAATCAGATATTATTAAACATTTGAAAGCTAACATCTGATTGGTAAGGGCAAAGTTAGCACCATTTTTAACGATAAGAACTTTTATTGAATAAGCCAGAAGGTGTTTATTGCTTGGGGAATCACCTGAATTTACTGCTGCTTTATATGGAAGTGGGTTTGTGTAGTCTTTGTGAAAATTAATTTAAAATTAAAAATACGGTAATATTTAAAAGAATTATACCAACACCCTACTCACCTGATAGTACCCAGGGTCCTCACCCCTGGATTCTCTCTATAGGGTCTCTAATGAGCTGTCAAAGTCTGGCTGCTGGTGTGGGAAGTAGGTGCTGGATGAGCAAAGGTTCATTACAGACCCTATACAGAGAACCCAGGGGGAGGATCTAGCGGTTTAGGTTCTTACCCTGAGTACTGGTGAGAAGGAGGGGTAGAAAGAGTATAATAGTTTTTTTTCATTATTATAGTCACACATTTACTTAAAGTGATTAATAAGTTGGTGACTTATTATCTTTATATTACACTGTATGGGGTGCATTATCCCTTATATATTACACTGTATGGAGCTCATCGTCCATTATATATTATACTGGAAAGGGTACATTAGTGGAGTAACTAGGATTCACTGGGTCCCCCAACAAAACTATAATGGGGCCCCTTATCCATGCTTCATCCACAATGGTTTTCTGGGAGAAGGCTATATATGTTATAGGAAAAATAGGAAGACCCCCCCCCCGGAGAAGGCTATATATGTTATAGGAAAAATAGGAAGACCCCCCCCCCAAAGTTGCTCCCCCTGCTCTCTTGGGGTACATTATCCCTTGTATAAACCTTTCAAATGTATTATACTTCAAACCAGTTCCTGTTATGAATAATCTGCCATTTTAAACATTTCTTTGAAGACTTATTTTCAGAAAATTGTCCTTTCTGGAATTCATACAATATTTATGTATATATAGCTAAAATATCAAATTGTTTAACCTGTAAATACAGCTGTTGGTAGTGCTGCAACTGTTGCAATAATGGTATATTCAGTTTGTATTGACCTCTCTGGAGGTCTGTTGACTGGTCAGCACTAGAATTTCATCCATCTGGATAGGATACACTAGTAATGCTAAAACTCTGATCCCGAGGTCAACACCAGATGGCGCAAGCTTGAGAATGACTGCATTACAAGTCAGTGGGTATGAATGCTTCCAACATGACATATGGGTTTGATTCTGATTCAGACCAGCCAGCTCAATAGGAATTCTCTTCTAATATGGCATAGTGATAAACCAAAGCTCTCTTATAACATTATTTGCTTTGCATTTTTATAGACTTTATAAGCCATACATTTTTTACAAAGCTAGACATACAGGGGCAGTTAGAACAAACAATCCGTGACTCTATCATCCATTGGTACTATATGGGCAAATCAATTTTATCAGATTTCAGTAGAAACAAGATCCAAAATTGAGCGTGGAATTATTTGTATTGCTACTAGGCAATCGCTGCACTCCTGCCTCTGTTCCTGGTTGGGCTGTCCAATCAGGCTTTCAATAAATAAACAACCTGAAATTGATTGGTCGGTTTATCAATCAGCAAGTTAGGGGATTGGATTTTTGTTATGTTCAATAAAAGGAATAATGCCTGCCAAAAATCTGACTGTTTATGGCCAGTCTTTTAATATTGGACATTCAAAATCCTAAAGGAGAAGAAAAGGGAAAACTGCCATTCGTTTTATAATTCATGGGAACTTTATACCTATTTATCTCTCCTAATTATAGAAATATAAGCAAAGAAACAGAAATTTAGGATTCAATTTAACGAGTCATAAACAATATCGCTAGTATCAGTCCATTACCGATAACAATACTTTATTAACACAGTCCAACGGTGTATTTTTTTATTACAATTTTTTTTGTTGGATCCTAAAACTATTTAGAGAATGTTTTTTTAGAAGGTGGACTTGCCCTTTAACGGTTTATAAGTAGTTGCAAGCCAGGATATTGGAAGACGAATGATAGAGTGCCACAGCCTTTTGATAGCTCCTACTGGTGACACAGCTCTTCCCCTCTGACACATTCCCAGGAGAGCTGTCAGTGTACCTGTGTACCAGCATGCAGTCATTCATCTGCTGGGTATTGGAGCTTGTAAGTAGAAGTGGGGTAATTTCTTTCATCTCCCTAGCACAGGGATGCTCAACCCAGCCGACGCTGGGGGCCGCACTGCGCACTGTGAGCGGGCGGTGTGGAGAAGCTCCACCTCTGACCTGCCTGGTAACGCCCCCGGCCCTTTCCACGCCCACGCCTCCGTGCAGGCCATGGAAGAAATGCGGCTGAACCGTGGGTTTGGCATCACTGCCCTTGCAAATATAGATTTATTTTATATTTTAAACAAGCCAGAAATTTGTTTAGTGCCCCTTTAAACTTCAGAAATCTTTCCCATTACATGCTATTTTGTTGCAGCTACTCCAACAGCAGTCTCCCAGGTAAACAAGTCCGTTTAAAAGTCAAACAGGGAGATGCAATATCCCACGCTACTGAGAAAATAAGCGCTAAACTCAGGCTAACCTATGTACTAACGTCTTAAACGTTTTGCACTGCCTGCACCATGTCTCAAATTTTTTTTCTTTACGCAGCGAAAAGCGACGCAATAAATTGTGTAGTGTTATAAAATCCTTACCTTACACCTCTGCTCCTTATGGTTCTGAAGTGTCTGTTCAAAGTAAAAAAAAAACTGAAGATTAGTAGCTGTCAGTGAACCTTCTGGTCCCTTCTGGTCCCTAAGTAGAGACGATATGTCTTCAATTAATACAACAGGAACGAAGACTTAAAACTTACCACAATCCATGCTCCTCCAGTGCTTCTGTTGCACACATTTACCAAATAACTCCAAAAGTGCAAGAGGGTGGGGGTAATCAGAGTGTTTAATGAAGATTAATAAATCTGAAAAGAAATGGAGGACAGCGTTCACTCTGATGGGAACTGGTGCAACTGTAAAATGTACTTATATAACATAAAATAACATTACACTTAGATTACTTATTAGATTACTTAAAATACACACTGGGCAAAATACAGTATAAATATAATGCAGCTATATCAGTGTAAACCATATATCTCTATACAGGAAAAACTTGCATGTAATTATCTAGGCTGTTCTGTAGAATCATTACCATATGTAGAAACATTATCTTATCAGTTAACACAAAAGCAATAAGATGGAGCTGATCCACCAATATATTTATTAAAACAAACTTTGGATTAAGTTTCTTCCTACCTGCAAATAAATGGAGGACAGCTTTCACTCTGATGGGAACTGGTGCAACTGTAAAATGTTCCCACCAGAAACAGCTACTATGATTTTCCTTTCCACTGACAGTGCAGTGGGAATGCAGGGGAAATGTGTCCTCGTTGCACACTATCTGCATTATACTATAAGGGAGATTATCATTATAAATCTACTGTAAACTAACATTAAATAAACAATATTTATCATGGGGATGTCATTTAGACACACTTTACACTTCCTCTGACAGGTCCTGACAACATCTACGCTGTATACGCAAGCAAACATAGTGCAAGGGAGCGTTGATCAGGAGCTTAGTGTGACCTTAGTCTAAATGTTTGGGCCATTCTTTTATTAAAACATTTTTGGGCGACATGTTTCTATTAGGGTAAGCAGGCTCAGTAATCACAATGAGGCAGCATCATATTTCCCCCCATACAATTCACACATTCCAGTTAAAGCAAAACTGCACACACCAGAAGAATTAATGATAATAAGGCACTTGATTGGCAGCTGAAATGTAAAAAGGGTCCAGATTGGAAAATAAATAGGTGGCAAATCAACAAATAAATGGAACAGAGATATTTGGGAAGAAGTATAGTTTCCATTAAAGGGCATGTCCACCCCCAAAACTGAAATTTAACCTCATACTGGCCCCACTGTGTAGTGTACAAAAATCCTTATCTTACATCTCTGCTCCAAACAATTCTCCTGCTATGCCCCTCCAAAGCCAGGAAAACTGCAGTGTAGAAGCTCCCAGTGACTCATCCTGCGCTTGTCTCTGCCTCAACCTCGACAAGGTTTGAGGCATGCGCAGGAGAGTCCTCCCCCCCTTCCTCCCGTTTTTCTCTCCCTCCCCCAAGCTCTAAACCCCTTGTATATAATGTAGGTATAGGTCCCCCAGCCCCAACCACTATAATAGAATTTAGAGAAAGTCCCCCTGATAGTTACTTACTTTACCACTCTCCCCCGGTGAGTGTCCCCGATTGGCTGCCTCTCAGCCAATCAGGGACGCGGCTACCGGTCCCGGCCCCTGCTTGCAGTTCCGTGCAAGCAGAGGGCCGGGGAGTGCAGTGGAAGAGAGAGGTAAGGTAAGTTAAGATCGGGGGACTTTCTCAAATTTCTATTATGGCGGCTGGGGCTAGGGGAGCAATACCTACATTATATAAAAAGTTGTAAAAAGGGGTGGACATGCCCTTTAAAGGGCAATTAATTTTTTTTTTTAGTATAGATGCCCCAGTGGGGGGGGGGGCGTATTTTTTTTATCCCAAGGACCTTAACCTGCCCATTCAGCAATTTGTCCATGCATTCATAAATGCTTCTAAAATACCGACGTCCTGTTTGTAGGCCCCCTAATAATGTCCGTTATGGTCTTGCCCTTGACCCAGCGCCTGGGTTGATTCAGTTGCTCAGTAGATATCTGAGCATGTTTGACCCATCCAACAGCCAATCAGTAGAAGTTACTGTTAGGAACATTCCAAGGTAGTTGAAGGGTTCATATTATCCGCCATTTGCTTTATACATAGCTTACCATTATAGCACCCATTTTGTATTAGCTGCCTTCGTTTTTATTTAACTTTACAGCTTTACCTTACAGTATGTTTTTGTTTTAGATTACAGTATATCTTAGCATAAGTTTCCTGGTGTTCTTTCTCACTACCATGTACTTTCCACTCCCATGAGATAACATAGACTTTTAATGTACTCCCAGCAAATTCAAGGTATCTAACCTTTTAGTACAATGGATGTAGTATCATCATGAAGGAACAGTGTGAAACGTCACTAATTTCTCTAAATACGAACACATCTGTATTTTTTGATTTCTTATGAATCATGTGACTATGTGCTAGTTACGTCTATATAATCCTGAGTGCTGCACAATAAAGTAGAGAGATGGACTTGCCAGACTCCTTGTCTTTTTCCTTTCCTAAATCACTCTCCAGGGGCTCCGACTGGATCATCTGAGGCTCACTAGTCTGCAGGGTAGATGTGGATACTTAGATACATCTGATACAACTGACCAGTTCCCTACAGTAGAGTGCATTCTAAAAAGATGAAGGACCATTACAGAACCTGAAATGGCAGCTCACTAATGTCAACAGTAAGGCACGGTAAAGGGGATAAAATCAACAGATTTTTCAAAATGAAAGAGATGTTGAATAACTAGATGCGTATAAAAAATAGAATTATATTTTCCACTGAACTTTTTCTTTAACCTTTCAGGAAAACTAACAGTTAGCCTTCTAGAATGTTGGGATCCCTAGGGTATGTGGAGAATGTTACTGCAGTTAGAAAAGAGAAAAAATGTCTGTGAGGAGTTACAAGACCACGATACCTATTGTACATTAAGAATGGAAGGAAATTGCTTATCAGCTTCCATCAGTTATTAGACCAGGGCAAACGATCCTTGTGTTTGCATAATAACCCTTATTGACTAAATCAGAAGTATCCAACCATTGGCCCTCCAGACAGTTAAAAACTGCAACTCCCAGCATTCCATGGTTGCACTCGACATCAGCAGAGGTTGGTTCAATCCAAAGTAGTCCCAGTTTAAATAAAAGACATTTTTTATTTTTAAATGGCAGTCCCCTCGATTTCATATTTTTATTCTATAGTTCACAGATCAAGTTTGCTAATTCCAGACTCTTTATATATATCTACTATATTAATTATACTGTAATTCTGCCTGTACGACAATACTGCACGTAACAGGAAGTCCAAAGGTGCATGCACATGTTAATTTAACAGCATTCCTTTATATGCTGGTCAATGACACGTTTCACCCTTCTCATTAAAGTTCTTATTTTGTAGCCAACACCGGACATCTTAGCCTACGCTCTTCCTAATGTAGTTAACACCCGGACACTAATCCACAGGAAATTGAGATCCATTAGAGCTTCTATTTTTTTACAACCCCTAGTTAAAGGGCATGTCCACCCCCCAAACTAAAATTTCACCCACTACTGGCCCCACTGTACAATTTTTAAAAAATCCTTACCTTACACCCCGGCTCCTTATGGTTCTCCTTTAGTGTCCAGGAAACTGTAGGGTAGGAGCTGTCTTCCTGTCCAAAAGGTTGCTGCCTCTGCTCTGTCCTCTCAGTTGCTGTTGGCATGTGCAGAGGAGCCCTTTCCCCCCTCCCGATCCCTCCATGGCTGTGGATCATCCAGCGTATAATCCTTTATATATCGTGCAGTCCATGCCCTCCCACCCCCAACCGCTTTATTGGAATGTAAAAAAATGATTCAAAACTCTACTTACAGATCCTCCCTCCCACAGCGTTCTGTATTGAAGGCAGCCATGGCTGTGACCATGGCCTGCAAAATATTAGTTAGTAATGAGGGTGAAGATGCCCTTTAATGTGTTTGAGACATTGTTGGAAAACAAGCAGGTTTGTGCCAAAGCTAAATATTATTACTCAGAATGTCTTCCTGAGTGTGCAACAAACATTTTGCTTTTTTCAAAAAAATCCTTCCTAAATATAAATATTTTTTAAAGAATGGTATTAAGGTCAGTGTGTTGTTTAATGTTTATACAACTGCAGGAATACCTTAGGGCTTGGCTGCTACTTGGGGACCTGCACTTCTATAGCAGTTCATAGAGATTTAAATTAATTCAGACATTTGCTTTTGCAGTTTTTTGGGTTTTTTATATACCTTTATTTTTACTTGTACAAATTCTATTTTTATTTATTGTGGTGAATTCTCTGTTCTTTTGAAGTTTACACAACTGTATCTTCTATCAACTTAATTAAATTTTTCAAAGCACCATCCATGTTTTTAAATTATAATGGCAACATACTCAATAAAAATCAAAGATTTTTAGGGTTATTGTGTTGCCATGACAACATCATATGTTTGTCCTGTGACATCACAGTGCCTGGTGATATAAAACCAGAGATATCTTAACATTTCATCATTCACAATCTGACCCACCATGGAGAGTGACAGAAAAAAAATGTGGGTTATTTTTTTCCTACTGATTAGCTTTACTGCGACTTTTCAAAGTACAGTAATTATTTTATATAAATATACTCACAAATGGATATATTAGGTAGAAATGAAAGCAAAATGGTATTTAATATATTTGTTTGCAGACGGAAATACATTATTATATATGGTCTGATATGTTATATTATGTTGTGTTATTATGTTATATCATACATATCTGAGATAATGTTTTTTCATGGCAGTTAATTATGAAGAAATCGTAGATGAGAATTTTGAAATTGTTCAGAGATTAGTGACAGGTAAGATTGTAACTGAATATTTTTATACACTCCATGTTTTTCCTGTGCATATTTCTATGTGTATTGTGAATATTACATGATGTCTGCATATATTACACCTGTAAATAACAATGTAAAATGCCCATACACTACATTCTAGTAACCTTAATGTTCTAATCTAATTATTCTCTAGCGTATTCATTAGTAATATTTATATTGCTTTTATTAATTCTCTTTCTGGGACAGTCGGCGAATCTTCCAGAAAGCTAAAAGCAAATTTAGGTAAATTCTTTTCTTTATGTTCTAAGTAGGATGATTACATATATCTGGTGTCTGGTATAAGTGTAGAGAGATAAATCTTTCATTGTTAATGAGGTAGTTTTGTAATGTATAGTTGTATGAAAAAATCTTCTGATAATACTGTAGCTTTTATACCAGGAAGTATTACCCCCCAACCCCCAGGTTCGTTATAATCTTACTTTCACCCGGCACTCCCACAATGAGGAATGACAGTTTATAAAAACGCAATTCCTCAGTGTAGTTCCCCCCTTCTCTGATCATGTTGCGAGCTGGTTTAGAATGTGCCAGGTGCGTAACAGCAGGGGCCCCCACGCAGCATTGGAGACTGACACACACCTTTCCCCTAAGGCTTGATTGCCCGCATCTCTACTTCATAAGAGCAGCTGTATCTGATCCTGGGTCATCTGGGAAAGATATCTGCAGACCCTCTTACTTCCCGGGCCCCCCTACAGTTGTGGGCCCTGTGGGCCCTATTGTTATGCCATGGAAACAAACCCTGCTCCTGAGTAACCACTCGATCAGGAATGGTAGTCAGCAAATGGCTGTGACATCACAGTCAATTCCATGACTGACAGGGAAGCAAGGAAGCATAGAGGAGACCGGTGAGGGATCATGTTTGTGTAAGTTGAAATTCCTCATTGTAGGAGCGTCAGGGTAAAGGTAAGAATATAACTAACCTGGGGTTTTGGGGGGATAATCATTTTGAATAGGAAAAGATATTTTGATGCTGCAGTTACCCTTTCATTACATAAGGCCACAATCCATGTAATACAGGTCATAGAACTCTGGGATGGGAATAGTAATATCCTAATATAATACGTTATTATCAGCACAAGTTGTAATGAACAGTTGACAACAATGTCATACCTAAGCACCAATTATAAGTGGTGACATAGCTAAGCATGGCATTGTTTATAGGAAATTTAGTTTACAAGCTATTCATGGCTCTTGTGTATTACAATAAGATTACAAGATTTGCTTTTTTCTTTTTAGGTGGCGCAGCTAAAAAAACGAATGTCAAGGTTCCGGCAAAGGTTCCTGCAAAGCCTAAAAAGGTTCCAGCAAAGCCTGAAAAGACTACAACGGGTAAATAATTTCAACATTTAGGATTTTAACTCATAGTTAAAAGAAATAGTACTCGTATTTTCGATATCACTTCAATCTATTGCGACTGGTGATGTGAGGTTTCATTGTCTGGCATTGTGAAAATGTTCTGGAAAGAAATAACAAAGGGCAATTTCCCTTATAATAGTAAGTACACACAGGCAGCATTATTGTACTGGGAACAGATATTTGCTGCAACTGATCTCAAAATATATATAACAAGGTATGACAGGGTTCCTTTTGTTTTCCATACTCAATAGCCATTCTTCTTACTGTTAATACATATTGGATGTTCTTAGAACTTTTGTAATAAAGGTTTAGATTTCTGATAGTTGAAGGTAACAAAATGGCAGCTTCCTGTCATCTAGACAGAAGGAAACAAAATGGCAGCTTCCTGTCATCTAGACAGAAGGAAACAAAATGGCAGTTTCCTGTCATCTAGACATAAGTAAGAATTGAATGCTCAATGCAAACAGTTAGCTAGTTCTTTACAGTTCACAACACCGATTTAAATATTTCCAAAAATGAATTGTTTTCCCTAATTGTGATTGTCTGTTATCATTAGCAGAAGAGATTAAGAAGAAATGATGCAGAAGGTTTTCATAATCTGCGGTGCTACTGTTGGAGCCTTTATCATCGCCATGGCCATAGTCATCTTTGTCTTTGTGAGGAAAATCAGAGCTATGTAGGTATTGGTTTAAAGGACTTTTAGTATCACCTCTTAGTCCAACAATGACATTTATGCATGTTAACGTTTTATTACAGGAAAAAACAAATAGATGATTTGAGCCGTGCTGAAAATGGCGATCTAGGAAAGGGCGAGAGTGTAGAAAGTTATAATGAAGAAGCTGAAGAGGAAGATGTTTAATAGAAGAAAGTAAGTAACTTCATTCATAATTCTGACTAGTGAAGAGTGTGCAACCTGTATGGACATAAAGTGAGAAGAGCAGGGGGCAGTAAAGTGGTGGGTAGAAAATGGACAGGTAAGGAGAAGGATTTGGGGGGCAGTAGGGTTATCTCATCCCAGATAGTCCATTTCAACTGAATTACTGTCTTTGGTGAAGAAGAGGAGGAGGGCAGCTCAGAATTAGCGTGAATAGAGCAGTCTGACTATTTGAGCACCAAGGAGACCAACAACAGCTCTAATGCAAAGTAGGGGAAACCAAGTGCCAGGAAGGATAGGCAGGTGGTAGTGTAGGGAGAGGCGTGAACCTTTGCAGAGGAAAGAGATGGGAAGGGTCTACAGAAATTATTTTTGAAAGGGAAAGTGTAGTGGTCAGGGCTGGTGTCAGAAATATAACAAGTGGTGTGTTTTTATTTTGGGGTTGGACATGTTATCAGTATATCAGTGTGTCAATAAAGAAAGCTAAATTCCATTTTTCTTTTCTTCTCAGATTTATTGGATCTGTGCCTTTTTGGATTGGAAAAAGCTGATGTAACACCAACATTCGAAAAGGGAATTTATACATCAGTGATGGGGAAGATACAGTTTGTTATGGGACTTTGTCTTTAGGACTGACCTTACTTGATTTTTACGAGGAAGCGAGCAGGAATTTGGACTCTGACATAACTGTATTTATGGCAAGGTCCCTTGCAGCGCATTGGAAACTGGAGTTGATGTGCAATTGTTGCAGACAGACCTAGACAGATTGTTATAAGGGGCAGTAAGGTGAAGGATGAGATGTTGATAAATGTAAATCCTTTTACAGCCCGGGAATGTCTGGCAACACAAGCTACTAGCAGCTCCTCCAATATGGAAGCTGGGCCTTGTAAAAACGTGATGATCAGTGTACAAAGTGGGGTGAGATTTTAAGAGGCATCTTAAAGAAGAAAATACTCCGTTTATGACCAAGTATATATACGGTCATAGTCAAACAACCCCTCCCCCCGCCCGTATGTATTTCTCTACTTAATTCATGAAAGGCCCCTAGATCATTTTCAATGCTAATGTAGGAATGATACCATTTATTCCATTAAAAAACTTCCATGTGATAAAAGTCACAAAAAATGCCAGAATGCAGCATAAAAAACTTGTTGTTAAATGACACCAAAAACTCAATTCATCTTTTTCTGAGTATGGGCCTTTGCTGCAGCAGGTAGTGCCAGGTGTCAACAGTTCTGTCAGTATATTGTCTTCTATAAGGAGGTACAGAAAGAAGAAAATATTGTCTAAATGGAGAAGGCCTCATTTGTAATGAGCAGTGCAAGTTTGGAATCAGGTACATACAAAAGGATATCTAATAAAGGCTCAGAGAAAGGCAACTAAATAAATAAGGTCGATAGAGAAGCTATGGACTGGAGTGTCGTGGGGTTGTTTGAATGAATTGTGCTTTTTTGGGGGTACACATGTCTTTTAGTATTATAAGAGAAGACGTTTTGTCTTTAGGTCGGAAAGGGTGTTTTCAAAGTGAGAATGGGGAAATGATGTTACCCTTAAATAAAGATTTTCTTTGCTTGTTAAATGGTATTAGTTCTAGTTGATCCAGGGATTTTTCCGATTGCCATTTGGAGTCAGGAAGGAATTTTTCCCCCCTCAGTGGGTTTTTCCGCCGTCTCTGGATCAACTGTTAGGCAGGCATTATAGATAGGGTCAAAAACTATATTAGATGAATGTATGTATTTATTGTACCTGCAATACGATGTTTATATGTTACCCATAAATAAAGATTTTCTTTGCTTGTTAAATTGTATTAGTTCTAGTTGATCCAGGGATTTTTCCGATTGCCATTTGGAGTCAGGAAGGAATTTTTCCCCCCTCATTTGGGGTTTTTCGCCTTCCTCTGGATCAACTGTTAGGCAGGCATTATAGATAGGGCAAAAATTGTATTAGATGTATGTATGTATTTATTGAACCTGTAATAAATACTATGTTACTATGTAAACCATAAATAAAGATCTCCTTTGCTTGTTAAAAGTTTCTCCAGTGTCTTTTATCTTGGGTGAAAAAAATCAATTTTCATATTACCATCTACTACAGGTTTAGGGTTTACAACCTTGGCCCTCATTATATAGTGCAAAGGGCAAATATAGGGAATGGCACAGAGGGCATTTAATCTAAGTACCCAGATGGATGTGGGAATCCAATAACCAGAATATATCGGATATATATATTGTATCCTTAGTTCATATAAAGCTACGACATTGGGTAATAGATGGCTGGGGGATTAATCTGTATCAGATGCAGCCCGGGGTCTTATCATTGTTAAATTTTATTCCCCCAAAAAATCCAAACATCAAAACATATAAGGGATCCTAATCTCTGCAAATACAAATGTATTTCTCTCCTTTAGGCTGGGTACACACGGCCGGACTATTTGTCCTGACCGAGCGCTCACTGTCGGTCGCGGCAAATTTGGCCGTGGACGAATTTGCAAACAATCGATCATAAGGAACCGAACGTTCGATAGAAATTTTCCGAGGCGTCCGATTATTCGTTCGTCCGATCTGGATGAACAAACGATCGATGGAGGTCGCGGCCGGCTGCCCCCCACCAGCCAATATTTTCGGGCGACCGTCTGAAAGTGCCATGAATCGGACAGTCGGCTGAAAATATCGGCTGGTGTGTATCCAGCCTTAGTTTTACTTATTGCTAACAGCTTAAGATAAAAAGTACAAGTGATATACATTTATTGCATTGGTGGTGCAGATGGAAACCTTCCAAACCTTTCCCCTCAGTCCATTGATCTAGACCACATTATGTGACTATTTTGTACCTGATCCCTTTTGTCCTTGGTCCCAGAGTTTCAGGGTCTAAATTCCAGTCTAAATGTGGCCATACATTGGTACATTGGTATCTGTCTGCACACATGCAGTTGGGGCAGCACACATGGACCTGACCAATTGCCCATACACGGGATGGGTTCGGTCGGCTGTGCAGCCATACACGGACTAATATATACTGGAAATTTTCTGTCTTTCCTGACTGACCGTAATGCCGACTAAGGAGTGTTCATCATTATTGCGATTGGTCAGTTTCAGCCCATACACACTGGGTAAATCCCATCAATCTACCCATTATCGGCAATGTGTATGGCCGCCTTAACACGTCTTTCTTGGGGAAATAAAGGACAAACTGAAAGGGATCTTACTGGTCTACAATTTTGAAGCTGAGGATCTAAGGCTGGGTTCACACCATCAGATACTTCCGTCCGACCAACTGATAGTGACATGTATTAGTTGGTCGGCCGGAAATATCAAATAGTGTGTGTGTGGCAGGCCATGACCAAGTTCTGTCGACTGTTCGTACATATCGAGCCTGGTGGTAAATCACGGCCGATCGCACGGTTCCCTATGGAACATTTATCCACAACAAACGCTCGCTAGTAACGTTCTTCTATCCATGAGCTGACAGAACCTTTTCCCTTTAGAATGAGCCAATTGTTATTGATGTAGCATGATTCTCATATTAAGCCTTGCCCACTGTTTGTTGTGGGTCTCTTATCAAGTCCATTCTTTGTTCTTCTTAGTGAAGTTTGACTTTTCCTTTCGTCTGTAATTTCGAATGGGGTCTGCCGGTTCTCTACAGCAGACAATATTTTCTCCATAATCTCATAGAATCTTTTCTCCATCAGCTCTTGATGCAATGTAACTCTTATATTAGGATTTTCCTGCAGTTTGAATTTTGGAGATCTCTTATTCATCCCATTTTGTGGTTTTCCATCTTGTGATGCTTGTCTATCCCTTTCACCTTTTCTTGCATTCACTAAAAGACCTTTCCACGTGTCATATAGGGAATTAATAACATTCTGTCTCCTCTCCATAAGTATAGAGAACATGTTAAGTGATCTTGCTGATGAGCAGTCCATGTTCTCTCCATTACAGGACGTTCTTGTCGGAGATTAACTTAAACATTCTTCAGACATTGCTCTTTAAATTTTGGCTTCTTCAAAAAATGTCTATTCAGTCGTATCTTGGTGGAAGCTCTTAGGAAAACGCATAGACTATAAACTTCTCCAGCTTTGGGGCACATTGCGATTGTGGCTCTTGGTACATCTCACTGTTAGATGCCTTTAGGATTTAAAGGGGATGTACACCAATTTTTAACTATGTTTTGTTCAGTTTAACTGAAGAACAGGAGGGAAATAAGATATATCTTACCTCCCGTTCTTAAGGAAGTACATTTAGGGGCTAATTTAGATTTTTAAAAGATAACGTTTGGGGTATTTCCTTACTTTATATGAATTTTCTGGTTTGGGGGTGGAGATACCCTTTAAAGACCTGCAACAATTTCCTGTCCTTTTCTCTGCCTATGGATACTTTAGATCTCAATAAAAATTAGGGAGATAAGAAGGCATTAGAGCTCTGTACTGCACTGGATGAGGGAAAGAATTGGGGTTTTCTGCTGAGTTTTGCATTTTTCCTTCAGGACTCTACCCAAAAGGAAGCAGCTTTGGAGATCTGTGTGAGTGGTCGCTGGCTCAGGGCTCTTCCCGTTTACATCCTCTTGGCTCTAAAAAATGGAATTAATACACGAATGAATGATCTAATTTCCGTATTCATAAAGGGAATGGCCATACAATGTCATTAGCAAAACCTGATTGTGTTAATATTGTTTATTAAGACGTCCTGTATGGAACTCCCCAAATTGCTGCATTTCCATTTCCCACTGATCAGCGAAGGTCTTCTTCTATTCCTAGAGTCTCTCTCTAATTCTAATGGGGAGTTTGAAGGGTGGGAACAAATATTCTTTCTTGTAGACTGATCACAGAATTTATTTAGGATGTAACGCACCCAAACACTGGAACATTAAAGGGGAGATATTACAGAAATATTCTGAGGCTCTGCACATTAGGAACTATATACATTTCTATTGCAAAGGGGAGAATATTAATATAAAACAGCGAGTGTTAGGGAAAAGTAATGGTTATGTCATTTTTCTTTGTGTAAACATTTTTGCAGAGCTGTACATGATAAAGATAAGGGGATACGTGAAATCTACCCTATAAAAAATGATACTATTTTCATTTTCTCCTACTATATATACTATATTCTCTACCAGAATAAAGCAGATTTTTAGAAAAAGTAATTTTGGCCACTATATGGTCTCTTTAACGAAGGTTTACTTTGCTAAATACCCGGGGCAGGAAGGTAGGATTGATTATCCCTACCTGCCAATATGGTTTGAGGAGTGCCAGCACATCTGGTCTGGCTTTCCTGTAATAAAGACAGTGGCAAAGGCAGAGACAATGTGACAAGGAAGCAAATGAACAAAACCTGCAGAGAAGGATTAACTACGTAAATTCTATAAGTAAATATGGGATTTTGAACAGAATAAGAGGCTGACGCAATAAGTGATGCAAAAGAATGCCTGTGCTATTAATCCGCATCTACCAATCAGATGTCAGCTTTTTACTGGGTTACTGCAGGTTATAGATAACATGTGATTGGATGCTGCAGATTAATAGAAATGGCCGAAACTTGTAAGTTTTTGGATCTTGGGAAAAACCCTGAAAACAGAACATAATGTAGCAAAATAGGAAAAAAATAGGAAAAAGTGTTTATTCACCCATAACACACACAAGAGCTCTTGTGTGTGTTATGGGTGAATAAACACTTTTTCATATATTGCAACATTACACTCCGGCTGATTTTTTGGGGAATTCTGATACATTTGGCACACAGGCAAAGTGTTCAACAGTGATGTTGGAGCAGTAAATCACGACAACGGGATTGGGTTTACTATTGAGTGGATGTGTGCAGTATTCAATTAGATCCACTGGACTTGAAGTTTAGTTCTTGAAGACATTTCGCTAGTCCAGGGATTATCAATTATATTATCAAATATTCTTCCAGATGTTTAAAAACTACAACTTTCAGCATTCCTCAACTATAGAGGGAATGCTGGTTGTTGTAGTTTTCAAACAACTGGCACACAGTTTGAGAATCCCTGCACTAGTCATCTGACTGGTTCTCTCAATTCAGAATGACATGTACAAGAATCTGTCTGCCATGTACAATGCTGTTTTTACGCTTTACCCTGGCCAGTTTTGATAACACTTTGCTGTTTGCAGATTGGGACACATTCCAGTGTATTTATTGCCAACAGATTCTTGTACAAGTCATTCTGTATTGAGAGATCCAGTCAGATGACTTGCGAAATGTCTTCAAGAACTAAACTTCAAGTCCAGTTGATCTAAGTTAATCTGAATATAAACAGATATACCATGACCTGAATGAATGAATGAGATTATTCACAAGAAGATTCTTTATGGATTCCCTTATGAGTAGAAAGGTCAGATAGTGATCTAAATTACCAGATCATGATGATGCAGGATTCTAAAAATGGATCCTACAAGGATTCATCCAGGTTGATTAGCTATCAAACGACCAGATCCTCTGCAATCTCCCTAAAAATATCAATGGAATGTCTTGTATTACACAGACCTGTTGTACTGGGTGTGGACATTCCCTTTAAACTTTGTTTTAATTTTTGATACAGTTCATACAATAAAGGGACTGGGGGAGCACGTTGATCATTCTAGATTGCTGGAATTGCCCAAATGCAAGGATGGTTTTAGTGCCTTCTGTAAATAGCTTTCATTCACTGAGCAGTTTACAGAATGGAAATTGAATGGTTGGAACATTTGCTGACAATTCATACAATGTGATACATCCATTGCCACGTATAGATAGGATACAGAAATCTATACACGGTCTAGCTGTGTATGGCTAGCTTAACGTAGGCAGATATATGATTATGTTAAAGATAGTAAGTTCCATGGAAAAAGGGTGGGGTGGAGGGGTGTCAGACATTCCATTAGTGATCTGTTCTACTGCCAATATAGTCTCTCCACATGTAAGTAAGTATGAAGAAGGTGGGAGTAATAACTACTACCTCACAATGAATTGTAGAATTTTTAAAAATGTATTAGAAGAAAATTGGTTTAGTGACCCTTTCAAAAGATTACATGCAAAAGTATAGAAAATCTTTTATTTAACAATTTTATTTTACAGCACAGAAAACAGTAAATGTCCAAGTCTATATATGGAACAGAACAATCAGTCCGTTTCCTTATCAGCCCATCACTACCCCGTCAGAGCTTGCCATCTTCTTCTGAGACTTTCCCAGATGTTTCATTATTTGGCACATTCACAGAGAAAATATTTTGTTATCTGACACTTTCATCGTCTCTATAGCCATCCCATGTTCTCTGTTGTAATCGAATCTGCAATTTCTTCTGATTGTAATCTAATTCCCTTTGCCCCTTTTTTTTCTCTGTAATAATAAATCTGAAAGTGGACGCTAAGAACTGGTTAACACATTAACCCATTTATGTTTTAAACACAGAAAACAGCACGTTCAAGATCTTATAGGGGTTTCAGTTGCATAGCTTAGGGGTTAATTAGGTATTGTCCATTCATCTAAGCTATAGTTCCTTCCTCATCTCTCTTCCTGTAGGAGGAGGCCCCGCTTCCCTGGGAAAACAAGTAACTCATAACTTTTTTTGTCATTTCAGTCCAGTTATTTTTATTTTCTGCACACCCTGACAACTTTGTTTGGCCACATTGCAGTGTAAATGTCATCAGAACGGATTCTAACTACAGAGAGTCTGAGCCACAGACAACACCAACTATATGCCCAGTTGGAGGAAGCGACTTTTTCCTTTATGCTCACGATGTTGAACCTCCAAGAGAATTTGTTGTGATCACTTTTTTCAAGCACGGATTTATGGTTTTTTATACTTCATCAGAAATGATTGTTCATATTCCAATATGGCGCACGTTAGTTCTTCTATCAATATGTTTTCTCTGCAAAGGGATTTGTCAGAACTCTGCATCTTCAATGGTAAGATTCCGCAGCCAAGAAGAGGTAGCGATGCACACGACCATAGGCAAAATATCTGATGTCCCAGGCTGGAGAGTGGAGGAGAATGAAGAATTTAAGCTCATTCAGGAGCCCAAGTCTTTCCCAGTGGATGTTGGCTTAAGGGATGGAACTATTACAACAACAGGTCGTCTAGACAGAGAGGAACTCTGTAAGCCTCATGGCCATTGTCTACTTACTTTTGATGTTCTTGCAACAAAGGCTTTGTCATTGGTACACGTTGAAATCGAAGTGCTGGACATTAATGACAATGAACCAAAATTTTTAAAATCGGAGTTAGATTTGGAAATTTCAGAGAGTGCTTCTATTCGCCATCGCATACCACTGGACCGGGCCTATGATCCTGATAGTGGAAGTAATGCATTAAAAGGTTATACCCTTTCTCAAAATGAACACTTTACATTAAATGTTATTTCAAACTCCGACGGCATCAAACATCCAGAACTCTTGGTGATTAAAGAACTAGATAGAGAAATGCAATCTTCTTATGACCTAGTATTAACAGCAATTGATGGTGGGGTTCCACAGAAATCTGGCACCACCCTAGTCAGAATTAATGTCCTGGACTCTAATGATAACAGCCCTACCTTCACAGAAAGTTCTGTTATACTTGAAGTCTCTGAAGACACTTTACCTGGCACACTCCTTCTCGACCTCACAGCTACTGACCCTGACCAAGGACCAAATGGAGAAATAGAATTTTCATTTAGCAAGCATACTCCACGCCATGTCCTCAGCATGTTCAGCATTGACCCTAAAAAGGGTGAGATAACCCTGAAGCAATCCTTAGACCATGAAGACAGGCGTTCTTTTGAACTAAATGTTCAAGCAAATGATTTGGGTCCTAATCCAATCCCAACTCACTGCAAGGTGCTTATCAAAGTTGTGGATATTAACGACCATGCACCTGATATACAAGTTAAGTGGGCTTCACAAGATTCCCATGAAATAATGGTCTCCGAATCTGTTCCTTTGGGCAGTTTTGTTGCACTGGTAATGGCCAATGACCCCGATTCTGGAACAAATGGACAAGTGGATTGCCATCTTATCCAAGAATATACCCACTTTAAATTACAGAGAACTAACGGTAATAGTTACATTTTGTTAACCAATGCCATTCTGGATAGAGAGAAATGGGAAGAATATAATCTAACCATACAGGCAGAAGATCAAGGAATTCCATCATTTTCCACAAAAAAATCATTGAAAATCCGTGTCACTGATGCCAATGACAATTATCCTGTCTTTGAGAGACTCAGTTATCAGGTTTCCTTGGATGAAAACAATGTCCCTAACACTCATCTCCTTACTGTACATGCCTTGGATTGTGACAGAGATGCCAATTCTGAAGTAACATATAGTATAGTTGACTCTTTTGTCTCAGGATCACCAATCTCAACCTTTGTGTCAATACATTCGGCTACTGGGGAAATATATGCTCTTCAACCTCTAGACTATGAGAAAATAAAGGTAATTAATTTCTACATCAAAGCAGAAGACAATGGCAGCCCTAGACTTAGCAGCAATGCTTCAGTTCGAGTTTCTTTGAGAGACCTAAATGATAACAGCCCAATAATCGTACAACCACCACTCAAGAGAGGCTATGCAAGTATCACGGTCCTGGTTAATGCAGAAACAGGCCTTCCCCTGTCCTCAATGGAGGTAAATAATATTCCTGCACTCACACATCCCACACCAGATAAGATTTTAGGTACACATAATAGTTTAACTACAGAAAATCACAATATATACCCAGTTCTTCAGGTCGTAGCCAAAGATGCAGATTCAGATCACAATGCTAAGCTAGTCTATGAGTTAGGAGATAGTAATCATGGATTGTTTTCAATAGATAATTACCTAGGGCAAATATTTGTTAATACAACTAATGCCAGCAACCTCATAGGAAGTACTTTGGAGCTGCAAATATATGTTAAAGATAATGGAGTCCCTCAGCTTGAAACAAAAGCAAATCTAAAGGTTCTGTTTGGCAGCCACCTTGACCACTTGAAAAATTCAGCATCTGGATTTGGCGGAGGATTAAGCATTTCAATGGTAATTGTTATCTGTTTGGCATGTCTTCTGGCTGCCTCCCTTCTAGTTTTAGCTCTGCTAATGTCTTTTTGCAGAGTGGACAGAAAAGACAATAGAGCTTACAATTGTAGGGAAGAAGAATCTGCATACACACATCAGCCAAGAAGGCCTCAGAGACAAATCCATAAAGCTGATATCCATGTAGTCCCTGTGATAAGAGGAAGACAGCAGCATCCTGGCTCCCCAGATGATAGCAAAGAAACACTGGATGATGATGTGCTCCATACTCCATTTCATCTCACACCGACACTTTACCGCACTCTTAGAAATCAACATAACCACGAAGTCCTCAATGAAGATGTGCAAGATGCTGAACAGTCATTTTCTTTGCCTCCTTCTGTATGTAGAACTCTGCAATATCAGAGGCAAAGAAGTTGCTCAAGGGAGAATCTTCAGGACTTCCACAGTACTCTTCCTGCCCCATCTAAAACCTTAAAGAACCCAGGAAGCCCTTGGGTGGGACTTGCTGGTCCCCCTAGCTGTTCAGAACCACTGCTATACAATAAGAGAGATGCATTACCTGCCACTTCCCCAACACTAAGAAGGCAAAGAAATGAAAAGGAATCATCACGTGAACAGATTTTGAGGAGCCTGGTGCGATTATCTATGGCGGCTTTAGCAGAAAAGGAAGCAGTAGAACTAACCATGCAATCACCACATGTGCAGGTAAGTCTTAAACTACCACCTGATGTAAAAAAGACAGAGATACCGTAATATATTAAAGGGACTTTTTTGGTTAATTATAGTGGTGGTAAAATTGTTTCAGCCTTGTTGGAGTGGAGAGCGCACACACAATACTATAATAACCAATATTTTGTGATTATTATTACAACAGTGTTTTTTTCTGTTTTTATATAAAATAAGTAAAGACACCAAAATCCTACTACATTGTCATGCCCATCCTGTAATTCCCACTTCCCATATTAATTGTAAATTAAGATTAAAAAAAATAATACTTAGGAAATTACTTTTATGTTCTTTATTGTAATTGGATGTAGTATAAAACAACCCCCTCAACCTGATAAGTCTCTGAATTATTTTTATGGGATCATGTAGACCTGACAGTTTCATTCTACATGTTTTTGATTACAGTCACATGATCAGTGACAAAGCATAATGGCTATATTGAGCATATAATACATAAGGCAAGTCATTTTCAATGGGGAGGTACAGTGGTGAGATTCTATATTACAGTCACTGAGTGAGGTCATGGAGTGACTTCCAGTATTCTACTGCCCCTCTACCTGTCTCTCCCCCTCCCTGTATTAGTAATTTATATAGGCCCTGTTTATTGTTGACAGACAATATTCAGTCATTCTTTTTATTTTCAATAGTAACATTAATTAAAATAATAAATGACTAATACAGGGAAGGGGAGAGACAGTGGAAGGCTAGGGGGAGACTGTGTCTGTGCTGGGTTTATTTTTTTGACTGGCCTTATGTATTATAAGAAATAATACGCTACCTATAGTGTAATATATGGATTTTCTTCACCTCGGAGTTCCATGACCTGTATAAAAGAACTCGGCCTGCGGTCTTGTGCCTCTATATGGACTCCTTGGTGGTGTAATATCCCTATATTACACTATGGCTAGTGCATTATCCCTTATACTATAAACTGTTGCTCTGTCACAGCTCAACAAACTAAACAAAATATTCTGTTGGAACAAATGATAGCAAATAGTCACTGTATATTAACATTCACACTTATTATTTTTCTATAATTATAACACCTTCAAATGGTCACATACCATAAAATATTATTGTAGCATTAATAAAGGAACATTGCATCTTCTGTTCAGCCACTCAAAAGAATACAAGAATAGTCAATGTTCAGGATTGCATTATGGGGCTAATACAATAAGAGTTGCTGTTGTGCTATTAATCTGCAGCAACCACTAAAAAAACAATATCATAACAATATCATCCAGGCGTTTCTGGTTGTAACAAGATCAGGCCCAGTTATGATGTTCATGTACCTTATCTGCTAACAAATACATCATCCTAAAGAAGGACTAAACAAGGGGGCTCTCTGCTTGATGAATTATCTTTAATGATGGAGATTACCATATATACTCAAGTATAAGTCGAATTTTTCAGGCTTTAAAGTTAGCCTGAAAACCTAACCTCGACTTATACTCGAGTCAAGTCCTAATATAGATCCAAATTCTGCAATTGCGGATAGTAACCAGTAGGTGGTGCTGTGTTAACCTGCATAGAAAGTTACAGGAGCTTATCTGCCTTTACACTTCCTGCTTTCTGAAGTCTGGCTGCTGGACTCACTCAGCACTGTCACTGCTCAACTGGATGCTGTAAATCTGATGGGTCTCCTCAGTTTGGGGCAAAAAACAGCTGCTAGTTCAGTGCAAATGACAGCTTGAAATTACAACTCTCAGGTGACATTTTTAACTATTGGGGTCAGAGAGTCCTTTACTATATGGGGGTCAGATTGCCCTTTACTATATGGGGTGAGAGGGCCCTTTACTATATGGGGGTCAGGAGAATTGTAAATGATGGTAAGTTTAATTAAAAGATTACTGAACCTTGCCACTCCACATGTTTAGAAACTGCAACTCCCAGCAACAAAACATGCTGGGAGTTGTAGTTTCCAAATATCTGGAGTGCCAAGGAATTGGATGATTTCTGGTACTGGATTTGGCTATTACTGTATGGGATTCATGTATGGGAATTCTGCTGTCCATTTAAAGGGCAACTTAAGCCACAAAACAATACTGAATCAGAAGGCAGTAGTGGTCATAATTTCTACCCTTGGCTTATACTGGAGTCAATCAGTTTTTATAAATTTTTCAGGTAAAAATAGGTACCTCAGCTTATACTCGGATCGACTTATACTCGCGGGTATATGTTTAGTTCTCCTTCCTAGTCATTAATCAAGACTGATTTTTCTATTTTTTGCCCCCTCACATGGTTCATTAACGTCTCGGTGTAATTCAGCATTTTTTTTCAGGTTTAAACTGAAGGTTTAGTTTGTACGTGAAACTCCAGGAAGTAAACAGGTGTAAATTTTACTCTACAGTCGACAATAAAAATAAAATGCCCCTTTAGTGCAAATTTTTTCACAATTTGGCATTTTAAACGAGTATTAACCATTAAAACAAGAACCTAATCCCACCCCCGCATTCTAAAATTTTCAACTCACCCAAGACAATCTTCCCTCCAGTACCTCCGTATGTTTCCCAATGCTGATGGCCACCTTCTTTACCCAGCCTGGTCAAAGGACAACTATAATGTAAAATGTAACTGAATTTAAAAATGAAAAGTACGTGGGAAAAGGAGGTAGGATTGATTATTCCTACCTCCCAATATTGTTTTGTTGAGGAGCTACGCCACATATAGTTTTTACACTTCAGGTTAGTCCTGGACTTTCCTGTCTTAAAGATAGTGCTGAAGCTAGGAAGAAGCCTGGAAAAAGCAGTACTCTTTGTGTTGGCTCTCCTCCCAGAAATTATATTGGGAGGTAGGAACTACCAATCCTACCTCCGTGCCCCAGGTACTTTTCATTTTTATCAAGTTTTTTAAAATAAACTTTATATGCACTATAGTTCTCCTTTAAGAACACGCTATGTGGGGCACTTCACAGTTGCAGTAATTAGGATGGTAAAGGGGTCATGCATAATAATGAACTACACAGTCACCTCTACACTGGGTACTGGAATTGTTTTAGGAAGGGAAGAATAACAGCTACGGCTTTCAGAAATCACATAATGTAAGGGCCTACTCAACATTTCATCTCTCATTTTGTTCACTCATTTCCTCAAATGTCACTTCTTCTGAATAATTGGGTAATTTCTAACTCTGTCCCTTCAGTTATAAATAATTCTCCGTGTCTTAATAAAGAATTCACTTTGTATTTATAGAAAAATGGGTTACCCTAGTATGATAATAGGCTAGTCTGACCCTTTGAGTTCAATAATGTGCACCCCACCTCATATTAATTATACAATAGAAAGAATATAAGTCCATAATGCTACTTTTCAACTGGTGTTAATCGTGAGTGGTTCCATATGATTGCAGCTAGAGAATCGCTACATGTAGCGTCTCTCTAGCGGCAACTGTCCAGGGAACATTGTAGCCGAGAGCTACATTTGCATTCTGAATTCCCTTGGCCTTTCTAAAGTAAATGAGCTAAAGAGTCATTTTTGATTGGTCAGCTCAAGGGTGGACACCCTGAATAGCCCAGTTCTTCAAACTATGTAAAAGGCACACAAACTATTTCTTACTTCCAATTGGTCAATTAAGGCTGATTAAGTACCAACAAATTTGTGAGGCACCAAATCAGTCAGCTAAATGCTGAAACTCCTTTCCCATAAGGAGAAATCTGAATAGCCAATGGGCCGGACAAAAACCCTCCATTTTACCAAACTGTGATCTGATTGCTGGTGCCATTACCAATACCATAAACTGCTGCTTATATGGAACAATTGTAGATTATTTAAATTTGCATTTTAACGTTTTATAATTCAAGGTGTTTTGTTTTTCTTTTCACAGCAAATTTCAGAGCTACTTTCTTTGCTCCACAAAGGACAAGTTCATCCTAAGACTCTTCACAGAGGGAACAAATACTCATCTAAAGCCAATAGGTAACATTTACAGCATTTACTCCTGACTAATAATTCAGCCCAATCAACAGAAATATCAACTGTGGCCATCAATCGGGTCAAGGTATTGCATCAGTGGTGAGGGAAGGAGGTGGTGTTTGGGAGTAATTGTATTGAAAGTTATTACTGACACACTGATATATCGTTGGCTAGGGATTGCTTGGCTAATATCCAATGATATTAATAACATGACTGTGTTAAATCCAACAAATCAATTACCAACAATTCCCAATCCCAATTCATTCTTTACATTTTCTTGTTAAGATCTACTGGGCAAGAAGTCGACTGGCAGAGCACAAAGGACAGTGGCAATGGGGAGAGTGAAGCAGGAGACTTGGACTTCGATTTGGATCCCGGGGTAGACTTTCCTGGCAGTCAGCACATATTAGAGGGCAGCTTGGAGACAATGTTGTTGGGGACCTCTAGTGGTGAGTGCAGCTTTAGTAGATTACAAAACACTTCATATATTCCTATGGTTAATTAACTTAAATGGGCATTACAAGTGAATTACTCTGATCTTTTTTTATATGCTCTCCCTGATTGACTTAAAATATTATTAAAGTAATAGTTTACTTGAAAAGTGAACTATTCCTTTAATGTATTGATTGAAGAATGGAAGGTAAGCTCCTTAACCTCCCACTCTTCAATCAATTGACCAGAAGCCATGGACAAATATAGAAGATATTTACCTTACACGCCATCCTCTACAGCAGAATTGAAAATTCCTGACCGCTACCTGTTTTCGATTAACTATAGCGCACATTATCGCGCATACGTGATATAGGTAATCTGAACCAGGAAGCGGTCAGTGCCTGTCAGTGCTGCTGTGGGGGATCGCATGCAAGGTAAATATCTTCTTTCTTCATCCATCGCTTCTGGTCAATTGGTTGAGGAACAGAAGGTGTGGCCGTGCCCTTACTAGATTTAACGTTTGATCATTGAATCTAATGTCTAAATACTGACTAATCTATCTGTGATCTTACCTCTTGATGTTCCGGGTCCTGGCCCAGTCATTTGGCCAAAGCCAATAGCAAAAATGATTAGGGTAGGCAGTTGCATGAATGTCAGTCAAACATTGCAGGAATATAGGGAGGTAAAAATCCCAGTGCATGGACAGAGTAAGTCTACCTAAATATTATCATGATTAGCAGCAAAAGTATGGTCAGACGTCGTTCGCACCCAGCCCAGGAAACCATCCAATATTTTGGCCTGATAAACCAATACACTGAAATGTCGGTCACTGAAATAATGTATGGTGTGTACCCAGCTTAAATATAAATCTATTTCTCTTATTTGGGTCTGCCAAGTCTCCACTGGGGACAGAGTTTATAATGTATGTGGACACGCAGTCGGGACCTGCTAGAAAAACAGCGGGAGACCTGGTTAGTTCCTTCACTTTGTTCCTGGCTCCTGAACGTTTTATTGAAGAACGGGAGGCAAGACATAGCTCCTTTACCTCCCATTCTTCACTTAAACTGAAAACCCGAAATACCATTTCCCCATTGGAGATGCCCTTTAAGTTTATTAATATAGACTATTTAAACTTGTTACGAAGGAATGTAACAGAGGGTTGCACTCCAAAATAAACTTAATTTATTGAAGACCACACATGCCCTTTAAACAAAGGGTACAGGTACTTTTTAGAAAAGAGAACAGGGACACAATTTTTTGAAGAGTATTTTATTGTATATTTTACAGCACTTATCTCATTCTATATCATATTTATTAGCACATATTTCACTAAATGGTTACTTTCATTGTGCTTTTACTAATGTATTAATGTTTTTAATGATTATATCGTTAAATCTTATGTACAACTGAATTGGATTAGATTAGCACTTTATTGTGTATAGTATAGTATTTGAGGTTGAATAGTCATACGTCCATCCAGTCCAACCCATCTAGCAATATCCTCATTTCCTGCCTAACTGTTATATGTATCAGCATTTACTTTTATGTTTGTACACTTTGCACTTCTTCCTGGCCGCAACTGACTCCTCCCACTTTTGGGGTTGGACATCAGATTAGGCAAGGCTTTTTATTCCCTGTACACTGTTGCACTAACATCACCTGAAGAAGGAGGCATGTAACTGCCAAAACTTTTTGAGATGAGTGTGTGTGGTCTTCAATAAATTAAGTTTCTTTGGGAGTGCAACCCTCGGTTCCATTTCTTCGTATATTGTGGTTCCTAAGGGAGGACTGTTTTGAGGTGTCTGCACCCACCTGTTGGGATAGAGTACACTTTCATTTGTTTGCTCGAGTGGATTGTATTTAAACTTCTTAACCTATCCCTCTGCTGTAACAAATGATGATGTACAGACTTTCTTTTGGAGCCTGCTATTGGCCAACGTTCATTTTATTAACTTATGCTACCGAATCAAAAACAACCGAGTAATTATATCTGTATTATGGTCTGTGTGGCAGGTCCAGAAAACAATCGGCTGTGTGATTTAGACCCAGGATGGATCGCCAGACTTTCCTTGCCTGTAAACAACAACTACAAGGATAATATTTTCACACCAAATGTTCAAATGACTCAACAGCTTCCTATAACTGCAGAAGAGAGAGAGGAACTCAGAACCTTCCTGACATTTGGAAAACCTTCAGATGGTTCCCAAGACAATAGACTTGCCAGTACCTTCCTTTCTGAAATGAGTTCCTTATTTGAGATGCTGCTGAGCCAAAAAGCCAATTCTCATGGTGAACCAGCATCTGAGGTTCTTATGAGACTTTCAGCTTGTAATAAGACCTTGGCAGCAGAAAGCAGTAGAATTGATGACATCAGAAATTAGATAAATCTGGGTGGAGGCTGTGATGGAGGATTTGGCACGAAGAAGCTTTCCTACAGTGTTTCCCTATATGCATAGCATACAGTTAATCCAAGCTTTTAAATTTAACTTATAAGTCGCCTTTTCCAAAGAACAGTGAATAGTAGACACACCGTAACAAGTTGTGCTAGAAAGTAGTGTCAACTGTTTCAGTTCATCATTAACAAGTTGGCTTGGTCAATGGAAGAGCAGATTTTTTGGGGTATAATTCTGGCCGTACACTAGTTAGACATTAAATAGATTAGACTGTTCTTCTGACAATACTGAGAAGTTCCTGTCTGGCCCACAATTTTTTTAATCAAAAGTGGAATTCAAAAAACAATGAGTCAGGTGTTTCTACGGACATTGCATTGAAGGTAGATCCGTGAGGTTTTAGCGACCGTTTTGTTTGGCCAGTGGCCCAAGATTTCAGTGCTTATCTAAAATGTATGAATTGGAACTGCTAAAAAAACAGCACAGTATTATGGAGCTTGTAATCAACATCAGCCATCTTGCTATGTGGAAAAAGCACTTAAAGGGCATTTACAATGGTGTTTTTGTTATTTTCTTATTTATCTTTTATTTGATGTTATAGTGTCAAAATTGCTTGAAAGGAAACTAGACCCACAAATACTTGTCTATTTAGCATGCTGTATGAATTTCTAGATTTTCTTTAAACAACTCCCAGCATTCCCATGCTTCCCTCTGTGATCAGTGTATGAAGGAAGCTGTAGTTTTCACATGGAGAGCACCCCCCACCCTCTGATATCTTGCCAAAACGTGGATTAATATTAATGAATATTCTGTTCAACTATTGCAAATATCGGAGTCTGAGGCATATTTCCTAAAGGGCATGTCCACCCCCAAAACTATAATTTAACCCACTACTGGCCCCACTGTGTAGTGTAATAAAAAATCCTGCTCCAAATGGATGCCCTGCTATGCCCCTCCAAAGTCCAGAAAACTGGCCACCAGGAGCCTGGCAGAGTCCATATAGGACTCTGCCTCCTGTCCCTCCTCCGGGAGAATTTTGCCGTGCGCACTGCAGCCCTCCCCCCTCCCTCTCCCACCCACTAGTGTAAATGCCTTTTGGGGTATAGTAGGTCTCGCTCCCCCAGCCCCAACCACCATAATAGATTTAGCAGAAACTCCCCCAATCATTACTTACCTTACCTCTCTCCCCCGGCATTCTCCACTGCCGGTAGCCACATCCGTGGCTCAGCCAATCATGGACACGGTTGCCGGTCCGGCCCCCTGCTTGCAGTTTCATGCCAGCAGAGGGCCGGGACAGTATGCCGGAGGAAAGAGGTAAGGTAAGTAATGATCGGGGAAGTTTCTGCTAAAACTATTATAGTGGTTGGGGCAAGGAGACCTACTGTATGTGGTCAAATTACATTGTGTGTCAGTTTGGACATTTGTAAATTGTCACAAATATCTTATGTCGGCACAACAAATCTCAGATCATTTTAGTGACTTTTATGTCTTATGGTAAAACTTTCATACCACTTTTAAAACGTTGTGGCCGGCTGTACATCGTCCAGTTAGTGTTACATTTTCACAAAATTCTAGTGCAAATTTGAAATTATCTGCTAGCACAGTTAACCACAGCAGCCAAATTTTAAAATGATGCTAAATTTTAAATTGTGTTTTCTAGCAAAATAAAAAATACTTCACCTAATGCTAATCGTAGACAAGCGCGTAGAAGACGGCCAAATTCACACTGGGATATTCATATAATAAAAGCTTATGCCTTTTTAAAACATTTTTTAGTTATTTAAATTAACAGCATGGTATGTGTTTTGCAGTAGTAAATGTAAATACATAAAAAATGAGTGAAAGCAAAATGGCTGTCTTAATTAATTAGTGAAAGCTGTCTTCTTAATGTCAGATTTGTGTTTCTGAATAAATATTAAGGTGCTAGATTTACTGTTAATTGTTTAAACATCGAAAACCTTTTTCCATCTACAATTACATAAAACTTATTTTGCACAAGGATTACTCCTTAAAGGGGTACTAACATTTAAATGAAATGCATGTGTATTTTCTATGTATTTTATGTTTTGAATCTGTATTGGGATTTTATTTTTGTTTTTTCCAGCAGGCTTGGAGAATCAATTTGCAAGTGCACACTTTTGTGTACAGCATACAAATAGTATATCTACATTACAATATTTACTAAAAGGGTGCTAAAGTTGTCAATTGCACATGTTTTTTGTGTGTAAGGATGTACCCCCCAAAAAAGAAGAGGGTATAGTCAGTGGAATTCCAGCAGTGCTAAGACAGGCAGCCAATAAGGTGTCCTTTATTTCTGTGTCTGTACTATCAATAAAGTCAGATGATGCTCTGAGGACAAACTATGTAATGGCATAATTAGCACTTAAAGGAATAGTTGACTCCCAAAGTGAACTATTCCTTTAATGTATTGATTGAAGCCTGGTTAAGGAGCTATGTACGTCTTGTGTCAAGTGGTCTGCGGTTTTCGTCAAATCTGTAAACCGCCTGCAACAACAATCATCACTAGAAGGAATAACTGATTTTGTTGCCGAAATTCACCAGGTATAACTCACTAATGATAAAAAAAAAATAGTACAGCCAACAAATATAGAAAAATACAATGTATCATTGTATTTAAGTTTATTTAGTGAATTTTCTGAAGAAGTAAAATCCTTTTTTTTATTTCTAGGTTTGTACATTATTATTATTTCTGTTAGAAATAAATTCCTTTTTTTAATTTGTTGTCTTGTTGGTTTTTATTCTAAGTCTGAAGTTTCCTCTCTATGCGTCTTATGTTGAGGGTTCATATTTGTTGTGAAAGAAGTTTTTACACCACTTTGATAAAGGATATGGCATTAAAGTTCATTTATCAACAAAGGAATTTGTATACCTCTCCTTAGGCAGAATAGCAGTTAAAACCTAGTTAGAAAAAAATACAACAATCTACCATAAATATCCAGTTTAAAGGGCAACTCCACCCTCATAAGAACATCTTTTAGAAAGAATGGCCTCTTTAAAATATGTTGATATATCATACTTTGTCCTATGAATTCAATACTTTATGTCTGCTATGCTTCTGGATGTGTCATGGAAACTGAGCAATTTAGAAACCTGTACTGAGCCTTTACTGAGCCTGGGCATGCTCAGAAGAAGCATCTAGGGGATTAACATTCATTGGCTGTGATGTCAACTGTCAAATCCATAACTGACAGTTGCTAACTGGAAGAACCAGGAAGTAATAACAGGGGTAACAGGACATTGTGCAGGATTTCAGGTTAGACTTATATATTTCGCATTTCAAACTATTACTGTCTAGGGTTTACCTGTATGTAAGTTTTCATTTTAGGTCTGGACTTGCCCTTTAAATGGCATGTCCACCCTTCTTAAAAAAATTTCATATAATAGTCTCCCTGTCCCCTCACCCCAACCGCTATAGTTTAAAGTTCAGAAAGTGCCCCAAATATTACTTACCTTCCCTCTTTCCTCCGCCGCACTCCCAGGCCCTCTGCTTGCGAGAAAATGCAAGCAGAGGGGCGGGACCGGCAGTCGTGTCTGTGATTGGCTGAGCGGCAGCCAATCATGGACGCGGCTGCTGGGAGTTCAGTGTGGCCGAGGAAAGAGGGAAGGAAAGTAATATTTGGGGCAACTTAAAACTATAGCAGTTGGGGATGGGGGGACAGGGAGAATATTATATATAAAGGTTTTTACGCTAGGGGGAGGGAATCTAAATTGGGAGGGGGAGAAGGGCTACAGTGCGCATGCCAAACTTCTCCCGGAGGGGAGACAGGAGGCAGAGTCCTATATGGACTCTGCAGTACTCCTGGTGGGCTTTTTTTGGACTTTAGGGGGGGATAGCAGAAGAACCAGATGGAGCTGGGATGTAAGGTAAGGATTAAACTACACTATACAATGGAGCCAGTAGTGGGGGGGATTAAAGTTTTGGGGGTGGACATGCCCTTTAAACACAAATATCCAGTTTAAACACAACTGAAAATCCATATACAAGGTTTTTAGTCCACATGTAAACTGTATAGCAATTCAATGTAAGAGCAGTGTTAATCAAAAATGTATAGGAATTTTGCTATCCCCATCGAGCAAGTTTGATATTTAGTGGGTGCGAACGGTGGTGCAAAGATAGCAGTCCCACGGGATTTTATAGGGGTTTAGTATTTTTTATATACAGCTAGCTTTATCCTTATTTATAGATGTTCAATGTTAAAGGGTAATGGTGCTTGTGTAATAAATCATTTATCTCTATGTAAACTAATTTATTTTACCTATTAACAACATCCATGTATTTTTACAAATAGTTTCAGATGCTTACTGTATATTTATAGTAACCTGGATACCATGCCAACCATACCAAACCATCTACATGCCATCTACAAAACAATTTGTATCACATCCCAGGGGTGGCCTGGGGGGCAAATACAACCAAGTGGCCCTTTCACGGTAGAACGCAAAATGTTTAACCATGCCACATTTGGTTACACACTCTTAAGTTACGGCCATTTTTCATTTTACATGGTTGCCTGCAAGATTTTCAAGCGTATGATGTGGTTAAGATAACGAACAGGCTTTTAAATTGGAGAGCTGACAACACTGGCTAATGATCTGGAGAGCTGATAACACTGGGTAATGATTTGGAGGGCTGACAACACTGGCTAAGGATCTGGACGGATGACTAATGATCTGGACGGCTGATGTAACAGTGACTAATGATCTGGAGGGCTGACAACACTGGCTTAGGATCTGGAGGCTGACTAATAATAAATGTGATTATATACCCGAGACCCCCCATATATTACTCTGCTCTGTTTCCTTTAATGTGCTGTCTGGACTGTTAGTATGTCATCTGCTAAACTTCTTTGCTGCTTCTATTAATCTGACAGTCTGGAAAGGAGTTTACTGAGCCAGTCCTCCCCTGTCATATCCAGTAGTCATTGTAGGCTCTTTCCTCAACCTAAACACTTTACCATTTAGCAATTTACTATGTACATTTTATAGAATGGTGATGAAATACCTCGAGATATGCTACATAGGAGAATTCAAGTAATTGTATTCCTGAACGAATTTCTTTGGTCTCCCTGTTAAAAAGAACTCATGGCAGATGATATTAAAGTGACAAGGCCGATATTTCAACCTGAACGATTGTGCAGCCTTTTAAAGAAGACACGATTGAGAATAAATTATCAACATGTCCAATAATTCCGCGAGACACACTAGTAATTGTGTCTGATATTTCAGTCTAATTGACCAGTGATAAGAGAATAGCATGCGCACCCTATAAACGGAAATTTATATATCGGTATAACACCCTCCAAAATCACATTCACCTTTACTAACATATCTGCGATCAGCTGTTCAAAAACAGCCGATAGTGGTTCCAAGTCTGCAGCTAGGGCGCCTGGCAAGAAACTTGAAGGAGCACCTGGGCACCTACAGTTTCACCCACTGAGCTTGCACATAAAAAGGAACAACATTCAATCATTAGCTAAGATGTCAACTGTTTCACCCATGACGAACAGCTGCTAACTGGCAAAACCAGGAAGTAGAAAGATCGGATAACGGAACAGTGGGCAGCATTTCAGGCTAGTCTTACATCTCTTAGATTTCTAACTATTGAACTCCTACACATTTTGCATGACTATCTAATATTACTAATTCACCTACATTAGAAATAGTGATGCAATTGACTTGTTTAAAACTGTGCATATGGATTTTGCACAAGCTCTATGTGGAATTCAAAGCTACTGAGAGTGTCTTTTGCTTCAAAATGATGGGCCCGACTGAGCAACTTTAACAGAATCAGATGGATTTATATTGTCAATATGAATCGATTAATGCAATTACAAGTTACTGTAGCTAATAGGGGCGATTCAATAAAACTTCGTTAAAAATGGTGCTAATTTTGTCCCAACCAATCAGATCTTATTTAACATTTGAAAGCTAACATCTGATTGGTTGGGGCAAAATTATCACCATTTTTAAAGACAAGAACTATATTGAATCTCCCTGAGATTGTTGTGTGTCGGGGGCAGTATTTCCAGAATTTAAATGTGATTTTTCCTCCGAAGCTCTACTTTAAAGATGATCTAGCAACAATTATTTTAAAATCTATACCTGCACTTGTGATGTAGAATGTTATATGGAATGTAATAAATGTTGTTATATAAATCACGTTTCATTTGTAAATAGCCATGCAGTGGATGTAGAATTTAGATATTTTTCCTTGCCTCCTTGTGGCTAGGCCACACTAGTGTGCGTTTCTGTGATCTGCAATGACATTTTATTTAGAATATAAATAGTGGGAAGCAGGCCCCACTGTGTGCACTGCGATCAGTTGCGCTTTTCTAATGCAATCACCATTTTTGGTCCGTTTTTGTCAAAGTTGCAAAGTCTATGGAAGTGCATAAAAAAATGGACACAATCAATGAAACAGAAGAGTATGAGCCTCTCTGTGTGTAATCCATTTCTTCCTCCTCCTGGTCCTCAGAGGTTTATAGCATGCGCAGTGGTGCTCTCCCCCACTTCCTCCATCTCCCTTTTGCTGCTGCATTGCTTCTCTGTTAAAAGCAAAAATCAGGAAGAAAAAAAGAATGTTTTAAACACCCAAATAAGATCCTAAAAGGTATTTACCAGCCTTCCCGGCGCTTTCTGCTGCTCTTCTGCATGAAAGCAGCAGAAGGGGCCAGACAGGCAGCTGTGTCAGGGATTCGCTGAATTTCAGCCAATCACAGATGCAGCTGCCGGTATTGTCCCTTCAGCTGTTCCGTGCAGTAGAGCAGCATAAGGGTCCGGGAAACAGGGCTTTTAAGTACCTTTAGGGACTGAATTGGGGATTTTGACCATAGCGAGGTCTAGGTTTAGGGAAATTCCCAGCCTTTTTTCGGATTTTTGCTTTTGGGGGTGGTGATACCCTTTAAAGGAGATACTGATGCAGTAACTCATGCAAGAGTCTCCCCCTTATTCATTAGTATATGTTCTCCAACGTCAGAGATGGGTTAATCGTCAGTGACAGTGGGAGGTGGCAGAAAGAAGTCAGTTACTGTAGCAGTATAATTCTCCTTTTAGGCTGCGTACACACGGGCAGAGTTTTGGTGTATCGGTTGGTTGGCCCGGCAATCGGACCTGTAGGTAAATCACGGATGATCATGCAGTTCTCTATGGAACCGCACAATTGGTCATGTGAACTATCAGCCACGGCAACTATTGCCGCATCTGACAGTCATTTGTCCCGACTGATCGCTCACTAGTAGCATGTGTTAGTCGGTCTAGCCAAAAAAATCTACGTTGTTTTCAGCTCGGCCAATGCAGTTTCCCTGCATCGGCCGAACGAGTGATGGGAATTGCTGGTAAATCACGGCTGATCATGCGACTACATGATCAGTCGTGCAAACTGACGCAGTTGCAGCCACTATTGCCGACAGTGATTTGTCGGTAGTACAAACACTCGGTCAGGACAAAAAATCCCTCTGTGTGTACCCAGTCTAAGGCTGACTTTTTATAACAGATATAGTTACTATATATACATCTTAAAAGCCTCTTGTGAGGACCATTTTCTTGCAAAAAAGTATACAATGAAATCCCTTTACTTAATAAGGGACATTATACTGGTCAGTTCTGTATACAGAATTTATACAAATTTGCATATATTTAGCTAAAGCCAGCCATATGACTGTTTGATACTATGAGACTGTTGATATCTGTATGTGTACGTCTCCAAAATGACCAACCATCTGTTGCAGTCGCAGGATTGGTTGTTGCAGATCTAAATTGCCATTGGCTGCTCTAGGGGTTCTGGGAGATAAATGGTGGCTGACAACAATTCTTATACAGAGGTGCAGGGAGCAGGGACGGATTTATACTTTTTTCTCCCTTATGCCAGCTAACTTGTACTTCCTGCCCCCCCCCCACGCGGTAATTCATTGGCTGAAGCAGAGCTTTGTGAGTGGGAGAGGGACCTGGCGCCCATAGCAAATCAGCAATCGCTGCACATTTAATAGAGACCAGTAAGGCTCTGTTGTATGCCAAATAATGTGCGTTGTGTAAATTTAATATGGGGATGCAATACTGCCTAACTTGAAATTATTTTTTTTTTTTGCCGCCCCTGGTGGCTGTGCCGCCCTAGGCCGCGGCCTAGGTGGCCTAGTGGGAAATCCGGCCCTGGCAGGGAGGTTGATATGGTTGGTAAATGTCCGCACTGCAGCAAATTCGTGCAATCTGCTCTAATAATGGATGTCAACACATTCCACTTTTAAGAGTCCCCTGCAACTGCCAAGGACTTTATAGCGTGGATCATCTAGAATATGCATCATGAAATCATTGGCTGCAGAATCTGTCATTTTGTTGGCCAATAGAAATGTTCCAGGATGGAGGACTCCAGTCTCTTCCAGTGTAAGCAAAATCTGTAGGTACTGAGAAGGCTGGGAGTCCATCAAGGCCAAATCCACTTTTTCTAAACCACACTGGTTCTTCAGGTCAAAAATAGCATCAATGGGATGTTGACACAACATTTTAAACTGCAAAACAAAGAGGGAAATTCATAGGATCTTCTTAAAACACAGGATTTCTCTGTTAAATCTTAAATTTAGAAAGAAAATGAATTATTTTCAGCAAAGTAACTGCTATGTTTAAATCTTTTATGCCCCCCGAGTTCTGTGCATGAAATATAAACATTAGAATTCATTTGTAAAAAAAAAAAAAAATTGGACCATACTAAGGACCTCTTACAGGGTCCCTTCTTTGATTGGCCATCTCCCCCTAGAAAAGCCACACTGCAGACAGAGCAGGTGATGTGCGAAAGAAACATCGTAATGGTCTCTGCCTTGGTTTGAAACCCAAACCTGATTTGACAAAATCCCATGCATGTGGTAACCAAAGAACCTAAAAATGGAATCCCAGAGACTAACTTTTTAATGTCTTTTCCATTGATATTGATAAAAAGTTTGGCTTAAAAAAGTCCATATTGCCGATTTCACAGGTGAGATATAAAGCTACTAGAAATGACAGAATTCAGGGTCATTTGTATTTGATGAGGGGTTAGAGTCAGTGAAGAACAGGACACTTTGTAACTGAATGGTAGAATTGAGGAAGGTGATGTGTGCTCCATTGTAGGGACTTTTACTTCCCAATAAAAAACCTGTTAAGCAGCACAGTAAATGATGGAGCTTTAATTGCATCGGGCGGCCAGTGGTGTATTCCACCTTTATCAGGACAATACAATATATTTCTGCAGTGTATTCCCTCTTTATCAGGATAATACATTATAACAATAAAACACCACACTATATTAGCCCTTTACCAAACTAATGTATAATATTTCATTATATCCAGGGTTTATATAGTGTAATTTATAGAGTATACTGTAAAACCTATAACACACCCCTGGTGCATACCACCACCCCAGGTATACACTCCGTACCAAACCTCTGCTCTTCACTACCCCTTTACTCCCCCAGGGTTTATATAGTGTGCTATTTCTAGAGTATAAACACGCAATTACAAACCACTCCCCCAGGACTTATATTATGTGATATTTATGGGGTATTATAGGGTGTAAACCCTGTACCAGTTCCACGGGGTTTAAATAGTTATTTATTGGGAACATAACCTACACCCCATCCCTGGAAGATACTACTCTCGCAGTGTTTATATAGTGTGTTATTTACAGGGAATAAACCCTTTATCACATCCCTAGAACATAACATTCCCCCAAAGTTTACATAGTATGTTATATATAGGGAATAAGGCCTATACAACACCGCTAGTACATCCCACTAGCCCAGGATACATACAGCGTGTTTTTTATATACTATAAAACCTATACCACTCGCCCAGAATATAGTGTGTTTTTTTTAAACAGTATAAAACCTATACCACAGCCCTGGTACAGACCACTCGCCCAGAACATGTGTTTTTTATACAGTATAAAACCTATACCACAGCCTTGGTACAGACCACTCGCCCAGGATATTTACAGGGTTTTTTATAGGGTATAAAACCTATACCACAGCCCTGGTATATACCACTCACCCAGGATATATACAGTGTTTTTTAAAGGGTATAAAACCTATACCACAGCCTTGGTACATACCACTAGCCTAGGATATTTACAGTGTTTTTTATAGGGTATAAAACCTATACCACAGCCCTGGTATATACCACTCGCCCAGGATATATACAGTGTGTTTTTTATAGGTATAAAACCTATACCACAGCCCTGGTATATACCACTCGCCCAGGATATATACAGTGTGTTTTTTATAGGGTATAAAACTATACCACAGCCCTGTATATACCACTCGCCCAGGATATATACAGTGTGTTTTTTATAGGGTATAAACCCTATACCACGCCCTGGTATATACCACTCGCCCAGGATATATACAGTGTGTTTTTTATAGGGTATAAAACCTATACCACAGCCCTGGTATATACCACTCGCCCAGGATATATACAGTGTGTTTTTTATAGGGTATAAAACCTATACCACAGCCCTGGTATATACCACTCGCCCAGGATATATACAGTGTGTTTTTTATAGGGTATAAAACCTATACCACAGCCCTGGTATTACCACTCGCCCAGGATATATACAGTGTGTTTTTTATAGGGTAAAACCTATACCACAGCCCTGGTATATACCACTCCGCCCAGATATATCAGTGTGTTTTTTTATAGGGTATAAAACCTATACCACAGCCCTGGTATATACCACTCGCCCAGGATTATAACAGTGTGTTTTTTATGGGTATAAAACCTATACCACAGCCCTGGTATATACCACTCGCCCAGGATATATACAGTGTGTTTTTTTATAGGGTAATAAACCTATACCACAGCCCTGGTATATACCACTCCCCAGGATATATACAGTGTGTTTTTTATAGGGTATAAACCTATACCACAGCCTGGTATATACCACTCCCCAGGATATATACAGTGGTGTTTTTATAGGGTATAAAACCTATACCACACCCTGGTATATACCACTCACCAAGGATATATCAGTGTGTTTTTTATAGGGTTAAAACCTATACCACACCCTGGTATATACCACTCACCAGGATATATACAGTGTGTTTTTTATAGGGTATAAAACCTATACCACAGCCCTGGTATATACCACTCGCCCAGGATATATACAGTGTGTTTTTTATAGGGTATAAAACCTAACCACAGCCTGGTATATACCACTCGCCCAGGATATATACAGTGTGTTTTTTATAGGGTAAAAACCTATACCACAGCCCTGGTATATACCACTCGCCAGGATATATACGTGTGTTTTTTATAGGGTATAAACCTATACCACAGCCCTGGTATATACCACTCGCCCAGGATATATACAGTGTGTGTTTTTATAGGGTTATACCTATACCACAGCCCTGGTATATACCACTCGCCCAGGATATATCAGTGTGTTTTTTATAGGTATAAAACCTATACCACAGCCCTGGTTATACCTCACTCGCCCAGGATATATACAGGGTGTTTTTAAGGGTATAAAACCTATACCACAGCCTGGTATATCCACTCGCCCAGGATATATACAGTGTTTTTTTTATAGGGTATAAAACCTATACCACAGCCCTGGTATATACCACTCCGCCCAGGATTATACAGTGTGTTTTTTATAGGGTATAAAACCTATACCACAGCCCTGGTATATACCACTCGCCCAGGATATATACAGTTGTGTTTTTTTATAGGGTATAAAACCTATACCACAGCCCTGGTATATACCACTCGCCCAGGATTATACAGTGTGTTTTTTATAGGGTAATAAAACCTATACCACAGCCCTGTTATATACCACTCAGCCCAGGATATATACAGTGTGTTTTTTATAGGGTATAAACCTATACCACCACCCTGGTATATACCACTCACCCAGGATATATACAGTGTGTTTTTTATAGGGTATAAAACCTATACCACAGCCCTGGTATATACCACTCACCCAGGATATATACAGTGTGTTTTTTATAGGGTATAAAACCTATACCACAGCAATGGTATATACCACTCACCCAGGATATATACAGTGTGTTTTTTATAGGGTATAAAACCTATACCACAGCCCTGGTATATACCACTCACCAAGGATATATACAGTGTGTTCTGTCTTTTCCTATGACAGATAAAGTCTTCTCCCATATAACTGGGGGGGTTTAACAATTTATTCCTATAAACCTGCAACATTTCTAAAGCTACTTTCCAACAAATGCAGAACAGGGGGTAGGAATACCTTCTCCTACCTCCTTTTTTAGGGCATAGTTGCCGTTTAATAATTTACTTATTTCCATGGGGTCTAGACAGCTATTGCTTTAAGGTCTTACAGGGGCCCACAAATATACATAGAACAGGGGCCAATAGTATTCTAATGGCACTATGACCGCCCTGGGCAGGCAAAAAGAATCTCCATTCTTAACATTTATTTTGCGACTATTTGCTTATGAAGGCATAAAATGTGTGAGAATTTCCATTGCTAGTAATATAATAAGAGTTTTCAGGAACAGGACAGGTTTTCCAGGACTTTTTGTATTACCAACAGAAGACCTGGCCTTAGTGTTATGTCTTATTTACCCCATTCGGAATACAATTTGCGCTCCGATTGCGTTTCCTATTCCCACTGCCAATACAATGCAATCAGAGTGGTCCCACTATGTGCGCTGTAATAATACATGGATTTATTGAAGAGCAGCGCACATAGCAAAAAATTCAGAAAGAACTGGAATTCATTTAAAGGAGAACTAAACCTCCCTCCATTGCACACATGCACCGAGCGCAAGGCCCTAAACTGCTAGGTCCTCACCCCTAGCTTTTTCTTAGATAAGCAGCTTTACTCACCTTAACTTTACTTCACTACTCCCCACGGCCTCTCTCTATCCATTAGCGATGAGGCCATTGAGAAGACGAGCTCTGCAGGGAGGACAGTGAAACATAAAATAAAGTTTAGGTAAGTAGCGGTTTAGGTGCTCACCCTCGGTACAATACAAGGAAAGAGGAACAAGAGGAAAAAAATACTATCCTCTATCACACCAAAAATCATTTCCTTGTACCTGAGTATTTTTGAAGCCTGACAGGAGTATCATCTCTTCAGCGGAGTCAGCCATGCTGCTTTCTTCCTCTATGGCGTACAGCCTTCCACAAGGAGCCAACTCCAATAGAAGGATAGAAGAATATCCACACTGTGTACCCACCACTAGGGTTACCTGAGGGGACACTTCTTTAACCACATCACCTATAAAAACACCTATGGAGAGAAGACCAAAAAAAACAAATGATTAAAGGGTCACCATACTCACTGAAACAACTTTAAAATGAGGATGCTCACATATTTATCTGTGCTTAATTTATCATTAAATTATTAATGTTTAGTGAGTGCTCCTAATTCCCCCCACCCTCCTTTACTCACTGCCTTCTTGTAGTGTCTGTGACACATTTAAGTTCCGCACAGCCTCACCATGGACACTGCTCTGCTTACACATCTCCCCCTCCCTCCCTTTTTTCTTTTCTCTGCGGATTCTCTTACTGTAAATGTTGCAGAAAGTGTGCTGGCAGGCAGACAAAGATCCTAGTCAGACATTGGCCACATATCATTTCTTCTTCTGGAGTGTCCGGTCTTTCCCTGTAAATGCTGTAATTTCAAATGATGATTTCTTAGAATCTACAGCTCATATTTAAAAATCTGAAAAAAGCAGTGAGATCTTGCTGTATCTAAAGGTACATTTTTTGAAAATTTGATCTTCTAGAGTAAAGATACCTGAAAGCTATTTACAGTTTGGCTTTTCACAGTTCCGAAAACACTGGATGTAAATACTGTTTTGGTCTTTTTTGGTGTTGCGCACTAAAGCTAAAATTGTTTATATAGAGGATGGTATCTATTACACCGTGTATGTATCTGTAAGGGGGTGATATTTACACCAGACAAAATATTCACTGGTCTCTAGCACTTATTTTATAAGCTTATTGTTACTATACAATAGAGCGGAGGTTAATTAACAGTTTTACAAAGGGGTTGGTTGTCTATATAACCCACTGACTCCTAATCGATATGGTGATCTTTACTAATGGTGACTTTGTATAGTAATAAGTATACCTTGTTCTGGAGTAAAGAACATCTTTTCTACGTATTTATCTTGTCTTATAAACTTCTCGATTGTCAGTACAACGCTCTCAGGTTGCCCATGTGTGGACTCAAGTAACACATATCGGAAGAGGGCCTGACGAGTCTTTTCATCCAAATATCTTTCATCTCTTGTCCTTAACCTGTATTTGTAGAAAACCCAGGCTGCTCCCACACACACTGGCACCATCACTCCTGATATCGAGGTTAAAAGACGGAGGTCCATGGTTCAGCTGAAATAATTCAGATACAAATTCAAGGCCACACATTTAATGATGTTCCCTTTCTGCACAAAACATTTAAAAAATAACAAACAAGTGTCAAATTAGGACTAACTAGTCTCCAATAATTAGTAACTGAAAAATGCTCCATGGAAGAAGATTGGCTGTTTACAAAAAAAAGAAATAGAAATAGGGACATGTCCATAGGACCCCCAATATGTATTTTCTGTTATATTTACCTTTAACAAAGATGTGTTTAAAGCAGGGGTGGGCAATTAAATTTCACCCAGGGCAGCACAAGAAACTTGGATTATCAAGAAGGGCCGGACCAATAGGTTCAACTCAATTCTCATTATAGAGATAGCAAAACGGGATTTTATAAAAAGATAAATTAATATCCATGGTTCAAGTTGCAATTTTAAATTGGTATGTAAAAACTCAATCAATTGATCAGGTAATTCCCCAAGGACTCCCCTGCGCATATCACCATCCCTTCCGGAGGCAAGACAGGAGGCAGAGACCTTTGGACAGGAAGACATCCACTACTCTTCAGTTTCCTGAACTTTGGCACTGCAGGACAACCATAAGGAGCAGAGATGTAAGGTAAGGCTTTTTTTAAACTACACAGTGGGGCCAGTAGTGGGTTAAATTTTAGTTTAGGGGTGGACATGCCCTTTAATAAAAAAAAAAAAATTATCCAGCCTGAGAATCAATTAATATTAAGATTTTTTTTTGTTACAGGTCTAGTATTGAGGGGTCAGTCAGGGGCAGCCAAAGAGCTGCATGTGGCCCCTCGGGCCCTAATTTTCCCAGATCTGGTCTAAAGTTACTTACAGACCGCAAAAAATTTTGAGCTCGCACAGCAGCAGAGGCGGCGGCTTTGGAAACAGCCTCTAGGGATTGGCTGCAATATCAGCATCACAGCTTTCACTGGTGGACGTTCCTGGAAGCTCCCTATTCTACTAAACCTTCTCTAATGGCTTGAAGAGCTCTGCGAACATCATAGTGACTCTCTCATCAGGAACACTGGGAGACATAAGTATTTCTATACTTTAGTTTTAAGGGGTCCTGGTTTTGGGGGAAACATTTTTCAGGGAGTGGGCATGCCCTTTCACTGCTTAAGCCTCACAGACGTGTTAATTTTCTGCTCATGCTGGATACTTAGTAAAGCTAGGTACACACGATACAACAATTCAGCCCGAATTATTGTATGGCTCCTTGTGGCAGCCACGATCGATCACCGACCGTTCCTTTGTCCGACCTATCGTCCTATCTCCTGGCCGACCGGTCGGAAGTCTTCAATGGTCGGTCAGGAGGAACGATCGTATAGTGTGTACCTAGCTTTACACTTTAAGAGGGAGATATAAAAGTTCTTATTGTTATTTACCATTTAAAAGCTAACATCGTATTGGTTAGAGGAAAATTAGCACCATTTTTAATGATAAGAACTTTTCTTACATCTCCCTGTATCACTTTAAACAATGAGCCTTAAATAACAGGCTAAGCACTGAGATCACACAAGTGTGTATTTTTTGCAGCTAAATGTCACCATTTGGCTCCTGATTTATGAATCACCCCACTATTTACAATAATAAAACACAATGGGGATCTTTAGAAAAACAGCTGTCATGGTATTTTGAAAAAAATTGAAAATCATTCCAGAAGGAATATAGCTTTAGATTAACTAAGGCGTGAAAATTAATTGTTTTCAATTTAAAGGGCATGTCCACCCCAAAATTTAACTTTTGATATGTGGTAGGGCATGCTCCCCCAGCCCCAACCACATTAATATAATTGTTAGAAAGTCCCCCGGTTCTTACTTACCTGCCCTCTCTCCCCTGCGCAGTGTTCAGCCCTCTGCTTGCATGGAATTGAAAGCAGGGGGCGGGACCGGCAGCCGCATCCGTTATTGGCTGAGAGGCAGGGAGGGCTGCCTGAGCATGCCTCAACCTTGATGAGGTTGAGGAAGTCTCAGGCACAGCATGAGTCACACACTGCTCCTACACAGCAGTTTCCTGGACTTTGGAGGGGCACAGCAGGGGAACTATTTGAGCAGGAATGTAAGGTAAGGATTGTTTTAAAACTACTTGATGTGGCCAGTAAGGGGTTAAATTTTAGTTTTGGGGGTGGACATGCCCTTTAATACCTGGAATTTAAAATGCAGTAGTGAAAGTATAGGCCAGAGGTGGCATCACAGAGCCCTCTCTGTGGGCACTAATACACCAGCAGATTCACCAGAGTTTGTTACCGAAAAGCCAGAGAGAAAGTGTAGCAGCTGTCTGTAGCAGAGAGAGGTAACATGCTATAACATTCAGCTCATGCTTGGGTCCCTGATTTGGATCTCAAACTCCTGTCCAATAATTTAGGGGTTAATGGTCGCTGTTTTAGATCTCAAACTCCTGTGTGGTAATGTAGGGGTTAATAGGTCATCTATAATAGATTCTTCATACCTTATTGGTCTGTGTCTAAAGTAAAAACTCTTCGGGTTCAATTATAATGTTGGATCCCTTACAGTACTGTGCAATAAAAAGTGGGGTTTTGGGTTACAGTTTGGGCCTCTAAAAGGTTTGCCATCACTGGTATAGGCAATACCTGTACGTACAATATAAATATATAACTAAACAATAGGACAGGTCTGACATCCCCAAGCGTTCTCTCCTATTTACCCCTGATGAGAACTATCTTTACTCTCAGGGTAGTAAAAGGCTAGTCAGTATTTCCATTAGTACAGGGATGTCAAACTTGTGGCTCTCCAGATTTTGAAAACTACAAATCCACGCATTCCCTTTACCATTTACCAGTATAGCTATAAATTTCACCCAGAGGGCCGCTTGTTTGATATCTCTGCATTGGAGATATGATGCAGGCTGCACAGATTTATTTGTGGCCATACAGTGTAAATATCACATGTGTTCAGTGGAAACTCTACCATGTGTCCCATTAGCTGCTCAGTGGTACCTTTACCTGATAGTAATGAATGAAACACAGAATCAAACTGGAACACATGTGCTTGCCATTCAAGCATTGGTGCACAAAAAACCATTGTTCATGTAACAGCCAGATCTCCCCTATTTATTACAGTACACAATACATTATGGGAATTCTCACCGTCTTTGCAGACAACCAGGAAGTGCTGCTGCTCTCCTCCACTGCAGTTGTAAGGACAGTCTGTAGGGCAGACAACCAGGAAAGCTGCTCTTCCACTGCAGGTGTAAGGACAGTCTGTAGGGCAGACAACCAGAAAGTGCTGCTCTCCCACTGCCGGTGTAAGGACACGTCTGTAGGGCAGACAACCAGGAGTGCCTCTCCTCCGCTCTGCTGCTCCCTCTGCCTCCATGCAGGTGTAAGGACAGTCTGTAGGGCAGAGCAAACAAAAGTGCTGCTGTAAGAACTTTTATATCTCCCTCTTAAAGTGTAAAGCTAGGTACACACGATACAACAATTCAGCCCGAATTATTGTATGGCTCCTTGTGGCAGCCACGATCGATCACCGACCGTTCCTTTGTCCGACCTATCGTCCTATCTCCTGGCCGACCGGTCGGAAGTCTTCAATGGTCGGTCAGGAGGAACGATCGTATAGTGTGTGCACCTAGCTTTACACTTTAAGAGGGAGATATAAAAGTTCTTATGTTATTATACATTTAAAAGCTAACATCGTATTGGTTAGGGAAAATTAGCACACCATTTAATGATAAGACTTTTCTTACATCTCCCTGTATCACTTTAAACAATGAGCCTTAAAACAGGCTAAGCACTGAGATCACACAGTGTGTATTTTTGCAGCTAAATGTCACATTTGGTCTCTGATTTATGAATCACCCACTATTTACAATAAAAAACACAATGGGGATCTTTAGAAAAACAGCCGTCATGGTATTTTGAAAAAAATTGCAGAAGGAATATAGCTATTAGATTAAACTAAGCGTGGAAATGAAAATTAATTGTTTTCAATTTTAATACCTGGAATTTAAAATGCAGTAGTGAAAGTATAGGCCAGAGGTGGCACTCAGAGCCCTCTCTGTGGGCACTAAATACACGCAGAGTTCACCAGAGTTTGTTACCAGGAAAGCCAGAGAGAAGTGTAGCAGCTGTCTGTAGCAGAGAGAGGTAAATGCTATAACATTCAGCTCATGCTTGGGTCCCTGATTTGGATCTCAAACTCCTGTCCAATAATTTAGGGGTTAATGGTCATGTTTTAGATCTCAAACTCCTGTGTGGTAATGTAGGGGTTAATAGGTCATCTATAATAGATTCTTCATACCTTATTGGTCTGGTCTAAAGTAAAAACTCTTCGGGTTCAATTATAATGTTCGCTACTGTGCAATAAAAAGTGGGGTTTTGGGTTACAGTTTGGGCCTCTAAAAGGTTTGCCATCATGGTATAGGCAATACCTGTACGTACAATATAAATATATAACCTAACAATAGGACAGGTCTGACATCCCCAAGCAGTTCTCTCCATTTACCCCGATGAGAACTATCTTTTACTCTCAGGAGTAAAGGCTAGTCAGTATTTCCTTAGTACAGGGATGTCAAACTTGTGGCTCTCCAGAGTTTTGAAAACTACAAATCCCAGCATTCCCTTTACCATTTACCAGTATAGCTATAAATTTCACCCAGAGGGCGCTGTGTTGATATCTCTGCATTGGAGATATGATGCAGGCTGCACAGATTTTTGTGGCCATACAGCGGTGTAAATATCACATGTGTTCAGTGGAAACTCTACCATGTGTCCCATTAGCTGCTCAGTGGTACCTTGTTACCTGATAGTAATGATGAAAAACACAGAATCAAACTGGAACACTGTGCTGCCATTCAAGCATTGGTGCAGCAAAGAACAACCAGTGGTTCATGTTAACAGCCAGATCTCCCTATTATTACAGTACACAATACATTATGGGATTCTCACCGTCTGCTGCAACAACCAGGAAGTGCTGCTCCTCCATGCAGTTGTAAGGACAGTCTGTAGGGCAGACAACCAGGAAAAGCGTGCTCTTCCACTGCAGGTGTAAGGACAGTCTGTAGGGCAGACAACCAGAAAGTGCTGCTTCCCACTGCAGGTGTAAGGACAGTCTGTAGGGCAGACAACCAGGAAGTGCTGCTCCTCCACTGCAGGTGTAAGGACAGTCTGTAGGGCAGACAACCAGAAAGTGCTGCTCCTCCAATGCAGGTGTAAGGACAGTCTGTAGGGCAGACAACCAGGAAGTCTGCTCCTCCACTGCAGGTGTAAGGACAGTCTGTAGGGCAGTTAGGCCACACCCACTCACACTGCTCAATGACATCCAGCTGCTGATCCACCTGTATCTTGTCTCCCGACCTGACAGTGGCCACAACCCATACCCGACCCATTATAATCTATTTTCCTAAAATTTGCACAAGGAAGTTAAAATAAAGTTTAAATATTTATTTTATTTATAAATCAAAATGTTTCTAGAAACAAACTTAAAATATCTATTTGTAAATTCCTGTAGAATTCACTAAGGATATTGTTTTTTTTATTAGATTTTTTCAGTTTGCGATTTACAGACAAACACACCATACAGTAAAATAGAGTAAAATGTCATACCATGAATTCATGCTGCAGACTGCACTGGTTTTAATGTAATGCTTCCTTCATACGGTTGGTTTGAGTGAGTGGTTCCAGATGTTTGCAGTTAGAGAAACTCTAGCATCTTGGCTTCTGGTGCCCTACCTATAGAAAAAACTTCTTCTGTAGTGTAGCCCACGCCATCCCACCCCAACGCTAAGTTCATTTTACAAAACAAGCAGCAAAAACGTCCTTACAATCCGGAAGAACGGGTGACCAAGCTTGGTTGTGGCCGCCGCATACACAACATCAGATATTTCCGGCCGGCCAACTGATACACGTCACTATCAGTTGGTCGGAAATTACTGATGGTGTGAACCCAGCCTTAGATCCTCAGTTTCATAATTGTAGACCAGTAAGATCCCTTTCGGTTGTCCTTTATCCCACTAAGAAAGACTGTTAAGGCGGCTATACACATTGCCAATAATGGGTAGATTGATGGGATTTACCCAGTGTGTGAAACTTTAAGTAAAGGGAGCACATACTATTGTCCGTGTATGGCTGCACGGCCGACTGATCCCCATACCGTGTATGGGCGAATGGTCAGGTCCATGTGTGTGCTACGTCAAATGCATGTGTGCAGACAGATACCAATGTACCAATGTATGGCCACATTTAGACTGGAAATTAGACCTGAAACTCTGGGACCAAGGACAAAAGGGATCAGGTCACAGTCCATAATGTGGGTCAATGGACTGAGGGGAAAGGTTTGGAAGGTTTCATCTTGCACACACCAATGCAATAAATGATATCACTGTACTTTTATCTTAAGCTGCTGGCAATCAGTTGAACCAAAGGAGAGAAATACATTTGTATTTCAGAGATTAGGATCCTTTATATTTTTGAAGTTTGGGCTTTTTTGGGGAATAAATCTAACAATGATAGGGCCCCAGGCTGCATCTGATACAGATTAATCCCCCAGCATATTACCCAATGTCTAGCTTATATGAAATAGGATACAATATATATATCCGATATATATTGGGTATTGTATTCCCACATCCCAGGAGCCAAGGAGGCCCCATCTTCCTATTTTACTATGGCAGATAGAAACCACTGTTGATGAAGCATGGATGGGGCCCCATCATAGTTGCTGGGGGGCCCAGTGATTCCTAGTTACGCCACTGTCGCTATGTTTGCCCTTTGCACTATATAATGAGGGCCAAGGTTGTTAAAACTAAACCTGTAGTAGATGGTAATGTGAAAATTTATTTTTTGCACCCAAGATAAAAGACATCGGGGGAAACATTTACAAGCAAAGAAGTCTTTATTATGGTTTACATATAGTAACATAGTATTATTACAGGTTCAAATAATACATAACATAATCTATACAGTGTTTGACCCTATCTATAATGCTGCCTAACAGTTGATCCAGAGGAAGGCGAAAAACCCGAAATAAAGCGGGGGAAATTCCTTCCTGACTCCAAATGGCAATCGGAAAAATTCACTGGATCAACTAGAACTACCGTAATACCATTTAACAAGCAAAGAAGATGTTTATTTATGGGTAACATAGGATTGCAGGTTCAATAAATACATACATTCATCTAATACAGTGTTTGACCCTATCTATAATACCTGCCTAACAGTTGATCCATAGAAATGATTTTTTAATGCACTACATCTGTGTCATGAGAGACCTTGCTCTTAATTCACACTTTTCAAACATTAATAAACAAACTAACCAGAAGTATTACCAGTACAGAACCCTGGGGTACAGTAACCCGACCCAAATAGTCCACATAAAGCTCCACTGACAACTACTGTGTGTACATAATGTACCAACCAATCCTCTCCCTATGTACAAACATGTTTTTAAAGGCCAACAGACTTTAGTTAAAACACGTTACCTATACTTCACAGTACAAGGCTGTAAATACAGGGGAGCAGGGGGAACAACCACAGGAGGGCCGGGAGCCAAGGGGTCCCCATCTTCTTATTTTTCCTATGAAAGATATAGTCTCCTCCCAGAAAACCACTGTGAATGAAGCACAGATTGGGGCCCCATCATGGCTTTGCTGGGGGACCCAGTGATTGCTAGTTACATCACTGTCACAGTATCAAACACCTTAAAAAATCTAAGTGTACCATACTTGTGAAGGTTCTTATTCATCCAGGTCATGGTATATCTGTTATATTCCATTAGATCAACTGGACTTGAAGTTAGTTTTTCGCTTGATTCCAGTCATCCGACTGGCTTTCTCAATTCAGAATGACTTGTACAAGAATCTGTGGCAATTATGTACCCTGGAAAATCCCAATATCATCAATACACGCACAATACTAGAGGGATGAGCGTGATGTATCTAAGAGGTGTTATAGGAACGCCCAGAATAAGGTTCAACAGCATTGTACATGGCAGACAGATGGTGTCGAACCCCCCCACCTCTATTTAGGCTTGGTTTCTTTATTTTATTACATAAATGGCCTCCTTAACACCTCTCTTGAACCAGTCAGTTCCTTTGCCATATGTAACATTACAATCTTCAAAGGTATGTCCTTTATCCTTAAGATGCACATACACATACAAATCAGAGCATTCTTCACTGCACTGCACTGAGTATATGATGTCGCTTTTCTTGTGTTTCGGTATTGGGTCTTTCGGGTGTACCAATTGCTGCCTCAGTGTGTTGTTCGGTTCAAAGCAGACAGGGATACGATGTTTATCTTCCCCATCACTGATGTATAAATTCTCTTTTCAAATTTTGGTGTTACATCAGCTTTTTCCAATCCAAAGGCACAGCTCCAGTAAATCTGAGAAGATAAGAATAATGGAATTTAGCTCTCTTGACACACTGATATACCATTATTAATAGTTAATGTTAAGGACATGTCCAATCCCAAAATAAAAACACACCACTTGTTATACTTCTGACACCAGCCCCAACCACTACACTTTCCAAAATAATTTCCCTTTCCTACACTACCACCTGCATATCCTTTCTGGCACTTGGTTTCCCCTTCTTTGTATTAGAGCTGTTGTTGGTCTCCTTGGTGCTCAAAGAGTCAGACTGCTCCATACATGGTACTTCTGAGCTGCCCTCCTCCTCTTCTTTACCAAAGACAGTTATTCAGTTGAAATGGACTATCTGGGTGAGATAACCCCATGCCCCAAATCCTTCTCCTACCTGTCCATTTTCTACCCACCACTTACTGCCCCCTGCTCTTCTCACGTATGTCTCATACAGGTTGCACACTCTTACTAGTCAGAATTATGATATGACATTACTTACTTTCTTCTATTAAACATCTTCCTCTTCAGTCTCTTCATTATACTTTCTACACTCTCGCCCTTTCCTAGATCGCCATTTCAGCACGGCTCAATATCATCTATTTGTTTTTTTCTGTAACAAAAGGTTAACATGCATAAATGTCATTGTTGGACTAAGAGGTGATACTAAAAGTCCTTTAAACCAATACCTACATAGCTTGATTTTCCACAAAGACAAAGAGACTATGGCCATGCGATGAAAAGGCTCCACGTAGCACCGCAGATTATGAAAACCTTCGCATCATTTCTTCTTTAATCTTTCTGCTAATGATAACGACAACACAATTAGGGAAATAAACAAATTCATTTTTAGGAATATTTAAGAGACTTAATCGGTGTTGTGAAGAGTAAAGAAATAGCTGACTGTTTGGTGATTGAGCATTCAATTCTTACTTATGCCTAAATGACAGGAAGCTGCCATTTTGTTTCCTTCTCTCTAGATGACAGGAAGCTGCCATTTTGTTTCCTTCTCTCTAGATGACAGGAAGCTGCCATTTTGTTTCCTTCTCTCTAGATGACAGGAAGCTGCCATTTTGTTCCCTTTCCCTAGCAGTGGTATTGTATTGAAAATACAATGATAACAATTTCTTTTAACTATGAGTTAAAATCCTAAATGTTGAAATTATTTACCCGTTGTAGTCTTTTCAGGCTTTGCTTGAACCTTTTTAGGCTTTGCAGGAACCTTTGCCGGAACCTTGACATTCGCTTTTTTAGCTGCGCCCTACAAAAGAAAAAAAAAAAAAAGAAAAAAAAAAAAAAAGCAAAAATTTGTAATTCTATTGTAATACACAAGAGCAATGCATATGAATAGCTTGGTAACGTCATTTTAGTATTAGGATATTACTATTCCCATTCCAGAGTTCTATGACCTGTATAACATGGATTGTGGCCTTATGTAATGAAAGGGTAACTGCAGCATCAAAATATCTTTTCCTATTTGAGATGACTACCCCCTCCAAAAACCCAGGTTAGTTATATATCTTAAACCCAACGCTCCTACACCTCTGATTACCATTACTGATCGAATGGTTACTCAGGAGCGGGCATGCTACAGTGTGTGTAACAATAGGGCCTGCAGGGTCCATGACTGCAGGGGGGCCTAGGAAGTAAGAAGGGCCCACGGATACCTTTCCCCGATATGACCCAGGATCAGATACAGCTGATCGCTGTATGAAGTAGAGATATGATAGGGAGCAATCTGTTCTTAGAATCAGAGTGGAGTGATCACACTGAATTCCTCTGTAAGGCAGCAGACACTAATGCTGCAGTCAGTATGCATGGACGGAATTGCATTTTGCCCCAGTTGTATTTAATGACAAAGGATACTGATGCATTAATTGAAGACATAGCTTCTTTACTTCCCGTTCCTCAATTAAAGTGAATGATTTTTTTTAATTTTGGCCAGTGAAGACACCATTTAAGTTTCTAAGAGGCCTAGTTCCCTATTAAAGGGTATGTCCACCCGCCAAACAAATTTTAGGATTAATCTACTTGCTTCCCAAAACTTCGACCTTGGAAGGTTCTTAAGTGTTCAAAGGAGCTGCAAAAAGTACTTACCAGCCCTCATTCCCTCGGCTGTCCAATGCTTAGTTTACAGGCCTTTTCTGTGCACAGAAGCTGCAAAAGGGGCCGCACCGGCAGCAGCGCCTGTGATTATCTGAGACATTGCCTCTCAGACAATCACAGATGCCGCTGCTGGTGCGGCCCCTTCTGAAGCTTTCAGGCACGTAAGCTAAGCAGAAGACAGCCGAGGGAACAAGGGCTGGTAAGTAAGTTTAGCAGCACCTTTGAACCTCGAAAGGTCGGGGTTTGGGGGGGCAATTAGCCTAATCCTGAAAGTTTGTTTGGGGGGTGGACATACGCTTTAAAACAGAATATATATGTATATGTAGGATTTACACTGATGCTCAGTTAATTGTATTGGCATAGCAATTTTCTCAATATTTGAATTTGTTTGAATGGTTTGGTGCCTATGAGAGGATGCTACTGTTCTGCTTGTCACAGAAATTGAAAAGAAAGACTATTCTGTAAATGCAAAGAGGACTAGCGGAGTTCCAGTCCTTTCAAACCCTGTGGTTCAATAGACCCTAATTCAATTACAAGGCTGGGTACACACCAGCCAATATTTGTGGCCGACCGACCGATTCACTGCATTTTCGATTGGCGGAAAATGTTGGCTGTTGTGGGCCGTGCGGCCACGACTGACATTGTTTGTTCGTTCGTCTGGATTGGACAAACGAACGTACGCGTCGGAAATTTTCGATTGATCGTGCGGCTCCCTATGGGAACGCACAATCGTTCGCAAAGTCGCCCGTGACCAAATTTACCGCGACCGACGGATAATTGCCCGTAGCAAACGCTCGGTCAGGACAAATAGTCCGGCCGTGTGTACCCAGCCTTAGAGGGCAGATTATCTTTCTTTAAAATAACACCCGTCTTCAGAAAATCATTAGTCAACAAATGTATCAATGTAACGACTTTTGAAAGTATTATATCTTTATTCAACACAACACAAACAGAAAGATCATTGTTTTGTGCGTATATTCCATCCGATTATTTTCATCGTTGATGGTTCAGTAATAACATTTTCTAAGTATAGATAAAAAATTGCGTAAAGACTGTTATCTATAAAAACAAAACATACTGTGCCCCTTAATAGACTAAGGCCATTGTCATACACTGCCTAAACATGTAGACTTCACATTAACAAGTGCTTCCGTACACTAGCTTACATCCCATTCAAAGCCTCTGAATAAATGGCACATTATGACCTGCAAAATGTCAGATAAAAACTCCTTGACAAAACTTGGACTCCTAAACGGACTTTTTTACCTGGGAGACTGCTGTTGGAGTAGCTGCAACAAAATAGCATGTAATGGGAAAGATTTCTGGCTTGTTTGAAATTATAAAATAAATCTTTATTTGTTAGGGAGATCATAGCCATTACCCCACTTCTACTTACAAGCTCCAATCCCAGCAGATGAATGACTGCATGCTGGTACACTGACAGCTCTCCTGAACACCTGTGTTAGAGATATTGAATGTGTCAGAGGGGAAGAACTGTGTCACCAGTAGGAGCTACCAAAAGGCAGCGGTACTCTATCATTCATCTACTACCTATAAATTATAGTTATAACCTTTAAAGGGCAAGTCCACCCTCTAAACAAAATTCTCTTTAAGATCCACCGAAAAAATCATTATGTTGGGCTGTATTTTTAAAGTATTGGTATTGGTAATGGACTGATACTAGCGATATTGTTTATGACTGTTTAAATTGGATCCCTGGGTGAATCCTGAATTTCTTTTTTGGTGCTTATATTTCGATAATTAGGAGAGATAAATAGGTATAAAGTTCCCATGAAGTTTTCCCTTTTCTACTCCTTTAGGATTTTGAATGCCCAATATTAAAAGACTGGCCATAAACAGGTAGATTTTTTGGCAGGCATTATTACTTTTATTGAACATGACAAAAATCCAATCCCATAACTTGCTGATTGATAAACTGACCAATTAATTTTAGGCAGTTTATTGGACAGCCCAACCAGGAACAGAGGCAGGAGTGCAGCAATGTCAGTGTATGACTAGCTTTGTAAAAAACGTATGGTTAGGTGGTTTGTTAGAAATACCATAAAAATGCAAAGAAAATAGTGTTAACCATTTACAAGAGAGCTTTGGTTTATCACTATGCCATATTAGAAGAGAATTCCTATTGAGCTGGCTGGTCTGAATCAGAATCAAACCCATATGTCATGTTGGAAGCATTCATACCCACTGACTTGTAATGCAGTCATTCTCAAGCTTGCGCCATCTGGTGTTGATCTCGAGATCAGAGTTTTAGCATTACTAGTGTATCCTATCCAGATGGATGAAATTCTAGTGCTGACCAGTCAACAGACCTCCAGAGAGGTCAATACAAACTGAATATACCATTATTGCAACAGTTGCAGCACTACCAACAGCTGTATTTACAGGTTAAACAATTTGATATTTTAGCTATATATACCAGGGGAGGACTGGGACCTTTTGGCCTGGGGGGCAAATCAGGGCCACTTCTATCATTAGGCAGAGTGAGACATTTGTCTCAGGCGGCACCCCTGCACATAAGAAGAAAGGCGCAGACAGGCAGTGGTGGAAAAAAAATGTTTTTTTCCCTTGACCGGTCAAGAAAAAAAGGAATTTTCCTTAGTAACAGATATGATGCTGTTAAAATAATTTTATATATTTAGGTTAGCTTTAGTTAGTTTGTTAGGGAAAGGTTAGACAAGTTGGGTTAATTAGGGCCCTGCTGAAAGAGTCACCACTTTAAAATAGCGGCTTCGCAGCACGCCTGGAAATAATCAAGGGCTACATACAAAAGTTTGGTTCAGGCAGCAGAAACCTTAGAAGTGCCCCTGGGGCAAATACAACCAAATGGCCCTTTCACTGTAGATCACAAAATGTTTGACTATACCCACTTTGCTAAGGTCACACACACTTTGTTTAAGTTACGCCCATTTTTAACTAATATTCTCATTTTACATGGTTACCTGCAACATTTTCAAGTGTATGATGTGGTTAAGATAACTTACAGACTTATAAACTAGAGGGCTGACTGACTAATGACCTAGAGAGCTTATAACACTAGCTAATGACCTGGAGGGCTGACAATACTGGGCAATGAATTGTAGGGCTGAACACTGGATAATGATCTGAAGGGCTTATAATACTGAGGAATGATCTGGAGGGCTGATAACACTGGCTAATGATTTGGAGAGCTGATAACAGTGGCTAGATCCTTCCCCCTGGGTCCTCTGTATAGGGTCTGTAATGAACCTTTGCTCATCCAGCACCTAGTTCCCACACCAGCAGCCAGACTTTGACAGCTCATTAGAGACCCTATAGAGAGAATCCAGGGGGGAGGACCCTGGGTACTATTAGGTGTGTAGGGTGTTGGTATGGGTATAATTGGCCTTTAAATACTACCTTATTTTTTTCATTTTAAATTAATTTTTTACAGACTACACAAACTCACTTCTATATAAAGCAGCAGTAAATGCAGGTGATTCCCCAAGCAATAAACACCTTATCTGCTATAAATTCTCATTCTGAATGATAACAAATACTTAATGCTTCCTTTACCATGGTCCTTTGCTGGTGGTGAAGTAAGCCCCTTTCAAGTCTATGGGTATTGTGCCAAGTAAGGATTTGACTCACAGGGACATGCAACCAGAAGCAGAGGAACCTGGGAAGAAGTGGAGGAGCAGCGACCACAATAAAATACATTTTTAGGCAACTGATTGCATTCTGAAGGTTACAAATATAGCAGTTCAAACATTGTTACATGGAGAATCACTTGAATTTATTATAATACTTTCATTCTCCTTTAAGTAGCATAGATGTTACAGTCCAGCTTATTCTGAAATAAAATTCCTTCCTGTGCATCTGTTCTTAGAATCAGAGTGGAGTGATCACACTGAATTCCTCTGTAAGGCAGCAGACACTAATGCTGCAGTCAGTATGCATGGACGGAATTGCATTTTGCCCCAGTTGTATTTAATGACAAAGGATACTGATGCATTAATTGAAGACATAGCTTCTTTACTTCCCGTTCCTCAATTAAAGTGAATGATTTTTTTTAATTTTGGCCAGTGAAGACACCATTTAAGTTTCTAAGAGGCCTAGTTCCCTATTAAAGGGTATGTCCACCCGCCAAACAAATTTTAGGATTAATCTACTTGCTTCCCAAAACTTCGACCTTGGAAGGTTCTTAAGTGTTCAAGGAGCTGCAAAAAGTACTTACCAGCCCTCATTCCCTCGGCTGTCCAATGTTAGTTACAGGCCTTTTCGTGCACAGAAGCTGCAAAAGGGGCCGCACCGGCAGCAGCGCTGTGATTATCTGAGACATTGCCTCTCAGACAATCACAGATGCCGCTGCTGGTGCGGCCCCTTCTGAAGCTTCAGGCCACGTAAGCTAAGCAGAGAAGACAGCCGAGGGAACAAGGGCTGGTAAGAAGTTTAGCAGCACCTTTGAACCTCGAAAGGTCGGGGTTTGGGGGCAATTAGCCTAATCCTGAAAGTTGTTTGGGGGGTGGACATACGCTTTAAAACAGAATATATATGTATATGTAGGATTTACACTGATGCTCAGTTAATTGTATTGGCATAGCAATTTTCTCAATATTGAATTTGTTTGAATGGTTTGGTGCCTATGAGAGGATGCTACTGTTCTGCTTGTCACAGAAATTGAAAAGAAAGACTATTCTGTAAATGCAAAGGGACTAGCGGAGTTCCAGTCCTTTCAAACCCTGTGGTTCAATAGACCCTAATTCAATTACAAGGCTGGGTACAACCAGCCAATATTTGTGCGACCGACCGATTCACTGCATTTTCGATTGGCGGAAAATGTTGGCTGTGTGGGGCCGTGCGGCCACGACGACATTGTTGTTCGTTCGTCTGGATTGGACAAACGAACGTACGCGTCGGAAATTTTCGATTGATCGTGCGGCTCCCATGGGAACGCAAATCGTTCGCAAAGTGCGCCCGTGACCAAATTTACCGCGACCGACGGATAATTGCCCGTAGCAAACGCTCGGTCAGGACAAATAGTCGGCCGTGTGTACCCAGCCTTAGAGGGCAGATTATCTTTCTTTAAATAACACACCGTCTTCAGAAAAATATAGTCAACAAATGATCAATGTAACGACTTTTGAAAGTATTATATCTTATTCACACAACACAAACAGAAAGATCATTGTTTTTGGCGTATATTCCATCCGATTATTTTCATCGTTGATGGTTCAGTAATAACATTTCTAAGTATAGATAAAAAATTGCGTAAAGACTGTTATCTATAAAAACAAAACTACTGTGCCCCTTAATAGACTAAGGCCATTGTCATACACTGCCTAAACATGTAGACTTACATTAACAAGTGCTTCCGTACACTAGCTTACATCCCATTCAAAGCTCTGAATAAATGGCACATTATGACCTGCAAAATGTCAGATAAAAACTCCTTGACAAAACTTGGACTCCTAAACGGACTTTTTTACCTGGGAGAACTGCTGTTGGAGTAGCTGCAACAAAATAGCATGTAATGGAAAGATTTCTGGCTTGTTTGAAATATAAATAAATCTTTATTTGTTAGGGAGATCATAGCCATTACCCCACTTCTACTTACAAGCTCCAATCCCAGCAGATAAATGACGCATGCGGTTACACTGACAGCTCTCCTGAACACCTGTGTTAGAGATATTGAATGTGTCAGAGGGGAAGAAACGTGTGTCACCAGTGAGAGCTACCAAAAGGCAGCGGTACTCTATCATTCATCTACTACCTATAAATTATAGCTTTAACCTTTAAAGGGCAAGTCCATCCTCTAAACAACATTCTCTAGTTTTAAGATCCACCTAAAAATCATTATGTTGGGCTGTATTTTTAAAGTATTGGTATTGGTAATGGAATGATACTAGCGATATTGTTATGAATGTTAAATTGGATCCCTGGGTGAATCCTGAATTTCTTTTTGGTGCTTATATTTCAGAATTAGAGAGAGTAAATAGCATAAAGTTCCCATGAAGTTTCCCTTTCCTACTCCTTTAGGATTTTGAATGCCCAATATTAAAAGACTGGCCATAAACAGGTGTAGATTTTTTGGCAGGCATTATTACTTTTATTGAACATGACAAAATCCAATCCCATAACTGCTGTGATTATAAACTAACCAATTAATTTTAGGCAGTTTATTGGACAGCCCAACCAGGAACAGAGGCAGGAGGGCAGCAATGTCAGTGTATGACTAGCTTTGAAAAACGTATGGTTAGGTGGTTTGTTAGAAATACCATAAAAATGCAAAGAAAATAGTGTTAACCATTTACAAGAGAGCTTTGGTTTATCACTATGCCATATTAGAAGAGAATCCTATTGAGCTAGCTGGTCTGAATCAGAATCAAACCATATGTCATGTTGGAAGCATTTATACCCAATGACTTGTAATGCAGTCATTCTCAAGTTGCGCCATCTGGTGTTGACCTCGGGATCAGAGTTTTAGCATTACTAGTGTATCCTATCCAGATGTATGAAATTCTAGTGCTGACCAGTCTAACAGACCTCCAGAAAGGTCAATACAAACTGAATATACCATTATTGCAACAGTTGCAGCACTACCAACAGCTGTATTTACAGGTTAAACAAGCCGATATTTTAGCTATATATACATAAATATTGTATTAAAGGGCATGTCCACCCCCAAAACTATAATCCCCCCCACTAATGGCCCCACTTTGTAGTGTAATAAAATCCTTACCTTACATCCCACTCCATAGGGTTCTCCTGTAGTCCCCCCCAAAGTCCCAATAACTGCCCACCAGGAGGATAGCAGAGTCCATATAGGACTCTGCCTCCTGTCTCGCCTCCGGGAGAAGTTTGGCATGTGTACTGCAGCCCTTCTCCCCCTCCCTCCCCCTCCCTCTCGTTTTACGATCCCTCCCCCTACCATAAAAACCCTTGGCCATATAATAGTATTTCTTCCCCCAGCCCCAACTGCTAACAAATAATTTTAAGAAAGTCCTCCGAATTCTACTTACCTTCCCTCTCTCCTCTGGCGTTCTGAGCAGCCAGCAGCAGCGTCAGTGATTGGCTGCCTCTCAGCCAATCACGGACGCGGCTGCCGGTCCCGGACCCTGCTTGCAGTGTCTTGCAAGCAGAAGGCCGGACTGTTCGTCGGAGGAAAGAGGGAAGGTAAGTAAAGATCGGGGCACTAATTATTTTATAGCGGTTGGGGCTGGGGGAAGGCAACCTATTATATGTCAAAAGTTTATTATAAGGGTGGACATGCCCTTTAATTCCAGAAAGGACAATTTTCTGTAACAAATTCAAAGAAATGTTTAAAAATGGCAGATTATTCACAACAGGAACTGGGTTGAGGTATAATACATTTGAAAGGTTTATACAAGAGATAATGTACCCATTCCAGTGTAATATATAAGGGATAATGCACCCCATACAGTGTAATATAAAGATAATAAGTCACCATAAAGGTCAAAAACCCTATAGGGAACTCTAGGAGAAAGTGGAAAGTGTTTTTTCCTTTATTAATCACTTTAAGTAAATGTGTGACGATAATAACGAAAAAATATTATACCCTTATACCCCCCTTCTAACCAGATAGTCCTCAGGGTAAGAACCCAAAATGTTAGATCCTCCCCCGGGTCCTCTGTATAGGGTCTGTAATGAACCGTTGCTCATCAGCACCTAGTTCCCACACCAGCAGCCCGACTTTGACATAAATTCTCATTCTGAATGATAACAAATACTTAATGCTTCCTTTCCCATGGTCCTTTGCTGGTGGTGAAGTAAGCCCCTTTCAAGTCTATGGGTATTGTGCCAAATAAGGATTTGACTCACAGGGACATGCAACCAGAAGCAGAGGAACCTGGGAAGAAGTGGAGGAGCAGCGACCACAATAAATACATTTTAGGCAACTGATTGCATTCTGAAGGTTACAAATATAGCAGTTCAAACATTGTTACATGGAGAATCACTTGAATTTATTATAATACTTTCATTCCCCTTTAAGTAGCATAGATGTTACAGTCCAGCTTATTCTGAAATAAAATTCCTTCCTGTGCATCTGTTCTTAGAATCAGAGTGGAGTGATCACACTGAATTCCTCTGTAAGGCAGCAGACACTAATGCTGCAGTCAGTATGCATGGACGGAATTGCATTTTGCCCCATGAAATACAGTTGTATCTAATGACAAATGAAAGGAAGATTTGCCTTATTTTAAAAAAGTATACATCCTGCATAGAGAGCTTTAACTGTCTGGTGACTAACCTCTCAATAATATTAGTCCAACATTTTTCAAGTGTTTTAACAATCTGGAACTAATAACCCTGTGGGTATGAAATCCAGATTTCCACCAGTGCAAATGCAGGCAACTGGATGAGTACAACAAGGGTCTAACCTCTCTGTTCCATCCTAAGGATTTTTTGGTTTAAGTGCTCTGATGCGTTCCATACATGGTCGGTCATCCAACCTCAATTACCCTTACAGCAGCTCCTGTAAGTTGCCAGTATTTAGATGCACTGGGGTTAGGCTGTAACTGCTACTGGTTGCTTGAGACATTGCCAACAAATTCCCAGTACTCATGGAGTGAGGCAGTCCAAGGTTGTTTGATCTGTTGGCAGTGTGCGAGTTTCTTGCTCTTGTCAGGATGCTCACTCTCTCCAAAACAGGAAGGCAGGGGCTGGAAGCTGCTGTCCTAAGGCTGACAGAGGGTGAATTTTGGTCTGAGGAGAAGAAACGGCAACAGTCAAAAACAAGTGAGCAGGAAGAATAAGCATTGTGTAGGCTTAAAACAACAGGAAACTTCTGATGTGAGTGAGCAGGCAGAAAGATCCTAAATTTAATTCATGGGCAGATACCCCTGCACTGACAAAGGGTCCAAAACAACATTAATATGAAAACACTGAAGGGAAGAATTAATCATTATTAAATAAAAAGTTTAGAATAAAGTCACGTAATAAGAGTCCTCGTTCAACTTTAAGGGCCTCTCTATGGGACGATTTATATAGTGAGGACCCCTCTTTTATGTTAAAGGGCATCTATAGTGAAAAAAACACATTGCCCCTTTGGAAAGTTAAATTCATGTACTCTGTGCTGCCTTAATCCTATCTATGTCAGTGACTCTGTTTAACCATGGTGTCACATCTGTGTGCAGCACTCCCCCCTTCCCCCTCCCCTCTGTTACCTCCTCCATGTCTCAACTCCGGCTAACCGACAAACTTATGTGCAGTAGGAGTTAAAAGTTCAACATCCTGAAAAACACACCTATGCACAGTGGCCAATAGAAAGCAAGCTGTCCTGGAGACACGGAAGAAGAAGGAGAACAGTACAGTTTACGATCTCTCACTTTGTGACCCATAATCAATCAGTGAAAGCTATTAAGAAGGGGGGTCAAGTGCAGCCTTATATCAACCATCAAAGCTACCTCTCTCCCCCTGCTAATGCTGTTATCTCTATGTTTATTACAGAGCAGGGAGGGGGGATCACGTCACAGGGATCTGATTGACAGTCCAAGTAGGAGTAGAGGAATGCAATTACTATTCTTCTAACTGGTGTATCTCAGGACAGAGAGGGAATCTGAAAAAAGACACTCTGGGGGAATTATAGAACACAAGGAAAGAAAGAAAAAAAAGTTCATTTTCCCACTATAGATACCCTTTAAACCTCTAAAATTCTAGTCTCTTCTTATACAGGAAATCACTATCCAGGGGCATAGCTAGAAATCCCAGGGTCCCATAGCAAGATTTTAGATGCCCCCCCCCAACCAGTTCTGTGCAGTTCAACCCAGCCAAACTGCAGACAGGTTTCATTTAAAGTTTTTCAAACTTTTTAAAGATGCTGCCAGGCTTAGATATGACTAATGGCCATTACCAGGATTAAAGGAACACTAAACCAAAAAAAATAAGTATTTGCCATTCGTTTGTATTATTCACAGGGAGGTGAGAACGCTTATTCTCACCTCCCTGTGAACAATATTACGCTCAAGGGACCTGGAACTTACCTTACCGCCGCTCCACTCGCAGACGCTTTTTCACTGACAGCCGCTCTGTCCTGACAGTGCGCCCTTTCTTAGGCGCATGCGCGCCAATACAAAAAATAGGGTGCGCGATTGGGAGAGAACAGCTGTTCAGTGAAGAAGTGGCTGCGAGTGGAGCGGCGGTAAGGTAAGTTCCAGGTCCCCCGAGCGTAATATTATTCACAGGGAGGTGAGAATAAGCGTTCTCACCTCCCTGTGAATAATACAAACAAATGGCAAATACTTATTGGGTTTAGTGTTCCTTTAAGAGAGGAACTGCGGTTTTGTAAAATATCTGAGCTTGGGAGCCAAAAGTAAAACAAAAAGGGGATTTGTGGGGCTGAACTATGGGACGTAACATTTTTCTTAGGAGGGTGGACATGTCTGGTAGGGCCCTCTTTGGCTCTGGGCCCCATAGCAACCATAGTGATCACCATCATTTCTGGTTTGCTAACTCTGCCTGGCCAATGTGTCTCTTTCTCTACCACTATCTAAAGGAAAGGCAAAGTAAAGCTCCAAAATGTAACTTTAATGTAAGTCCAGCACCCTGTTATTACAGTTTAGGGAGCTCAGGTCAAGCAGTCCAGACCAGAATGTTATATATTGGACATTTGGTCTGGGGTGCCAGCTATTTTTTCTGTCAGTGACAGGGGTAAAAAGGTGCCCAAGAGGTTGCTGGGTGACATTAGCTCCTTTCAATGTCTCTGAAAATGTGAAACTTTAACAAGAACAGGAAGTTGGGAAGGAAATATGAATAAGATTTCAGTCCCTACATTGTAAGAATTTTTGAAGGTAAAAACAAAAAAACTTCCTAAAACAACACAGCTGCATTAGGTCTAGCCTCCACCTGTGAATTCCAAGAATATTTAAAGGGTTTAGATTGCTATTGTTACAGACAGCAGGGAAAACACAGTAAAAAGAGAATTCCTAATAGTGTCAAAATTATAACAAAAGTTCAAGGTCTTACGATGGCTCATCTACAATCCTGATCTCTAACTTAAGGTGCACATATATTACAACTCACGTTCTGACATCTCCAAGACACTCAAGCGACACAAAAGGAAATGCCTGATCCTTCTTTTTTGCAAGCAACTTGCAATCACAAAATGAATGGGCCAGAAGGGACTGTCGGAAGGTAAGAAACCGCCAGCACTAGAGATATTAGATAGATTAGACGTTTGTCTATAGACAAACTTCTAATCTATGTAATAACCAAGTAATGTATGGGCTGTATGTAAAGCCACAGAACAGCAAATCAGAAGACAGGACACCTTGATATATGTCACTGACCATTAGTTGTTTTATCTGCCCAGTTCTAAGCTACTGCAAGAACTTGTTACAGCAGGTCACACCTACTAGTAGTCTCTAGCCAATCCTATTCCATTCTATATTAGGCAGAGGACAATGTGACTGAAGTCAGGAGGTGTGACAGAGCACATGCACATAGTTATCGTCCCCAGTTCTTTAGGGGATTACATTAACTTTAAAGGTAGTCACACACATGGGCAGGAGTCGCCAAATCGAAAGAAGTATCAGCAAGATGTGGGGGCCAAAAAAACGACATTAAAACTGCAGGCGTCTGTATCATGGTCGTTAACAGCTCCCTCTACTATGCCCGTGCATGGGCGAACGAATAATCATTCCGTATTGCGAAAAGGGCAAATCCCGATCAGATTCTAAAGAAAACTGCCATGAATTAGTGACCTCAATGCCATTTACTGAAGTGGTAATTCACATCTTATCGGTGTTCTATGAGGGATGCTTTTAGATTATAGCGTATAAAAATTTGTGCTTTTTAATGCGTTACGTTAAATCGGAGTAGTATGGCCTAGCCCTTAGTGTACATTTTTTGTAGCATTGTTAATTGTTGGGATAGCCAGCTCTCAGAGCTTTTTCAAAGGTAGAAATCTTTTTGTTTGTAGTTTGTTAAACTACAGAAGCTCTGAGCCTCTAAAAGTTATATACTCATCATTAGAAAGAATAACCAATCAATCTATTACATCTTGTGTTAAAAGCTCCCTGGACAGCTGTGTGACAAGGCTCTAAAGGCAGCCCCCCGCCCCCAACAGGCTAAACTGATTTCCAGGATCTCAGTGGCACCATTGCTTAATGTTGCCCTAACCAGATTGCTTCTTATCAACAAGATCTGGTGGATAAGACAAAAAGAACTAATGACCCACTCTCTGAAAGGGACAAAATCTGGATCCCTTGGCTTTATCGCTAGTGCGTGTAGCGTTTTTCTGAACGAGCGCGCGGCTGCCGAACGTTCCTGTCGATCTTGCAGATCCTGTCTGTCATCTTCCAAAAATCTGTAGTGTGTGTAACAGCTTATGGAAGATGGGTGGCACCCATATCTCTGCCCCCTCTGGAGACTGCGGGAGGCCTAGGAACTAGGGGCACATCTATTAACTTTCTCTTCTTTCTTTATTTCCGCTCTCCCCCCTACTTCATTTTTTTTTCTTTCTCTCCCCCCCTCCCTAAAATAAAAATAAACAACTGATGCTCAGATTGGCTGCTTTGCCTACTCTGGGCCAAGACATCCAACTAACTGGTATACTCCAACTTTGCATGACTATCGAGATATAAATAATGTTAACTACTGTACCCCTTTCTTTTATGCAACTTTCGATGGTTATTATGAAACGATTGTACGCTTACATTGTTTTTATTTAAAAACTTTTTAAATCAAATTTAAAAAAAAACCCACAAGGCTAAAAACAAAACAAAAATAGGAATTGCTGTTTATAACAAAAATAACATTTAAAAAGAATGGTAACATTCCATTGATTGCTTCCTTATTCTTATTTAAGTTTCATATCAGCAGAGATCTGTTTGTTTGAAATGCAGACAGGTCTACAGGACGGATGTCTCACAGCCTCATTGGTAGTGCCTTAACCAACAAGTTGCTGTCCAGCAGGGGGAGCTACAGCAGATTTTAGTTCTACATGTCAAGAAACTGCTGCACCCTCTGTGCTGAATGGTACTAACATAGAATTCTACCCAAGGATTTTATATACCTTTCCTTTCTTTTATTTAAATTCCACATTATCTAAACACTTCAAAATCTAAACTCAATAAATAGTAAATAAATGGTATTTTGCTTTTTTCCCATCCACGTCACAGGTTATTTTATTCCCTGTACAATGAAAATGACCAGGGTCATGTTCAATTTCCATGGAGAAGAATACTCTCCCCTTTACCTTGCTCTCGCTTCATCTCATGTACCCTGTGCAGGGCAGGGCCGTGACCTGTTTTTGCAGCTTTTTCATAATGTCTAAGTGCTTCTTTTCTGCTGCCAGGAACACCGTGTCCATTTTCATAGCAAAGACCAAGGTAATATTGACTTTGACTATCCTAAAGACAGAACACAGATTTTATTATACATCAAATTACCCCCACTTACTAACCAGCATTCTATACTATTCACCAGTGATAAAACAAGATACACATCTCAAGGTGCAAACACACGGCTCACAATGTGTATGCAAGGCCGTTAGCCCTGAAACAGCCTTTCGGTCAGGGCTTATTGCCCGATCCGCTGGGTGGATCATTAATGAGCCCCAACCGAAAAGCAGTTTCAGCTAACAAAGCAACCATTCACAGCACGATTGTTTGACAAAATGGCTGTGGCCCCTATGTTTGCACGTGTATATGAGAATTACCTGTAAGGTGAATAATACACAGAGTAGTAATAGGTCTTTATACAACTGGTGCTTCCATCAATCTGACCCAACTGCACAGTATATAAAAACTTGTAGCAAAGAATGTTAGATGCACACATAAATAGAAAATGTGTTCCTTTTATTACACTATGCTACAGTGGTGTGAAAAACTATTTGCCCCCTTCCTGATTTCTTATTCTTTTGCATGTTTGTCACACTTAAATGTTTCTGCTCATCAAAAACCGTTAACTATTAGTCAAAGATAACATAATTGAACACAAAATGCAGTTTTAAATGATGGTTTTTATTATTTAGTGAGAAATAAAACTCCAAACCTACATGGCCCTGTGTGAAAAAGTGATTGCCCCCCTTATAAAATAAGTTAAAAAATAACTTAATTGAGATCTATCAGTCTGGTAAAGTTTACAAAGCCATTTCTAAAGCTTTGGGACTCCAGCGAACCACAGTGAGAGCCATTATCCACAAATGGCAAAAACATGGAACAGTGATGAACCTTCCCAGGAGTGGCCGGCCGACCAAAATTACCCCAAGAGCGCAGAGAAAACTCATCCGAGAGGCCACAAAAGACCCCAGGACAACATCTAAAGAACTGCAGGCCTCACTTGCCTCAATTAAGGTCAGTGTTCACGACTCCACCATAAGAAAGAGACTGGGCAAAAACGGCCTGCATGGCAGATATCCAAGGCGCAAACCACTTTTTAGCAAAATTGAGACGAGCCTTAATGTTCTTTTTGGCTAAAAAAACATCTCAATGATTGCCAAGACTTTTGGAAAATACCTTGTGGACTGACGAGACAAAAGTTGAACTTTTTGGAAGTGCGTCCCCCGTTACATCTGGCGTAGAAGTAACACAGCATTTCAGACAAGAACATCATACCAACAGTAATATGGTGGTGGAGTGTGATGGTCTGGGGTTTTGTTTGCTGCTTCAGGACCTGGAAGGCTTGCTGTATAGATGGAACAATGAATTCTACTGTCTACCAAAAAATCCTGATGGAGAATGTCCGGCCATCTGTTCGTCACACTAAGCTAAGCGATCTTGGGTGCTGCAGCAGGACAATGACCCAAAACACACCAGCAAATCCACCTCTGAATGGCTGAAGAAACAATGAGACTTTGGAGTGGCCTAGTCAAGTCCTGACCTAAATCCTATTGAGATGTTGTGGCATGACCTTAAAAAGGCGGTTCATGCTAGAAAACCCTCAAATAAGCTGAATTACAACAATTCTGCAAAGATGAGTGGCCAGAATTCCTCCAGAGCGCTGTAAAAACTTGTTGCAAGTTATCGCAAACGCTTGATTGCAGTTATTGCTGCTAAGGGTGGCCCAACCAGTTATTAGGTTCAGGGCAATTCTTTTTCACACAGGGCCATGTAGGTTTGGAGTTTTTTTTCTCACTAAATAATAAAAACCATCATTTAAAACTGCATTTGTGTTCAATTATGTTATCTTTGACGAATAGTTAACGGTTTTTGATGAGCAGAAATTTTAAGGGTGACAAACATGCAAAAGAATAGAAATCAGAAGGGGGCAAATAGTTTTTCACACCACTGTATATGCTTGTGAAGGTTCTCATTCATCCAGGTCATGGTATATCTGTTGTATTCAATTAGATCAACTGGACTTGAAATGTAGTTCTTGAAGACGTTTCGCTAGTCATCCGACTGGCTTTCTCAATTCAGAATGAATTGAGAAAGCCAGTCGGATGACTAGCGAAACGTCTTCAAGAACTACATTTCAAGTCCAGTTGATCTAATTGAATACAACAGATACACTATGCTATGTTACACTTGTCAAATGCATATAGAGGTCTTAAAGAATATGTACACTGGAAACTATAATTCATCCCAACTATCACTGTACCATTTTTTTGTTGATCTTTCCCCTATTTCTTTAGATATCCAATCTGAAACATCTTACATTTCATCTGTCAATCAAGTGAATTATTATCATAAACTAATCTTCTGTGAGCAGTTTAGCTGTAGCTTGAATGATTTGACAGTTGGTGTGCTGTATGTAGTTTTAACTGTTGGTATGGGGGGAAAATAGTCAGGTCAGTAGTGGAGACCTTGAGGAAGCCCGTGAGGAGGATGAAACACGTGTCGGTCCTAGCGTGGTCAATGGCGGATTCGTTGGACGTATTAGGATGGTTCTGAGGAACGCAGACCTTGATTGATCAATCGAATGAGGAGCACGTTGGGACAGCACCGGGTGAAGGGATTGGCAACATATAGTAGTGTATCATCTCCTTGTGCCTTCCCTCAGACTTCCCGGCAGTGCCGGTCCACAGCAAGCAGGGTGTTCTATTGCTGCTTTGATCTGGATACGGTGTACCAAGGAGGGATATGCACCTTTGATGTTTAATTGCCCTGCTTGTTACGTTTGCTCCCCTTATTTGATTCAGGTCATATTTTCCTATATGGTCCGGCCATGAACTGCTTATGTATACCGGGGACTCCCAATTTGGTGTTTTATTGTTGCCACATTTGTGTGTCTTATGGGGTTTGGGTTGTACTGCACTTTTGATATTGTTGCACTTTAGGGATATTGCACTAGGTAGTGGTCCTTGGTTAAGTAGTACTTAGTTTTCTGTTTATCTATGAATGATCAATAAATAATGTGGTGGAATTTTCTATTTGGGGTTTTCCTCCCTTCTTGTTAGGCTTCGTTGCATGGTACTCCCCCGTGTGCCCACTGCCCTAAACTATTGAGTTTATTACAGCTTTTCCTTTCATTTTTTGAGGTCAGTAGTCAGAGCCTGAGCAAAACAAGTACTGTATTGAAGGCATGCAGCAACACACACACCTCAGAGTAAGTGCTACTCACATGTATGTACAATATAAAAAAAACAGTATTTGGAACAATAAATAAAAAGAAGTAATATTCCTTTAATAGCAGCAACCCTATAATAACAATAAATACTTATAAATGCATATACATAATAGAAACTGAATAGAAATATTCACGTATTATCCATAGATTAATAGATCCTAATAGAGCGAGTGTAAGATCAGTAGCAGAAAGTGAAAAGAAGAAATAAGAATTTTGAGCAGTGATCTACAACCAGTGGTTCTCAAGTTGCTAACATTTCTACAGGTGAGATCTCTGCGCTGTACTGTATAATAGAAAGAGACTGCTGTGCACACCAGTCTTATTAGCAATAGGTGTTTATTACCACATCAGTATAACACCGTGTAACGTTGCACGCAATAAACACCTATTGCTAATAAGACTGGTGTGCACAGCAGTCTCTTTCTATACACGTGAGCTTGCCACTACGCTGTGGCACCCAGCACTGAACTTTATTAATGCTACACTCGGAGTGTGCAGGATCCTTTTCTACTTTGGTACGTACTGTATAATAGGAGTCAATACTACAGTACTTACCCCATTCTCAGCAGCTACCCAGAAGAACCTCACAGCCTTCTGGAGATTCATATATGGCTCTTTGGTGTATAAAACTCCTAGGTAGGCTTGGGCCTGCAAATAAAAAAATAACAATGTATCCCCATCCTTCTTAAATAGATAATACACAACATTAAACCGGATTTTCCTTCGCATTATTTTCTTACTTGCTTTCTTAAAAATAAAATATAAAGTAACCCACAGAACAGGGTGTAGGATGCTTGACTGGATTTCCAGATCAATACATTTCTAATGCTTTTCGCACAACCTATGATGGAGTGAACAAACCTCTTTTAGCCCTGCACTGGCTGCCTCCTCGAGCATCTGCACTGCACACTGGATATCTTCTTTTTCTGCTTTTGCTTGTTGTAAGATGTAACGAGCATAGCGATACTTCGCTTGGTTGTGCCCATTTTTGGCAGCAAGGAGGTAACATGCAGCAGCCTAAAATGAGAATAAAACAGGTTTAATAAGCAGCAGAACAGTGTTTCATGTGTTGCAAATTTTCTTCTATTGGAAGGGATGTTCAGATGGCTGAAAATATAGAAATAGAATTCTTACCTCCCCGATCTTACAATCCCAACACGCTGTAGTTAAAGATGGCCGTGCTGAAAGCTCTATGTTTATCCATAAATTACTGCAAAACTCCTGTAATTTCTAATGGTGGCCAAAGATGCTACAATCCGATCTTACAATCCACAGGTTGTACAATTGGATTGTCGGTCGGCCAAAATTATTTCAATGATCATCCATACATGATCCGACCTAAGCGTCTACTGTATGGCCACCATAACATGGACATGTACGCATACGCAACAGAGGAGGCAGGGTAACCAGAGGATGTGCAGAGAGTGTGACCTTTTACAGCAGCTTGCCGGGATTGTAAATAAAAATGTTTTTTTAATAATTGTGTTCCTGGGTATAATTACCATTTAATAAGAACCTTATAAGCATTAGGCAACTATTTACAACCAATCACTTACTTTTCTCATATCCTTGGCAACGCCCTTCCCTTGCTCATAGCAAACTCCTGCGTTGTACTGCGCCTTGTGGTATCCGCAATCTGCAGACTGCCTAAAGAACTGGAAAGCACTGTTGAAATCAGCTCTTTCTCTCACACTTATGATGCCTTTTGCCCATGAAGAAGTGACATAATAAAGACAAAAGGTGTTATTAGCCAATGATCATGGACAAGGATATTTGTCTATTTTACACCAGGCATATTGTAATACACAATACATACACGTAGAAACCATGATTAAAAAACCCCAAAATAAACAATATTGGAAAACAACCGCTCATTATTGCTACAGAATGCAAAAACTATGAGCAACATACCACTATATAGTTAGACATAGTTATCACTATATCTTTATATGATTACATTACCAGACCTGTATAGAAAGACTGTATTATTATAACATTCACCAATCTTTTACTTGGTTCTCTTCAAATGCTGCACTGTAATTTAGTCTCAACATTTCCCAGGATAAAGGACCAACAGCTGTTATTTACCCCATCATTAATCACAGTGCTACCATGTTGCCCCTCAGATTCATAGATTTGCAAACACTTAAGAGAAGTAACATCAGACAGGGTGCACATATATCTTTGCCCTTAATGGACAATTATACTCACCTTTTCCCCATTCCATAGCTGCATAGTAACCAGGGTGAGTACTTATATTTGCTGTAATTATTACTTAGTACCTCTAATCTCCGGTTGGTTCTGTCTCTTTGCCCCTGTCAATATAGCTAATGGGAAGACGCTCTGCAAAGAAGCCTGTCTTCCCATTGGCTACATTGCAGATTGCAGAAAAGGACCGAAACGCAGAGGGAAAGTTAATGTAAGTAAGTACTGTTGAAGGGTAAAGTAAAGTTCCCGTGGATGAGGATATAGCAGTTTATGTTCCCCACCCTTGGTACTCTGCAGCTATGGGAGAAGAGGAGCGAGGGGGAGGCGAGTAGAATCGCCCTTTAAGACTAATTAACATTTAAATATAACTAAACAAGTCCAGAAGATTAAATGAGATGATCAGGAGACACATGAGATGATCACATCTGGGATCAGTCAGTTGGTCAGAACACATCAGGGGTGCCAACCATGAACATGGGCAATGACCTTGCTACATGGCTGAACAAACTGCACATTTCTACATATTGCATGCATTTCAAGGTAAAGCCTGGTCATACCAGAGATATTTAGCACCATGGGAATGCTATTTTCAACGGCATCCAACAGCTTAGATGCTGCCAGTGGTAGAGATTCCCCCAGATCTTCATCTTGCAAAACCTAAAAATAAGGCAAGTGGCAGTATAATTAAACTAATGATTAAATAATAATAGTATAAAATGGCTAGGCAAAGAACAAATATGTTATTAAACCTCTTAATTAGACGTGACGTCACGCCTAATTACCTGACACCCGCAACCAGAAACTTCTCCTGTTCTTGCTCGAAATGAGCTTGAAACAGGAGCAGCAGGCGGCACACAAAAACTACAGTAAAATGCTATAATGTACCGTACATGTAATTTATGTCCAGAAGTAAAAATAGCAAAAGTGTGCAATACCTTATGGCCTGTACTAGATGATGTGTCCTTTAGATCAGAATCAGACTCATTAGCTGAGCTATCGGTGTTGCAACTGCTGTTTGTATTCCCAAGTGTTAAATCATCTGTCAATAAAAAAGCACAAGTGTAAAATTCCTTAAAGGGGAATTCCTCTCAACAAGTTAGTGTTAAATAGAAGCCTGCAATCGTTGCTTCAAAAATGAGCCCATGATCACGTCTGTCAGCAGCCTGTGTCAAATTATATTGTGGATAAAGTTTACACTGCCTGCTTCCAGTAGGGTCAGAGCATGCTCACTTAAGACTTAATGCTAGGAAAGACAGAAAGAACCTACACAATTGAAAAGGGGCCTATTAATGGTCATATGGCTAGAGGCTGGTAAAAGCTGGAAGTTGTATTGCTAAACCCTTCCAGCAATTTAATTTCTTAAAAGTTTTAGGGAAAGTGATTCAGGGTTCATTTTAAAGGTTGGACAGAAAGGCTTTTATATAACCCACACATGTTTTGAGACCACAGTTGACCTTTAAAAATTATATTCACATGATACAGACCATAAGAATTAGCAAGTTACCTTCTTCATTAGAAAGTTGTCCCAAACCACTTCCAGAAGAAGTTGAACTTTCTAGAGAAGCATCCTGATCATAGAATAAAGGTTTCCCTTGCAAACCAATGTTTCTCCAGACACCAGTTTGTGCTGCTTTCGGAAGTATTCCCAATCTAACAGCTAATAAAGAAAAGACATTGATACAGTTTTCTACTGTATTTATTTTAACGTTACCCTGTAAGAACAGTTTCTCCTTCTCCAAACAGAAAGAATAACTTCCTAGTCATTTGTTTAGCTAAAAGAAACATTTTACATTTCTCTCAGACTCACTATCTATCCTGTTATCGACCAAAAAAACTATATAGCGTTCCCACCCAACCCGCCCACCCAGGGTGAGGACCTACACTGGTCCAGCTCTGCCCCTTAACGCACACAAAACCTATAGGAAGATGCACTCTGCAAGAAGCGTGTCTTCCTACTGGCCAGGTCCCGTACAGACGAAGGACATAGAAGTGGACTGGAAAGTCAAGGGAAACGTTGGGCAAGTGATACAGCCAACTGACAGTAAACCTTGGGTACTTTTAATGGGAAGATGAAGGTTGGGGGTAAGTCTAATTCTAAGTTTAAAATTGGCAGCAGCCATAATTCCTAGGTAAAGGTTAAAGGACCATTATGGCCACCCACATCACCCCTAATCCCTTAATAATATCCTGGGTGAGGACCTAAACCGTGACTTTCCATTGGTTGAATACCAGAAAAGTGAAGGGTGTGTGTCCGGAAGCAGCTTTTAGAAGGGAAAAGTGATAAGCTAAGACCCAGTGGTGAGGACCTAAAACGCTAGGTCCTATCACTGGGAGAGGGGATGGGGACATGGGGGGGCCATTATTGCCCTTTAACACGTTAAACTTCCTTAGGCTTTTCCTGGTGCCATATTGAAATGGCCTTTATTGATTTTATAAAGGATGCCCACTACTTACAATCATGCTGTGTCTGTGCGAGTGAATGAAGGATCTTTTCCAGGTATGATGGTTGTAGGGATTTGTCTTCTTTGGCTGAATTGGCAACTGAATTATGAATGGAAACATGTCTCGCCAACTGAAGGAAAAACACAGCAGCAGCCCCCTGAGAGAACAAGGCCTTGATTAAAACAAACTGGGCCTTAAAATGCATATACATATATCAATCAATAAAAACTGGCTTCCTATGCAGTTTCGGACCAATGAATATCCTCTCCCCACACATTCATATTATGAGTTAGTCTTGATGATCAGATTTTAAAAATGGTGTAAAATTATCTTTGAAAGAACTGGGACTGTACTCACCCTAAAGATCATGGGTGACTAGGGAAAAAATTTGGACCGAAATGACCATTTCCGAAGCAGAAGTTGAATGTTCGATCGCATCAGAAAGAGTTGTTGGCCCTTAATTATTCATGTGTGTACTCAGTTTAAAACACAATTCCCCATATTTATTGATGGATTCCAAGATTAAAATAAAGACTTAAAGCGCATGTACACCCCCAAAATTATAATTTAACCCACTACTGGCCCCACTGTGTAGTGTAGAAAAATCCTTACCTTACATCCCAGCTCCAAATGGTTGCCCTGCAATGTTCCTCCAAAGTCCAGAAAACTAGCCAACAGGAGCCTAGCAGAGGGGGAAATTGTTTCAGCCCGAGTCTTCCTCTGAGAGGTTTGTGGCATGCTCTGAGCAGCCCTCCCACCCTCCCATTTTGGTCTCCCTCCCCCATGCATTAAACCCTTTTAATATGTGGTAGGGCTTGCTCCCTCAGCCACAACCGCATTATTCTTATTTGCAGAAACTCCCCCGATAGTTACTTACCTTCTCTGTATCCTCCGCCATTCTGAACAGCCGGCAGCCACGTCCATGATTGGCTGCCTCTGCCGGTCCCACCCCTGCTTGCAGTTCCAGTGCAGAGGATAGAGGGAAGGTAAGTAACTATCGGGGGAATTTCTGCAAATAAGAATAATGCGGTTGGGGCTGGGGGAGTAAGCCCTACCACATATTAAAAGTTTATTTAAAGGGCATGTCCACCCCCAAAACTAAAATTTAACCCACTACTGCCCCCAACCTGTAGTTTAAAACAACCCTTACCTTAAATTTCTGCTCCAAATGGTTTTCCTTTTATGCCCCTCCAAAGTCCAGGAAACTGCAGTGTAGGATCTCTGTGTGACTCATCCTGCTCCTGTGTCTGCCTCAACCTCGACAGGGTTTGAGGCATGCGCAGGAGAGTCCTCCCTCTCCCTCCTGTTTTGCTGTCCCTCCCCCTAGCTATAATATAGGTATAGGTCCCACAGCCCCAACCGCATAATAGTTTTTAAATAAAGTGCACAAATCTTTACTTACCTTACCACTCTCCTCCTCTTGCAAGCAGAGGACGGGAGAGTGTGGCGGAGGAGAGAGGTAAGCTAATTAATGATCTGTGCACTTTCTGAAAAAAAAATTAGGCGGTTGGGGCTGGGGGACCTATACCTATATTATAGCAAAAGGACCCAGAAGGGGTGGGCATACCCTTTAAAGGTTGTACATTCCCTTTAAGATTTCTGTTGTATTCAGTTAGATCAACTGGGCTTGAAGTTTAGTTCTAGAGGTGTTATTGAAACTTCCCGGGGTAAGGCGTTAAAAGGCAAAGGAACAGGATTGGTTCCAGAGAAGTGTCAAGGAGGCCATTTATGTGAAAATAAAGAAACTAAACCTGAATAGAGGTGTATGTATGTGTGGGGTGGGGTTTCAACACCATGTATAATGCTATTTTAATGCCTTACCCTGGGCAGATTCGATAACACCTCTTAGCCACAATGCAATCAACCCCTTGCATTCAGAAGGTCCCTAACACCTGTCTGTTATATGCTGTGACCTTCCAGGGTTCTTATATTGCCAACAGATTACGAATCATTCTGAATTGAGAAAACCAGTCGGGTCACTAGTGAAACATCTTCAAGAACTAAATTTCAAGTCCAGTTGATCTAACTGAATTCAACAGATATACCATGACCTGGATGAATGAATATTACAGATATACCATGACCTGGATGAAGATATTACAGATATACCATGACCTGGATGAATGACTATTACAGATATACCATGACCTGGATGAATGACTATTACAGATATACCATGACCTGGATGAATGAGAACCTTCATAAGTATATTGTAGTGAACTAAAGAGTTACTATCTATCTATAGTTAGAGGGTGTTTAAAATATTTTCTAAAATTTGAAAACCCTGTTTACTTCCTTTTTCTTCTCTTAAATGCAGGACTGGATCTCACAGGTCTTACCGTTGGCCCCCATACCTCATTAGAAGCTTTGAGGTGAATTTCTCGGAAATGATGCAACTTCAAAAAAAAAGACAAACATTGATCTAGGGAGGTGGATTACTTGCCTTAACATTTTTTTTTAAGGAAAACTTAAAGGGACAGTAATTGAGTGCTCTCTGGCTCTTAACACAGTCTCAGTGTCCATGACTCTCCTCCAAGTCTAGCACATTTGAATGGAGGAGAGGGCAGACTGAGCAAGAGGAGACATTAAGCTACAATATCAGTATACTGCTAGTATAGCATCCTGTTAATTCATTCACTTTGTATTATGTAGTTTTAATAACATATTTCTCAATTTTCCTTACCCATCCAAAGGCATCTAACATGGAATACTGAGGAACTTGGCAATGAAATGATTGAAATGTCCGTTTTTTCTTCTCTTCTTTTTCATTCTGCCCATTCTTCTGTCTGGAAGAGCAGTGGCTATAACTATAACACATTAAGATATATGTAAGATGGATCGTTGGATGTATGTGTATGTATGATTGATGTGTATGTATGTATAGTTTATTTATTAAGCGCCACTTGGGGATGCAGCGCTGTACAGTAATAAAATACAATAAAGCCATACAAGGGGGATAAATACATAGATAGTTCAGTACATAAATGTATAAATTATATAAATAAAAGTGCTAGAGCTTTTGCACAAGAGAAAAGGAGGTCCCTGCCCCATAGACCTTACAATCTAGTTAGGTGGGTAACATACAGATATAATGCCGCAAAGAAACTTGCATCCGCCTTCCCACATTTAACCAACTTCTCCTTCCACCTGACCTGACTTTCTGTGAGGACAAGCATGCTCAGTAATTGCTATAAGCCAGCACTGTGAGAGGGAATTTCCCACCATGCAATTCACACATACCAATACAATTCCAGTTGCAGCAAACTAAACACAGCAGAAGAGTTTACGGTAATAAGGCACTTGATTGACAAAATAAATCTATAAAGGGGCCAGATCAACAAATAAATGATGCAGTGACAGCTGGGAAGAATTATAGTATCCAATAATGGGCAAAATAAATTTACAGAGATCCACATTTTAAACTTCACATAAGCGTGCTATCTCTTTTTGTTTTTCTGCAGTGTTTTTGAAGTTTGTATTTATTGATGCTTTTGTTACAAAGAAAACAGATTTTTGTGCTTTCAAAATTCCCCCATGTACAAACTCTCTCGCCTTAATGTAAAGGAAAGGACAAAAATGCCCGAAGACTGTTACACTGGTAGAAAACACAAGTCAAATACACATTAATATTTCCTTTTCATTTTACAGTACAATCATATTATACAGGCTACATGAAAAGTAAACAAACCTCATATCAGGAGAAGAGACATGGTGATTTATGGAAGTTCAATAAAGTTTGCTTTCCTGCCTGTTGCTTAAGGAACCAGTTAACCCAGTTTAACCCTTTCAAATCAAAATTAACAAAATATTCTTAAAAAACAGCCCCCCAGGCAGAATTGTACCAGCTCACTGCTGGACCTGTACAAATATCAATGGGGGATCTAAGTGGAAAATGTGTTTTTGTTGCAAGAAAAACAAAATATCTTCTAGCTATAACCACATATCAAAAATGTAAACCAGCAGGTAAAGCTGCAAAGTTAGTGAAGGATTAAAGAGACAGACACTGAACGTATTTTAACTTTTTAACACTTCAGCATCGAACAGCAAAATAAATGTAAAAAAAGGAAAAATGGCCTGTAGACTGTTATTGGCTGAGAATGCAGGGCCACTGTACATTACTTTCTATTTTAAAGAGATATACGGATAAAGAAATAAAACCTGGGACAGATCCCCAGAATCAGGTTGGCTCTGACCGATCCAGGAAAGGCGGCAGCTATGAGAATGTACAATTAGGGGAGGTAAGTAAGTAAGGAACAAGCAGTCCATACATTATTAGTTATTTTTTTTTTAGAAATGTCACCATGGATATTGCCATATATCAATTGTATTAATGTAGATACTACACGGCTATTGCCAAATCGAGTCTCTGGCACCACCTTGTGGTCAAAAATTTGAACAGCAGAAAATAATAATTCAAATATTCTTTGCTACTCTGAAAAATCTTTTCCTACTAAAATTAATTTTATTATCTTTACTAATATGCTCTACTTCTAACAGGCAATCAGCGCTGATTAGGTCTGACAATGCTGAACGCTGATTCCTCTTTCCAGAGAAAACTTAAATGTCCTTGTGTGAACATGTCCTATAGTTTGATACAGAAGCATGAGCTATACTCTATTCCGCAATAAAAATGCATTATATATATTGTATATTAGAACACTCACCTCTTTCCACCTGCATTTTGCCCAAGAGGCAACAATGACGAAGGATTCAGAGCCTCAGCCTCCCCGTGTACATAACCCTGAACATTTGGTGCATGGAAGCGATTCAAGCCTAAAAAATACAAACAGTACAAGTCAGTTATCTGAAACAACAGGGGACAGCATGAAGATACTTCTAGGGCGACTTGCCGCAGGCCAGTAGGTGAATAAAATGGGCTAGGCCACACTAGTGTTTCTCACGTAATTGTGATCGAGTTTTGTGACCCGTTAGTGTGTGAGAAACGCATGGCAGTGCATGGCAATGTGCACAATATTCCAAAACCGGAGCACGCGCCAATTTTGGACTTTTGCACAAATCGCAGCACAAATGGATGATAACTTAGCGTGACTTTTTGCAGCAGTTGTGCACCACTTTACGGTAGTACAATTTAATTGCAGCGAATGGCTAGAGGAGAATGATACTGACTCCTAAAGCCCCCAAACACCACAGGCTGGGTGTGCAACCTAGGAATGTTGGTAATTGTAGTTTCCACAACATTTGGAAGACCAAAGGTTGGATATCCCTAGGCTAGAAAGTTTCCTTTGCTTCAGCTGAAGATGATCCAACATGTGTACAAGGCCTTAAAATGGGTACACACAGTCCAGATAAATAGCAGATGACACACGGATTCTATTGGAATCAGATTTTTTTGCTAGCATCCAAGCGATCTCATATCCGACAGCGGTATGTGAATTTTTAGCTGTTGTTAATCTACAGATCTGTAGTTACACAATGAAAATAATTAGGCTTCCCCTCTAATGGAACTTTGCCTGTATCTAAATCAGTATAATTTAATATAATAACCAATGGGAAAAGCTGTAATTGAAGGAAGAACCTACAGTTCTATTGACATGCACCAACACATAATGGATAATAGACAGGTAGACATGTAATCATATAAAGCTGTATTACACCAATACAGGAAGAAATGTTTAAACAACCAATGTTCAAAGATTCATACACATGTGTAACTGTAATGCCTTGCCAGGATCCTGGTGTGGACAAAACATTCTCCCAGAATGCTGTGTGCTATATGTCACAATAAATTCAAAGCAACAGGAAAAAAAGTTTCAAAGGGTACCTAGAGGGTATGTAAAGAACCAGCAGTTACCTTTGGCACATCTTATAGTGGAGGGTTTGATTTGGGGGCATTTGTTCCCCTATAAATCCCAATATAACCTAACACTGTTTCTATGGATTTCTATGGGAACTGTAAGATTATAGCATTATAATCTTACAGTTCCAGGAGAAGGAAACCAGAAGCCACAAAGGGGTAAGTTATAATAAATAATGCACCCCAAACTGTAAATTAAAGGGATATTAGAAGTCACCTTGGAGTTCCGTGCCCTGTATAAAAGGTACTCGCCTTGGGCCTTGTGCTTTTATATGGTCACGGAACTCCTTCTAATATCCTTATAATTTACAGTTGGGGTTGCATTATTCACTATATTATTGCCTTAGTGCCACCAGCTGATTCAGTAAAACCAGGTAAAGGATCAAGAACACTGGTAGGTGTTTGTGTTTTTTAACATGAAACAGGAAAAGTCTGGTCCTTGTCACAGCTGGTTTAAACATAAGGGCATAAGAACAGGTTTTAAAAGGAGAAGTTATAACAGTAGCCCACACAGTGGGCTATTGGGGATTGCACAGACCTAGCTCTGGTTCTGCCTTTGGTCTCTGACCTTTATTAGTACTGATCCTGGTTTATAAATAGATCAATATTTCCTCCCATCATCAGGCCATTAGAATAAAATTATATAGTGGATAATGCACCCCCAGCTATAAATTATAAGGATATTAGAAGTCACAGAGGACCATATAAAAGCACGAGGCCACAGGCATGGAACTCCAAGGAGACTACTAATATCCCTGTAATACACAGTTCTGGGTGCATTATTTATTATAACCTACCCCTTTGTGGCTTCTGGTTTCCTTCTCCTCCTGGAACTGTAAGATTATAAGGCTATAATCCTAAAGTTCCTCCCACAGAAATCCACTACAGGGGTAGGTTATATAAGGGATGATATGCTACCTACAGTGTAATATAAGGATATTACGCCACCGAGGAGTTCCATGACCATATAGAAGCACGCCGAGTGCTTTTATATAGGGCATGGAACTCCGAGGTGAAGTAAATCCATATATTACACTGTAGGTAGTGTATTATTATTTATAATACATAAGGCTAGCCAAAAAAATATATCTGTCCACTACCAGTCTCTCCTCCTCCCTGTATTAGTCATGTATATAGGAATCCCTGTTTAATGTATAAATAGTTAATTACAGTTCCTATTGAAAAGAGAAAGAAGGACCGAATATCGTCTGTCAATAATAAACAGGGCTTCCTATATAAATGACTAACACAGGGAGAGGGAGACAGGGGGAGAGGCAGTGGCAGTGACATCACTGAGTGACTGTAAAATTAGATTCTTCTCCATGTGCTCCATGTGCTGATAGAAACCCTGACATTCTACCACATTATTACCCAACGGGACACCAAGTGGTTAAAGAAGGTAAACGCATTTCCGGGTTTAGCGCACTGTTAGCACAAGGTCACCTGACTCCAACTAGAGAGACCGAACTTTTAGAACTTTACAGAGTTAACCGGACCCCCTATAGATACTAACAATGGTTTGTCCCAGTCTGTACCCACTTCCTTACCTCTCGCCACCAGGCTCGACAACCTCCACATTCTAACCCCGTCTGTCCTACCATGGAATCCCCCGTGTTACTGCGCATGTACCGAAAATCGGCTGTAAACCATAGAGTTCATACAATTGCGAGTGCGTATGCTCCTGAAGGCGGCGCGTCCCTGAAGCACAAGACGCCATCTTCGATTATGCTATATATACCGATTTGCCCTTACATTGCTATCTTTGCACGGTTTGCTGGCCATCAAACTTCAATATGGCTTAGCAAATGATTTTAATTATATTATTACTATTATGTTAATGTTAGTAACAGCTAATTTCAGCCATGCTGGAAAAACAACAACCGATATTGTATTTAAAGGGCAAGTTAAGCAAAAAACTATTTTTTCCAAATAAAGATAAGGCAGTTCTAGGATGGTCTGCATTAGATTGCAGGAACATATAATTCATGCCAAATGCCCTTTATTTTATAAAAGTATATATCTGCATGTATCAATCATATTACAAAATTATTTAATGGAGAAATTGAGAAACAATGACATAGCTATGAACTGAGTAATAATTGGTCTTCTGACTGCCCAGTGTTAAAACAGTGAAGCAGCATGCAGGTTATTCAGTAGTTACATGACAGCTCTGGTAGGGAAAAGAGGGAGGGGAGACTATAGGACTCTCTGGGATGTGCAATGTGTCTCGGTCCCAAACAGACTCTGTAAAAGCTGGAAACCTTCAGAACTAAAGTGATGATGTCATATTACTGCTGATAATATTCGAGGTGAAAGGCAAGGCAAGGAAAGGCAAGTATATAATTGATGAAAGGCAAGGAAAGGCAAGTATATAATTCATGCAGTGTCAAACAAAACTAGTAAACAAAGGTTAGGTACAAATATTTGCTTCATTTCAATCTATAAATGAATACATGTAAGCGGCACTTACTCTCATTTGTTTGTGTTGCTGCATGACCTTAATCCAGTACTTGTTTTGCTCAAACGTAGTCACTTATTCCCCTTGACCCTTGTCAGACTATCTAACTCTCTGTAAGGGCAAGCATGCTCAGTAATATCTGTGAGGCAGCATTGGGGGAGGGAATTTCCCCCCATGCAGTTCACATACCGACTGTCACCATTCTAGCTACAGCAAAACTAACCTAAGAGTTATGACACTAAAGGTGGCCATACATATATTCGATTTTACTTACCCGACTGAGCACTCCCGCGACATTCGATTGATCCTGCTGGAACTGCTTCTCCCATTCTTCTATGCGACCGATTCTTCTATGAATCCCATTCATTTTGCGATCGCATGTTGGTTGCATAGAAGAATGGGAGAGGCAGTTCCGGCAGGATCAATCAAATGTCGCAGGAGCGCTCAGTCGGGTAAGTAAAATCGAATATATGTATGGCCACCATGAGGCACTTGATTGACAGCTGAAATGGAAGATGTTTAAGACTGGATATCTAACGAAATAGGGGACAAATCAACAAAAAAAATGGTACAGTGATAGTTGGGAAGAATTTTAGCTTTTGGTAATGGGTAATTTCCCAGTGTACATATCCTTTAACGTTTAACTTTTCACAATGTATCCAAAGGCAATGTACCAAGGGTTAACATGGCTTTAACACTGTAATAACCCTAGTTGCGGTCGTGCACAAAATGAGAAATATGCAACTGCGCAACCAATGGACCAAGCCAATAGCGGTTCTTTTGCGAGAGTTCTATGCGAGACTATGCAAGAGTTCTATAACGCCAGCAAGCTGCTGATGTTTAATATTTGCAATGGTATTAGAGGATCTTCCGCAAACCTATATTACATATAATATCTAATATTTGGAATGGGCTAACCCATTTATAATGTATGGGGGTTCACTGAGAAACAATCAAAATAAAATCTTATTAATCACGGTTAGAACGGTTTCTAATATTAAGGTTCCATCTGGGCCTAATAAGCTAATCAGTGGTACATGGGTCGGATACGGAGATTGCCACATTTTTTAATAGGCTTAGTGAATGTTTTTTAAAATGGTTTTGTGAAGCGGCGACATTTTCCCAATAGCTGGGCCTTTCTTTAAACAAAATATTAAGCTGCAATTAAGTTTATAAAAAAGCTAATTAAGAACCTTACACTTTGGCACAGGAAAGGAAAATAGTGAATTGGCTGGAAACCTAGATTGCATTGAGAAGGTTCAAGTAAATAATGAAACTGCGAGAGGTAATGTGACATCGGAATACTGACACAATCACATTGTGTGGGATTTGACTCACAGCCCAGAACTTGCTTATTAACATTGATATATCACTTGTCCTTCTAGCCCTTTTCTGTGCAAAGACACACCTTTGTGAAATCAGTAAAATGTTTTGTTACTAAAAGCCCTGCAGTTCTCTATTAATCCTTTATCTAAAGGTTCATACATAAGTGTACGAACGAATGTTTTGGACGATAATCGGCCCATGTGTAGGCACTTTATCTCCCGAACGGTGGTTCGTTTTGAGATCCGCCATGTCGGTCAACGATCCCTGACTGAATGTCAGCCGATTTAGTGCATACACACGGGCCGATTATCGGCCGAAACGTTCGTTCGTACACATCGTGCGTCGCGGGTGGGGACACGCGATCACACATGTACGGACCTTCAGGGTTCAGTGGGCTTCACCCAGGGAGAGATAATGTGATGATGGTAATGGGATGAGTAGAACAAAGAGGTAGAACAGAGATTGTTGTACAAAAAGATTTTACTGATTTGCCAACGAGCCCCCCAACTTCAATGTTCCTAATCCATCTCCCGGTCATAAAAAGCCATGTGCTCATGCCTGTTCCAGTACTTGGCTTTGTGAAACAGCACAAGGCACCATCTGACATATAGAAGCAGTAAGGCCTCAGGCCAAGGTCGTTTATACAGGTTATAGAACTTCAGGGTGGCTTAGAATATCGTTATATTTTACCCTACATTATTTCCTGTAATACACATATTAGTGGGTCACATGACGATGACATAGCTATGAACTGATTATAACAAATGCCAAAGTATACAAAATCCAGTATATTTATTGTGCTTGTGCATCATATAAGTACATATCGCTGACTAAAGGTGCCCATACATTAGTACTGACCCACCGACTGATCCGCGACATTCAATCAATGTTACCGGAACCGCCTTTCCCGTTCTTTTTTGGGACTGCTACACGAATGCAGAATGAATGGGCCAAACGGGACCTCGCTTATGTACGTCGGTCGCGAAGTAGAACAGGAAAGGCTGTTCCAGAAATATTGATTGAATGTCACAGATCGATTGGCAGGGAAGTACTAATGTATGGGCGCCTTTAGATCCAGAGCCAAGGTTAGCTCTGCTTTAGCTCATGTCTTCCTAGAGACATACTATGGATATATGTTTGGATCTGCTTGGATGAATCAGAAGAACTACTGAGGTAGATTTACATCTATTTCCTGCCCTCATACTGTTAAAAAGAAACCATATAAAATATATTTTACTGTAGTACATTATACTGTTAATTGGTGGAGGTTCAAAGTACCTTCTTACTGGTGGACAGTTTATTGTCTCCTCAGGATCCAATGAGTTATTTCTACTTATACAGCATATGACACAGGTTTCTAATTTGACCGTGAACTTCCTTCTTTTCCTCCTGACATGCCTCATTCTGTAGTCTCCACCCGTTAATGATGCCGGATCGACATGTCACATTCTTTTGGCAAGCTCAAGGATATAAATGCCACAAGCTGACTGAAACTCAGTCTGACATCAATTATTTTGATTATGGGAATTCACGGTCTAAAATGGTGTGTGAATCTCGGCGAGAAGTGTTATTAATATTAGTTGCGGATTCTTGTGCTTGACAGGGACTTCTTCTGGGTTGGACTGGGTGGGCTAGAAGCCAAAATCTATTCTTGATTGGCATATTGCTCGCATGCAATATTAATTAATATAAAACATATTGTTTTAATGATGTAACTTGATGTAAAGTGTCTTAGTAACCATATAGATTTGCTGATAAATCCCTTGTATTCAATTAGATCAACTGGACTTAAAGTTTAGTTCTTGAAGACTTTCACTAGTCATCTGACTGGATCTCTCAATACAGAAATTCTGAAGAACTAAATTTCAAGTCCAGTTGATCTAACTGAATACAACGGATATACCATGACCTGGATGAACGAGAACCTTTACAGGCATTTGCTGATATATTTTTGTGCAGTTTCTCATGATGAGTTGTTCTCCTGGACACTTCTATATCAGGGTAGGCCTGAGCCAAGGCATTAAGGCCTTAGAATTGCCTTGAAAACTTCTGTACAGGGGCTGGTACTGGTTAGCATCCTGTGTAAAGATGCATGAGCGTGCTGGGGTTTGGTCCGATTGCAGGTCTGCAGAATGGCCATTTCTATACAACCAACTGAATATTGTGCAGTTCTGCATCTTAAGTTATGATTGACAAATTATTAACATGGAACTAATGCATCGCCTACCCACTCTCCCCCACACAGGGGACGCCATTGAGGGGTTTAGCCAGCAGTGCCTGGAGGGAGTGAATAGCAATTATTTGCGCCCCTAAAACCTTCCCTGTATCTATGCATTTTAGTGTTATACTTTGCATTATTAATATTCCTGTCTGTGATACCTCTATGGTGCTGTATTTTTTTGGTCTTTTGCAATTATTTGTAAGTTCTTTGGGACAACAAAAATAATGTCAGCACATTGTGTTGTCTTTGAAGCAAATGAAACGTTTGAGAACTGCTGTAAAATGAAAGAAAACTACTTCCTTCGGTGTACGTTTATCATATTGAGCTGTACACCTCCTTTCTACGCTATTGTTTGTTTTGCATGATAAATATTTAAAACAGACTTTCCAAAGTTAATATTAAATTGGGATTTTGGGAGCCATGAAAAACATGGATTACTTCCAAAGCGTTTTGCAGGAAATATAATATTCGCGTTCTGTTAGCGCAATGGGGGACTCCGGCAACATTCATAAGCTTTAGTCTTTGACTGTGAAGAATAACTTCAATACAAACTATTATACCCCAGAGTTCTCTATTCTGTTGGTGCAGCAGGAGTTTGGTAGCCATCAGATAATTACCTCCTCAGGTTCCATTCAACCATCTTTAAATGAGTCACTATTTCCCTCCAATCTGAGAGAGAGAAAAAAAAACCATAGGAAGGAAATAATCTGTTGCAATAAATTGGCTTCTGATGTGAATAGTATTAAAAGACTTTTCCGGAGTTCAGCATAGAAAAAAAAAAAAAAAAAATGTGTATCGATTTTTTGACCTTGCTTTGTATCTATCCTTTTTTGCTTAAAATTAGTTATGACTTAAAGGAGAATAAAAGCCTCTTAGTAATTATAACTCACAAAGTTCCTCCTGAGGCAGCAAATAAAAGCAAAGGCGTTCCTAGAACTTTTGTCACCTGAAACAAATATTTAAAGCTGCCCCAGTCCCTCATTGCGGTGGGAAAAGTGGGTGTGACTTGTGAACGTGGGCATAGCTTGTGGAGGTGGGTGTGGTGGTCTGACTACCACTGGCTGCTGAACTGGAGGGCTGCCTTTTTTAAATTTAAACTGTTTTTATTAGTGCTGACAAATCAATTATAGTGTACTGAGCAATAAATCGTTACATCACAGAGTTAGCATACATGCAAAGTGTTCATTTTCTTATATATAATGGATAATATAAAGTAACCAAACCATCATCTGTTGGTAAGAAGGGGAAAGAGAAGGGATGGGCGGAGGGAAATGAAGCTGCCCACAGGAGGTCAAGTCAGACTTTATCATTTCGTGGTAGAGAAACATCCCTGCTTATCATTTAAAGTGGGATACTGTAAACCCAGGTGCCCATATCTTTTGGAATTAACCTGGGCCACCCCTACTCCTATACATAACTTTGATATAAGGAGGTGCCACACATCAAATATTTCCATGGCCTTATTTGTGGGGATGTCTGAGCCATCCAAACATAACTTATCGTGTAACAGTGTGTCCCTAATAACAGATTAAGTTTATTCCAGATATGGAGGGCTGACTGGTGAACTGGTGGACTGACTTTATACTGGGTGGTGAACTGGAGGGATAACATGACACTGGCTGGTGAACTGGAGGGATGACTTTATACTGGCTGGTGAAATGGAGGGATGTCTTGACAATGGCTGGTGAAATGGAGGGATGTCTTGACACTGGCTGGTGAACTGGAGGGATGTCTTGACAATGGCTGGTGAAATGGAGGGATGTCTTGACACTGGCTGGTGAACTGGAGGGATGTCTTGACAATGGCTGGTGAACTGGAGGGATGTCTTGACAATGGCTGGTGAACTGGAGGAATAACTTTATACTGACTTTATAAGATGCCCCCATTCCCAGCACACACAGACTGGTAGATATAAAATGTAAAGGGGCCCATACACGCACCATTTCCAGACATATAATATCAGGAACATGGCCATCGATCTGCTGTTATTTTCTGGACCTGCAGTCTGATTGTGTCTGTACCCCCATGGGAGACACGTTTAAACGGAAAAACACTATGACTCCAGTTTACCTCTCAAGCCATAAACATGACACATATCTCACTCTACCATTTATTGTCTTGTCTTCTTCTTATCCATTCATCTTCTTAATATGTCCCATGCTTCTTTTATTACAATTCTTCTGTCTTTTCACTTTTGAATCTCTCCTCTTTTTCCTTGTAATTCCTTCATTTTGCTTATTCCTTTACTGTGATCTCAGGGGTGAGGACCTGGGTACTTTCATAGGGGGTGGGAGGACTGAAGAGGAGGAGTTGTCCTTTAAAAATAAACAATATCACTAAATTTCTATACTGCTCCTTTAGCACATTGCTAATTAATGCACATTGCCAATAATGTCATGAGGATCCCGTAGCTTGTAAGACCCCTGCTGCATGCCATTATTGCTCTCTCCCCAGCCGTGCTGCCTACAACTACCCATCCTCCACTCTGGCCAGCCGCCCCATTCACTATGCACGCACAGTCTAAATTGCACAAAGTTTTAAGGTCAAGTGAGTTGTAAGGAAGCAGCAGATTCTAATATATATATATTCTAATGATTGATGTAATTGTGACATCATCACTTTTTTCTGTTGTATTCTGGGGCTTTAGGGTGATATTGGAGATTTTTACATACCCCACCAACAGTGAGTAAAATGCCAGAGAGCAATATTTCTATTAAACAGCAAACGATGGAGTCTATTTACAAAAAGGACATCTTTGAAATGGAAAGGCAACTAAATTAATAAGGGGATTGGGGGAGCTTGAATATGAAGAGAGACTGGATAAGTAACAATTATGTACGCTGAAGAAAAGCCGTTTGCTTTGGGGATATGATTACTGTGTATAAATACATTAATGGGCCATACAATAAACTATCTGGGGCATTGTTCACCAATAGAACATGTCAGAGGACACGAGGACATCCCTTAAGACTTGAAGGAAAAAGGTTTAGGCTTCAAGTTCGGAAAGGGTTTTTCACTGTGAGAACGGTAAGGCTATGGAACTGTCTTCCAGTGGACGTTGTTATGGCAGGTTCATTGGTCAGTTATATAAAAAGCTGGATGAGTTTCTACAAACAAGGAATGTTACAAGTTACTGGTATTGATACATAAAGTAGAGTTGGGAAAGGGTTTTCACTGTGAGAACGGTAAAGCTATGGAACTGTCTTCCAGTGGACGTTGTTATGGCAGGTTCATTGGTCCTTTAATAAAAAGCAGTGGATGAGTTTCTGCAAACAAGGAATGTTACAAGTTACTGGTATTGATACATAAAGTAGAGTTGGGAAAGGGTTTTCACTGTGAGAATGGTAACTATGGAACGGTCTTCCAGTGGACGTTGTTATGGCAGTTCATTGGTCAGTTTAATAAAAAGCTGGATGAGTTTCTGCAAACAAGGAATGTTACAAGTTACTGGTATTGATACATAAAGTAGAGTTGATCCAGGGAAATTTCCGATTGCCACTTGGAGTCAGGAAGGAATTTTTTCCCCTTCATAAATTTGGTGTTTTTTTATGCCTTCCTCTGGATCAACAGTTAGGCAGGAAATGAGGATATTGCTAGATGGTTGGACTGGATGGAAATATGTCTTTATTCAACCTCAAATACTATACTATACTATTTAAAAAAGGAATAATATTACTAACTTGTCTCATTGCTCCATTACCCAAGTCACCTAATACCACCGGTAATGATATTTGGCAGCTGCATTAGTATTTGCAACCACACTGTGTGTGTGGTATTTCCCCTTTGCTGTTGTATATGGTCATAAAATACAGATATCAGTTGGTATTCATACGCCTGAGTCATTATCTATACACCTGCATTGTAAATAAGTGATTGTGCAACAAATGGGGGGAAAAGTAAAATATCAAAAATAGGGAAGACTTCAGACCCTTAAAATATATTTAAAATGTTTATTTATTCTATATATTCCATTATTTCTACCTATCTAAAAGTCCTATAGTTCTATATATTCCATTATTTCTACCTATCTAAAAGTCCTATAGTTCTATATATTCCATTATTTCTACCTATCTAAAAGTCCTATAGTTCTATATATTCCATTATTTCTACCTATCTAAAAGTCCTATAGTTCTATATATTCCATTATTTCTACCTTCTAAAAGTCCTATAGTTCTATATATTCCATTATTTCTACCTATCTAAAAGTCCTATAGTTCTATATATTCCATTATTTCTACCTATCTAAAAGTCCAGAGGAGGAAAAAAAAACACCCTGAAGCCAATGTTCCCCAGGGACAGAAGAGATTCCTTACTGATGTTTGGACTAATCCCTCGATCAACATGGATACACATGGATAACTAACAAATAACGTTGAATGCAACAGGATCATCAAATGTGAAAACGAACAATCATTACTGACAAACCACGATCTTAGGATTGGCTGTTCTGGCCATGATCAGGGTTGCTATATGGTTTGCTTTTTGAAGCGCAATTAAAACAACCTCCCTTCCCTTTTAATGTTACATAGGATAAGGACCTAAATCCCTAGGTGGTCAGGTGTCTAGATTTGCTCTAGCTCTATCTCCCTCAGTCCAGGACTTGGCCAGGCCCCTAAGACACGCAGGGGGCACGGGCAGACTGGTAATTTTAAGTACGTATGGTAAGTAGGTATAAGAGGCAATCTATTGAACCCACTAAGGACCTAGTGTTATTTGGCCTTTAAAAAAGCAAAAACAGTAGAATTTTTTAATTAAAAAAAAAAAAGGAAATAACTCATTCAGTGCCATCAGGTTTTTCTACTTTCTGACCAAGCGAATTTTGAGGATTTAACCTACAGAAAAGTATATGGAAAAGGAGAGCTTTATGGTATGTATTCCATATCCTGGAGATAAAATACACAGGATAAGGAACTTATCTGCTAGGGTAGGTAGCGCGGGAGCAGGAAGTGAGTTATTATTTAGAAAATTCCAAGATTTGTAAACAGTGGTCAAGAAATGGCCTTTCGGAAGCCTTTCTTCTTCCCATTGGTCTGGTCTGGACACATGGGCGCTCCTACCATGAAGCAATGTAAAACAATTGCTCATGGTGTGCCCCTGTGGTCCACTAGAAGGCGTGCACTTTCTTTCCTCCTTTTCTTTCCTCCTGCTCTGCACTAACGCCTTTCTAGTGAGATCATGCAGCCACACAGGCATGGGGTAAATTACTTTGTGCGAACAGTGCATGAGGCAAGGGCATATTTATATACCAATCTGTGTGAGCTGGGCATGATGGCATCTTATATGTGCCAATCTTGGTGAGCTGGGCATGAGGGCATCTTATATATACCAATTTGGGTGAGCTGGGCATGAGGGCATATTTTATTTACAAGTCTATGTAGGCAGACTATCTTTAATTTACCAGTTTTGTGGGCACTTATATTTTCCAGCCCTTAAGTTCATCAGCCAGTGTAAAGTCAGCCCTTTAGTTCATCAGCCAGTGTAAAGTCAGCCCTTCAGTTTATCAACCAGTGTACAGTCAGCCCTCTGGTCTACCAGCCAGTGTTAGGTCTGCCCTCCAGTTCACCAGCCAGTGTTAAGGCAGCCTTCCAGTTCACTAGCCAGTGTTGTCAGCTCTCAAATTCACCAGTCTGTTCACCACCCCTGTCTGCCTGTAGGCGTCATTTAAAAGTTGTTTCAGGTGGCAAAAACCCTAGGAACACCCCTTCCTGGCACAAGCTGTCCATTTCTGGAAACAGCACAGGAGCAGAGCTAGACTGGAATTTGCAACTTCCAAGAAAATTTGCAGATGATAAAAGGTAAGCCCGGGGGTGAGGAACTAGCAGGACAAGCCCTTCAGATTGGATGTCCAGGCATTGGGAGCTATTGATCCAGTGTGCTGCATTTCCAACTTTTTTTAGTTAGATCTCCTTTGTTTTTCTTTATGCCCAGTCATCACAACTTTAACTATTCGCTGACTGATTTAGGGTTTAATTTATATATACACAGGGGGTGGACTGAGTATGGGACTGCCCGTCTACTCCCTGACGCTCCCATCCACTCCCTGATGCTCCCATCCACTCCCTGATGCTCCCATCCACTCCCTGACGCTCCTATCCACTCCCTGACGCTCCCATCCACTCCCTGACGCTCCCATCCACTCCCTGACGCTCCTATCCACTCCCTGATGCTCCCATCCACTCCCTGACGCTCCCATCCACTCCCTGATGCTTCCATCCACTCCCTGATGCTCCTATCCACTCCCGGATGCTCCCATCCACTCCCCGATGCTCCCATCCACTCCCTGACGCTTCCATCCACTCCCTGACGCTCCCATCCACTCCCTGATGCTCCCACCCACTCCCTGACGCTTCCATCCACTCCCTGACGCTTCCATCCACTCCCTGCTGCTCCTATCCACTCCCTGATGCTCCCATCCACTCCCTGATGCTCCTATCCACTCCCTGACGCTTCCATCGAACTCCCTGCGCTCCCATCCACTCCATGACGCTCCCATCCACTCCCTGACGCTCCCATCCACTCCCTGATGCTTCCATCCACTCCCTGATGCTCCTATCCACTCCCGGATGCTCCCATCCACTCCCCGATGCTCCCATCCACTCCCTGACGCTTCCATCTACTCCCTGACGCTCCCATCCACTCCCTGATGCTCCCACCCACTCCCTGACGCTTCCATCCACTCCCTGACGCTTCCATCCACTCCCTGCTGCTCCTATCCACTCCCTGATGCTCCCATCCACTCCCTGATGCTCCTATCCCCTCCCTGACGCTTCCATCGACTCCCTGACGCTCCCATCCACTCCCCGACGCTCCCATCCACTCCCTGACGCTTCCATCCACTCCCTGATGCTCCCATCCACTCCCTGACGCTCCCATCCACTCCCTGACGCTCCCATCCACTCCCTGATGCTCCTATCCACTCCCTGACGCTCCCATCCACTCCCTGACGCTTCCATCCACTCCCTGATGCTCCTATCCACTCCCGGATGCTTCCATCCACTCCCCGATGCTCCCATCCACTCCCCGATGCTCCCATCCACTCCCTGGCGCTTCCATCCACTCCCTGACGCTCCCATCCACTCCCTGATGCTCCACCCACTCCCTGACGCTTCCATCCACTCCCTGACGCTTCCATCCACTCCCTGCTGCTCCTATCCACTCCCTGATGCTCCCATCCACTCCCTGATGCTCCTATCCACTCCCTGACGCTTCCATCGACTCCCTGACGCTCCCATCCACTCCCTGACGCTCCCATCCACTCCCTGACGCTCCCATCCACTCCCTGACGCTCCCATCCCACTCCTATGCTCCTATCCACTCCCTGACGCTCCCATCCACTCCCTGACGCTCCTATCCCTCTCCCTGACGCTCCCCCCCATCCACCCCTGACGCTCCTATCCACTCCCTGACGCTCCCATCCACTCCCTGATGCTCCTATCCACTCCCTGACGCTTCCATCGACTCCCTGACGCTCCCATCCACTCCCTGACGCTCCCATCCACTCCCTGATGCTCCTATCCACTCCCTGACGCTCCCATCCACTCCCTGACGCTCCCATCCACTCCCTGATGCTCCTATCCACTCCCTGACGCTCCCATCCTCTCCCTGACCCGTACAGCCACAAAAACCACAAACCCCCCATTGGACAAACCTGTTTTCTGGCACACTGGGCACTACAGATCATGTCTGTCCCGGTGAAAACGGGATGACTGTGGGGTATTCACTTTGTTTTGTTGGCTGTGGGCCCCCAGTCTGAAAAGTCCAAGTCCACCCCTAAAGCATTTCCATCTGAAGCCCCCTTTTTCCTGTATTGAATGGCCTAAATTTCCTAAATTTCCATCTGTTTTATATTTTCATTTTTTTCTTACTAGATTTTCTACATTTCCATGTAACCTGCCATTATTGTTTCCTTTAAAAAAAAAGGACATGCTAACACAGGATTACATTTCAAAAATGTTTATTGCTAATTTGCTTTAACACTCATATCTGAGGCGTTAGGCACTTCGGCCACCAGGGGACACTGTGTCCCAAAATATTAGCAGCAAACTAAAAATGAATCTCACTTAAGAACAACAGATCAATTTGTTAAAAAGCTGTAGTGCTGCTCCTTTATCATTTTAATGTTTATGAACACACACACTAACGTAGCAGGATAAGCTCACACATTGCGCTTTGGTTGCAGAGACTGAAAAGGGGGTCATTGGCTATGAGCTTCAGAGAAAGGTTCTAAAGGCCATATTCATTAGCCCCCAGCATCAGAAACTTCTGATACCACAGGTTATTGCAAAGTTCGACCATGGCCGTAAATCTGCATCTTCGTTCGTACAATACCATGCGGTAGTAGATCGTAATTGTACAACTGTATTCTGAATTTTACATCCGCGATCGTAAATGTACGATCTGGGTTTACGAACTTTACAGGCACGGTATGGCAAAATTGCGATATTGCGCCTTTATAAATATGGCACTATGAATAAAAAATACCTCAATTACATAAAGTAGGGACCTTTGTCTGTGTTTTTAATCAAACCTATAAAAACAGCAAAACCGTGCGTAACCTGTTTGTGTCTTTTATTCTTCTTGGATTTAATTTTCTTCATATGAAACAGAGAACCGTCATATTTATTGATACAAATTAAACTGACTTTTGAATTACATGCTACAAGAAGGGTAAGGTATAGGGTTTAAATACAAAGGGAGAAAAGCAGCCCACCACCACCATCCCAACAAATTCAGGTTCCTTGCTAGTTATGCAGAAAACAACAGCTCAGAATAGTGTCGGACTGGCCCACAAGGTTACAGGGGAATCCCCTGGTGGGCCCACAGCCCTTTATCCCAGAAGACAGCTATAATTTAAATACAAAGGAAAATAAGAAATGCATTTTAAAAAACAATAGGAGTCAGTAGGAGTAGGATGGATATGTAAATGATTGATAATAAAGATTTGCAATATTAGATGGGCCCCTAAACTCTTCCTTGTGGGCCCCTGGTCTTAAATTTCCTGGTGGGCCCCAACACCCCAGTCCGACACTGCCTCAGATACAGGAAAGTCCATAAAGCATCAAAGATCTGTACAGGGTTGTCAGGTCACAAATAGAGGGTGGGTTAATTTATGCAGTTGGTAGTTTCTGGGACAAAGCCCACTGGACCCTGAAATTAATTCAAGGTCAACATTAAAAAAATCTTTAATACTACCAAGGGTGAGGACCTAAACCGATCAGTGTTCAAACCTGTGTTTACCCCTAATCAAGGGAAATTTTTAATAAACAATTCCAGTCACTAGCCTGTTCTAGATCCACCCCTGGGATCTGTCCAATGAGGAGGCGTGCTTCTTGCAATGCCGGTTTTCCCATTGGTTAGGCCCTGGCTGGAAAGGTTTGCAGTGCCAAAAGGCGATCAAGAAATTCAGAGAAAGATTATTATTAACAGTAAACACAGGGGTGAGGAGCGAGTGGTTTAGGTCCTCACCCTGAGTACCCTGGCTAGTATTAATGGAACGGTGAGCGTTTATAGGCCCCCCCACCACTAGCATCTATTCTTTCCTTCCTCAAAGCCTTAAAGGAAAACAAAACCCAAATTTTTATACACCAATAAACTGTAAAATACCACTCCAGTAAATTGCATTAAAGTACATGTAAGCCTTTGAAGAACTGGATGAAGTAACTGTGTGTATGTACAGTGACAGGCCACATCCCTGACCTCTGTCACATGCTCCCTTGCTGTCCTGTAAAAGGATTGGATAGAGACTTCTTGTGGGCGTGACCAGCTTTAACAATTTTCTGTCATAGGACTGAGCATGTCTAAATGGTTCATAATAGGAAGGTAAATTTGTCAGCGCCCACATAAAAATGAGAGGTAAGACACAGATTACTGGTTTTATATCAAGGTGTTCTGCCTTCTGGTTTACTGTTGTTCTGAGCCGGTTTAGATGTCCTTTAAGCATCTGCAACTAGGCACAGTTTTGCCATAGGCTCTGCCATCTGCTTGGCACCACTACATATGTATTATTTCATATCTTTCTACAAAAAATGATTTATATGTATTTTACACCTTTATTCTGTTAATGCTCTCTGCTGCTTTCATCGTATTGAAGAAAGCTCTCACCTTATGTTCCCTTCATTCATTGTCTTGTTATGTTGTCTCCACCTTGTGACGTCACCAGTGGAGCTGATTGGAGAAGAATGTAAAACCATCCACGCTCTATTTCCTCACACATATAATAACCAAGGGGACGTTCTTCTCGTCCAAGTGAAATCCCAGCACATTCCATTTGGTATATAAAATTACCGGTGATTTTACATACATTTCAGTGGTTGTTAAAATTCGCCTCATTCAAATAAAAACACATTGTGTTAGAACATAAATGTTCCTTTAAATTAGATGTGATTGCCTGCTGTTTCTCTGCAGCACGGTTTTATAAGTATGCGCTCTTACGGGCTACATATATGGGTAAGTGTGAATAAAAATAGAATAGTGGAGAAAGGAAAAATCCTCGTATATAATGTTCAGTACAAGAGAAATGGACTGAATGCAGTTAAGTAGAATGTACAAAGCGGAATAGCACAGTAAATGCGCTGGAATAAATGGGCTGCACTAAGGAACAGAAATATAGGCCTCTGGTTTAGCTAGATCTGTCTTAACATAAAAGAAAAGGGGTACTGTGTTCTTATCAGGCACAACTATTGTGCCGTAGATCGCAAAGAGTTCTACAGAGACCCAACAGTATTCTCATCTACCCAGGGATGCCAGAACCTCTTTTAATTCAATGGACCCCTCCTCACAGTGCCACTGATGTTTAATGTATAGAAGTGATCCTGTTATCAGCTGATTGCTTTATTATAACTTTCTTCTTCTGGTGGTATAGCTAGTGTAAATAAAGAGAAGCCAGGGTCACCCATGGGAGTAGCAGTGCCAGGAGAATCATTATGGGGTAGTTAGATTTCAGCAGTGTATCTAGGGCTTTACAAATGGTGGTTGGTGAATATGGCATTAGAGCAGGATTATCCATTAAGACAAGCCAGACAGCTGCCTAGGGCCCCAAATGTCAGCCATGCCTGGGGCCCAACTTTATCTTATCATCAGTATGTCATACTAGGGTTGAGGTTGAAATATCCCCGGGGTCCATATTTTTCTGAGGTACAAATTGGCAGGGAAAGGGCAGGGAGTGTTGGAGACAGGCAAGGAAAACAGCTTTACTTCCAGGTGTGGATAACCTAAAGTATTCTCTTGTGACCTTTTTTCCAGAATACTGTATCCGTTCAAGTATCAGCTGATTGCTTTATTATAACTTTCTTCTTCTGGTGGTATAGCTAGTGTTAATAAAGAGAAGCCAGGGTCACCCATGGGAGTAGCAGTGCCAGGAGAATCATTATGGGGTAGTTAGATTTCAGCAGTGTATCTAGGGCTTTACAAATGGTGGTTGGTGAATATGGCATTAGAGCAGGATTATCCATTAAGACAAGCCAGACAGCTGCCTAGGGCCCCAAATGTCAGCCATGCCTGGGGCCCAACTTTATCTTAATTCATCTATGTATGTCATACTAGGGTTGAGGTTGAAATATCCCCGGGGTCCATATTTTTCTGAGGTACAAATTGGCAGGGAAAGGGCAGGGAGTGTTGGAGACAGGCAAGGAAAACAGCTTTACTTCCAGGTGTGGATAACCTAAAGTATTCTCTTGTGACCTTTTTTCCAGAATACTGTATCCGTTCAAGTATGGCATCATTAGATTTACCCAATAATGCGTAATTCAATTTTTCCTTAATAGACTTTAGATTTCAGTCTTTAGTTCCTCTTTAAAGGGTAACTGTGGTCTCAAATGCTTTCAAACTAATAATAATTATATAAAAATCCTTCCATCACACCTTCAAAATAAAACCTAAATCACATCTCTAGATACAATTTGTGAGAAGTTACATAAAGTTATGTAACTTCCTGGTTGAACTCTTCTTGTTTTTAACCATGTTACCAGCTTGTAGTCATGTGACCAGTCTGTCTGCATTAATAGGCTCCCCTTCTCAACTGTCAATTTTTTCCTCAGGTACTTCCTGATTTCCCCAGCAATAAGTCTTAACTGAGCATGCTTCTTCCCCGGGGAAAAAGGACGGCAGAGGTCAGGTGATGCCACTCAACGCAGGAAGTTTAAACATTCACCCCAATGTAATTTCTCACAGGCTCCAGCCAGAGATGTGATTTTTGGCTCAGTGTAAAGGAAATACTGCAGGCTTTCATTTAACCCTAACTGGTTTTGAGACCACAGCTGCACTTTAAGGATATAATTTTTATTCATGGTACAAACCATACATGGTGTAATGTTCTTCCACCATCTGTAGGGAGAAATGGTGGAGGATGCGGTGCAACCCAAGGTAGCTCCACTTCTTTGAGGCTCTTGTGGCACTGTGTCCTTCACTTCTTTTGGACACGAAATTGAGCTTATTATCTTGCACAAGGTGTCATTTTGCATGGAGATGAATTTGACCATGTACGAATGTACATAGAAAGTTAAAAGCTTTTACTCCCTTACTCCAGGACTCCTGCCTTGTCCGGCCTGTCTGGATGAGGCGCATGTGCATGGAGGAAAGAAGCAAGACTCCCTGCCGCAGCTACGTCACTATAACTGAACTCGTCAGAAAGGGAACCAACAATCATTTCAGCAGAAAAATCTATATTATTTCTGACTTTCAAATGAGAACTTGAGACGCTATTTAATACATACAAGATCCCAGGCTGAGCCCCAATCTCCGGCCTGTTCTCTGAGGTAACCAGAAGGGTTAACACTGCCTTTATTTTCTAGTTTCAAAGCTATATTTCCCCTGCAGTGTTTTGTATTTGACTCTTTCCTTTGTTAACGTTTGATTTACTTGAGTGTTCCTGCAAGAGCCGTTCTGTCAGTTCTTTGACTTTGTTTCAGTCAGTATTGACTTTTTATTTTTGGTAGGTGGCAACGGCTATGAATTAAAATGCTGTTTGCCGCTGTGTTTTGTTTCTATATGGATCAGTGTAGAAAACAGCATTTACTTTCCTTACAATAGACAATGTACATTTGCCCTGTAACATTGGATTGTTTTCTTTAAACTCCATAAACTCACACAGCGGAACACGCACAAACATACAATTAAATTATTTTATTTGGGATCAATAGGGCAGAAAAACCAATGTACCAGTCATAACAGCACCAAATCCAAGGAGCACAGGCTTTACCGTATATTCCTGTTAAACGGAATTATTATTGTTTTAATATTTGGAGGCTGTGGGTCTGACTCAGTAAGAAAAAAATTGGCCATTCTATAAATTTGCAGCAGCAAATGAAATGATAGCTTATACCTGGATTAATTCAGTTAGAAATTATCTGATTGGTGACCAATAAAATGAGCCCCTATATCTTAAGCTTCATACACACGTGCAATCGCGGGGACCAGCCCTCAATGCACAATGTGTATGTACGGCAGTGCATCGGTAGACGATCGTTGCCTGACCGGCCTGGTGGATCTTCAACCGATGGGCCGTTTCGCCCAACAAAGTGCCCATACACGGCACGATTATTGCATGAAATGGCTGTGCATAAATATTGTGTATTGCGGGTAGCCCTCCCGATTGCACATGTGTATGAACCTTTAGGCTTGGTCTACCACCATCTCATGTGTAACAATCTAGGGCAGCAAAATAGATTAATGCCCCCTAATGATCAGTTGATTGCCTTCTCTTCATTTAAAGTCCTGCAGAATTTCATTGTGATAATATATCTATTTATTTATAAGCATTTGTAATACATTGTAAAATTATGAGCAATGTACCGGTAGTTTGTTTCAGTGACTATTAAAAAAAAAGAATCTGACTTGTTAACCAGAATAGATTCTTGCAATTAGCTGTTCGTCAGTGTTGGCTTAATATACTCATTGATACCCTATGTGGTTCCTTTCATTCAGCTGAGAATAGTTTTAGACGTCAACATCGTATACAGATTATTTTTAGACTTAAACATCTTTTGCATGCACTAAGGTTACTAAATGAAACGAACAATGTTATAACCACTTTTTTTTTTCTGTCCCTGACCTCAATCCATATGGTCACCATATTATATTACCCACCAAGTGATATTCATTAATTGTGAAGGCATCAGTCATAATCCATGTTCTGGCCTCATTAATTTCATGAAGCGTCATTCTACAACGAGGGCATTGCTTCATTATAATCCCATTTTTAGCCTATATTACCTAAATGTCACTCAGATCAGCCCAAGGATCTTGGCAGCTGTGCAAATTTTAGAAACTAAGCATGCAAAGCAAATTATTTCCCCATTTTATCTAGAATTCTTGCTTCCTTTATGCAGTATATATACATATATATAAATATATGTTTGTTTTAGTAGAAATAAAATGATGAAAAGTAAACCCTGGTGCAGGATACAGGATAGGGGGAAGGACACATGACAGCAGGGGTGTTCCTAGGATTTTGGACACCTGAAACAACTTTTAAATGCCGCCTATCGGCACATGAAGCAGGTGTGGCTTCATCAGGGAACATAGGCGTGGCTTGTGGAGGTGGGTGTGGTGGGCTGACTAACACTGACTGGTGGACTGGAGGACTGACTTAATACTGATTGGTGGACTGGTGCTGAAATGCACTATTACAGGAAGGAAGATTTTTTTTTAACTCCCGCCTTTTAAGTGTTCTGCAGGGGTGCACCCTGAGAAAATGTTTCAGTTTGCTTAATGGTAGGGGCACCCCTGCATGGCAGCCACATAGTATAAGTGCAAGGGAGGAGGGGGTGGTGGCAGTAAGGAAATTGGACTTCCTCTGGATGATTATAGTAGTCACTCCTGGATAGAGGCAGCAACTGAGGCTGCCAGGTGGGCAGTAGATGAGGTGATAATAATCTGTTCAGTAGTTTTTCTTATTTTTTATCTATTCCAGGTTCAGGACCATTGGCGGTATGGGTGGTCGGGCAATCTTTCATGCCCTGGATGGAGTGACAGTCAGGGGTTGGGGTAAATGGCTAGGAGATTTCCTGGGATTGGCATCAGTTTTCTACAGAGTGCTGCCAATGTGGTATAAGATCATTCTATATAGGGAATGGTTTCATGCCAGGCCAATCAAGGTGAACAGGGCAGTGGCCACATTAGTACAGCGAAATGGGGAATTGGTAGTGTGTCATAGGGATATAGAGATCTAGAATACGAATGGTCATTGTTCCATCTATTAGTGCACCCTAACCAATACAAGGGAGGCAGTGGGAGACATGCTGCGGGTGTTGGGGGCCATGCAGGGCTGAAGATGTCCAGCCTAAGCATGACATGGTAGGTCCATGCCAGTAAACTAGGTAGTACAAGAATTTTAGTATGGCACTTGACCGGCCTCCAAGGTGGCTATACTCATGCAATAACTGGTTGCTTTCTGGCTCCTCCCACTGTTAGTGTCTTTGACACTCTTTCTATATCTGATAAAGGTGAGCATATGTTAACTATGGATAGGGCAGACTAAAGAGGGACAAGCATTGTGCCCCTTTAAATAAATGGCTTTTCTGTGTCAGTTCAATCAAATTTGAAAGTATGCTCTACATAATTCCCATTCCCCCTGATCCTTGCCTGTAGAACATTTGTTGGATGTGTTGGAGACTGTCAACGAGAAGCCAGCACTAGAGGGATGATTGGTAAGTTCTCTCCTTTCTCCCGAAAGTTTTACTGAAGAAGGCGCATAGCTCCTTTACCACACCTTCTTCAGTTAAACCCAAAAATTGATAGTTAAATACCCTTTAAATAAAAAATATAAGTTCCACCATCCATACATTGAAACGGAATTTCTGACATTGGTTCATTTATCAGCACCCAGTTTATTCATTCTGTTGACTGTGACATTTAAGAGAGATGGAATGTTTTTAAACACAAATGATGGGTCACCTACTGCAAAAAAAACAGGTAGGGGTATGGCACAATTTCAGAAGTATTTGACAAACTTTTAATTTGCTCTATATGGAAATTACCATTACTTAATATTTAAAATACATACAGGGAGATTCAATAAAAGTTCTTATTGTTTAAAATGGTGCTAATTTTGCCCCAACCAATCAGAACTTATGTAACATTTGAAAGCTAACATCTGATTGGTTGGAGCAAAATTAGCACCATTTTTAATGATAAGAACTTTTATTGAATAACCCCCATACAATAGAAGGTTAAATTACAACTATATTTTGCGGAAGTGCTACTGATCTAGTCAGTTTTTTCAGTCTAGTCAGTCATTTATACAAACATAGAAAAGATAATCAATGCACATTCCTAGGCCCCATACAATATCATATTATCGGCACACTGGCATACTTTATAAAACAAAGGGGTTTTAGTATACATTACTGTGATCACATGAATGAAAAGCCTTCCAATCATGTCAAGGTGACCCCAGTCTGGAAGGACCTAACTTCTAACTTTTATACTTCAATTACCATTAGCAAACTTTTGCATTTCTCATACTTGCACACTGAATCAATATAGCAGGCTTTCTCACTTCCCATCAGCCCTTTGGCTTTTTAAAATGAGGGAAAAGGCCGTACATCCAGGCATAGGACCTCCTATTAAATTAAAAGGCCGTGTTGGGGGTGCTATTACCACATGGAAGCTTGCCCATGCTTCCTAATAACTACATACAATAGAAGGATTGTGGAAGCTTGCCTTAGGCTAAATTACAACTACATTCAAAAATTATTGAATATAGAGGACAGTTTTGAGAAATATTGAATACGTGAACCCATTCCGAATATGGGAGATAAAGCATATATGTGAGCTCTCGATTTTGAATGCTTTGAATTGTCGAAAAGGTGATGCAGAAACTCGAAAATAGCTGGCACATGAAGAAAGTAATTTAAAGTTTTGGTTGTATGTACATGTTCCCCATACCATTTCATAGGTCACTGAGACATTTTAAACTAACTTACTATTGCTATTTATACCTTAAAGGGTATGTATACTGAAAAAAATTATGAAACAATGAAAAAAATTGCATCATCTTAATCTATAAATGAACACATGAAAGTAGCACTTACTCTTAGGTGTGTGTTGCTGCATGCCTTCAATACAGTACTTGATTTGCTTATGGTGGCCATAGATAGATATCGTACGACTGATCGTATATGGAAGATCGTTGAAAGATTTTTCAACAATCTTCCAATAATTTCCACATCGGATCAGTTGAAAAATTTTTGGCCAACCAGCAATCCAATCGTACGATCTGCAGATTGTACATTCGGTTTGTAGCATCTATGGCCACCATAAGGCTCTGACCTGAATATTTTCCCACCAACTAGTAAAATTGCATACAGAATACAGCACACCAACTGTCAAATCATTCTAGCTACAGTAAAACTGCTTACAAAAGAATAGTTTATGAAAGTAAGGCACTTGATTGGCAGTTTTCTAAAGAAATTAGGGGCAGAAAAAATGGTACAGTGATACTTGGGATGAATTATAGTTTGCACTAACAGGCAATTTAAAGGGCATGTCCACCACCCCTAAAACTATAATCCCCACCACTACTGGCCCCACTCTGTAGTAATGCCGGGGCATTGCGGCGAAGGAGAGAGGTAAGGTAAGTAATGATCGGGAGACTTTCTGAGAATATAATTATAGCGGTTGGGGCTGGGGGAATATGGACTATACTATACAGAATGTTTGTATAAAGGGTGGACATGCCCTTTAAAAAAAAAAAATCCAGTGTACATACCCTTTAAATTTAATCAGATTTTTAAAATTTCCATGGACTTCAATGGGTCTGTTTTTGGATTTTCAAACTTTTTCTAAAATCCGTTTCTGAAAAATAATATGCTAATTCCAATGGAATATGAAACCTGTAAAATTCTAATTTATGTACTCTGCAAACAAGACTCAAAAAGCCTAATGTGTTGAAATGTACTAAAAAAAAAATCGAATTTTAGCTTACAGTGTATCTCCACCCAAAAATATGACAATTATATATTCAGTTTAATTGAAGAATGGGAGGTAAAGATGCTATGTCTTACCACTCATCCTTCAATTAAACCAACAGGAGACAGGAGGTAACAGACACAGCTAAGTTACCCGTAATCGTGCTCTTCTGACAATTCATCATCCACACTCCCTTACAGTGTACGTGCCTGGATGGAGGATGTCGATACCTGTCAGATGAAGCAGCAAAGGAGCACAATCATAGGTAAGTTAACTGTGTTCCTTCCCATCTCCTGTTGGTTTCATTGAAGAACAGGAGGTAGATATAGCTCCTTTACCTCTTTAATTAAACTGAAATAAGTTAAGTCATAGTTTTTGGTGGAGTTCCCTTTTAAAAGTCACCCTCCTGCCCTAAATACAGTATCTAAACTCATTAATAGCCTCTAACTACAGTTGGTTGCACAGTCACTGTGTGGCCTTGACCTTACTGTTTGAAGATAATGAATTTACTAATGGTTATTCTAGTTTTGAAAAGAAGTATATTTATAGCAGACTTCATCACGTCTAATTGTTAGAATATTCAATCAATACCGAGGTGCAGCAAAAACAACTTGCACACAGCCATCAGTAAGAGGGAATTAAAGTTGTAGAGGACCTGAGATTCTGTGTTATAAAGAGATGTTAGGCACGTTAATGTACTTAAACCCACACTTGATACTATATTAATTAACTTGATGCCCTTTCTGGACTAGTCATTCTGTACATACATGTCTGCAGTCTTTTCACCTTAACTACCTGATTTATAAATAGATGTTCCTTGGCTTTATTTTTCTGTTATGTAATCTATGAGTTACTTACGGAGTGCACATTTTCTAAAGACAGGGAGATACTCTCTACTTCCTGCAATAAAGTGTATACCTTGTAGTGGACTGAGACCTCCGCAGGAACAGAATAATTATATACAATTCATAGAACATTTTTACATTTTTATAACTTTGAAATCTGTCGATAAAGTCCCAATGAGTGGGTAGACATGTCCAAGAAGCAACAATAAGGCTGCACAAATTGAACAGGCGTGTGGAAAACCATGGGCGATCGTGTGGTCCTCTATGGAAAGCATGCTAGGTGTCAGGAACTGTCGGCCGTGGCTACTTTTGCCCCGACTGACAGTGCTTCCTTCTGGCTAAAGGTGAATGGTCAATCTGAACTTACAAATCATATGCTGTGTACCCAGCTAAAAGTAGAGTAGCAACCAGGAAGAAAATGGGAACATGAATCCCAGATAGCAATGTCCATTGTTACAATGTTAATTAAATATCAGATATTAATATTTGACCAGAGGTGCAATAAGAGTTGCAAAAGTTTTCCTGGGCTATTAATTTGCAGAAACCAACTGGAAGTTAGCTTCTTAGGTTAGGTACACACGGCACGGTTTTTCTTACTTTCCCAGGACCTTGGACTTGTTCAAACATTTGACGTTTCTCTTTGCGTCTTCTGCTGTCTCAAGCCAAATTTGTTTCGAAAGCCACAATTTAAATATATTCAGGAAGTCAATAAAGTATGTCACATAAATTCTACTTTTTCCTGTTTTTATTGTAAAAAATGGGCAGTGTTTACCGAATTCAAGCTAACCTATTCATTTATTCTTATATATTCTGTGCATTATGCACATTTGTTTGGTTAAAATGTATTATATGACAAAGCCTTTAGCTATTTCTGGACGTCACACGTAGACTGTGGTAGTCACTCAGTGTCCAAGAGGAGTTGAATGTCACCATAAGATGCAGGGATATGTAGATCTTTTATGGAAACCTGAAAGCTAAAATGTAACAGTTCCTGAACATGTTTCATATTGCTAACTAACAAACATTTGTTTTGTACACCAAGAACATCAGAAGCATTTTTAATTGTGCTTGTTTCATTTTGCTTACCAGAGTGGGCCCTGGACACAGTTGCACGTGCTCAGTGAGTTCTCTAGCCTACTTCCTCAGACCCCCTGCTGGAGGTGTCAAGTAACTGATGGTTGATCTGCTTTTGACCAATCAAGACTGAGCAGTCAGAAAACTGATGCTGTACTTATCAGGGGTGACAGGAAGGTTATGACCAATATTTATCTACAGACAGGTTGCTCTGTATTAGGCAGGCAACTTCTTCTATTCTACTCTATTCCACAGAGATGTAAGGCAGATGTAAGGCAGATCCCTGACACCTTTAAGCAATCTGGCAAGACGGATAACTTGAGGGATGACTTCACAGACATCAGCACTGTCTGTTAGCTACAGTATCTACTAGTTAAGGATCCTATAAGGCACATATACATTTTAGCTTTTTAATCCTAAAAATTGAGATTTCCATCTTTTCCATTAATAAAAAAACAATATACTCCCATTTAGACTCAGTTATCTCATTGGTTTGGGAATAAACTTTCCCCACCATCTCTCTCCTAGGAATAGCCACCTCTCACTACATTTTAATCCTCTCCATTGCAGAGTTTGCTGTACTTAATGATTTGCCTTGATCAAATATTCATGTGTGTCACACTGCGTGATTGACTGCAATGTCCTGTCCTATACAGAGCTCAGAGGCCTAACATGATGTGACAGCTCTCAGGCTGTTTCGAGAAAAGGACCGATATCTTAAAGAAAGAACCTGTCATTCTAGGGATGCCAGCTCAACGGGCTGCAGTACACAACAGCAACGTTAGGTATGACAGGGAAAATACATTTTCCTTCCGGAAATCTAGTCTATTATATTATAGAAAACACCAGCGCCATGTAAAAAAAAATACGGCATCAGTCCAATAGAAAAAAAACCCCTCTGTACTTAGACTAGGCAGTGGTAACTTTCATATAGAAAGCAATTTAATTCTTGTGCAAATGTGACATTTGTGAAAGTGCATTAAAGGCCAGCTTTGCTAAGAAACATATAGTCCAATTGGAACTTATTGGAAGACATATCCCTGTGTTTTTTTCCTTCAAGCTTTTAGTACTGAAAAGCGTTTCTCTGGGATGAAAAGTAGCTAGAAAAGATGTTTATTGTTCCGTATCCTGTTATTTAAACTGTGAAACATTATATATATTTAACTCAAACCATATTTTATCTGCGACTTTACCTGCAGCATGAAATGCCAATACCACATGGTATTTATTTCTACAGCGTGAAATTGGGCATATTGACCGCAGGTGGTATATTATGGCCGCGGTTTACAAATTCACAAACATGTATATAAAATAACAACGTAATTCCCGATACCGCAGGTTTAGAAATAGGCCCCTAGATGCCCTGTTGCATTATTGCCTTTTACAAATAGAAAGTTCTGCTTTGCATTATTTGCTTTCAGCTCATTAACTGCAGTACCAAGACAGCAGGTGCATTTAATAAAGAAAGTGATAATCAGACTTACTTACAAGGTAGAAACTTATCAGGGCAGAAACATTTAAATACATAAAAACATATATTCAATACATTTGTGTATGAACATCGCTATCAAACTTACTTCTAGAGTGAGGTGATCATAATCACTGAAGACAGAGTCAGTGTAGCAGCAGCTGTAGTGAGACCTTCACAAACACAGTGACACTGCTTGTTGTCCAGATACATTTCATTTGCTTTAGTCTATATATTTCATAGATTGCACTGTAGGTCTTGTTTGGTATATAGTCTGTATTATTATATATACTGTATTACTGTATTATTACATATACTGTATTAGTGTTTACTTGGTGATGTCCATTTGAGTCACTGGTTTTGTATGTATATAAGATTTTTTTTGGGGGGAGGGGCTGTTTTATAGTGTGTTATGCTCATATTGCTAGGTTAATGGTTTATTGATTGTGTTTAGCATTACAGCATTTGACTATGTGTTGCACGTGGTACATATAGTGTGGGTGATAGAGTGTGTGACAGTACTGCATGGAAGCTTTGGATTGTGTGGGTGTGTGCCTTTGAGTGACAGATAAGGTGAAGCAGCCCCTACAAATCACAGCATATTCAAAGGCTTATATCTCGGGGACTATGAAGAATTTGAAGAAACTAAAAGTACCCTGGTGGTTGGGATGACTTATAAGATACATTAGAAGGAATTAAAAAAAAATTAAAAATCTCACTATAATTGCCCTTTAAAAGGGTGTGAACACCCAGTGTTTTCAGCAGGGAACATTTTGGGCTAATTAAGGGTTACTGCCTTCAGTTGCGATAATCAGACTTAATTCAACCCGACTCCATTTAATCAAGAAAGTGTTAATAAAGCTTGATTATGTCTTCGATGTAACTATATTTAATTGAGAAAATGGTAATCAGACTTGATTACGTCTTTGATCCAACTACATTTATTCAAAAATCACTAGGTAGGGTTTGATTACACCTGTGACCCAGGTACATTTAATTGAGAAAGTGGTAATCAGCCTTAATTATTTATTCAGTCCTACTACACTTAAGAAAGTAGGGTTAGATTACACTTGTGACCCAGGTGCATTTAATTGAGAAAGTGGTAATCAGCCTTAATTATGTCTTCAGTCCTACTACACTTAATAAAGAAAGTAGGGTTTGATTACACCTGTGACCCAGGTGCATTTAATTGAGAAAGTGGTAATCAGCCTTAATTATGTCTTCAGTCCTACTACACTTAATAAAGAAAGTAGGGTTTGATTACACCTGTGACCCAGGTGCATTTAATTATGAAAGTAGTAAGTAGGGTTAGATTACACCTGGGACCCAGGGCATTTAATTGAGAAAGTGGTAAACACCTTAATTATTCTTCAGTCCTACTACACTTAAGAAAGTAGGGTTAGATTACACCTGTGACCCAGGTGTATTTAATTGAGAAAGTGGTAATCAGCCTTAATTATGTCTTCAGTCCTATTACACTTAATAAAGAAAGTAGGGTTTGATTACACCTGTGACCCAGGTGCATTTAATATGAAAGTAGTAAGTAGGGTTTGATTACACCTGGACCCAGGGGCATTTAATCATGAAAGGTATAAAGTAGGGTTAGATTACACCTGGACCCAGGGGGCATTTAATCATGAAAGTAGTAAGTAGGGTTTGATTACACCTGGGACCCAGGGGCATTTAATCATGAGAATAAGGGGGTTGATTACACCTGGGACCCAGGGCATTTTATCAAGAAAGTAGTATTTAGGTTAGATTACACCTGGGATCCAGGGGCATTTAATCATGAAAGAAAGTAGTTGGGCTAGATTACACCTGGGACCCAGGGGCATTTAATCATGAAAGTAGTAAGTAGGGTTTGATTACACCTGGGACCCAGGCATTTAATCATAAAGTAGTCAGTGGTTAGATTACACCTGGACCCGGGGCATTTAATCTGAAAGTAGTAAGTAGGGTTAGATTACACCTGGACCCAGGGGCATTTAATCATGAAAGTAGTAAGTAGGGTTTGATTACACCTGGACCCAGGGGCATTTAATCATGAAAGTAGTAAGTAGGGTTTGATTACACCTGGGACCCAGGGCATTTAATCATGAAGTAGTAAGTAGGGTTTGATTACACCTGGGACCCAGGTGCATTTAATCAATGAAAGTAGTAAGCAGGGTTTGATTACACCTGGGACCCAGGGCATTTAATCATGAAAGTAGTGTAGGGTTAGATTACACCTGGGACCCAGGGGCATTTAATCATGAAAGTAGTAAGTAGGTTTGATTACACCTGGGACCCAGGGGCATTTAATCATGAAAGTAGTAAGTAGGGTTGATTACACCTGGACCCAGGGGCATTTAATCAGAAAGTAGTAAGTAGGGTTTGATTACACCTGGGACCCAGGGCATTTATCAAGAAAGTAGTATTTAGGGTTAGATTACACTTGGGATCCAGGGGCATTTAATCATGAAAGAAGTAAGTTGGGTGGATTACACCTGGACCCAGGTGCATTTAATCATGAAGTAGTAAGTAGGTTTGATTACACTGGGACCCAGGGGCATTTAATCATGAAAGTAGTAAGTAGGGTTAGATTACACCTGGGACCCAGGGGCATTTAATCATGAAAGTAGTAAGTAGGGTTTGATTACACCTGGGACCCAGGCATTTAATCATGAAAGTAGTAAGTAGGGTTAGATTACACCTGGGACCCAGGGGCATTTAATCATGAAAGTAGTAGTAGGGTTTGATTACACCTGGGATCCAGGGGCATTTATCAGAAATAGTATTTAGGGTTAGATTCACCTGGGTCCAGGGGCATTAATCATGAAAGTAAGTAAGTTGGGTTAGATTACACCTGGACCCAGGTGCATTTAATCATGAAAGTAGTAATTAGGGTTTGATTATACACCTGGGACCCAGGTCATTTAATCATGAAAGTAGTAAGTAGGGTTTGATTACCCTGGGACCCAGGGGCATTTAATCATGAAAGTAGTAATTAGGGTTAGATTACACCTGGGACCCAGGGGCATTTAATCATGAAAGTATAAGTAGGGTTGATTACACCTGGGACCCAGGGGCATTTAATCATGAAATAGTACGTGGGTTTGATTACACCTGGGACCCAGGTGCATTTAATCATGAAAGTAGTAAGTAGGGTTTGATTACACCTGGACCCAGGTGCATTTAATATGAAAGTAGTAAGCAGGGTTTGATTACACCTGGGACCCAGGTGGCATTTAATCATGAAAGTAGTAAGTAGGGTTAGATTACACCTGGGACCCAGGGGCATTTAATCATGAAAGTAGTAAGTAGGGTTGATTACACCTGGGACCCAGGGGCATTTAATCATGAAAGTAGTAAGTAGGGTTTGATACACCTGGACCCAGGGGCATTTAATCATGAAAGTAGTAAGTAGGGTTTGATTACACCTGGGACCCAGGGGCATTTTATCAGAAAGTAGTATTTAGGGTTAGATTACACTGGGATCCAGGGGCATTTAATCATGAAAGTAAGTAAGTTGGGTTAGATTACACCTGGGACCCAGGGGCATTTAATCATGAAAGTAGTAAGTAGGGTTTGATTACACCTGGGACCCAGGGGCATTTAATCATGAAAGTAGTAAGTAGGGTTAGATTACACCTGGGACCCAGGGGCATTTAATCATGAAAGTAGTAAGTAGGGTTTGATTACACCTGGGACCCAGGGGCATTTAATCATGAAAGTAGTAAGTAGGGTTTGATTACACCTGGGACCCAGGGGCATTTTATCAAGAAAGTAGTATTAGGGTTAGATTACACCTGGGATCCAGGGGCATTAATCATGAAAGTAAGTAAGTTGGGTTAGATTACACCTGGGACCAGGGCATTTAATCATGAAAGTAGTAAAGGGTTGATTACACCTGGGACCCAGGGGCATTTAATCATGAAGTAGTAAGTAGGGTTAGATTACACCTGGGACCCAGGGCATTTAATCATGAAGTAGTAAGTAGGGTTTGATTACACCTGGGACCCAGGGGCATTAATCATGAAAGTAGTAAGTAGGGTTTGATTACACCTGGGACCCAGGGGCATTTAATCATGAAAGTAGTAAGTAGGGTTTGATTACACCTGGGATCCAGGGGCATTTTATCAAGAAAGTAGTATTTAGGGTTAGATTACACCTGGGACCCAGGGGCATTTAATCATGAAAGTAGTAGTTAGGTTAGATTACACCTGGGACCAGGGGCATTTAATCATGAAAGTAGTAGTTGGTTAGATTACACCTGTGACCCAGGGGCATTTAATCATAAAGTAGTAAGTAGGGTTGAGATTACACCTGGACCCAGGGCATTTAATCATGAAAGTAGTAAGTAGGGTTAGATTACACCTGGGACCCAGGGGCATTTAATCATGAAAGTAGATAAGTAGGGTTAGATTACACCTGGGACCCAGGGGCATTTATTAAGATGTAGGAGAAGCGGGCTTTTAATATTTGTTCATTAACAGTGATTAAGACAAAGATTTCAATATTTGAATTCTAATTCAACAACTGTCAAAGCTAATTATAACTTGTCAAAGCTTTCATGGATTTTATAACAAAAACAAAACGCTTCTCCTGTGCCCTGCATGTACATCCAAAGCTTGTGTCTCTAGCTCAAAAACTGTCCCATAAACCCCAGAAATATTGGACTGTATGTTTTCAAACATGAGGTCTTTTGTACCAATTAATCTTAAAGACAAAACACATTTGTTTGAGACTGCTGGCCCTGAATTTGCTTGAGACTGCTGGCCTTGAATTCGAGACTAATCTTACAAGTTGCCAAATTGAAAGATCTTTTAGATCAGAGATGGACCTTGATGATAAGGCTACAGTAAGAACTGACACTGCATGAGGCTGTTACAGTTGAGTTAAAGTCCCGGGTAGATGTGGAACTTTGACTTGGCTGTTGAATTATTGGATTTTTAGCTAATGTGGCTGCACATGTAAAGGCTAAATTTGAGTCCTTAGGAGTATTTGCCGAATGTATTTATGTTTTGTGTCATCTTATGTTCTGTCATTTTGATCATCCTTGTGTTTCTTTCCCTCTTGCAAAAACAATTTTGTTTCTTTCAGTAATTTTATGTTTGTCCTTCACTTCACCACAATTTAAGAAATAAATCTACAGCATCAACTATGTTATGTAGGTTTTATAACTGGAATTACCACAATCTGCCCATCCAGTGATTTCCTGTGTATAAATATATGCTTACAGTACTGACTTTTGCAGGAGCCCTAATAGTAACCATGTTGACCCATCCACCAGCCAATCAGTAGAAATTCAAAGAACATTTCAATAATTGAGCATGCTGGAAAAAAAAGGACCAAAGCAAAGCAAATGCATGAATCAATTAATTAATAAATAAATACCTAAAAACAATATGTAGAAAGCTACGGTATGTATATATTTAAATAAATAAAAAAAATCCCCCCCACTGAACTCCCCTTTAACTTCTCTTGTACTTTTTCTGCAAACACATCTTTATTTGCATGTGACATCCACATCTGTTCAAACACTTTCATACAAAAACAATGCCAACGTCTCTTTTTATAATACAAATAAAGCAAGTTTGGTTCTCTGAACTTGTCAAACACACACCTTGTGAAATTCTAATATGATATTTAAAAATACATCAAAGCGTGCCTCTAATGGGATGCTCTTACTTTCTACATAAAGCTAGGTTCAGAACGGAAAGTTTTGGAGCCCTCCAGTGGAATACGGCTTTGATACTTCCAATATTCCTATCTAATAATCAAACACTTGGCTATTATACTGCAGTCCTTTGGGTCTTTTAATTCTGAACATAGGGCAACTACAATTAAATTGTCATGACATTAGCTTCGAAATAGATAATCTCAATGTTTATTTTCCTGCCTAAAGAGGTTTTGGTTCTGATACACAAGGTATGTAGTTGAGGAGGTAACAACCAATCATATCAATTTCAACAACCAATCACAATTTCCTTGTGGTCTCCTTTTTTATCACCCAACATCAGTCAATCAGCAGTTCCCTCCTCTTACAATATTTGAAGTTGACCTGCCGAAAGTGGTAATCAGCCTTAATTATGTCTTCAGTCCTACTACACTTAATAAAGAAAGTAGGGTTTGATTACACCTGTCAGTCCTACTACACTTAATAAAGAAAGTAGGGTTTGATTACACCTGCGACCCAGGTGCATTTAATTATGAAAGTAGTAAGTAGGGTTAGATTACACCTGGGACCCAGGGGCATTTAATTGAGAAAGTGGTAATCAGCCTTAATTATTTCTTCAGTCCTACTACACTTAAGAAAGTAGGGTTAGATTACACTTGTGACCCAGGTGCATTTAATTGAGAAAGTGGTAATCAGCCTTAATTATGTCTTCGGTCCTACTACACTTAATAAAGAAAGTAGGGTTTGATTACACCTGTGACCCAGGTGCATTTAATTATGAAAGTAGTAAGTAGGGTTAGATTACACCTGGGACCCAGGGGCATTTAATTGAGAAAGTGGTAATCAGCCTTAATTATGTCTTCAGTCCTACTACACTTAAGAAAGTAGGGTTAGATTACACCTGTGACCCAGGTGTATTTAATTGAGAAAGTGGTAATCAGCCTTAATTATGTCTTCAGTCCTATTACACTTAATAAAGAAAGTAGGGTTTGATTACACCTGTGACCCAGGTGCATTTAATTATGAAAGTAGTAAGTAGGGTTTGATTACACCTGTGACCCAGGTGCATTTAATTATGAAAGTAGTAAGCAGGGTTTGATTACACCTGTGACCCAGGTGCATTTAATTATGAAAGTAGTAAGTAGGGTTTGATTACACCTGGGACCCAGGGGCATTTAATCATGAAAGTAGTAAGTAGGGTTAGATTACACCTGGGACCCAGGGGCATTTAATCATGAAAGTAGTAAGTAGGGTTTGATTACACCTGGGACCCAGGGGCATTTAATCATGAAAGTAGTAAGTAGGGTTTGATTACACCTGGGATCCAGGGGCATTTTATCAAGAAAGTAGTATTTAGGGTTAGATTACACCTGGGATCCAGGGGCATTTAATCATGAAAGAAGTAAGTTGGGTTAGATTACACCTGGGACCCAGGTGCATTTAATCATGAAAGTAGTAAGCAGGGTTTGATTACACCTGGGACCCAGGGGCATTTAATCATGAAAGTAGTAAGTAGGTTAGATTACACACTGGGACCCAGGGGCATTTAATCATGAAAGTAGTAAGTAGGGTTAGATTACACCTGGGACCCAGGGGCATTTAATCATGAAAGTAGTAAGTAGGGTTTATTAACCTGGGACCCAGGGGCATTTAATCATGAAAGTAGTAAGTAGGGTTTGATTACACCTGGGACCCAGGGGCATTTTATCAAGAAAGTAGTATTTAGGTTAGATTACACCTGGGATCCAGGGGCATTTAATCATGAAAGAAGTAAGTTGGGTTAGATTACACCTGGGACCCAGGTGCATTTAATCATGAAAGTAGTAAGTAGGGTTTGATTACACCTGGGACCCAGGGGCATTTAATCATGAAAGTAGTAAGTAGGGTTAGATTACACCTGGGCCAGGGCATTTAATCATGAAAGTAGTAAGTAGGGTTGATTACACTGGGACCCAGGGGCATTTAATCATGAAAGTAGTAAGTAGGGTTTGATTACACCTGGGACCCAGGGGCATTTAATCATGAAAGTAGTAAGTAGGGTTTGATTACACCTGGGACAAGGGCATTTTATCAAGAAAGTAGTATTTAGGGTTAGATTACACCTGGGACCCAGGGGCATTTAATCATGAAAGTAGTAGTTAGGGTTAGATTACACGTGTGACCCAGGGGCATTTAATCATGAAAGTAGTATTTAGGGTTAGATTACACCTGGGACCCGGGGATTTAATCTGAAGTAGTAGTTAGGGTTAGATTACACTGGACCCAGGGGCATTTAATCATGAAAGAGTAATAGGGTTAGATTACACCTGGACCCAGGGCATTTATCATGAAAGTAGTAGTAGGGTTAGATTACACCTGGGACCCAGGGGCATTTAATCATGAAAGTAGTAATAGTTTAGATTACACCTGGGACCCAGGGGCATTTAATTAAGATGTAGGAGAAGCGGGCTTTTAATATTTGTTCATTAACAGTGATTAAGACAAAGATTTCAATATTTGAATTCTAATTCAAACTTGTCAAAGCTAATTATAACTTGTCAAAGCTTTCATGGATTTTATAACAAAAACAAAAACGCTTCTCCTGTGCCCTGCATGTACATCCAAAGCTTGTGTCTCTAGCTCAAAAACTGTCCCATAAACCCCAGAAATATTGGACTGTATGTTTTCAAACATGAGGTCTTTTGTACAAAATTAATCTTAAAGACAAAACACATTTGTTTGAGACTGCTGGCCCTGAATTTGCTTGAGACTGCTGGCCTTGAATTCGAGACTAATCTTACAAGTTGCCAAATTGAAAGATCTTTTAGATCAGAGATGGACCTTGATGATAAGGCTACAGTAAGAACTGACACTGCATGAGGCTGTTACAGTTGAGTTAAAGTCCCGGGTAGATGTGGAACTTTGACTTGGCTGTTGAATTATTGGATTTTTAGCTAATGTGGCTGCACATGTAAAGGCTAAATTTGAGTCCTTAGGAGTATTTGCCGAATGTATTTATGTTTTGTGTCATCTTATGTTCTGTCATTTTGATCATCCTTGTGTTTCTTTCCCTCTTTGCAAAAACAATTTTGTTTCTTTCAGTAATTTTATGTTTGTCCTTCACTTCACCACAATTTAAGAAATAAATCTACAGCATCAACTATGTTATGTAGGTCTTATAACTGGAATTACCACAATCTGCCCATCCAGTGATTTCTCTGTGTATAAATATATGCTTACAGTACTGACTTTTGCAGGAGCCCTAATAGTAACCATGTTTGACCCACCCACCAGCCAATCAGTAGAAATTCAAAGAACATTTCAAATAATTGAGCATGCTGGAAAAAAAAGGACCAAAGCAAAGCAAATGCATGAATCAATTAATTAAATAAATAAATACCTAAAAACAATATGTAGAAAGCTACGGTATGTATATATTTAAATAAATAAAAAAAATCCCCCCCACTGAACTTCCCCTTTAACTTCTCTTGTACTTTTTCTGCAAACACATCTTTATTTGCATGTGACATCCACATCTGTTCAAACACCTTTCATACAAAAACAAATGCCAACGTCTCTTTTTATAATACAAATAAAGCAAGTTTGGTTCTCTGAACTTGTCAAACACACAACCTTGTGAAATTCTAATATGATATTTAAAAATACATCAAAGCGTGCCTCTAATGGGATGCCTTACTTTCTACATAAAGCTAGGTTCAGAACGGAAAGTTTTGGAGCCCTCCAGTGGAATACGGCTTTGATACTTCCAATATTCCTATCTAATAATCAAACACTTGGCTATTATACTGCAGTCCTTTGGGTCTTTTAATTTCTGAACATAGGGCAACTACAATTAAATTGTCATGACATTAGCTTCGAAATAGATAATATCAATGTTTATTTTCCTGCCTAAAGAGGTTTTGGTTCTGATACACAAAGGTATGTAGTTGAGGAGGTAACAACCAATCATATCAATTTCAACAACCAATCACAATTTCCTTGTGGTCTCCTTTTTTATCACCCAAACATCAGTCAATCAGCAGTTCCCTCCTCTTACAATATTTTAAGTTGACCTGCCCATGCCAAGCTCTTAAATAAATGTAACTTTTTTTAAAGCTTTCTAACCTACCCATGAATGCGCTGTATAAATCACAGGAAAGATTGAGCGAACACACTTACATAAAGTGATAAATTCTTTATATTCAGGCACAAACCAACCTCCATCCTGCAGCTGTTTCTCTTTTGTTAGGTATTGTTTTAACTCCCTTATCCTTACAAAGCTAATAAGTAATTCATACAAACCTTTAGCTCTTTCAATTCTTTTATTCTGACCTAAAACAATCAAATCCAATGTTATGTAAGAGACATTAACTTCTGCAAGGGAAATTATTATATTAAACAACTTTTCAAATCTAAAATCTGCTGTTCCAAATGGTCAGAGAATGTTTCATAAGGCTCTGTCAAAGGATAAGTTCTCTATAATGGGCATGTTCATCCTTTAAACAAAAAACTGGTCAAATGTCTGTTACCTGCACCAAACCCCAACCAGTTATTAGATGTATTACTAACCAGATATTTCAATCAAGGCAGTGAATGCTGACATTAAAAACAATGATTGACTGCTGATTCCCGTGCTGCCTTCTCTGCACATGCTCAAGCTTATAAAAGCTCTGTGAGCCAAGGATGGAGGCAGATACCTTTTCCAAAAACTTATGATTAAATATCTGGTTATAAATGCATGTAATAAACTAGTAAAATAGCAGTTGGCGTTGCGGGCAGATAACTTAATTTCACTTTTTTTGTTTTAGGAGTGGACCTGCCCTTTAATTAAATCAATGCCCACCAGTAAATTCCACCTTTTTTTAGCATAAACCCTTGTATATCAATGTTTTTTTTTTCTACAAGACTCCATCATCATACATGGTGTTTCTTTTCATGGCTTTACTACATGAAAATAGAGATCAATGAAACAGCAGGACTAGCCACCCAGTTGGGTCTGTATCCATCATGAATACAAAGAGAAGAACTGTCTTGTGACTTTTGAATAAGAATGAAAGCTCTCAACAGGTGTAAAGTTATCATACAGTGATATTCAGTTGTAAGAAGGAATTTTAAATAGGGAAATAGTTAAAACATTTCTTTTAAATGTATTAAACATGGAGGGCTGGGCAGACAAAGTGGTAAGTTTGGTTCTGGATTTCCTCCAGTTATTTTGGTATTACCGTAAATATAATATTGTGTAAAAAGACCATGTTGAAATACATATAACAGTAGCTATTTTAGTGCATTTTCAGTAAACTCCCTTTGTGCTCCATGCAGCCATTTTGATTTTGACTTGTGCAATAATCTAATGGTAATATGTTTCACTAATTGGACACCTTTTGCTAATAAGCATTAAATGTCTCTCAAAGGAACACGGAAACAAACGGGGGAACAGAAGTACAATTGCTGTATTAGTGGGGTGTTACACACAGCTGGAAAAATATTACTTCTTAACAAATAATTTAATTGGCTCACAATCATCTGGGCAGGCCATAAAAAGTAATGTCCAAATCAAGGCCTCAAGGGTCAAAACAAGCTTAAATGGAATGCCCAATAGAGGTTACCTATGAAATAGTAATTTGCACTGACTCTCCTGTTTGTAATCAGGTGTAAAACTAAAATCAGTCCTTGGAGAGCTGGAATTGGTGCACTACATAATAAGCCTTTATTTTGTTCAGATTGGAATTAAGGTTGGATGATGAATATATGCAGTTGACAGGAGGCAATACATAATCGCAATAAATCCATAAGATATAGACTAGAGATGGATACAAACTGTTTGCTGGCATTTTTTGAAAAGTATTAAAATCAATAGGAATTGCAAAATTTTGCAATAACACACTTCATTTTAAAGGCTAATAGCAATATTAACAGGCTTATATAATAAATGGGTGCAAAAAAATTGCCCTTGGTGTTAATTTGCAATTAGATTTCACCTTTTAACTGGTGTACTAAATTTAAATAATATTTGATAACATCTCATTGCTTGCTGAAGATTAACAGCCAAGGCAAAATTTTGCACCTCTTATTAAATAAGCCCCCCAACCTGAGGCCACACTATGCTGGACGGCAACGCTCGTGAAACGCGTGCAAGCATCAGTGTTACCGTCCACTTGCACAGAAATCCACACTATAGTCCGCAATCAGGGTGCATGGGATCTGCAAAAAAAATGGTCATCGCATGCGATCTGAAAATGGATCTCAGCACATGCAATATGGCCACCCACACTGACATGCACTGCTCTGCAATTCGCTCACACTAATGAAATCATCACTAAGACATTCATTTTTAAAGACAGTAGAGAATAACCTTGTATCTATAAACCTGGTATGTCCAACTTGCCGTCCTCTAGATGTTTGAAAACTACAACTCCCTGCATTCGCAACCAAGGAATGCTGGAAGCTGTAATTCCGTTTTAACAGTGGTTCCCTTTAAGTGCGAGGACAGCACTAAACTCACCACAAAGGGTTCGGATATGTTTCCTCGCTGCTATTGCCTATTGAAGATCTTGTGTGGGTTTTGAGTCTATACAAACAGATAGGATGACACCCAGGAGGACACTCTACAGGCCTCAGCCTGTGTTCTATTAACACACCAGCAGATTAATGACAGACACTGTCTGCTAGAAGAAAAATGCAAGAGACGTGAGCTCAGCATGTAGCAGTTCTCAGATATGAGTGAGAAAAAACTAAAATACACCCTCCATTTCATGCTCTGATCAATGGCCACTTCTTATATAGCAGATAAGCATATGGCTGATAGCTGTTATATTTTCCTCCCCACCTAATAATCGTTTTTTCTATCTCCTTTTTCTTTTTTTCCTATATAGTTCTCAGCCGGGCTCCATCTGCTTCTTATTATCTGTAACTTGCAGGAGAGAGGAGAACGCAGGAGAAGTAGCAGGATATTAAAGGACAAATTATCAAATTTACTTTGTGCCTTTAAATCTTGCGTCCTGTAGAGTAGCTTTAAATTGAATTAAAGAAACGTTCTTTCCCATGGCAAAAATTCAGCCTAACACGATCTTTGGTCGGTTCTATTGTAGTTTGTTCGGTATCGTAGACAGGAGGCCTCATCCCTGTGGCCCTGCACTTAATGACAACTCCAGGGTTGAAAACGATCATAAAATGGAATGCACCTTGGCCTGGTGTGAGGAGACATCTTGAGTTGTTCCTATCAGGGTCTCTGACACTTGGTCTGCACAGGAGGTTTGTTATATCTGGAAACACTGTGAAACAACTGTGAAATCAAAGATAAATTCTTTCTCCACTGTCATTTGCCCTTTTGCAGAGCATGTTCCTCTGTCCTCATATGTTGCATTTGCCACATACCAGTACATGGCATGGCTAAGCCCTTATTGATTTGTCAGTAATTTACCAAATGCTATGACTAGGAACTAGATTGAAATAGAATTTCTGTGTTCAATTATTAGAACTGTCTCCCCTCTCCCAGTGGGACAGACATGCTCAGTGCTCTTCTTCCAGGGAAAGAATAAAGAGTTGTCAGATTTGCTACTTTGTATCTTCAAGTGCTAAGGTTAAAAAAAAGGCATTTAAGTGAAAATTACTATAAAACTGCTGTAGTGAAGAGTTTGCAATATTCCACATACAGTAGGTATATCTTTGGTTAGGAATTACTTATAAAGCGAGTGATATATTTATTTAAACAGCCATTTCTGGACTATGATGTGTTCTAGACCATAGTTCTCCTGCGTCAATTTAATTAGTTAGCTGATAAATAATGGCAACATTTTGTAGAATCTTGTGGGAATTTTAGAGCATTTTCTGTAAGGGAGACTTGTTTCATTATAGAGTATAAATTATTAAGGTTTCTTCACATCATTGGAAAGAATAACTATCATCCTTATCTTAAGGGGCCCATACATGCACCAATCCCAGTTGTACTATATGGGTATTTTTCTATATTGTATGACCTTTGGACCATGTATGGTAATGATTATTGTATACATTTGTATACATATCAAAATGTTACAACTTTTTTGTCTAATATTGATCGTACCATAAAGCAATCGTGTTGGCATATGTATGGGCTCTTATAAATGCAACAATCGTGGTCATAGAATCGGTGGCCCATGAATGGTTGAACGGCCGATGATTGTACAATTTATTTCCCCATCAGGCAGGTTGAAATTATTTTGCCTTCAGCGAAAATGATTGTGGGGTCTATGCCCACCATAAGATACAGTAGCTTGTGACATTGGAGGCTGCACCTGAAGCTAACCATTTTATTTGTGTAGTTTATATGATCTTAAGCCAATAAAACGGCGCTGCACCCTCTGAACCACTAATCAGATGGCTCAAAAGGCTTCAGGGGCATCTCCCCCCAAGTGTTGTAAACTCACATTAAATCTCATTGTGGTGGGAAGATTGGATCCATTCAATTGCAAAAAATGGTGCATACATTTACCCCCGTGGTGATAAGCATGTAGAAACCTCTAATTTTATAAAAAGATTGCAAAACGCCCATACAAAACACTGCGTGTTGTAGTGTAAACAAAGCTTTACTTAAGATTCCTGCAGCTGAAGGAAGGTTTTTCCCCCCTCCCTACTATTTAAAGGAAAGCTTAAAACAAATGCAAAGGCACATACTGAAACAGGAATATAATAAAGCCTCCATGAAACAAGCTGATAAGAAATGGGACTTTAAAAATGACAAAATTGCCTTGAAATGTTGCATGTCTTTCATTCAAGAGAATCGGCATCCCTGCAAAGCTTGCTATGTAATCATTTTTAATGTAATTACTATTATATTGGAATCTTTCCTCCAGCTCCCAGCCCATTCATGCCTGCCAAGCACACAGATGGAAATGGCTTATCATTTTATTAGCCATCCAATAATGATATTGTAAAGGACGTAGATAAAACCCTGTATTTTCATCTGCACAGGGGCGCCATTTTAGAAATCTACATCACCCAGAATAAACTGCAATATTTTAAGAAGGGAATAAAATTAAATGATAGTTTATTTTTTTTTAGTATCAACAAAAAGGAACAAAAGATCTGACGGCAAACTTCTTAAGATAAACATGTCGTAGAATGCTGGTAGATGGACAGCAAAACATGAACCATGTTTGTAGAAGACCTGCGGGCCTGTAATCGTTATTCTATGGTAGCTCCCATGATACCCTGGAATCTTCAACATAGGGTAAGTGTCAATATTGGTGTACACGGTAGTTCTTTCAAATCTTATTCTGTTTACAAATGGAAGGTTAACACCTGAATGTGATATGTAGGTTATATGTGTGTGATTGTGAACAAATATAATGGTGCAAAATGAAGAAGAGGTCTTTACATTAACGTATTACCGTATTTATGCACTGGGTGTTATCTCTCCCAATATTTATTGTGACGTGAATGTACTAGGCAGGGAATAAAATGCACATGTGGGGCAATGTCACAGACGAGTTACAAAATGATCATAGCTTTAGTGCCTATGGCTTCTGTTTAGGCCTAGAGGTGCTAAAACGTCACAACAGTTAAATTAGCTCTTTAGCCTTTGATGATGTCAGTAGTGCAGACACTGAAAGCCCTTGTGGGATCTTCATCCTGGAAGAAGAAGTATAATTCACAGGAATGATTTTAATGACTTTTAGGAGCCTTTAAATCTCAACTGAACAGTCTGTGATAAGCAGTGTAACTGTTATATGGTTCCTGCTCTTGGAACTTGTGTTGATTGTCAATGTGCAATAAGTGACCCACCCTAACAGTAAGTTTTCCTAAAATTGAGTTGACTTTTCGCACCTTGGGTCAAATCTCAACAAACTGCATCAAATTTCGAAATTCCACCTTTTCAAAAGAATTTCTTAGAAAGTCAAAAGGACTCTTTGTGAATAACGCTCTAAGGGGGAGATGGAAAAAAAGCCAGTATTGGCAAATTGTGTGAAACTCGTGCTACCCAAAGTAATATCGGTTAGTGTGGGCTTAAAACTTAGTAGTAGGGATGCTCCTTACTAGAGATTGGCCGAACTACCTGAAGTACGGTTCGTTTCTGAACTTCAGTACACGTTTGGAAGTTCTGATACGAACCCATTAAAGTCAGCAATGGTAACTTACTGTGAACGGCTGTGGCACCTGGGGAAAATGTATATATCGCCAAAATGCATTTAAACAATTCTTTCCCCCCCCATCGGGCAATTGTCGGGTTTCTGCATGCTACATTTAAAGGGTTATGGCCAATTCGAGGTTTACCGAATGATACTTTCAGGGTTACAGAACAACACATCCGATGGTTACTGAATGTTGATAAATATAAAGTGATGCATTTTGGACTTAAAAATCTTTGTGCTGCTTATACTATAAATGGCTCGGTGTTAAGTGAATCCCTGTTGGAAAGGGATCTTGGAGTACATTCGAGAGTTAATGAAATCGGTCACTACATTCGAGGGTTACCGAACAATACTTTTGGGGGGTTATAGAACAATACATTCAAATCGAAATCGGTCACTACATTTGAGGGTTACCGAAATCGAAGGCTACATTTGAGGGTTACCGAATTTGAATGTTATATTCGAGGGATCACCTGAACTAGTTTGGATAGTTCTCGGTTTCGGGTTCAGGGCCATCACTATTCCTTACTGGACCAGTATCCCACGCTTAGTGATTACTGCATCTCGGGATATCGGACAGGTAAGGAGCATTTTCTCATGTAAAAGATGACAGCAAAAATATGATCTTGGAAGGTCCCCATTTTAAACCCAGGGGCCTATCAGTAAGGAAACACGAAGCTTACTGGCTACTTGATAGGTATAGGTTACACACCTGTTAAACACTGTTGGTTAAACCTGTTGGTACACTGCTATACTTGGTACCAGTCTCATCCAAGACAAGTTAACTGTAAAAATCAAAGCAGTAGGAAATATTGAGAAGCTGTGTGTGAAGCTGAGTCAGATCGACTCTGCATGAGTGTAATCCATCTGTCTGCCCTGTCGCTTACTTCTCTGCAAGTTGGCAAACTTCGTTGAAATCCAAATGTCAAGGAAACTTTGCAGGATTTTCAAAAATGAAAAGTCGGACACTCTGTTTTGTAAGCTAAATATTAAAGGACAACTAAAGGATAAATACAACTCATCTCCTTGTTGGTGTACAAAGGGCAAGGTCCCGGTCCGGTCAAGTCCACCCACTCTGTTTGGGGCCTATGCGAAGAATGTTTTCCAATTGTCTGTGGCCACACTGGACTGCAGGGGGCCTTTGCTAGTAAATTTAATGTCAGCTATATATACAGGGGGAGGAGCTAACATTTTAGGTCATCACCTTGCTTACAGTAACTAGGAGGGAGTTTGACTGTGGATTACAATTACATTTAAGTTCCCCTTTAAATAGTATCTCATAGTATGACCAGAAAGTGCCCAAAATTTGCAGACACTTTGGTTAGATCATTTCTACCTTGTTTCTATAGTTGCCCTTTGAACTACAATGTTTATTTGAAATAAACCCAGACTTAAAATTTTCCATAAAAAAACAGAAACCAAATAACAATAAGAATCCAGCTCTGGGCCACGGTTCTTCAAAGGCCTCGAACGACGGGTCTGGAAAAATCAATGTCCAGTTAAGAACGCGTAAAGCCGCACGATCGACTGTAATTTTAAGCTTTTATCCAAACTTTCCTTTGTCCATATCTGCATGGTCTCCTGTTTGTCTACTTTAGTTCTTGTTCTTATTCCCAATCTCTTCCTTTCATAACCTTTCCCCGTCTGTGTGTTTAATGCTTCTCCTTCCTTTCTCTCCCAAGCCTCTGCCTTTAATAACCTGAAGGTGATTAGCAGAAATCGTATTTGATTTTGACACTCAACCTGCCAGTTAAATACAGGCTAACAAAACCATTCTGCCATCCAATATGTGAGATGCTTTCCCCCCCTTAATTAGGTAGATAAATACAGAGTTTCCATGGAAACATCTTCCCGTGTTTGTAACTCAATTCAATTGAGTTTTATGAATGTTATGGTATTTGGTTTAACCCTATACGATCACAGTGCGGCTTGGACACTACATGGGCCTTGTTGGCCTTGCACTATTGTTTCTTGTAGACTGGTAGGCATTTAACGCTTCGCCGTTCACAACTTAAAAAAATTAAGTAAGTCAAAATGTCCGGCCACTCAAATGCAAGGAGAAGGCCCATTCAGACAGGGTCCAATATGCCAATCGTGGGCTTCCAACCCACCTGTAAGGCAAACAGAGGCAGAAGAAGAGGCCGCACTTCCTTAAAAGCTTTATACAGGCATATCGGACACTTTTGAACACACAGGGAGCGTCTGGTGCTTAAAAAATGAAGCACAAACATTTAAGGATGTAGCGTGACCTTTGAAATGTTACCCAGGAGGCCCAGAACATCATGGGGCTGATGCAATTGGAGGCACAAAAGCTTGCCCAAGATATTAATTTGCAGCATCCAATCAGATTTTATGGTGGCCATAGATGCTACAATCCGATCGTACTATTCACGGGTTGTACGATTGGATTGCTGGTCGACCAAAATATTTTCAACTGGCCCGATGGGGGAAATTACTGTAAGATCATTGGAAGATCTTACGACCAGGATTTAAGTGTCTATGGTTACCATTAACTTTTTACTAAGAGCAGTGCATCTACCTAGAGACACCAAGAGCTAGATACATAGAACTTAGATACTTTGCATTACATTTGCATAAACTCCATAATGGGAACCAAAGCTAGGTACACACCATGCAATATTTTGGCCCTATCGACTGTCAGTTCAATGTATAGATGGATTGAGCCAAAATAATTGCAGTTTTTTTTTAATGCCACCGACCATTTGGATTTGGATGAACACGCGATTGGACATGTCCGAAAAGCCACGGCAGATCGTGGTTAACAATAGGAACACTGAAATTGATGTTTGTGTTTGTGTCATGTATTGTGGTTTTCCTGGGACTTGTTAAGGCCTCCAGGCTTATACCAATCAAAGTTCCACTCTAAGCTTCCTGGTGGCAGCTGTAAGCAGGAGACCCATAGATCCTCTTTCCTACGGTCCAATGGCTAAGAATTAAAAGGGCAGTGGCATAACTAGGAATCATGGGGCCCCCCAGCAAAACTATGATGGGGCCCCTATCCATACTTCCTCCACAGTGGTTTTCTGGGAGGAAGTTATATCTGTCATAGGAAAAATAAGAAGATGGGGCTCCTTGTCTCCCCTGCAGTTGTTCCCCCTGCTCCCCTGGTAGTTACGCCTCTGAAACAGGGGTAGATAATCTTGAACCATATGACCATTTGTGTAGCTGGATAAGGGCATTCAGAAACAGTTTTCCCACCTGCAATATTTTCAATATTTTATATCTCCGAATACACCAAGCCACTGTGATTTCTGTCTTTGCCTTTATTAGCATGAGGTATTATTATTTTGATGATTACGGTCTTAGCGCAGTGACTGTGGAAAACACGAAATACATTCTGTAGGTTTCTGGATGTTTTTCTTTCTTTGCCTCTCCCTGGGACAAGACGTGAAACTTCGTAGCATTCACCTCAATCTGTTATGTTCCCAAGCTTAGGTTCACTTAGGACTTATGGATATGTGCTGCAGTTGAATGTAAACACATTTTTTTTGCTCAATAGCTCCCGAGCTTTGGTTTCTCGTAGATTAACAGCTACAAAGCCAACACTTCCCAGAAGTGATATCCTGTTAAGACGTTGCTTCAGTCCAATCAGTTTTTTTCGCTCTTGTGATCTTATGAGAGCTCCAACCAGAGGACGTTTATTTAAGAACGGTGATAGCCTGACCTGCATCACCTTAACTTTCATAAAGTTCCGCTTCAGTGCCGGTTTGCTGCAAAGGTACATTCTTAGGTTATTCTACAAAGAAATGTTACATTTACTGGCCTACAACCCCCATTTAGTTGTAGCTCTTTGAGTTTAAATACATCTAAAACAGGGGAAACTACTTAATTTGGGGAAAGTGTTTTTTTTAGGTATTTGCAGGACCTGTAGCTTCAGTGAGGTCCCTCTGGACCCAAACAGTTATAAAGGCTGCACATTCCAACAGTATCAGATACATAAATATTCGGTCCGTGACGCCTAGGCCCTACTATGCATCATGAAAAAACAGGTTTCTGTGCATTCTGTAGCTATTTTGCAATGCATTTTGTACCTTTGTGCATTTTTATAAGGATTGTGGGTAAAATGCCCCTAAAAAAACACATTGACAATTAATTTGTGTGTGATTATGTTCCCATACATTTGCATGACTGTGTGATCCAGACAACAACAGTACAACAATTGTGACCACACGTGCTGGTAAAATGGACAATGCAACTTAGAGCACATGCAATGAGGCACAGTCCAAAACCTATTTAATGTTCTTTTACATGGAAATTTCTATATTTTGTGACTTTATAACGCATTGGGGATAAAAATAGGGCTTACCAGCAGACATGACAAGTCTGTAGCCGACTTATACATGGGACATTTGGCCAACAGGTAGGAAATGGGAGCCAGGCAGGGGTGTAACTACCATGTGAGCAATAGGAACAACCACAGGGGAGCTCAGGAACCAAGTGGGCCCCATCTACTTATTTTTCCTATGTCAGAAATAGCCTCCTCCTAGAAAACCACTGTAGATGAAGCACGGATAGGGGCCCCATCATTGTTTTGCTGGGGCCCCCAGTAATTCCTAGTTACGCCAGTGGAGCCATGTGTATACAGAGATTAGTAATGTCGTTTACCTTTAAGATCTGGGTTGACAAAAATGTCTAAATGAAGCTGTCATTTGGTCCCAGATGGAAGGATCTTTCTCTAATACACTCACATTAATTCCCTAGTATTCTCCAATCTAATTGAAATCCTTATTTTCGGAAAGGTTCTTATATATAAATTCAGCATCACGGAGCCAATGAATATATAAAATCACTAAAGAAAATGTCTTTGTCTTTAGCCCAAAAGTAAGTCACCAATAAACGCATCCAAAAGTAATAGCTGCAGTTGGACGACTGCCCACTAGGTGACAGTACAACATAATGTTATTTTCAAAGTTTTGATAAAGAACATAAGAGGAAAAGCATATTCAACTTTCCATACTGGTAATAACAATCATCTTTGTGTTTCATAATAACACTTCTAGGTCTTTACAATGCAATGCACATAATATTCTAAGTACAGGATAGAGGCAAATTTAAAGGTGATATAGTTCCAAAATGAAAGTGCCTTTATTCAATATTGTAGACCAATACTTTCTCTTTAATCCCCACTGTCTCCAGGCTGGATTGTTCATCTCCAGGTAATGACATTTTACAATATTACAAGTTAAATAATATTGCTTGAGAAACGGAGAGATTAAGGGTGTTATCTTTAAAGGGCCACACACAGCATGTTTGTGGCATATTTTAGTGATTTTAGCATTGTTTACCTCTGTGTGGGGCTGTTAAACTGCCCAAAAAACTGATCAAAATTAGCTAATTACTTCAGACCTAATGTTGACCATACACTACAACCTTACATCTGGATATTCCTGTGTCAATCCTACAATGGCCTGGGATGATCATTTTGTGAAGCAGTGGACATACGCCCATCCAGTCCAACCTTTTAAGCCTACTCATGAGCCCTACCTACAGATGATCCAGAAAAAGGCAGAGGCAAAAATCCTTCATATTCATAATTTTCAAAAATGTCTTCGAACGTTCGAAAATCCTCGAAAATATGATCGGAGACAACTTTTCCGATCGTATTTTCGAGGCTATTTTCGATCATTTTCAAAAATAGCCTCGAACAATTGATTTTCGAAAATACGATTGGAAACTTAAAAGTGGTCTCCGATCGTATTTTCGAGGATTTTTGAACAATCGAAGATATTTTAAAAAACTATTGAAAATAGCTCCGTACATTCGAAAATCTTCGAAAATTCTTTCCGAAGTTCTGAAATCGATTCAGACGGATCTTTCGGATTTCGGAACTGAGGGGTTCTGTGTCGAATTCGGGTTCGTGTTGGACCCGGATCCCATCTCTACTCCTAACTTACTGTTTCTACAACATTCTCTGAATCCAGGGGGAAGGAAGTGACTGAAGCAGCAGTGTTAAGGGGCACTGCCCAGATCAAAATGCCTCTAGTGCCTCCCCATCCCCCAACACTGACTATGGGTGCATTTGATTAATAGACTTTAAATGCAGGGGAAGCTGGCACCCCTGAATTTAAGTTAAATATTCAGTTAGATTACCTGGACTTGAAGTCCTTGAAGATGTTTTGCTAGTCCCCCGACTGGCTTTCTCAATTCAGAATGGCTTGTACAAGAATCTTTTGGCAATATATACCCTGGACTGTGGTTCAATATGCAGCCAGGTGTCAGGGACCTTCAGAATACAGCTAGGAGGTGTATTAAACTTCTTAAGTTAAGGTGCCCATACACCACTTACATACCGGATAGATTAGACATCCCCTTGATGGTTCCACCTGGCCCATTAATTTTGAGACCACAAGTCAGACAGTTCCTTCTGCATCATTTGAATTCAGCGGGAAAGTCGTAAGGTAAATTTGAATATATGGCCACCTAAAATGTGTCAGACAAAATGTGTGAACCCCCACCACCTCTTTTCAGGCTTTGTGTCTCTATTTAAACATAAATTGACATTAAAAAAAGTCTGGATGATCTAACTAAATACCAGAGATATGCAATAACCTGAATGAATAAGAACCATCATAAACATACAATATATTGTCACCCCATCTATTGGTTTCCTGCAGTGTACAAGTGCCGCCATTTTGAATATTTCTGAACTTTTCCTGCTACATTTTTTTTGCTGCTCCCAGTAGTAGAGAATTTATCTACTGGCCCTTCTGTGACCTACTTCAGTAAAAATGATTATTATAACTAGACTGGCTGGAGAGATAGTTAATTATGGGAAGAAAGCCTGATTAGGTACGTTCATTATTAAGATGCATTTGTAAATACATGGTTTTGCAAAGCTTTGCCAGTGTAAACACAGTCCCAAAGTAATCCTGGTTTATAAAAGTCAGCTCAGCCTAGTCTGCATATTGTATATTGTAATAATCCTTTTTCTTGATCTTTTTTTTATTTTTTTATTACTGTACAGGAACATTTATATTCAGGCCAGTGAAGCGAAGACTAAAATGTTTATGAGAAAGAGGAGCTGGAGTTCAGTATTCTGATCAGGGGCCTGCTGTGATCCTCAAGACTTCTTACTGAACGGAAGATATGAGAGAAGTCGGATTTGAAGAAGTAGTACGTACAGATAGAGCCAAATAATTCATGAAGGTTTTGGGAGACTTGCTAGGAGCCCAGCAGTGTGAAGAAGTAGATAATTCAAACTTGATGTCATGCAGGCTAAGAAACATTCACCAATGTATCCTTGCTCACGGAAAACATGATATATGCTGTGAGCAATACAATGAATAGTTAACTGCCATCTAGGCAGAGCAAACGGTGCAGAGGGCGTGGTTAAATATCCAATACCTATTAGTATTCTGGGTAATCATATTGCCTATAATTCACAGGTTTCAGTGAGTCAAGTGTTAATGATGACATAGCTAAGCACTGATTATAAAGAAATAATTTAAAGGGCATCTCCACCCCTAAATTAAACTTTTTATCATGTGTAGTCCACCCCATCCCACCAACAACCGCTAAGTTAGTTTTGCAAAAAAATCCCCAGAAAGTTACTTACAGGCCTTCGATCCCCCGGCACTGTATACAGCAGAGAGGGACGGGACCAGCAGCCACGTCTGTGATTGGATAGCCGGCAGCCAATCACAAACGTGGCTGCTCGGCTATTCAAAAGCATCGGGGGAACGAAGGTTTGTAAGTTAAGTAAGTTGTAAGTTTCTGTGGCTTTTCTTGCAAAATTAATTTGGCAGTTGGGGATGGGATTGGGGTAGACTGCACACAGTGAAAAGGATTTAATGCTAGGGGGATACAGCAGACAGAAGGGATCCAGAGGGAGGGAGGGGGGATGGCTCCCCTGCACATGTCACTCTCCACATTGAGGTTAAAGAAGCAGCAGGGACCGAATGACTCACAGACAGCTCCTACTCTTCACTTTTTCTGGACTTTGAACAGGCACTGCAGGAGAACCATAAGGAGCAGAGATGTAAGAAAAGTTTTGGGGGTGGACATGCCCTTAAATGCATATTTGCTGTTTTTATGCATTATGATTAAATAATTCCAAATTAATTGATCCTCTTAATAAACTGGCATTACCCGGAGCAGGACATCTACTGTATACTGAAAAATGATACAATGAATAATAATAGGGAAGGTAGGAACTGCTATTCCTATGCTCTCTTTTTGTTTGCCTTCCTCTGGATCAACTGCTAGGCCACACTAGCGCGATTTCTCTTAATAATATCCATGGTGTGGACCTAAACTACCAAATCCTCACCCCTGGGTTTGACCAAGATTCCTCATACCAGCAACCATTCTGCCAGCCTGGCCCTGCCCCCTCTCACAGTCTGTGACTGTTAATAAATTGCCAATAAAAAGATTCACTACTTTTATTTATCAATAGGCAACTGTTAAAATCTCCCCATTTGTAATCCCTCATTGTAGGCAATTTATTTTGCAGTACATCAGGTTTTTAAAATGCATCAGACACCTCCTGTGGCGTGGTCAGTTGTGTAGTCATTGATTTCACTTTACACAGCATTAAGTGTAACAAACACACACACACAATGCTGCAGTAAGGTTTTACTAAGGATGTTTAATAATCCCGATTCCCTATTATAAGTGCTTTATAAGGGGGCAGGCAAGGCACAGACACCATATGCCCATTGAGACAGTGAAACATGTGTTACTTATCACTGGGCCAAACCAGCAATAAAAAAAAGGATACTTCCTACCGCACACTGCAGACTATGATGTGAAGATTTTTATTACAGTTCCCCTACTGGTTTATCCCCATGCTAAATGTTCTCTGTGTCTTCATAATCCATATCTTCCAAGAAATTCAGCTTTTACACAGTGAATTAATCTCAGGGCCGCTGGCACTTTAGTGCTTCATGAACGTTGATGCGTTTGGACCTCCAAGCGTTTGCAAAAAATGGAAATAACAGCAGATGCTGCAAAATAAGTAATTATTATAAATCACTACAGTGCTGCGGGGAACTATTCTGCACATCTACTTTAATTTACTGTGAACCCATAGTTCCCCTTTAAAATGGTAACTGCTGGTTGGTTGCTATGGGCTACAGAACCAGGGCAAATACCCCTTGCACTGAACTGTCTGTCATGTGGTTCCTCACAATGCTTTAGGCTAGGTAATCACTGATTAATATTTTAGCCTGGCTGACTATTTGCCAATATCGATTGGCCTATGGGGCAGAAATATTGTAAACAGTGTCCATAAGAGAACCTACAATTGGCTGCAATTTACTCTCATGTACAATTAAACCTTCGTACAGCTGCCAACATTAGTCAGAACCACAGATATTCTGATCCAATTGACAAAATACTTAAAGGGTATCAAAATACTTAAAGTGGTTAAAACCCCTTTTTGCTATTCACTTTTACTGAAGAACGAGAGGTGAAGGAGCTGTGCCTTACCTCCCGTTCTTCAATAAAACGTTCAGGAGCCGGGAACAAAGTTAAAGGGGATCTACACCGAAAAAATAGGTTATTTTAAATTGACCATAACTGGAAACTATTATTCTTCCCAACCACCACTGCATAATTTTTTTGTTGATCTGCCCCCTATAACTTTAGATATCCAATTTAAAACTTCTTATATTTCAGCTGTCAATCAAGTTCCTTGCTCTTAAAAACTATTCTTCTGTGAGTAGTTTTACTGTAGCTGGAATGGGGACAGAGTTTTGACAGTTGGAATGCTGTATGCTGTGTGCAGGCTTGACAGTAAGTGCTACTTACATGTATTCAATTATAGATTAAGATGAGGCAAAGTTATTTTTTCAGTATAGTGTCCCTTTAAGCAACTTACTGCATCTCTCGCTCCTTGGCCATGTCCTCTAATAGGTATTTATTCTATGCGCATAGAGTACTAAGTCTGCCGGGACCTTTAGAGGACGTGGCAGAGGAGTGAGAGACTGGGTAAGTTGCTTAACTTCATTCGTGAAGTCGTGCCTTTACTGACAGCTTCAACCAGGAAGTGGGACGGCTGCCGCAGAGCAGAGGAGGAGTGGTGAGGAACCAAATCAGGTTACTTATTCACAGTAATATTTGGCAACTATTATTAATGCGAAACCTAGGTTTGGGGGGGTCCTCTACATTTCCAGCTAAAGTTATTTTTTCACTGGACATGCCTTTTAAAAAAAGGGAGGGGGGGGATATTGCTCCTGAGCAAATCAAATACTATATTGAAGGCATGCAGCAACATAAATATCTCAGAGTAAGTGCTACTGACACATATTTATGTATAGATTAAGATGAGGAAAAGTGTCCCTTTAAACTGTGCTGTATTGCAACAAACCTCTGTATTCTAGAAGTTAGCATGTTGGTGTGTTAAATGCAAATAACATTACAATTTTAATGTGCAAGTTATATTTGTACATATATTTGCATGCCCTAGAATTCTCAAATGTAATTTTTGTATTATGTATTTGAAAGTACAAGTCTGTGTACCTCTAAATGCATGTGTCTCCAGTAACCACAGATTTATAAAGCCTTTCACTTTGATATATCGACGATGGGCCTTAGTAACAGAAGAGAACCGCATTTTGTTAGCAATAGAGGTTTCTAAATAATAGAAAGTACAAGTGCACTGTATCATTCTGTATATTGGGAAGGAGGGAGATTGTGATCTCTAAATCAAAGAGGTCCCGTTGTCTCGAAGGTGTGCAGACTGTCTGGGAAAGGGTTAAGATTCTATAAACTGCATTCAGCACCGTGTCCTTATAAGACTGCATCTCTATGCAGCACTGCAGTAGGAAGTTTTAATTGCTTAGTCTTCTCCTATATATCTCATTACTCAAATGTGCAATTCCCTAGGCATTGTTGGATGTCTCCCAGTATCCTCAGTTAGACTGTGCGTGACAAATCCAATATACCTTTCCAATATCAGTTTATTTTTTTAATAAATGTACATATATGTGTGTGTGTGTTTTCTCTGCATATATTTAGAATTATTCATTAGATATGGTTTGTACATTGGTTAATAGAGTTGCATTCATGTAAAGATCATAGCATAGAATTTAAAGAAGAGTACCCCATATAACCATATTGCACTATTTATAGTGTAGTATCTGTAAGTATCACTACAGTGTCCGGTAGACCTTTAACTATAGTATCTCATGCCCTTAATGGACAATTATACTCACCTTTCCTCCGCTCCTCTTCCTTAGTCAGTACTTTCTACCCAGGGTGAGGACCTGAACTGCTAGGTCCTCACCCCTGGGTTCACTTAACTTGCTGCATATACTTACTTACGCACTGCTCCTGTGAGCCCCACCCCAGTCACAGATGATCATGCGTCTGAGGAAATTCTCTGGTCAGAACGACCATTTCCGATCAAGAACTTTTTTCAGGATCAGCCCTATATCACTAATGTGTATACCCAACTCTACACTTTGGCTGAGGAACCCTTGGTACCATCCTGTGTCAGGGGTAAAAAGAGGCTGCAGGACAATAGAAAAGAGCTCTTGATAAACGTGTTATGAAACATCAAAGTGGATTATCAGATTTTCCTTTTTTGGAGCCAGGAACTCTTCTTTTCATGTACGGTCTATTAAAGGGCATGTCCACTCCCCAACTAAAATTTGCCCCACTATTGAGCCCACTGTGTAGTTTTAAAAGATCCCAACTTTTATCTTCTACTGCATATGGTTGTTCTACAGGGCCTAAATAAGTCCAGGAAACAAAAGAGTAGGAAGCCTCTTAGGGTGTTATCTATTTCTGCCTCTTCCCACGCCTCTGTGAGGTTTGTGGCATGTTCAGTGGAGCTCTCCCTCCCTCTCTCCGGTTCCCTTTTAATGCTGCATTGCGTCTCACCCCTAAAATAAGAATTAAGAAGAAGCAAATCCCCCAAACCTAGAAGCTAAGTTTAAAGGACAATTATACTCACCTTTTCCCCGATCCACTGCAGCATAGTACCCAGGGTGAGGACCTAAAATCGCTAAGTCCTCACCCTGGGTTCTTTCTCTAACTCCTGCATTACTTACCGCAAATCTGCTTCGGCGATCCAGACTGTTCCACCTCTCTCCTACTGTCAGTGACAGTCGCGAAGGGCAGCCAATTGAAGACACGTCTCTTGCAGAGCGTATCTTCCTATTGGCTGCCTCGCGATCTGTCATTGAAGCAGGAATAGCGGAGGAATGAAGCGATCGGCGAAGCAGATTTGGGGTAAGTAGTGCAGGAGTTAGAGAAAGAACCCAGGGTGAGGACTTAGCGATTTTAGGTCCTCACCCTGGGTACTATGCAGCTATGGAGGAAGAGGAGCGAGGGTGAGGTGAGTATACTTGTCCTTTAAATTGGCTCCTAAAAGTACTTTCCAGCCCTTGTTCGTCATTCCTGGCACCTTCTGCTGCTCTTCCACATGGAAGAAGCAGAAGGGCCCGGACTGTCAGCCACATCTCAGACAATCCCTGACGCAGCTTGTTCGGCTGTTCCGAGCGGAATAGCAGCAAAGGGGTCTGGGAACTGTACTGCTTCCTTTCATTCCTGGCTTCTGCAGGTTTTATTGATTGAACTGGAGGTAAGACACAGATCCTAAACTAAACCGAAAACCCCAAACTCCATTTCCGTAGTGGAGATAACTTTTAAAGGACAACTCCACTGTAAAAATAAGTTTTTAAAAAGTAACTAAGGAACAAAGTAAGGATTATTTCTACATGTCTTTTCATTGAGGAGCACATGGTTGTCATCATCTAGGTTAGTGTCCTGGGCTTTCCAGTATTAAATATAGTGCTGAAGCCAGAAGGAAGCCCAGCAGAAGCAGTTTTCTTCGTGCTGGCACTCTTCACAGAAACTTACTAGGAGGTAGGTATTAGCAATCCTACCTCCCTGCCCCAGGAACTTAACATTGTAACAGTTTTTTTTTAAAGGGTGGGCATGCCTTTATGCATTGTCACATAAAATAGGACTTATGTGTGGCAGGCACTGTAGAGGCCAAGCTAAGGAAGATGAGTGGCGTAGCTCTGCATGTGAACTGGACCTTTATAAAGGTGCCACCAATGTGGCCCTCATGGCTGCATCAGTTTGGTAAATGTGGGTTAATATTTTAGCAATCGCTATGTATTCAATATAGAACTTACAAAACAAATGGCCCACTAAGGGCGTTTTATCTCTATTTAGATATCTAATACTTTATTTTGTAAATAGACTTTGGCTCTCGTGTCCATCCTGCAAAGTTCTGTGTTAAAAGCTTTAACAAAATATATAATGTCATTTCTTTCCTGAGTTTCCCACTAAAATAAGAGGTTAAACTTCCTTTTTAACGTAGCTTAATCTCCAATTTCCATGCATTTTTCTTTTTCCTGGCAAGCGGAGCCGAAATGGCAGTTGTGACCTTTAAATATCTTCCCCCCGCCCCTCCCGGAGGAGAACGAGAGCCAAGCAAAAGTGAGCAAAGGGAGGGAGAATAAGAGGGGACAGGCCATGTAGGGCAGAATAATGTTGATGAGATGTGGTCCTCTCCCATGTCTGCTTTAATGGTGTTTATCATTTATTTAAAGCTGACATTCTCTGCAGTTAAATCACACGGAAGTGGCGCACGGGTTCTCTGTGCCAGAATGGCCCTCTTAGCTTATTAGTACTTTAGCAAACTGGAGAGGGAACGTTAACCCTTTGGAACACTAGGAAGATGCAAATTTGTTTTTCTCCACCGACGACTCAACTTTGCAGTTAAACAAAGACAAAATGGACTGTGAAACTGATAGGATCTAGGGCAGGGATGTCCAACCTGCAACCAAGGCATGCTGGGAGTGGTTGTTTCCAAAACACCTATAGGACCACACCTGACACCCCTATTCTAGGGAATTCAATGTCTATACAGTATTAACATGATGGAGGTAATTCCTGCTGCCAAGCTCTGCCACGCAATAATTCAGTCTCTGCTACAATAAGTCGCTTTAGTTTATTTTCATTATTCTGCATGGGGCAGATCACACATACAACCCTATCTGCCCCCCCATCGTAATGTTGTTTAGCGATCCTGCAGGATCCACATTAGATTGTTGGCTAAAGCTCCTTTAAGGCTTGTTCACACTAGGAACGGACAAAAACGCATTTAGGCTGAGGCCACACTGCATCGTGCCAGAACCGCAGACGCAAATGTGCGTGTTACCGCATGCGATTGTGTGCGCGTTTCTTGTGCATTTTGCGTTTGCGCGTGAGTTTTGCACATGCGATTTTGCCATTTTCCGTTATGGAAACGTAGGCGTTAACGCACCAAATATGGTGAACACATGCGTTACCAAAACGGAAACGTATGCACAATTGCATGAGCATCGGAAATTGCAGGAATTTTTGCATTCCTGCAATTTCCATTATAAACAAAATGCACGCGCAATCGCGAGAGCAAATGCGCACAAAACGTGCAAGTTCAACATAGCTGTCTGTATTGCTAACTCAATATTTACCATGCCAAAAACACAGTAAGGGCACGGCAACACTGCGCCGCACATGGAATCGCACGCAGGAATTTTTGCATTCCCGCGATTTCCATTATAACCAAAACGCATGTGCAATCGCGAGAGCAAATGCTCACAAAACGTGCAAGTGTGGCCTAGCCCTTAGTGATGTTTTAACACATTTTTTATCTGCTGCTAAACCGTTTGCGTTATTACACGTTTGGGGATGGTTGTTTTTTTTTTTTTGCGTTTCTGTCTGTTGCGTTTTAACCGCATTTTTTGGGACTGCATTTAAAGGGGCAGGACCAAAGAACACTTGGCACTTACTGGGAGTGTGGGAGTTTCAGTAGCTTTTGCCGAGAGAGGGAGCAGATAGTGTTGTGGAGAGAGAACTTGCAATTTTCTGGTGGTTTTGCTATTCTTCAGCGCTTTTCCTATAGCCCACGGACCAGAAATTACATCACAGGAACTCCTAGGCATCTTTTGAGAAGAATTCAGAAACGCAAACGTGCGCATTGTAATCCGTTGTACCGCATTGTCACGCACTTAGACAGACAGAAGTGCTTGCAGCAGTGCGTTTTTTTAAAACGGACTGGAACGGAATGGAATACAACGCAAAGTGTGAACGATATTATGATATTCAATGGGGTTTTACTGTCTGTCCATTTTTTAAAACACACCTGCGTTTGAAAAACGGATACAAACTGATGTAGAGTGAACGAGCCCTTAGCCAACACAATTATCTAAGGTGTGTACAAAGCTTTACTTTTATATACACAGGACAGCTCACAGGCACCTGGGTTCCCATTACCCTGACAGATACAATTTTACAGAATATTTTACTTGGCCCAAAGAGTTTATCGTACCATTACCAATAATAACACAGCCCTGTGGCAACCCCAGAGGCCTTTACATGTGTATAATACAGTCTGAATTAAGTAATAATAATAAAAAAAAAATCCTGTACCAAGTGGCGTATACAAATTTAGCAAAGTGTTTATTGATAGATTAAATTTACTGCCGTCAACACAGAGGAAGATTAAAAATTGACCTTTGTGTCTTTTATAGGCAAAAAATAAAGTAGGAGGTCAAAATAATCAGTGATACATAAAAAAGTGACTTCTGTAGAGCTAAGGATCTTTGGCACAATTACGTGATACTGTAATGTGTGTCTGATGTCGGCCTCCTAGTCGACACTAGAGATGAAAATGTTGAGTTTCGTTTTGATTTTCGAGTCTCGAAAATCATCTACTTTCGATTTTCGAATCTACTTTCGAGTTTTCGATAATTATCTACTTTCGATTTTTGATTTCGATAAAAGTCAAAAATGTTAAAAATTCGGGTTCCGTGAAATTCGGGAGTTTCGAAAGTTTCGTCGGGACTTCTAATCGAACCAACATTACATCTCTAGTGGACACAACAACTCATCTACTAGCAAAATGTTGTCTACTGATCTCTTATACCTGATCACTTGGGATCCATCTTTACCAACCTTTATCTGGTGATTACATCTATGAGGAATTAATTTTCTTGCTTCCAACTTTTGCGTAGCCTAAACTATGTATCATAATACTATCGTACTATAAATGGTTTGTCAGAGTCTTGCTAGAAGTTAAATAAACTAACCCAAAGTGATTAACTGTACTTTTCAACTCCGATTACATTTATTTTGACATCACCGGATTTATTGCTGACAATGAAATGCATGCCTTGTTTTCTGCATTCTAAAATTGCTGCAATTGCGTCATTTCTCTTCTGTAAGTGGCTTATTCTCATTGTTCCGTGCTGGGAAACATGTTGGCGCTTTATAAATTAAACATGATGATATAATAACCGTGATTGTGTTATTCAAGACAATTTAGATGAATGGCACTTACACAGAGTGAAATAAACGCAGCAGAAAAAAATGGGAGCTAATCAAACAGGCGGTATCCAATATTTTCTGTGCTTTTGAGTTGACTGGGCAATTGTCCTATTTGGATTTTAGTTTGAAAGTGTGAGAGAAATTGGGAGACGGATTGTAAATATAGGAGGGAGTATAAGATGAAAGGGAAAGGAAGACACAGAAACTTATAACTCCTAAAAAATAGAAAGATGTTACCAGAATCTCCCCATATTTCAGTGCACCTTGCAACTAAATTAAGTCTTAGATAAAACGTCATTCACATAGATCAATGTCCTAAATCAGTAATTATTACAAAATATTTATAGTTGCTAGCAAGGAAGTTTAATGCTATTGAATTTATCCTGGTTGTATTTATTTATCCCGCCTACTGACTATAATTCCAGGGGGTAGGATTAAAGGGACACTATACAGAAAAAAGGACTTTGCCTCATCTTAATCTATAATTGAATACATGTATGTAGCACTTACTCTGATTTGCGTATGTTGCTGCATGCCTTGAATCCAGCACATATTTTGTTTAGGAGCAGTATCCACCCTCCCTCTTTTAACCACTCCCACTTCCATCCGAGCTGACTTTTTCCCCACAAACCAACTAACAAGCCTGCACACAGCATACAGCATTCCAACTGTCAAGACTCTGTCACCATTCCAGCTACAGTAAAACTACTCACAGAAGAATAGTTTTTGAGAGCAAGAACTTGACAGCTGAAATATAAGAAGTTTTAGATTGGATATCTAAAGTTATAGGGGGCAGATCAACAAAAAAATTATACAGTGGTGGTTGGGAAGAATTATAGTTTCCAGTTATGGTCAATTTAAAATAACCTATTTTTCAGTATAGATGCCCTTTAATTATTCCTACAGTAACTATACCTGCATGTACAGCAATTCCATTGCAAGAGCAGTAAGGGCTAGGCCAGTGATGGCGAACCTTTTAGAAACTGACTGCCCAAACTGCAACCCAAACCCCACTTATGTATTGCATAGTGCCAACATGAATACTTAGGTTTTACTTTACAAAAAACAACTCAGATAGACAGATACAGTAGATAGAATTGATTATAGTTTAACATTGATTGTTTGCACAATACATTTTGATACACTGATGTAGTGTGCTCCTCTTACTTTGATTTGAGGTTGAATTCTATCAACCGCAGGATTGCACGTGCTGAATATTGGCAATTGCCAGCATTGGTGTGCTAGAGTGAATCTATTCTTGTTTTGACCTCTCGTTACCAGAAAAGCCACGTCTCTCTGCTTTTCTGGTAACAAACTCTGGTGCACTCTGCTGTGCATGATTGCCCACAGAAAGGGCTCTGAGTGCCACCTCTGGCACGAGTGCCAAAGGTTTGCCATTACTGGGCTAGGCCAAACTAGAGCTATAGGTTGGCATAAAATACTTTCGTGCGCAAAGCCCCTGGTAAATAGGCTTGTGTCGCTTTCTATACTCACGCAGCCTTGACAAATTAAAGGTCAAAGTTACCAACCATAAATTGACCCACACTGGAGTCCTGGATCGGGTTGGGCACCCGCGGGTTACCCGATTTGCGGGTCAGGTTCGGGTAACCCTCATTGAGTCTGAATTGGTTGCGGGTCAGGTTTGGGTAAAGAGAACCGCGGGTCGGGTAGAAGAATTTCAGTCTTTTAAAAAAACAAAACTTTTTTCTGTCTATGTAGAGAGATCTGTTTGTAACTGAAAGTGAGAATACATTGCGTGTTACAAGACAATGTGCAGTGTGTATAGCACCTTACACTATGGCAGATAAAGGGCAAATATATCTAGATGCAAAAGATCCCAGCCTCTTTGGGCTAGGCCACACTTTGCGATTTTTCTGCGTTTGTGCATGCAATTTTTTCCGAACATAGGAATTGCGGCAAAGCACAGAAAACGCACATTTTCAGATGCGATTGTGATTTTTATGCACAATTGCATGCGATTTCGTATCTCAAAAGGAGAATTGCTCAAACGCACCGGAATCGTGATCGCGTGCAATTCCGTGTGCGTCACAGTGTTGCCGTGCCCTTACTGTGTTTTTGGCATGGTAAACATTGAGTTAGCAATACAGACAGCTATGTTGAACTTTAACTCTTGTAGTGACTGGGCAGGTTTTGCAGAGATCACTGGGTAAAAAAGCAGTTAATGCTGGAGTGACTGGAAAGCCATGAGTTAAACTCCTCTGACCTTGGTTTTACTAACAGAGGTCAGAGCCTTTATACAGGGCATGGAACCTTCGAGTTCCGTGCCTTGTATAAAAGGTACAGGGCCAGAGGCCTTCTATTTTTATATGGTCACGGAACTCCTCTGTGACTTCTAATATCCTTATAATTTACAGTTGGGGGTGCATTATCTTCTATATTAACTTTTAGACTGTAAAAATTTTAAAAAGAAAGACTAAAAGCGGGTCGGCTTTCGTGTCCGAATCTTGCGGGTCAGGTCGCGGGTATGAAGCGGATAGAAAAGTGGGTTGTGGGTCAGGTGCGGTTACAGATTTTTCGGGCCGGGTCAGGTGTGAGGCTGGAAAATTTGACTCCCACAGGACTCTAACCCACACCTGAATCTGAACCACAAATCATGTAACCGACGCAGGACTCTAATCCTCTACTTCCATACTATTGTGTTGCCCGCTGGGCAATTATATGCAGTAAAAGTCGCACTGGCTATATTTAACTCCATATTAGCGCCCGAGATTAAATATCTTAGCCTTTTGGGATTTACCCACGTGAGCAAACGTGATATTAAATCGTGGAAGGGAGATTTCACCGGAGTTAATCTCCCCCATAGAGAACTAGTTGGCTTCTGGTTATCTTCCATCTTCTCCCCCAAAAAAGCTGGCAACTAACGGTTGGCATAAAGCAAATTCTAAGGCACCGAACTGGTTAATTTAATATCCTAATCAGCCCCCCATCACACACACACACACTCACTCACTCTCTTCTTTCTGTACCTCCAGGGTTCCCACTGTTTTCACTGCCTGCCCGCTGAATCGTAAAGAAAAGCATCCCATTTAAAAAACATTTTTTAAACGCTGACATTACCCAGCAGGGAGTGAGAAATGTTCCTCTTCCTTTGGGGAATGAATATATTATTAACCCCTTAGGAGAGACAGTATCACATGACCTGCGATGGTGGAGATTGGCCTAAAACTTTTCAGCGAACTACACAGTGCAAAAACCTTTATTGCTTCAGAATGCCATTGGTTAATGTTGTTTTTTTTCTAAATTTAATTCATTGCCCAACCGGAAAAAAGAGCTTGTTTTAAAATGCAAAAATCAAAATGTTATGTGGAAAAAATATATAAAAAACGTTATTCAGTGGTTTAAGGCAGTGATGTTCAACATATTTAGAACCTACAATTCCCAGCATGACTTGGTTTTATTCCACAGCCAAGACATGCTGGGAGTTGTAGTTTCTAAATCTTATGTTTGAAACATTACAGAAAAGTTTGTACATAAAGTTGTTGGTGTATTTGGCAACAAACACACAAATAAAATAAAAGGGACATTACCAAAAAAGATGTAGCAATATACTGTATTTTGCATTTCAAAGTAAAGATTATCAGGAAGATTCAATAAAAGTTCTTATTGTTGAAAATGGTGGTTATTTTGCCCCAACCAATCAGATCTTATTTTACATTTGAAAGCTAACATCTGATTGGTTGGGGCAAAATTAGCACCATTTTAAACAAAAATAACTTTTATTGAATCTCCCTGTATATATTCAGCTATTTATCACACACCCAAACACATAACTTTGGAAAGGTTGTTTTTCGTTTTTCTAGTAACTGGCCTTTAAAAGTATCATTTGTGCAATACTTTTGTATTCCATTCAATCAAAATACATTTTACTTTGCCAGTGTTTCATTAGAGTCTATAGTAGCAATATGGCAGCTCCCACTCACAGAATAATAATATGCAGATGAAAAACCAAGTTTTCTGTTTAGATTAACAGCATGCCAATAGGTTTCAATGAGCAATTGTAAAATGTTGCAGTACCTGTTCCATTATTTTATTGCTATTACGTTCTTCGGTCAATGTTGGAACCGACAGGGCAATCATAAATAAACATAATGAAATATAATGGCTGTGAATTAGCCATCTGTACCATTTTATGTGATTGGAACTGGCATGGGATTCAAAGACTGGGGTACGGAATATTGGAACCAGGGATATATTGTTACCAACCAACATATAAACTGGCACCACCAGCTGCATTTATGGACGGATATAGGGAACGGTGAATAGGAGCCCAATGCTGCTCTGTTGTAATGTTGCTGGCTCTGTGGTTTTGTCACTTTTCTAACATCTTTTGACTAAGTACATTTTGGAGTCTTGCAGCACAGCTTCCAGCTAAGAAAGCATTGCATATACCGTAGTGGGGGTCAGATGATGTGCATCCATTTTGTACAGTCTGTAATGAACATTGAGTCATTAATTACAGGTTTGTCACATACAGTATTGCTGTTTAATTATCAACCCTGTTCATTCGCCCAATACACATTGGCATCCTTTATAAACTGGGGATTTATTAATCTTCCTGGGACAATTTCTTGCACACAAGTAAGGGCAGTGCCACACTGCGGCGCAAATGCAACAGAACACACGGAATCGCATGCAATTTTGTGTACGATTTTGATGCATTTTTCTTTAGAAATAGAAAAACGCATGCGAAAAAACACGCAGAAAGCAAGCCGCAATCACATCGCACCGGAAAACGCGCGTTTTTCAGTGCGTTACAGTGATCGGAAAAACGCATGCACAAATGCATCAAAAACGCGCAAGTGTGGCCCTTAACCAGAGTAATGTAATAAAATCCTTACATTACATCCCAGCTCCAAATGGTTCTCCTACAATTCTCCCCCAAAGTCCAAAAAAGTGGCCACCAGGAGCCTAGCAGAGTCCATATAGGACTGCCTCCTGTCTCCCCTCTGGGAGAAGTTTGGCATTCGCACTGCAGCCCTCCCCCCTTCCTCCCATTTGGTCTCCATCCCCCTAGCTCCAAACCCTTTTAGTATATTATAGGTCTTACTTTCCCAGCCCCAACCGCTATAATCTTTTTGCCAGAAACTCCCCCGATAGTTACTTACCTTCCCTCTCTCCTCCGGCGTTCTGAACTGCCGGCAGTTGTGTCCGTGATTGGCTGCCTCTCAGCCAATCACAGACGCTGCTGCCGGTAAGTAACGATCGGGGGAGTTTCTAGCAGTAAGATTATAGCGTTTGGGGCTGGGGAAGCAAGACCTATAACACACTAACAGTTGTTTTAAAGGGTGGACATGCCCTTTAAAATACACACACAGATATGGATGTGAAATGACCTACATTTTAAAACCAGCCTGATCCCTGAAAATGGTCAGTATGTAGGAAAGCCCGTCGGCAATTTCTGGCTGCACTCAAGCACTCCAGAGAATGATAGAAAACCTGTCCTACTTTTACAAAAAGGGACGTGCACACCACTGCAAATTTTGGTCATGCCCACATTTAAAGACAATACCCACACTTCAATACACCGTCCGTACAGGACCAAAGGTGTTTCGGTGGGATCCATCAGTCCCCTAGTCCCCTATGTTTTTTCAAAGTTTCCCAACTGTTAGCTGGTAGCGGCAGCCAGAACAATGTAGTGTTATAGCAGCAATGCCACAATGTTGGGCAATCGTCTGCAGGGCAAAAATGAGAGTGGGTCAAAACAATATGCTAGGCACTCAAGGACAGATCCAATACAGCAGTGTGAGGAGAAATCAAACAATAGCTACACAAGGACAGATGTTTTGGCCCAACTAACCATTTCTTTCTATGGACTGAGCATTTTTACCGCGACTTATCGTGTGGCCCACAGGAGACTGCGCACACTCGCCCATGATTTACTAACATGTCCTTTGTTCAGCGGCGGACAGAAAAAATCTTCCGATATTCAGGCCGACTGACTATATCAGTTGGTTGACCTGAAATATCTGTCTGCTTAAAATGGAAGATTGTCCGCAAAGTTAAGGACAGAGATAGCGGCTCTGGGTAAATCGCCCTGATAGTTTCTGGTATGAGTGGTGTAAATAATAAAAACACTGCTTCTCAATATCACAGAGACTAGTTAATTTTTTAAGAATCACTTTAAAACTCTTCTTTAAAGTACCAGCGCCAGATGGTACAGTAGGTACAGTAGTATTTGGTACAGTAGGCACGCACCTAGGGGCACCGGTGATTACAGGGACGGCTGTCAATCTCAATTCTGCCTAGAGATATTAATATGGGCTGGGCAACTTATTAAAAGAAATAATGTGACTGGTTGGGCACTCCAACTCTATATAATTATCCGTTGGTATTTGCCATATTAAGGCACCTGACATTAGAAGATTGCTTAAAGGGCCCATACACACTACAATAATACAATCCTCCGATTGAACCAATGATTTCCATAAAAACGTCCAATATTCTCAGTTTAATAACCAATTTGTACCACAGCCTCCTGTTAAAGTCGCTGACACTATCCAATATGGGTTACACTGCCTTACCCCAAACGTATATAATAGTTCAAAAAGTAATTTAGAGAGGTCCAGACGTTGATTTCATGCAAATTAGTTTATTTATTCCTGCACTGGAATCAATTGCACACGGAATCACATGCAATTTCATGTGTGATTTTGTTGCGTTTGCATTTTTCATTAGATATAGAAAAACGGCTGCGATTGCGATAAAAATGTGGACTGTAAATCGCAATCACATGCGCAATTGCATTGTGCCCAAAATGCGCGTTTTCGGTGCGTTGCCGCGATTCCAATGATAAAAAAAACAAGCAATCGCTCGCGCAAACGCAAAAAACAAAAATCACAATACTGTGGCCTAGACCTTTAGAGTACAAAAACAGGCAACGTTTCGGGCCTACTCAACCCTTTATCAAGCCTTGACGTCTGGACCTCTCTAAATTACTTTTTAAGTTACCTAGCCTTATGGCAGCCTTAGACGGATCTATATCGCTACGTCTATGGCTGTCACTAGAACAGGGATGTCAAAATTGCCCTCCAGATATTTGAAAACTATAACTACATGCTGAAAGTTGTAGTTTTCAAACCTCTGGTGGGCTGCAAGTTTGACAACCCTGCCTTAGAGTATAATAATGTAAAGCGCATTGCAACATGGCAACTCCTACTCAAACATGAAGAAAAAAAGTTTTGCTATTTCCCTTTTACTATACCCAAGCTATAATAAAGAATTTTATACAGTACTGATTGGAAATTAAATTTCTTTTTAAATGCGCAGAAGAGATATGAACAAAAATATGACTAAGATCTGACTTATAAACCAGAATGTTTTTGGTGCGCACGCTTTTTTTTTTTTTTGACTGATCAGACTTAAGGTGCATTTCTGGATCTACTTCATTAGATGTCAAGGATGTGTTACATTAACACGCTCACGCACAAGCAGTATATTTAGCGCTAATTAGCCACGTATGAGAGAATTCTTTAATTATACATTGCACGTTAAAGGTAAAATGCACAGTGTTTGTTTGATGTTATCTTGTGATAATAGCATGCGTATTACTGAAATTACAACGGATAATTAGGTGGGGAATTTCTTTGAATAAAAACCTATAAAAATAAATATGGAGACTTTCTTTTTTTTCCATGATCAGGTATAATTTCCAATATCATTAATAACATGTAATATATGGATAGATGATTAATGCTAATATATTTATTAGATATTGTATAGATAGAACATTTCATTATTTAATATATATATGCAATATCTTAAAACGCTGACATGCATTTGCAACCAAAACAAACCTAAATTCTTAGTTGGCATGAAGCTCCACACCTGGAAAAAACAAAAAGTTTTGCAATTTGCACAGCGCAGGCCAGGAGGGTTATGTGCTCCGATCCGTTATTGTAACACATATGATCACCAGTTTTGCAGATCACATGTTCAAAACTGATTGCTCACATGTAAATAAAAATGGCAATGTATTTCTGTTGCGTTGTAGTGTGGCCTCAGCTTACTGTATGTGGGCTAGGGAGGGTAGGTTCACTTTCACAGCTGGTGGTTTCTGCTTGGGTCAGAGAAATATTCCCAACTTTTTAATTAAAGTTTCCTAATTCTTAAAGAAGCATTAAAGCTTAAAGGGTATCTCCACCCCAAGCATTAAAATTAGTATAATTTGGGAACCCCCCAAACCCTTAGGTTAAAACATTTAAAGCAGAACAGAAATGTACTTATCCACCTTCCTTCCCTTGGCCACGGCCTCTACTGCTACTTCCGGGAAAGAAAGAGCAGAAGGGGCCGGACAGGAAGCCGCATCTGTGATTCAGAGGGAGCCGGGGGAACAAGGTTGAGTAAGTACATTTATACGCTGTTTGGCACTTTTAAAGCTAGTGGTTAGAGTTGGGGCTAGAGTCCTGCATCAGGTCAGATGCCCGTGGGTTACCTGATTTGCGGGTTGGGTTTGGGTAACCCGCATTGAGTTTGAATTGGTTGCGGGTCAGGTTCGGGTAAAGAGAACCGTGGGTCGGATCAGGTTGTGTTGCGGGTAGAAGAATTCCAGTCTTTATAAAAAAACTTTTTTTCCTGTCTATGAAGAGAGATCTGTCTGTAATAACTGGAACTGAAAATATATTGTTATCAATCCAAGACAATGTGCAGTGTGTATTGCACCTTACAGTATATCACACTATGGCAGATAAAGGGCAAATATATCTTGATGCAAAAGCTCCCAGCCTGTTACCAGGTATCCCACTACTCCCGGATCTTCCAGGAGTCTCCTGCAAATCGGGATGGTCTCCCGCGCTCTCGCGAGACCACCCCGATCTCCCGCAAGGGAAAGGAGTCCTGAATCTCCTCCCTGTTATGCCCCCTTTATGCCTGCCATGCCCTGGACCACCCCACCCCACTCCCACACCACGCCCTAACCCCCGCCCACCCCTAGCGTGTATGCCACGCCCACCCCTAGCGTGTATGCCCCGCCCACTGAGTGACGTCTTTGATGTAGCCACGCCCCGTCGGCATGACCCCTGCCCGGAAGAACAAAGAGGCAGGGTGGGATGTCTGCTCTTACTGTGTTTTTAGCTGGGTAAATGATTTATCAACAGCTCTAATGTCCTTAGAATCATGTTATACAGGATGCCATTGTGGAGAGGAATATTGACAGCTATGTTGAACTTTAACTCTTATAGTGCTTGGCTTGGGTAGTTTTGCAAAGATCACAGGGTAAGAAAGCAGTTAATGCTGGAGTGACTGGAAAGGCAAAGGTTAATTTTCTGACCTTGGTTTTACTAGCAGCAAAGTAACAATCTCCCATAGAACAAAGTAACAAACTTCTATCTGCACCTGCACCTATGCATGAGACCAGAGCAAGTGTCTTCATGGGAACAGATGACACGTGATTTCATTGGTCTTTGTAAATCCTTCTGGCCATAATGATCTATGGGATGTGGATGATTCTAGTGATGATAAGAACGATCTACCACTTTAGCTAGAACTACAGCAGGTATGTGAACCTCCAGATGATTGACATTTAAATCGCATTGTACAACAGCAAAAACATAGCATAAATAGCATAAATATCTACACCCATATAAAGCTGTAGATATTTCACTGCAGCTCCACTTGCTCCCTACCTATGTTATGGTACCTGCTCATTGTAACTTTACTGTCTCCCATAATGCAAGTTTAGACAGTGGGTGGAGATTAAAAAGGTATATTCTGCAGGGCATAGTTATAAAATCATAGATTTAGGTATAGATCATAGGTAACCAGTATATCTCCAGATGTCTGAAAACTATAACTTCCAGTATTCCTTGGCTATAGAGTGAATGTTGGGAGTTGTAGTTTTTAAACCATCTGGATAACTACTGGTTACCTATCCCTGTCACAGATCAACAAGAAAATAGTTGCAGATAAAGATTTAAAATGAGCTGAGGCCCATGGGTAGGTAGAAGTTGGCGACAGTAGAGGCCCATGGGTAGGTAGTAGGGGACAGTAGAGGCCATGGGTAGGTAGTAGGGGACAGTAGAGGCCCATGGGTAGGTAGAAGTTGGGGACAGTAGAGGCCCATGGGTAGGTAGTAGGGGACAGTAGAGGCCCATGATTAGGTAGTTAGACACAGTAGGAATATATTATATAAAGTGTACATTGTACTCTATACCAGGGATCTCCTACCTGTGTGGGTATACATTTGTTTGAAAAATATAACTCCCAGCATTCCACTACTGCACTCACAATATCAGAAGGCATCCAGGGATTGCTGGGAGTTGTAGTTTACAGACATTTGGATGCCTGCATGTTGAAGACCCCTTCTATATATTTTAGTGGTATGGTAGGTTTGGTTATTGTTTATGAATAAAATTTTCAGACTTTTTTTATCTTCCCTGTAAAATTTTTAGCAAGACTAAAAGCGGGTCTAGTAAGGTCAGGTCAGAAACTTGCGGGTCGGGTCACGGGTAGAAAAGTGGGTTGCGGGTTGGTGTGCGTGTCCGTATTTTGCAGGTTGGGTGCGGGTCTAGAAAATTAAACCCGTGCAGGACTCTAGTTGGGGCGCTTGCCGTACCTTACTCTTAGAGGAGCAGGAAGTAGCAGGTACAGATTACACACAGACAGGCTCCTACTCTTTTCTTTTCTGGAATTTCATTAGGCACTGCAGGAGAACCATAAGGAGCAGAAGAGAAAGGTAAGGATCTTTTAACACTACACAGTGGGGCAAATTTTGTTGGGGGGGTGGAAATGTAAATGATCTTGAAGCAATTCCAACATTCCTTAGTAGTAGAGAGTTGCAGCTCTCATGAACAAAAATGAATTATCAGCAGGGGCGTAACTACCAGGGGAGCATTTTTCCTATGACAGAAAACCACGGACAGGGGCCCCTTCATTGGTTATGCTGGGGGGCCCAGTGAATCCTAGTTACCCCACTGATATCAGTTAATATTTTTTGTACAAATAGGAAAAGCCGCGTGAATTCAGACACCAGGAATACAATCAAAACCCCATTTTATATTCATTTGTGTTTTTATCAATTTCCAATCATTTTTTCTGAGAAACGGTAAAAAAAAACTGCTTAGAACATTCCCACTATGAAATATTATTTGCAGTGACCACACAGTACAACTGTCAATCACACTCATATGAATAAAGGACAACAGCCGTGCGCACATATATGTCATCAACACGCCAATCCTGCCAAATTGGTTCTGTGCTTCAATTTGAATAGAATTCGCCGACTTGTCCTATATTTTCCCCGTCTAGAAGACCCAGGAGATGGATGACTTGTGCAAGCTCTGAAATAACATTATCCCAAGAAAGAGACAGCGGCTCTTGCAATTGACGGCAATTACACAGTTATAGCATCTGACACGTCCTGCAACATCCTATCCCCCATTAAAATGAATGGTGCACAAGGCTTCAGAATCTTATTGTGTCCGGAGAGCTAGTCAGGTTACAAAGCCACCGAATCGCATATACCAAGCGCTGGGAGACAATTTCAAAGATAATTCTTAATGTCATAAACTTCTTTCTCTGCTTATAGTTTTCTTTGCACAATACGGGGGTTTTCACAGAGCAGTTATTTTTCATTATAACCGTTGCTTTTTAAAGGGTAAGCTTCTAAAGATTTGCCATAACAAAGAAAAAAAAAAAAAAGAACGTAAAGAAACAAAAGATCGCCTGGTCTATTAAATAAAGAAAAAGTTTTTTTTTTATTTTTATTATTTTTAATACCTGACCTCCTATATTTAATAATGCCAGCAAGAATTTGCAGACTATAGCGTGTCGCGGGAGTTGCTATAGTACCTGTCAATTTCCCATCAGAATGGTTAGAGCGGGTCAAAGGGACCGCAGGAGCAGCAGCAGAAACAAATCTCTCTGGGATTGATTAATCTCCATCGACTGCTCGCGGTGGAACTTTTGTTGACAGCGCGGGGTGATGGTGATATAATTGTAATGTTATTAAAGTAAATGAAAACGTGTTACGCTGCCTGATCATCAAAGGTTTACGGAAGGAAGATCAAAAGCAGTCATGTCAAACCTCTGTGCTCCAGATATTTAGAAACTACAATTCCCAGGATGCCTTGTTGGCATTCTGCAACCAAGGCATGTTGAGAGTTGTAGTTTCCAAATGTAAATACTGGGAATATTAACATAAAGGTTTTAAAGGGGACCTCTTGTCTAAGTCTCTGGTTTAGTCTTCCCATAATTTATAGCTTAGAAACTTCTATTAATTCAATGCATTGTCTTTTGTAATTCCTAACAAGTGATATACATGTAATGCGAGTAGCCCGCTAGATTTCTGAAAAATTTTACAAATCTGCAGAGTACTTGTAGTGTGATGCTGGGAGTTGTAGTTTTCATAAGATCTGGCAGGCTACTGGCTGTAACATACAGTGCTATGACTTTAAGGCTGAGCCACACCCTGGGCACATGTATGTTACAATTTTGTGCTGAGCACTGTGCAGCTTAAGAATCCATTTTATTATGATGCGTGCTGTTTAGAAGACCAGAGGTAAGAGCATGACCTCAGTGGGGTCAAATCCCCCAATACTTGTAATCCCCCTTACACTTGTTCCTCCCCCCTTCTTTGAATAATGACACATTTAGTTTGGATAAACTTGGCCACAGCTTTCTTTATTAAACAACAAACAGCTTGATAACTGTATAATCAACAACATATAACCAACTTTAACTTTTTAGAATATTGATTGACAAATGTAAGAATCAAAAGTGTACACATTGGAATCATCCAAATCCCTGCCAGACCGCCCTTCCAATTACCTTAATGCCAACCAGCCGGATAACCTGGCTCAGCCGGCAAATAGTTTTTTATTTGGCTGATGTACTATATCTGCCACTTGTTATACCTATTTCCGTACCGACTTAACGGTGCTACAATAACCAACCACTGGCCACCCACCTTAGGGGTTAGACCAGAATATTAGGCTTACCTTTTGCCTTCACTATACTTAACCTGGCAGACTGGCAAGGATCCCGCCAACACCAGCGGGGGGGGGGGGGGAGGGGGGCTCTCCGCCTCACACCCCGCGTGGTGCGCCACACTCCCACTGCCTTTTCCAATGTCTCCTGTAACCTGAGGTTAAAAAGGTCCAAACCCACCTCATTAAGATGGACTCCGTCAGGGCTGACAAAGGAGCTGTCGTGTTCTAAGTCTATCAGGGTTATTCAATAAAAGTTCTTATCGTTTAAAATGGTGCTAATTTTGCCTCAACCAATCAGATGTTAGCTTTCAAATGCTAAATAAGATCTGGTTGGCTGGGGCAAATTTAGCACCATTTTAAACGATAAGAACTTTTATTGAATCTCCCTGTATGTGTCTTATCGCTACTCCCCCATTTAAACGTATACATTTGGAGATGGCTCTATTGATTTTTATGCTCGCCCCCTCAATAGCAGAGACAGACCTTGCCCCACGCCATGTCTTGCTGGGAATGATTTCCAACCAACATAAGACCAGGCCAGGAAATACCGACCATAACCATAAGCAATCCCGACGGATGGCTTTAATCAGAATTCTCATAGGGCAATACGCTAAATCATTCCCACCGACATGAAGCAATAATACGCGCGACGGGCCCCTAATTTTTGCCTGTTGTATCACAAAAGGCACCACTTCCTCCCAAACCATACCCCTCTTGATCAGCCATGCAACCGAGACTTTGCCCTTATTGAACCCCAGCTGAGCACCATTGGCCCAGTTTGGCCAGGCCTAACCTTTCTAATACTGCGCACCAAACTGCTGCAAACTGAAACCGGGAAAGGGGGGTACCATCTGTGTGAATAAGGTTAGGGCCATTTAGGTGGGGATGTATCGCCTCAAAGGCCCTGCACTGGGCATATTCGCTGACATTCAACTGGATGTAGCGATAAACAGAGGCATTTATTCTTTGCTGATTTAGGATTCCTAATCCTAAAAATGTGTAAACCTGTGACATCCGTGTTAGTATCCCCTGCTTGAATCCCCCCGGGGATTGCCTTGCTGGCACTAATTACGAGATACTGAAACGGGGACTATCGCTCCTAACTGATCAAATAAGCCTTCCAGGATAGGCAGGTTGATAGCACGTCTTCTATCCAAACTAGGCTTACTTCGCCTAAAACCTTTAACTGTTTGTTTCACGAGAAAATTTTTGGTAAAGTCAACCCAATTCATAACCTTAACGAGTAAACTTAAAGCCGCCAACGACCTATCTACGGAACTTGCAGAAACTTTTTTGTTAAATAATGTAACTAACAGAAGAAACAGCAACTCAAGTCTATCATTATCACGCTGAATTCCGCCTACCTCCCTTTCCAATAAAAAACATTCATAGCTGACCCACGTGGTCGGAGATAAGGATTGTTTGATCCACTCATGCATACCGCCTAAATGACTTTGCAGATCCACTCGGGCCATTCCTCCCTGGACTTCTCTGCATTCGGCACCAGCTCCCGAAATTTGTCCAGACAAAGCATCCGCAATCACATTTTTGTAGCCTGGCACATGTGCTGCCTGATTAAGATGTTTAATTGCAAACACCAATCTTAATTGCGAAGAACCAATCTATGCAAGAGCGCAAAAACCGGGAGGGAGAAGGTTGTTAAATTATTAATAGCGCATACTACAACCATTTTAGTGGTGTGAAACTTTACTAAAGTGTCTCCTTCCACTAATATCGGAAACAACTCCAAAAAGACCAGATTTGCAATTAAGGGTGATGTTTTCCAAGCCACCGGGCACGGGGTAGCAATCCATCTGCCTTGGAAATAGGCACCAAAACCAACTGAACTCGCTGCATCCGTAAAAAGTTGCAATTGGTCTTAAGTGATGGGGGGGTCCTTCCACTAAGTCCTACCATTAAAGTAAGTCAGAAATTGTTGCCAAACCTCCAAGTCTAACCGGATATTGCCGGTGATTCTCACAAAATGGTGTGCCTTTTTAACCCCAGCTGTCGCAAGCTGCAGTCTTTGTGCAAAAATCCTGCCCATCGGCATGACCCAACAAGCAAAATTGAGCCTACCAAGTAGAACCTGCACCTGCTGCAATGTAACCTTCCTGGATGCCAGCACGTCCGCTATGGTAGCTCGCAAACGTGATTTTTTCGGCTGGGAGTCTGCAAACCTGGGACACTGTATCGATTTCGATACCAAGAAAACTAAGGCAAGGGGTAGGGTTAACAATCTTATCTGGTGCCAGAGGAACCCCGAATTGCTTTGCTATACGGAACATGGCCTCTAACAGAACTCCACAAAGGTTTGACTCAGCTGGACCCACAAAAGGTCATCTAAGTAATGGATCACTGAATTGAACCCTGTCTGGACCAATTGTCCCCTGGGTTGTGCTTGGGTTTAAGGTGCAACTAGGATTTCCTTGATGTAAACTGCCTGACCCTGACTGAATATGCTGTGGGTTGGCCTGAACCACTGGGGTTATCCCTACCGGTGCGCCCGAACCAACGTTACCCCATCCTTCCCTTGGTAACTGAGCATTACTTGTCAATCCACTCCCGCTGGCAGTATTAACCTGGCTGCCCTCCAGCTGGAAAAGAATATTACGCAGACCGGTCACTAAAGAGCTCATAGGTCCACTTCCCGTACCTAGCAATTCGCACTGCACCCCTGTGGCCGCCCCAACTGTTGCGTCTGCCCTAACGCTGTGTTGTTCCCTGTGAAGAATGTAAGTATATTACCTGAGCTTGGTACACTTGATGTTCCTGGAGTCTCCTGGTCCACCTGACCGCTGCTGGAAGGAATCGGAGGTTGTTGGTTTTCTGGAGGCGTCTGGGATGTACCCCTTAGATGGAATAATCCGAGCCCCAAGACTGGAACGGTCTTCTGATGTGCATTCTATTAAGAGACAAGGAGAATTATCCAATGGGAAGAAGCGTTTCTTGCAGAGCATGTATTCCCATTGGTTAGGCTCTGGGCCATTAGTGGGGCAGAGACAGAACTCTACACTTGTCTTTCAAGGCAATGTCTGTAAAGATATCATTCTATATAGACATTATAAGTGTTTAGTAACCACATGAAATGAAAATGAAACAATAGAAATCTTAATTCCAACCTTGAAAAGGCTACTTTATTATTTCCCCCAGTACACAGCTTCCCGTGGCTATTAACAATCATCAAGAATGCAATTATACCTGTTGCTTGGCTTCACAAGGGATATGAAGTTAAAACGCCTGGGTATAATGATCACTAATGGCTAAATTCTATAGAAGGCAAATTGGAAATGCATAAAGAATTTCCTTTCATCATTTCTATTTAATCACATAGTTTAATCCAAATACAATAATTATTTAGCTGCTTTATAAAATGCAAAATAAACTCATTAAACAAACCATCCAGGCAGTTTCCAAAGCTCAGTACTTTCCATTGTGGACTACAAGTTTGGGAATGACCCGAATCAGATAAGTAAATAGCCCACATAATATTTTTTAAATTGGTTGGTAACTTAATAAATACAAAATCAAAATAAAAGATATAAAAGTGATTGCAATGTAATAAAAGATAAAGGGCCCTAAGTATATAAAGAATCATTGTACCCATTTTAAAGGAAAACTAAACCCAAATTTTAATAATCCAAACCATCCCCCATCCCCCCCAATAAGACCTATAAAAACTGTAAAATTCCATGGCAGTTCATAGTATTAAAGTGAATGTGACCCCCGACTGACCGACTGACTTCGTACTTGACTTGCGCATAGCGTACAAAGTCCGTTGGGACCTGTCAGAGGACCCGGCAGAGGAGCAAGAGATCAGGTAAGTTCTGAATCTTCTCTCCCGGTCTGCAGGTTTTATTGAAGAACGGGAGGTAAGACACAGCTCCTTTACCTCTTGTTCAATAAAACTGAATGGCAAAAAATGAATTTACCAGTGGAGATACCTTTAATCTAAAGTGCAGGATCACTTTTGCCTACAAAGAACCTGCCACAATGGGGTCCAGGTATTAGCATTGCTGACTCATTTCTTGAGTACATCCGATCTATTCTCAGTCAGCTGCTATTTTCCCTTATCAAAAACACGTTAGTTCTCCATCTTGAATCGCATCAATAACTTCATCCCGGCACACAGTCATTGGACAGTAGACATCACAGTTTTACAAAGCTTATCCTAGATTAAAACATAATGGAAACACATTTAGGAAAACCCTTCATATGGTTTTCAATTTCCAAGCTATGTAGTTATATTCCAGGTGTCAATTTCATGGTAATATATAAAGAAAAACTCCATGGTTACCTCTAATAGTGTACCCTCCATAGCCTTGTCTCCAATAGATTCCATAATGAAGTTATCAGCGTGAGTTCAGATTAATACACAAAGATCCACATAATAATATCATAACATCTCTATTTAGCACTACTAATTCTATGCCAGAGATAACACGAAATATAAGTCTATTAAAAAGACAGTTGAGGTCATTCATGGTAGTTGCATGTCTAACGCAATCCGTACATACTGTATTATGCAGAATGCTGGACCCATTTGGAAACAACAATCAGATCCATTATTATAACGTGTCTATCTGTGTAATGCAGTGCGTTTATTGACGGTTTAATATGTTTTTGTATCCGTTGATGACCGTTTGCGTGTGCGTTATTCTCCATTTTTTCTGTGTTTCTGTATGTTGCCTTTTGATGAGTTTTGATGACCAAAGAACACTTGTCACTTCCTTGGAGTGTGGGAGTTTCAGGAGCTTTTTGTGGAGAGAGATCTTGTAATTTTCTGCTCCCAGGAGCTCCCAGGAATCCTTTACGAAAAATGGACAGAAACGCAAACACGTGCATTATTATCCGTTGCACTTTTAGATGGACAGAAATGCGTGCAGCGTGCTTTTTTTAAACAGACTTTAACGGAACAGAATACAATGCAGCAAGTGTGAACGAAATTGTGAAATCCTATGGGATTTTACCGTGTCCATTTTTTAATGGACACGGTAAAAAAACTGATATAATGTAGATAAACCCCCAAAACCTTAACTTCGTTTTAGTCACAATTTACAAATCAGCTCCCACATTGAGTTATTATACTCACAAGCTCCTCGCTCCATCGCCGCTTCCGGGTTCTTCTCCCAGTCTCCACTGTGGCTGCTCTGTTCTTTTCGTGTTCTTGAGCAGCTGCAGTGGAGACTGCTCTGGGAATGGCAGTCAGTGATTGGCCGTGACGTCACAGTCACGGCCAACACTGACTGCCTTACCCGGAAGTGCAGAGCCGCGGCGGTGGAGCGAGGGGGAGCATGTAAGTATAATAACTCTGTGTGGGAGCTGATTTGTAAATTGTGACTAAAACGAAGTTAAGATTTTGGGGGGTTATCTACATTATATCAGTTTGTGAAAAGAGGGGTGGACAGTCCCTTTAAGTTAAATCCTTGAGGTGTAGCAATTTCATTTGATTTTATCATTTCCACCATGATTTCGCCCAATCGTTGGTTACACACAGGCATCACAGCCATACTAAATTACAAACATGTAAAATGTATCTTAACACTCACCCCCTGCCAGGTTTAAAACAATAAAAATAGTCATACATTGTCCGTGTTTTCCAAGTGTTGCATCCGGGCACCTTTTTACTATAAAAAAAAATATACAAACAAAATATAAATAACATTTCTGTAAAAAATACACAATCTGGCTCTTTTTAAAACTCACTGTTCTCTCACGTAGAAAGAAAGAAAACATAAAGCAGACTTGGCTATTATCACTTTCCCAGGTAGGTCAGTTATATCACACTATATTAAATAAATAGGGAAATGAAAAGATGTACAGCTTACCTTCTATCCAATCCAATGGCTTGATCTTAACGTGCATCATTTTAGGGAATTAGGCAAGTGGTTCTCATTGGAATATCAATTAGAGAAAATAAGAAAGAGCAGCCAGTAAAAAGATCAGATTCATTTGATATTTGTCTTCCAAGAATCCTTTGCCACAATTTCATGTTGGGTGATGTAAACCAGAGTAACAATAATGACTCAATATCCCAGGGCAAACAATACACTTGGCCCATATTTAGGGGCAAGTAAATGTATGTATCACCCTAATTATATCTAACCCAGTTATTTCAATATTTGGTCCCCATTAAGTTTTGATTAAAGGGCATGTCCACCCTCCATTTTGACTTTTCTCCATATGGTAAGGCATACCCTCCCACCCCCAATCGTTAAGTTAGAATTTTAAAAATCGCTCCCAAACTGTACTTACATCACCTGGTTCCAGCGTTGCTCTGGTCCACCTCCCCTGCCTACAAGCAGCCAACACAGCCGAGGCTGCCAGCAATGGAGGAGACGCTGGCAGCCGATAGCTGTAAATGCAGTTTGACAAAGATTTTTTAGCTTTTAACTTAGCGGTTGGGGGTGGGAGGGTATGCCCTACAGTGTGGATAAAAGCTTTTACGATAGGAGAAAGATTTGCAGAGAGGGATCGAGAGGAAGGGAGGGGGGTGAAAGGGCTCCTGTGCACATGTCACCATCCCTTCCGGAGGAGAGGCAGAAGGCAGCAACGTTTGGACAGGAAGACAGCCTCTACTATGCACTTTCCTGGACTTTGGACATGAATTGCACAAGAACCATGAGGAGCAGGATTGTAAGGTAAAGATTTTTTAAAAATGTATAGTGGGGCTGGTATGGGGTTAGATTTTGGTTTGGGGTGTGGACATGCCCTTTAACAAACTTCATATTCCATATTTTTTGCTTTTATTCCTGTGTACCATATATACTACAATTTATTTTTGATCCAAAAACCTCCACATTATTTTAGGGTCTATAAAATTGTTAATAAAGAATATGGGAGATAAAAATGATATAACTAATAATTCTCTCACTTACAGTGTAGTATAAAGATATAATAATACAGAGGAGTTCCCTAACAATACAATTCTTACAATACGTGTGATTATTATGCTGATTTGTTTTTTCTTATTTTTAAAAATAAAATTTAAAATAACTGCTGCTCCCATTATCTACCCTGACCCGTTAAATGCCATGCTCCCATGGGGACATGGGGTTGTCAAAGTACCAATGTATCTGAAAAGCTATGGATTTTGGCAGCTGTGACAATGAAGGTATTACGTTAATGTTTCTCACACTAATTATTTCTAATGGATAGATTTCATACACAGCAAATTAGCCAGTTCAACATTCTATTCTTTATTATACTGTAGCTAATAATCAATTAATTACCTTTCAATCAATAAGTGCTGCTTTACCTAGTGATGCTGTATAAATAAAGTGAAATATATCTACAAGGGCTTACATCCTAAAATTGTCCTTTTGAGTTAAACTTTTACAATCTAAAAAGGGCTGATGCACTAATGGGTTAAAAGTTTGCCTCTTGCAATTAATTTGCATCAACCAATCAGATGTTAGCTTTTTACTAGGTTACGTCAGTTACGATAATATCTGATTGGTCACTGCAGATTGTAGCACCTTTCCTTCAGCCCCTTAGTGCTGTTTTTGACTGGTTGAAAGGGAGTGGTTTATTACTGGATCCATCACACACTAGAAACCTGATTATTTTTACTATTAGTTATGCAGTATGCTATCCAGTGATCTAGTACAAATTCATTTTTGGTTTTGCTTGGATCACTGTTATAATTACAGTAGTAATATGTCATTGTCAGATGAAAGGTATTCCTTCATGTTCCCATTCACTTCACCATCAACCAGGAAAAAAAATCTGAATGAAGCCAGGGAGAGACGGAACATGCTTTCCAAGGACTCTCACTACTAAGGGAAATGTAAAGACAATTGGTTAGGAAAGTCTTCTTACTGGAGATATAATTAGAGGAAAAACTGTTCCTGGTGTCTAAAGGAAAAAGTAGAACAAATAAGGTAGGGAGAAGAAAGCTAATTATTACATTTTATACAAGCCAAATGTATGTAAGTAGGATAAGATGTTAAACTATTACTGGAAAGCAAAGAGAAAACTGATAGAAGGGAATTTTATTTTGTCATAGATATGAATACCGGTAAAAGACAAAATGCACTTGCATTTTAAAGGTAACGGGTACATGTATAACTTCTTTACCTGTGGTGCATATTATCATTAAAGGGCATGTCCACCCCCAAAACTATAATCCCCCCCACTACTGGCCCCATTGTGTAGTGTAGTTTAATCCTTACATCTCAGCTCCATCTGGTTCTTCTGCTATCCCCCCCTAAAGTCCAAAAAAACGCCCACCAGTCCATATAGGACTCTGCCTCCTGTCTCTCCTCCGGGAGAAGTTTGCCATGCGCAGAAGAGCCCTCCCCCCCTCCCTCCTGATTAGGATTCCCACCCCCTAGTGTAAAAATCTTTTTATATAATATTCCCCGTCAGCCCAGCCCCAACCGCTATATTTTTATTATCGGAAAGTGCCCCAAACATTACTTACCTTCCCTTTTTCCTCTGCCGCACTGAACTCCCGGCAGCGGCGTCCGTGATTGGCTGCCGCTCAGCCATTTAAAGGGCATGTCCACCTGGGGCACTTTCTGATAATAAAAATATAGCGGTTGGGGCTGGGGGGACAGGGGGAATATTATAAAAAATTTTTTTAGAAGGGTGGACATGCCCTTTAAATGGTACCTCCACCCTCATTGCAAGAATTGATAAAAATATCAAGGACCCCCCAAACCTAGGTTCCAATTTACGATTCCCGATCCCTCACCATAGCGCTCTCCTTTTTACTGCTGCTTCCAGGCACCTAGCTCTGTTCATGGCCTGAAGAACAAAATCTTAACTATATACTGGCCGACAGGGGACCCAAGAAAATAGAATACTGATAACATTCAAAGCCAATGGGACATTCAAATAAACAATTTAGTCAGTAAAAGTAATGAGTGATAATAGAGATATGAAATGTTAGGTGGTCCCCTAAACTCACCCTGGTGGGCCCCTGGTCTCAGATTTCCTGGTAGGCCCCTACAGTCCAGTCTGACAATGACTAAACACCCATTTTCTAAGAAGGCTGCCACCTCCACACCACCAGTGCATTGGGGCACATACCCATTAACTTCTTTACACCAGAGGTGGGCAGCTCACCCATTGCCTGTCTCTAACACTCAGGATTCTGATAGGATGCTTTAGTTTGGCTTTATAGCAATTTTTGGGACTGTTTCTCAGATCCATCAGTAGTATTGGGCTGTTCAGAACCTTTGTATACAATTTCTGTAACATTGTAAAATGCCTTTAATTGGTTAAGTTTCTGTAAACAATAACAGATTACAGTTAGGGGCACCTGAGGCACCCCTAATTCTGTCATTCAAATCATGAACACTTGAGTTCTCTATGTGGCAATATTAGCTAAATATCATTCATGGCCCCTTAATGACTGATCAGTTGTAATAATGAAAACCAACAAACTGCTACCCTGAGCTACTGGAAACTTGTCTATGTTTTTATTATAACCAGTTGAAAGTGAAAATTTTCTTTTGCTCTTCATGATTTGTCAGTCATGCCTTGAGTACTAATGAGACTAAAGGTAATTTACTGCTCGAATAACATAATGTGTCCCTAGTTATAAAGCTGGATATCATAGACAAATTTTCATCTGAGTCCTGGGTGAGTTAAAGAGATGCTGATCAATGTCCCCAGTCGTATGTCTCCATCAAACACAACAAAGCTTATTTAATAAGAGGTGTAACACTTGGCCCAGGCTATTATTCTGCTGTGCTGCAGTTTGATAACTTCTGATTGGTTGCTCTGCACTTGCGATCAGAGTCAGAGCAGGAGTTTGCCCATGTTTTCCCTTGGGCATGCTAGGTTCCTCCTGGAGGACAAAGAAATAGATGACTCACAGACAACTCCTAATGTTTGCTTTCTGGAACTCTGAACAGACACTAAGGGAGAACCATTTGGAGCACAGATGTAAGGTAAGGATTTTTTAACACTACACAGTGGGGCCAGTAGTGGGTTAAATATTAGTTTTGGAGTCGAACATGCCCTTTAAAATCTGATGCTGACACTCCAAAGTCCGCATAGATATCCACTTCTCCCCGGCCACCTCATATGTTCAATGCCAAAATACATTGTGTGGGAGGATTGACTTAAAAACTTTTATTGGTAATGTTGCCTTTTCAATTTTAATTATTTTATTTAAATTTTAGTTCAGTTTTCTTGAACTGTTCCAACTTCTCCCATGTTGGCTTTGTTTAATTACATGACACCAGCATAGCATTTGTTGTTGATTTTTAGTTACTGATGGCATCATAAAATATCTGGGGAGGAAATGACATCACAATGAAATCACAAAGGATTGTGTGTAGTGAGCAAGTTATCTTGTCATTTGTGGTTTGATTTCACAGGAGAAAGGCAGGACAATGCCTTCTTATTTTTTTCTGTTTTTATCCAGCTCGAACTTATAGCCACAAAATGTTATTGAGCAAAATGCAAACAATAGACAGGAATTCCCTTTGTTGGGCATTTTTGTTTATTTTCCTAATAATTTCTAACAGATATGGAAAAACAGGTACGCTTTCTTTTTATTTTATTAAATACAATAGACTGGAACTTAATGGAACATTTTATATCAATAATTTAGATTGAATTAAAATCATTTTTTTTCTATTTCAGGAGCTGATGTGTCTCTTATAAATGGGGAAGAGGAAGATGAGGAATTTTCCATTACCACTCCTGCTGTAATTATAACACAGACAGGTAAGAAAATCTGTTGGTGTATTAAAGGGCATGTCCACCCGTTTTTAGAACTTTTTCTGTAGTGTAGGGCTCCCTTCCCTAACCCCAAACGCTATAGTTATTTTAAGCCAAACTCCCCCAATCTCTACTTACATTGCCTGTTTCCCCTGACGTTCAGCCAGTCACGGACGCGGCTGTACTGAACGTTGGGGGAAACAGGCAATGTAAGTAGAGATCAGAGTTATTCTGCAAATACCTATGGTGGTTGGGGTTGGGGGAGGGAGCCCTACACTACAAAAAAGGGATATGGAGTTTGGAGGAGGGAGAGGGAGGGGGGAGGTAGAGGGAGGGTTGCACTGAGCATGTCATTTTTCTCCCGGAGGAGAGACAGGAGGCAGAGTCCTATATGGCCAGGCTCCTGGTGGTCACTTTTTTGGACTTTGGAGGGACATTACAGGAGAACTATTTGGAGCAGGGAGGTAAGGTAAGGTAAGTATCAACACTACACAGTGGGCCAGTAGTGGGTTAAATTGTAGTTTTGGGGGTAGACATGCCCTTTAAATTCTATAAACACAAGTTTCAGTTAGTCATGTGACACTGAGCATGGAACATAATTGGTGGAATAGCTAAGCACTGTATATAGGGATCCCTGGACGTAAAATCTGATCTGAGCAAAATCATTGTTTAATTACTCCAGTTAAAAAACTACAACAGAGAATCAGAGAGAAACCAGACAATGATGATAACAGTGTCATTTATAAAACTGGTTAGATTTACAGGGCGATGCACCAATGGGCGCAACACTCCTGTTTTGGAGTTTTAGGTCACGCTAACCGACACGCTAACTTTATTGTTATATGCCGAAAGCGGCATTCTATTGCAGCATTTTCATCACCAGCTAATACCTGGCTTTATAAGTGCCGTAATAGAAAAATGACAATTTGCGATGCTCAGAGAGCCGCTATCAACATATAAGATCGCTGTGTAAAATTTTACATTTTTGTTATTCCAGCAGCAACAACAGCAAATGTAAACAATGTTGAAGAGAGCGACAATGATATTTATGAATCAAGTAAGATTTAAGTTATTATTTCAGCATTGGCCAATTGTTTATCCTTATACACTGATAACATGACAATGTATTTTAGTTTAAATGATCCTTCCTACTATGCGCAGTGCTGGGTGTTTCCAGTGACACATACGGGGTAGAAAACCATCAGATAGTAATAGAGACACTGCGTCTATCAGCTCCAAAGTGCGTTATAAGTGACATTCACTTGTCTGTCTATGGAAAGTAATTTTATATTCTACGTATATATTGATCCACTTGTGGTAAAAAGAGATCTTTCCTTTACTACAGCGAACACCATACAGACACTGGAGAAAGCACGTCAGAACACGAGTCCAGTAAAAAGAATGGAGATGATGAAAGATCTGGAGAGCTTGCTAAATCCGAACAGGAAAGCATGGGTAGATTTAATGTTTCATTAATATTATTTTAGCACCAGCCATTTTCCCCTTTTTCACTTTCGTAAAGCACATCCTGCTATGTAACACGGGGGGATTAATGGGAGGACAGGGGACATGGACAGGCAGTATTGATAACATTGTGGGTTACCAGTAAATGTGCTGGGTGACAGAGCGGACTATTAGGATACCACATGGTACAAATGACAAGTGTAGAGGGATGAAATAGAATAACATAGTACAATGACACAGCTTCTAAGGGTTTAGTTATGCTGCCATATTGATTATTTATCCAAACATATAAATTATTACTAAATATATTTTGCGACTCATTTACCCAGAGCCGCTTTACTACTTCTAATATGCCAGTGTTTAAATGTCCCTCCCGGATGCACGTGACGAGTAAGTGACCATTTTAGCATTTAACCTACTGTTAGATTTCTGTATTTACAAAACTATTTTTTCTTTAGAGGTGAATCAAGCAAGGCTGAAGAAGGTTAATTCGTATAAAAAATGTTATGAGGAACTGTGGTCTCCAAACATGTTGAGTTTAAATGAAAGGCCAGTTTCCTATCTTTAAAACGAGCCATCAATCAACTCTCTACATGCTCCACAGCTCAAGATATAAAAAAATGACTGACCAGAAAGTTAATGGGTGGGAGGCTGACATGTGACATTCCTAAGGCTTCTCCTGCACAGTGCTGCCAGCTAGCTCAGTGTGTGAGGGAGACAGGAAGTCCCTCCTCCTCTCTGCTGTGTGAAGTCCTGACAGAGAAGGTAAGGGAATCTACAGCCCTTCTAACTGCTTCCACTAGTCTGATTAATGAGGAAGCAGTTTTTGGGTTTGGTTTATGATTTATCCATGAAGTACAAGGTACAAGTGTAAAATAAGCCTTCAGATTTTAGTACAAATATGAAATCCAGAGTTTCTGTAAAGATTTTTTTAAAAAAAAATAAAAGATATAATTAAAGTTCTACAGTATGTATTCAGACATGATTCAGGAATCCACCTATCTTATCTGAGACTACATACCAGGCCTGACTATGTAATTTACTTTAATATTTTAAACCGATTATGTTTTAAAATAATATAATTTCTTCCCCCACCTATCTAGACATCAACTGGAGCAGTAGGGAATGAAAATCAGAAGAAAACACAGGTTTGTATGTTTGTTTAATGAGAATTTTGTCCCAATTGGTACATGAACCATCAGGAAACGATAATAAGAAGATAGTAATATTCCTGAATTAATTGCTTATATCGGCGTTGGTACAAATTTGGGAGAAGTGATCATAATTTGGTTGCCATGGAGATCATATATATACTGTAATATAAAGGAGCAACAAAATTATTGAATTTTAGACAAGTTATCCAGAAGGTAAATGAGGTGCAATTAAAAGTCTGCTAAGCAAATATACATCATAATTATATCCTGTTATAAGCAAAAGTAAGCAAAATAAGTGAAAACCTCTGTGGTATAATGCTAAGATTGGTAAGAAGATTTAAAAAAAAAAAAAAATCATATTAAAAAAACAACAAGATGGGGTCTTGCTTTTAGAGACTGGCAAGTTGGTGTATACAAAAAGAAGGCATAAATCCCAAATCCATTCTTTTTACACTAATGAGTCACCAGTAAACGACTTTAGCCTTTAGAGAATATTTGACCCACATCGAGTTGCCTTGAACTTATCTGCTGCTCCGATCCAGCCCTGCTCCTGTCACAGCCGTGCTCTTCGGGGTGGGCGACGTCATGGCGCTAGTGCGCCGAGCTGCTCAAAGCTTCAAATGCCAGCGTCCTCCTGGACCCGACACCTAATAGTATCTTTCACTACCCCGACTCCTGTGCTACTTTCAGTTTCAGTATCTTCTACTTACGTTGCCTGTTCCAGTGTCTCTACTTACCTAGCATGTTCCAGTGTCTTCTACTTACCTTGCCTGTTCCAGTGTCTCTACTTACCTTGCCTGTCCCAGTATCTTCTACTTACGTTGCTGTTCAGTGTCTCTACTTACTAGCATGTTCTAGTGTCTTCTACTTACCTTGCTTTACATGTCTCTACTTCCATGCCTTTCCAGTGTCTCTACTTACCTTGCTTGTTCAGATTCTTCAACTTACCTTGCCTGTTCCAGTGTCTCTACTTACCTTGCCTGTTCCAGTATCTTCTACTTACCTTGCCTGTTCCAGTGTCTCTACTTACCTTGCTGTCCAGTTTTCTACTTACCTTGCCTGTTCCAGTATCTTCTACTTACCTTGCCTGTTCCAGTGTCTCTACTTACCTTGCCTGTTCCAGTATCTTCTACTTATCTTGCCTGTTCCAGTGTCTCTACTTACCTTGCCTGTTCCAGTGTTTCTACTTACCTTGCCTGTTCCAGTGTCTCTACTTACCTTGCTTGTTCCAGTATCTTCAACTTACCTTGCCTGTTCCAGTGTCTCTACTTACTTTGCCTGTTCCAGTGTCTCTACTTACCTTGCCTGTTCCAGTATCTTCTACTTACCTTGCATGTTCCAGTGTCTCTACTTACCTTGCCTGTTCCAGTGTCTCTACTTACCTTGCCTGTTCCAGTATCTTCTACTTACCTTGCCTGTTCCAGTGTCTCTACTTACCTTGCCTGTTCCAGTATCTTCTACTTACTTGCCTGTTCCAGTGTCTCTAACTTACCTTGCCTGTTCCAGTGTTTCTACTTACCTTGCCTGTTCCAGTGTTTCTACTTACCTTGCCTGTTCAAGTATCTTCAACTTACCTTGCCTGTTCCAGTGTCTCTACTTACCTGGCCTGTTCCAGTGTCTCTACTTACCTTGCTGTTCCAGTGTCTCTACTTACCTGCATGTTCCGTATTTTCCTACTTACCTTGCCTGTTCCAGTGTCTCTACTTACCTTGCCTGTTCCAGTGTCTCTACTTACCTTGCCTGTTTCAGTGTCTTATACTTACCTTGCCTGTTCCAGTATCTCTACTTACCTTGCCTGTTCCAGTGTCTTTACTTACCTTGCCTGTTCCAGTGTCTCTGCTTACCTTGCCTGTTCCAGTATCTTCAACTTACCTTGCCTGTTCCAGTATTTTCAACTTACCTTGCCTGTTCCAGTGTCTCTACTTACCTTGCCTTTCCAGTATCTCAACTTACCTTGCCTGTTCCAGTATTTTCAACTACCTGCCTGTTCCAGTGTCTCTTACATACCTTGCCTGTTCCAGTGCAGCTACTTACCTTGCCTGTTCCAGTGTCAGCTACTACCTTTGACTGTTTAGTTCTCTACGTCCCTTGCTGTTCCAGTGTCTCTAATTACCTTGCCTGTTCCAGTTCTTCACGTACCTTGCCTGTTCCAGTATCTTCTAACTTACCTTGCCTGTTCCAGTATCTTCTACTTACCTTGCCTGTTCCAGTGCCAGCTACTTACCTTGCCTGTTCCAGTGTCAGCTACTTACCTTGCCTGTTCCAGTGTCAGCTACTTACCTTGCCTGTTCCAGTGTCAGCTACTTACCTTGCCTGTTCCAGTGTCAGCTATTTTTACATGATTGTCTGACTTGGGAAGAAGTGCAAAAGTGATTAGATCTCTTAAATGTAATGTAATTATTTTTGGATTCTATAATATTTAGTCTTGTTGTGATTGGCAGATTGCTGATGTGGTACCTTTATTGAAAAAGGGACTCTGTTCCCAGCCAGGTTATTACAGGCTGGTCAGTTTGACATCTGTGATGGGAAAGCTTTTAGAAAAAATAATAAGGAATGAGATATTCAAATACATTTTAGATTACAACATTATAAGTAGGTTCTAGTATAGTTTTTTTGCTTAATAGTGCTATTTAAAGGGTATCTCCACTCGTTTTTGAAGTTTTTGAATCCAGTTCTATTGAAGAACGGGAGGTAAAGGAGCTGTGCCTTACCTTCCGTTCTTCAATAGAACACACAGGAGCCAGGAGAGAAGGTAAAAACTTACCCGCTCGCTCGCTCTCCCGGCGTGTAGTCTGACAGGTCCCACGGACCTTGTCTTCTATGCGCATGCGCGATCTATGCGCATAGAAGACAGGTCCGTCGGGACCGTCAGACCAAGCGCCGGGGGAGCGAGCGAGTGGGTAAGTTCTTACCTTCTCTCCTGCGTCCTTGTGGTTTATTAAGAACGGAAGGTAAGGCACAAACTCCTTTACCTCCCGTTCTTCAATAGAATTGGATTCCAAAACTCCAAAACGAGTGGAGATCCCTTAAGGATGAGTTGTAAGCTAGATATTGGGGGGTCCGCGTAAATTATTTAGTTGGATTTTACAATAGCCTCTGATCTTATTATGTAAGGTAAGAAACAGTGGTCTTGACTTTTCTGTTTGTACTTGGATTGAGAAGTGACCATAGGATAGATCACTAAGAGAGTTTTTTAATGGGACATTTTCTAGTTGGACCAGTGTTTAGTGCTATTCCTCAGGGGTCTGTCCTGGCTCCGGTACTCTTTAACCTATTTATAAATGACCTAGTGTTGGGCATTGTGGGTATGATCCCTGTTTTTGCAGATGATACCAAATTGTGGAGGATTATAGACTAGTCCTGGTGAGTCCCTAGTCTCAGATTTTATGGTGGGCTCCAATAGTCCAGTCCAGTCCACTGCATAATCAACTCTGATTACCCCTCTTGATTAAGTCACCTGTGTTGCAGATGTATTCAAGTCGAATTACCACTCTATTGATTAGATACAGTTGATTGAAAGGTACACACATATCTGAGATGAGGACCTGCACATGATGTAACAGGTGCAGTCCAATCATAACTGTTCAGACAGCGACTAGCTAACAATCAGTAGAAGGTGTGACGGACAACACCACAACCCTCAACCCAGGGGCGTTCTGAGCACGCTTAGCTCACTGCATTCTCCCTATGCTTTACACAGGAAGAACGCTCGGGATTGCAGATTCTGTCTGTCATTTTCTTCCGATCGTGCAAGCATGTACCCAGCTTTAGGGCTAGGCCACATACTGTATAGTGTTAAAAAATCCTTACCTTACTCTCTCTGCTCCTTATGGTTCTCCTGCAGTACTTGTTCAAAGTCCCAGAAAGTGTACCAATGTATGGCCCCCTTTAGACTGGAATTTAAATCCTGGAACTCTGGGACCAAGGACAAAAGGATCAGGTCCTAATAGTCACATAATGTGGCCGAGCAATGGGCAGAGGGGAAAGATTTGGAAGGTTTCCATCTGCATTTATAACACCCCCATGCATATAATGTATATCTTGTATTATTTATCTTAAGCTGCTGGCAATCAGTAAAACTGAAAGAGAAAAATACATTTGTATTTGCAGAGATTAGGATCCCTTATATGTTTTGTGTTTGGGGATATTTTGGGGAATAAATTTATAGACAATGATAGGCTGCATCTGATAAGATCTGATAAAAAATCCCCCAGCCCATCTATTACCCAATGTCGTAGCTTTATATGAACTAAGGATATATTCTGGTTATTGGATTCCCACATCCATCTGGGTACTTAGATTAAATGCCCTCTGCGCCATTCCCTATGTTTGCACTTTGCACTATATAACGAGGGCCAAGGTTGTTAAAATCTAAACCTGTAGTAGATTGTAGGGTGAAAATTGATCTTCTGCACCCAAGATAAAAGACACTGGAGAAACATTTAACAAGCAAAGGAGATCTTTATTTATGGTTTACATAGTAACATAGTATTTATTACAGGTTCAATAAATACATACATTCATCTAATACAGTTTTTGACCCTATCTAATAATGCCTGCCTAACGTTGATCAGAAGGCGCGAAAACCCCAAATGAGGGGAAAATTCCTTCCTGACTCCAGATGGCACGGAAAAATCCCTGGATCAACTAGAACTAATAGCAGTAACTGTCAATATTATGCATTTGAATAAACCAATCCAGTTCTCTCTTGAAACTACCCAATAAACTTGCCATTACCACAATCTAGTGGAAGACAGTTTTAAACCATTCTCACTTTAAAAAACACCCTTTCCGACCAAAAGACAAAACGTCGTCTCTTATATCTGTTGTATTCAATTAGATCAACTGGACTTGAGTTTAGTTCTTGAAGACGTTTCCTAGTCATCCGACTGGCTTTCTCAATCAGAATGACTTGTACAAGAATCTGTGGCAATTATGTACCCTGGGAAATCCCAATTAGCATATCATAGCCAAGTGTTAAGGGCGTGATTGGATAGTGGCTAGAGGTGTTATAGGAACGCCCAGAGTAAGGTGTTAAACAGCATTGTACATGGCAGACAGTTGGTGTTGAACCCCCCCCCACTCTATAGGCTTAGTTTCTTTATTTCCACATAAATGGCCTCCTTAAACACCTCTCTGAGTCATGTTCCTTTGCCAAATGTTAACTTAAAATCTTCAAGGTATGTCCTTTATCCTTAAGATGCAGGTACAACGGCTGAGTCGGAATTGGCTCTTCTGTGCTGGGCCATACGTTATTGATGCAGTTGCTGTTTGGTCTCCCCTCCCACATACAAATCAGAGCATTCTTCACTGCACTGCGTATATGATGTCGCTTTTCTTGTGTTTGGGTATTGGGTCTTTCGGATGTACCAAATGCTGCCCGCATGTGTTGTTCGGTTTAAAGCAGACATGGATACGTGTTTTTTTGAAAATTCTTCTTAATTTCTCTCGGAGACCCCTGCTACTATGGGATGACCATGTTCTATTTCCTGTCTTGCTTTTCCCCTTTACTTTCGCATTTGTGTTCTTTCTTTCCTTCTACTTTCGTTTGACAAAGCCCAGTCTGGATATCCACAAGTTTTTAAGGGCTCCTCTGAGATGTTTCATTTCTTTAACCTTCGCCTCTGTGCTAGTGGGTGTTCTCAGCTCTGTGTTGCAGGGTTCTGATGACACCCGCTTGTGATCTAAAGGTGGGTGGGAGTCAAACATCAAATACTGATCTGTGTGTGTTGGTTTTCTGTTAACCTCTATTCCAGTTTACCATTTTCCTTAACTTCTACCATCGCAAGAAAGCCAGTTTGTTTGTTTTGTACCTTTTCCCTTGTAAATTTGATGATGTTTCTGGTCGAGCCGCATTAATGTGTTTCTGTGAAAGCTGTACTTTCCTTCTGGTGGATTTTAACACCCCACTATCCATCACGCTCCTTAACACTTGGCTGTGATTGCTATTAGGATTTCCCAGGGTACATAATTGCCACAGATTCTTGTACGAGTCATTCTCAACTGAATAGTCCAGTTGATCTAATTGAATACAACAGATATACCATGACCAGGATGAACGAGAACCTTCACAAGCAGTCTTCTTACAATCCTAAAGGGCACGTGTACCCCAAAAAAGCACAATTCATTCAAACAAGCCCCGACACTCCACTCATCCACAAACCCCCATGAAAGCCTGCAACAATGCCACATTCTCCACATTCTTACAAAGTCCAGCTTCTCTATTCACCTTATTCATTTAGTTGCTTTCACTGAGCCCGTACCAGCTTCAAGATATCAATTTTTGTGTCGTGATTCCAAACCTGCACTGCACATTCCAAATGAGACCTGCTGCAGCAAAAAGGGCCCTTACTTAGAAAAAGATGAATTGAGTTTTTTGGTGTCATTTAACAACAAGTTTTTTATGCTGCATTCTGGCATTTTTTGTGACTTTATCACCTGAAGTTTTTTTAAATGGAATAAAGGGTATCAATTCCTACATTAGCATTGAAAAGGTCTAGGGGCCTTTCATGATTTAAATACAAAATACATCCGGGTGGGGGAGGGGTTGTTTTGACTATGACCGTATATATACTTGGTCTAAGGAGTATTTTTCTTTAAGATGCCTCTTAAAATCTCACCCCCTTTGTATCAACTGATCATCACGTTTTTACAAGCCCAGCTTCCATATTGGAGGACTGCTAGTAGCTTGTGTTGCAGACATTACCCGGGCTGTAAAGGATTTACATTTCAGACAATCTCATCCTTCACCTTACTCCCCCTTATACAATCTGTCTAGGTCTGTCTGAACATTGGCCATCAACTGTAGTTTCCAATGCGCTACAATCTGTGTCATCAGACCTTGCTCCTAATACACATTTTCAATCATAATAAACCAAACTAACCAGAAGTATTACCAGTACAGAACCCTGGGGAGTACACCCTAGTCCACATTACAAAGCTCCACTGACACTACTTCTGTGTACATAATGTGGCCACCCAATCCTCTGCCTATAGTACAAACATGCTTTTAAAGGCCAACAGACTTTGTATTTAAAACCCGTTAACTTTACTTCACAGTATCAAACCCTTCAAGAATCTAAATTATACCACATAATTTTAGTTATGCCAGAATCCAAATCCCTCCTCGCTTCCATTGTAAGAACCAATTAAGCTCAGTCCTAAAACATAATCTAATAGCAAACTGTATCTTCCCATCACTTATGCCAAATGTAAGGTCTAAATCCAGGTTGCGAGCACATTCCCCTCTTGAATATTGGTGTTACATCAGCTTTACCAATCCACAAGGACATCTCCAGTAAATCTGAGAAGAAAAATTGAAAAATGGAATTTGCTCTAGGAATTATAGCTTATTGACACACTGATAATACCATTATTGATAGTTATTGGTCACGCATGTCCAACCCCACAAATAAAACACACCACCTTGTTATACTCTGACACCAGCCCCAACCACTACACACTTTCCCTTTCAACAAATAATTTAGTTGCCCCTCCCCATCTCTTTCCTCTGTAAAGGTTCATGCCTCTCCTACAACTAACCACCTGCCTAGCCTTCCTTCCTGGCACTTGGCTTCCCCTCCTTATATCCTTGTATTGGAGCTGTTGTTGGTCTCCCTTGGTGCTCAAAAAGTCAGACTGCTCAATACATGCTAATTCTGAGCTGCCCTCTTCACCAAAGACAGTAATTCAGTTGAAATGGACTAGCTGGGATGAGATAACCTACTTCCCTCAAATCCTTCTCTTTACCTGTCCATATTTTCTACCCACCACTTTACTGCCCCCTGCTCTTCTCACTGAATGTCCATACAGGTTGCACACTCTTCACTAGTCAGAATTATGAATGAAGTTACCCTAGATCGCCATTTTCAGCACGGCTCAAATCATCTATTTGTTTTTTCCTGTAACAAAAGGTTAACATGCATAAATGTCATTGTTGGACTAAGAGGTGATACTAAAAGTCCTTTAAACCAATACCTACATAGCTCTGATTTTCCTCACGAAGACAAAGATGACTATGGCCATGGCGATGATAAAGGCTCCAACAGTAGCACCGCAGATTATGAAAACCTTCTGCATCATTTCTTCTTTAATCTCTTCTGCTAATGATAACGGACAATCACAATTAGGGAAATAACAAATTCATTTTTAGGAATATTTAAATCAGTGTTGTGAACTGTAAAGAACTAGCTAACTGTTTGCATTGAGCATTCAATTCTTACTTATGTCTAGATGACAGGAAGCTGCCATTTTGTTTCCTTCTGTCTAGATGACAGGAAGCTGCCATTTTGTTACCTTCAACTATCAGAAATCTAAACCTTTATTCAAAAGTTCTAAGAACATCCAATATGTATTAACAGTAATAAGAATGGCTATTGATATGAAACAAAAGGAACCCTGTCAACTTTAATATATTCTGATATCAGTTGCAGCAAATATCTGTTCCCAGTACATAATGCTGCCTTGTGTACTACTATTATAGGGAAATTGCCCTTTTGTTATTTCTTTCCAGAACATTTTCACAATGCCAGACAATGAACCTCACATCACCAGTCGCAATAGATTGAAGTGATATCGAAAATACGAGTACTATTTCTTTTAACTATGAGTTAAAATCCTAAATGTTGAAATTATTTACCCGTTGTAGTCTTTTCAGGCTTTGCTGGAACCTTTTTGGCTTTGCAGGAACCTTTGCCGGAACCTTGACATTCGTTTTTTTACTGCGCCACCTAAAAAGAAAAAAGCAAATCTTGTAATCTTATTGTAATACACAAGAGCCATGAATAGCTTGTAAACTAAATTTCCTATAAACAATGCCATGCTTAGCTATGTCACCACTTATAATTGGTGCTTAGGTATGTCATTGTTGTCAACTGTTCATTACAACTTGTGCTGATAATAACGTATTATATTAGGATATTACTATTCCCATCCCAGAGTGCTATGACCTGTATTACATGGATTGTCGCCTTATGTAATGAAAGGGTAACTCCAGCATCAAAATATCTTTTCCTATTCGGAATGATTACCCCCCCAAAACCCCAGGTTAGTTATATTCTTACCTTTACCCTGACGCTCCTACAATGAGGAATTACAACTTACACAACATGATCCCTCACCGGTCCCCTCTATGCTTCCTGGTAATGACTGTCAGTCATGGCGGCGACTGTGACACACAGCCAACCGCTGACTACCATTCCTGATCAAGTGGTTACTCAGGATCAAGGCAAGCTCCAGTGGCATAGCAGTAGGGCCCACAGGGCCCACGACTGCAGAGGGGCCGGGAGGTAAGAGGGCCTGCAGATATCTTCCCCAGATGATCCAGGATCAGCTGTTTTTAAACAGCTGATCGCATGTATGAAGTAGAGACACAAGCAATCAGCTGTTTAAAAGACCAGAACCGAAGACTTAGGGGAGTATGCCAGGAGCCCAGTCTCCAATGTTGAGTGGAGTCCCGGGTTCCAGCTCTTACGCACCTGGCATACTCTTAACCAGCTCACAACAGAAGCAGAGAAGGGGGAAATTACACTGAGGAATTGCAGTTCTGTAAATTGTCATTCCTCATTGTGGGAGCATCGGATGAAAGTAAGAATATAATGGACCTGGGGTTTTGGGGGGTAATACTTCCAGGTATAAAAAGTTATTTCGAGGGTAATATAGATAATATCAGAAGATTTTTTCATACAAACTACCATATTAACAATGAAAGATATATCTCTCTACACTTATACCAGACACCAGATATATAATAACAAATCATCAGTGAACACCAGTCTTATAACATGTGGTTTTTATTCACACACAGACATAACATTGTGTTGTGTGTTTTATGTCTGTAGAAGGTGCCATTTTGACACCGAATGTCACGTGTGTGAATAAACACCACTTGTTATAAGACTGGTGTGCGCTGATGATTTGTAATTATATGGACTCTATACTAATGGCTTAAGTATATCAGCAGGCACCCAGCGAAAAGACTGTTCAAGTGGATGTGAGTAGTGTGTGGAACAACTGTCTAGATTTGTTTAGACACCAGATATATGTAATCATCCTACTTAGAAAAATAAAGCAAAAAATTTACCCGAGTTTGCTTTTAGCTTTCTTGAAGATTCGCCGCTGTCCCAGCTAAAGAGAATTAATAAAAGCAATATAATATTACTAATGAATACGCTAGAGAATAATTAGATTAGAAAATTAAAGTTACTAGAATGTAGTGTATGGGTATTTTACATTGTTATTTACAGGTGTAATATATGCAGACATCATGTAATATTCACAATACACATAGAAATATGCACAGGAAAAACATGGAGTGTATAAAATATTCGTTACAATCTTACCTGTCACTAATCTCTGAACAATTTCAAAATTCTCATCTACGATTTCTTCATATTAACTGCCATGAAAAAACATTATCTCAGATATGTATGATATAACATAATAACACAACATATATAACATATCAACCATATATAATAATTTTTGCAAACAATAAATTAATACATTTTGCTTTTCATTTCTACCTAATATATCCATTTGCGAGTATATTTCATATAAAAATAATTACCTGTACTTTGATAAGTCGCAGTAAAGCTAATCAGTAGAAAAAAAATAACCCAAAAATGTTTTCTGACAAACTCCATGGTGGATCAGATTGTGAATGATGAACTGTTGAGATAATCTCAAGTTTTATAGCACAAGTCATGTGGTGTCACATGACAAAATTGGTGCTTGCCATGGTAACACAATGGTAACACAATAACCTTAAAAATCTTTGATATTCCTTGAATACTGCCATGAAAAAAAATTGTCTCTAGTATTTATATTAAAACACAATATATTATATAACAAAATAAGATAACATAAAATAAAATAATGTAATAATGTATTTATGTCGGCAAACAAATATATTAAATACCATTTTGCTTTTCATTTCTACCTAATATATCCATTTGCGAGTATATTTCATATAAAAATAATTACCTGTACTTTGAAAAGTCACAGTAAAGCTAATCAGTAGGAAAAAAATAACCCACATTTTTTTCCTGTCAATCTCCATGGTGGATCAGATTGGGAATGATGAACTGTTGAGATATCTCAGGTTTTATAACACCAGGCACTGTGATGTCACAGGACAAAATATGCTGTTGCCATGGTAACACAATAACCTTACAAATCTTTGATTTTGATTGTGTATACTACAATTATAAAATGAAAACATTGCTGTGCTTTGTGTCGTAACCTAAACCCAAAATAAACTAAATAAGCATCACTCTCAGATATAAACAAGAAGCTGTAAGATTAAAAATACAATGAAAAGCTAAAAGCCCTGAATAGTCTGTATGCTGAGTGTTGTGTCTTACTGCTTAACATCCAATTTCACTAATGTTAATAAATGGTAATATTAATAAAAACCTTTGACTCTATTTACAGTAACTAGGATACAAAGGCCTAACTCTGCCTGTCAACAACCGAATTCAATAAACTGGATCTAAATACTTCCCCTATTGCTATAACACATTTGTGGTGATGTAGGATTAGGGTTAGTGTGAAACAATACGAGCAGAAGTCAGGAGCCTTGTATCCAGAAACACAATTACATTGGCACATCACATGTGAGGAGGAGTACCTAGGAATAGCGGCTTTGGGTACATCACCCCATTTGTTTTAGATCGCAGCTGTACAATTTATAAATGATACTGTAAAGGCGGCCATACACACAGCAATATTACTGTACAATCTACAATTTCTTTCTAAAATATATGTGGCAATAGACATTTTACAGCATGTCTGAGAGGTCAATAGTATACTTTTATTCAGCCTGATTTGGTTGGCAGACACAACTAACAATTCAATTATACAGCACCCAATAGCAAATGATCATATTGGTATATTTTTTTATACCATACAATTAATATTGTTTAGAAAACCAGTACATCATGACTAATATAAAGTTTAATCCAGCTTTGCCTTCAAACACAATAAAATCCCATTTATAAAAGTAAACTTATAATGAGTCAAATGGGCCCTGCAAACAATAAGTCAGTATTTTGTAATAATGTATTTATGCACAGAGAAAATGCAGGATTCCCATGAGCAGAAGACACTTTATTTCTCTTCACTGAACTTAGTCCAGCGCCTTGTGCTTTTTATATGGTCAGCGAAGATCTTTGTGGCTTAATGCTGGTGGAGGTTCTCATTCATCCAGGTCATGGTATATCTGTTGTATTCAGTTATATCAACTGGACCTAAAGTTTAGTTCTTGAAGACATTTCGCTATTCATCCGACTTTCTCAATTCAGAATGACTTGTAAAATGATTTGTACAATATGTACCCTGGAAAGTCCCAATTAGCATATCACAGCCAGGTGTGAAGGACATATGTATGCAAGGCGTGATTGCATTGTGGCTAAGAGGTGTTATAGGAACAAACGGTAAGGCATCAAAATAGCATTGTACATGGCAGACAGTTGGTGTTGAACTCCCCCACCTCTATTCAGGCTTGGTTTCTTTATTTTCACATAAATGGCCTCCTTGATACCTCTCTTGAACCAGTCCTGTTCCTTTGAAAGGATGTTGACATTACAATCTTCAAAGGTTTGTCCTTTTTTCGTTAAGATGCAGGTACACGGCTGAGTCCTGACACGAGGAATAGGCTCTTCTGTGCTGGGCCATACGATAGTGCAGTTGCTGTTTGGTCTCTCCCACATACAAATCAGAGCACACTACACTGCATATATGATTTCACTTTCCTTGTATTTTGGTATTGGGTCTTTCGGATGTACCAATTGCTGCCTCAGTGTGTTATTTGGTTTAAAGCAGACGGATACGGTGTTTTTTGAAAATTCTTATTAATTTCTGTTGTTAGGGAACAGAGGCGTTCCCTAACAACATAAAAACTCAAGGCCAGAGGTGCTTTTATGCAGGTCAAGGAACTCGGAGGTTGTAAATAATTTCTTATAGTATGTGGGATTATTATACTAAACAGTTTCTGTTCATTTGTACGTGTCTTTAAAAATAAAGTAAAAAAACAACTGTTGCTTCCATTATCTATCCTGGCCCCATTCTCTCTCCTTAAAGTGACAGTTAGTAACAATTGATTATTGCTCTTTTACAGACGCTCTCTGAAAACTAAAATAAGTTTGTTTGTCTTCTTTGTTTTTCTAAGCATACGCAGTTGGGAGACAGGATACATAATAGGAGCAGCATTGGAGTAAAATTATTAATAAAAAAACACTCAGCTACGTAGCCCAGTGATTATTATAAGGAAAACTTAAATAATAAAAAATAAATTTGAATTTTAAAAAATAGTACCTTTAGATACAGCAACTCCAAAACTTTTTTTGGATTTTAAATCTGAGCTGTAGATTCTGAGAAATCATCATTTTAATCACAGCATTTACATGGAAAGACCTGCCACTCCAGAAGCAGAAATTGTAATATGTGACCTATGCTTGACCCAACAGATCCACCCTAACCCATAGCTATGCCATCCTGACGGCCGAGGACTGTCCTGTCCTATATATTGCCAGTCAGTCTCCAATGCCTGTTTGCTAGCACACTTTCTGCAACATTTAAAAGAATCAGCAGAGAAAAGAAGGCAGGGGGAAGGGAGGGGTGTGTGTGTAAGCAGAGCAGTGTCTATGGTGAGTCTGTGCAGAACTTATAAGTGTCGCAGACACTACAAAAAGGCACTGAGTAAGGGAGGGTGGGGGTATTAGGAGCACTCACCAAACATTAATAATTTAATGACAAAGCAAGCACAGATAAATATGTGAGTACCACCATTTTACTTCTCTCACATTGTAGTTTCAGATAATGTAAAGTTGTTTCAGTGAGTATAGTGATCCTTTAATGCTCCAGGCAACTAGGAAGTGCTGCTTCTCTACTGCAGGTGTGTGTCTGTAGGGCAGAGTTAGGCCACACCCACACACACCTGCTCAATCACATTCCAGCTTGTCGGATCCACCTGTATCATGTCTATCTCCAGCCTTTGCTTTCTTTTGCTTTAGTCTCACAGACAAAATATCATACAGTAAAATACCATAAAAAAATACATGCTGCAGACTGCACTGGCTTTAAAGGGCATCTATAGTGAAAAAAACACATTGCCCCTTTGCAAAGTTAAATTCATGTACTCTGTGCTGCCTTAATCCTATATCTGTCACTGACTCTGTTTAACCACGGTGTCAGATCTCTGTGCAGCATTCCCCCCTTCTCCCTCCCCTCTGTTACCTCCTCCATGTCTCAGCTCCGGCTAACCGACAAGCTTTTTATGTGCAGTAGGAGTTAAAAGTTCAACATCCTGAAAAACACACCCACGCACAGTGGCCAATAGAAAGTAAGCTGTCCTGGAGACACGGAAGAAGGAGATCAGTACAGTTTACGATCTCTCTCTTTGTGACCCATCATCAATCAGTGAAAGCTATTAAGAAGGGGGGTCAAGTGCAGCCTTATATCTACCATGAAAGGTACCTTTCTCCCCCTGCTAATGCTCGTATCTCTATGTTTATTACAGAGCAGGGAGTGGGGATCACGTCACAGGGATTTGATTGACAGTCCAAGTAGGAGTAGAGGAATGCAATCATGTATTCTTCTAACTGGTGTATCTCAGGACAGAGAGGGAATCTGAAAAAAGTGAAGACACTCTGGGGGTTGTAGGGAATTATAGAACACATGGAAAGAAAGAAAAAAAAGTTCATTTTCCCACTATAGATGCCCTTTAATGTAATGCTTCTTTCATACGGTCGGTCATAGTGGTTGGCTCCAGATGTTTCCCGCTAGCATTTCGCTATCACCGACCACTAGGGGAAACATTCAAAGAACAGCAGCCTGCCCTCTGTGTAAAAAAAATCCTTAACGTGATTTTGATGGTATCTTTCCTTTCTCGTTAGTGAGCGCATTTTCTGAGCAATCACGCTGCCAGTAAACATTCGATGGCCTCGTGATCATTCGGAAAAGCCCCAAAATTTCCCTTAGCCCGCAGTCATCTCCCTGTACTTAAAGTATACTCAGCCGTGGCTGGCAGACATCTGCAATCCCGAGCATTCTCCCTATGCTTTACACAGGGAGAACGCTCGGGACTGCAGATTCTGTCTGTCATTTTCTACTGATCGTGCAAGCATGTACCCAGCTTTAGGGCTAGGCCACATACTTGTGTTTGCATGGAACATACTTACACCTCAGGTGTAAATAAAAGTGCATGAACACCCCCAAAACTAAAATTTGCCCTAGTACTAACCCCACTCCTTACCTTACTCCTCTGCTCCTTATGGTTCTCCTGCAGTACTTGTTCAAAGTCCCAGAAAGTGTACCAACGTATGGCCCCCTTTAGACTGGAATTTAGATCCTGGAACTCTGGGACCAAGGACAAAAGGGATCAGGTCCTAATAGTCACATAATGTGGCCGAGCAATGGGCAGAGGGGAAAGATTTGGAAGGTTTCCATCTGCATTTATAACACCACCAATGCAATAAATGTATATAACTTGTATTATTTATCTTAAGCTGCTGGCAATCAGTAAAACTGAAAGAGAGGAATACATTTGTATTTGCAGAGATTAGGATCCCTTATATGTTTTGATGTTTGGGGTATTTTGGGGAATAAAATTGATAGACAATGATAGGCTGCATCTGATAAGATCTGATAAAAAATCCCCCAGCCCATCTATTACCCAATGTCGTAGCTTTATATGAACTAAGGATATATTCTGGTTATTGGGTTCCCACATCCATCTGGGTACTTAGATTAAATGCCCTCTGCGCCATTCCCTATGTTTGCACTTTGCACTATATAACGAGGGCCAAGGTTGTTAAAATCTAAACATGTAGTAGATTGTAGGGTGAAAATTGATCCAAAGACATTGGAGAAACATTTAACAAGCAAAGGAGATCTTTATTTATGGTTTACATAGTAACATAGTATTTATTACAGGTTCAATAAATACATACATTCATCTAATACAGTTTTTGACCCTATCTATAATGCCTGCCTAACAGTTGATCCAGAGGAAGGCGAAAAACCCCAAATGAGGGGGGAAAAATTCCTTCCTGACTCCAAATGGCAATCGGAAAAATCCCTGGATCAACTAGAACTAATAGCAGTAGCTGTCAATATTATGCTATTTAATAAACCAATCCAGTTCTCTCTTGAAACTACCCAATAAACTTGCCATTACCACATCTAGTGGAAGACAGTTTAACCATTCTCACTTTAAAAAACACCCTTTCCGACCTAAAGACAAAACGTCTTCTCTTATATCTGTTGTATTCAATTAGATCAACTGGACTTGAAGTTTAGTTCTTGAAGACATTTCGCTAGTCATCCGACTGGCTTTCTCAATTCACAGCCAAGTGTTAAGGGCATGATTGGATAGTGGCTAAGAGGTGTTATAGGAATGCCCAGAGTAAGGTGTCAAAACAGCATTGTACAGGGCAGACAGTTGGTGTCGAACCCCCCCACCCCTATTTAGGCTTGGTTTCTTTATTTTCACATAAATGGCCTCCTTAACACCTCTCTTGAACCAGTCATGGTGTGTTTTGAAAATTCTTCTTAATTTCTCGGAGACCCCTGCTACATATGGGATGACCATGTTCTTTCTCCTGTCTTGCTTTTCCCCTTCACTGTTGGTATTTGTGTTCTTTTCTTTCCTTTTACTTCTTTTGACAAAGGCCCAGACTGGATATCCACAAGTTTTAAGGGCTCCTCTGAGATGTTTCATTTCTTTAGCCTTCGCCTCTGTGCTAGTGGGGATGTTCTCAGCTCTGTGTTGCAGGATTCTGATGACACCCAGCTTGTGATCTAAAGGGTGGTGGGAGTCAACCATCAAATACTGATCTGTGTGTGTTGGTTTTCTGTACACCTCTACTTCCAGTTTACCATTTTCCTTAACTTCTACCAAGCAGTCCAAGAAAGCCAGTTTGTTGTTTTGTACCTTTTCCCTTGTAAATTTGTTGTTTTGGTCTACCGCATTAATGTGTTCTGTGAAAGCTTGTACTTCCTTCTGGTGGATTTTAACCCACTATCCAATCACGCCCTTAACACTTGGCTGTGATATGCTAATTAGGATTTTCCAGGGTACATAATTGCCACAGATTCTTGTACAAGTCATTCAGAATTGGGAAAGCCAGTCGGATGTCTAGCGAAACGTCTTCAAGAACTAAACTTCAAGTTGATCTAATTGAATACAACAGATATACCATGACCTGGATGAATGAGAACCTTCACAAGCAGTCTTCTCTTATAATCCTAAAGGGCATGTGTACCCCAAAAAAATTCAAATTCAAACAATTCATTCAAACAAGCCTGACACTCCACTCGTCCACAAACCCCCATGAAAGCCTGCAACAATGCCACATTCCTCTGTCTTACAAAGTCCAGCTTCTCTATTCACCTTATTCATTTAGTTGCTTTCTCTGAGCCCGTACCAGCTTCAAGATATCATTTTTGTGTACGTGATTCCAAACCTGCACTGCACATTCCAAATGAGACCTGCTGCAGCAAAGGCCCATACTTAGAAAAAGATGAATTGAGTTTTTGGTGTCATTTACAACAAGTTTTTTATGCTGCATTCTGGCATTTTTTGGGACTTTTATCACCTGGAAGTTTTTTTAATGGAATAAATGGTATCATTCCTACATTAGCATTGAAAAAGGTCTAGGGGCCTTTCATGATTTAAATACAGAAATACATCCGGGCGGGGGGAGGGGTTGTTTGACTATGACCGTATATATACTTGGTCATAAACGGAGTATTTTCTTCTTTAAGATGCCTCGTAAAATCTCACCCCACTTTGTACACTGATCATCACGTTCTTACAAGGCCCAGCTTCCATATTGGTAGGAGTTGCTAGTAGCTTGTGTTGCCAGACATTCCCGGGCTGTAAAAGGATTTACATTTATCAACATCTCATCCTTCACCTTACTGCCCCTCTCATAACAATCTGTCTAGGTCTGTCTGCAACAATTGCACATCAACTGTAGTTTCCAATGCGCTACATCTGTGTCATCAGAGACCTTGCTCCTAATACACACTTTTCAATCATTAATAAACAAACTAACCAGAAGTATTACCAGTACAGAACCCCGGGGAGTACCACCCTAGTCCACATATACAAAGCTCCACTGACAACTACTCTGTGTACATAATGTGCCAACCAATCCTCTGCCTATGTACAAACATGCTTTTAAAGGCCAACAGACTTTAGTTAAAACCCGTTACTTATACTTCACAGTATTAAACACCTTCAAGAATCTAAATATACCATAATTTTAGTTATGCCAGAATCCAAATCCCTACTCGCTTCCTTGTAGAAACCAATTAAGCTCAGTCCTAAAAACATAATCTAATAGCAAACTGTATCTTCCCCATCACTTATGCCAAATGTAAAGGTCTATAATCCAGGTTGCGAGCACATTCCCCTCTTTGAATATTGGTGTTACATCAGCTTTATCCAATCCAAGGGACATCTCCAGTAAATCTGAGAAGAAAAATTGAAAAATGGAATTTAGCTCTATGGAATTATAGCTTTATTGACACACTGATATACCATTATTGATAGTTATTGGTCAGGGCATGTCCAACCCCAAAATAAAAACACACAACTTGTTATACTCCTGACACCAGCCCCAACCACTACACTTTCCCTTTCAAAAATAATTTATGTTGCCCCTCCCATCTCTTTCCTCTGTAAAGGTTCATGCCTCCCCCTACACTACCACCTGCCTAGCCTTCCTTCCTGGCACTTGGCTTCCCCTCCTTTGTATCCTTTGTATTGGAGCTGTTGTTGGTCTCCTTGGTGATCAAAAAGTCAGACTGCTCATTACATGCTAATTCTGAGCTGCCCTCTTCACCAAAGACAGTAATTCAGTTGAAATGGACTAGCTGGGATGAGATAACCCTACTTCCCTCAAAATCCTTCTCTTTACCTGTCCATTTTCTACCCACCACTTTACTGCCCCCTGCTCTTCTCACTGTGTCCATTTTCTACCCACCACTTTACTGCCCCCTGCTCTTCTCACTGTATGTCCATACAGGTTGCACACTCTTCACTAGTCAGAATTATGAATGAAGTTACTTACTTTCTTCTGTTAAACATCTTCCTCTTCAGCTTCTTCATTATAACTTTCTACACTCTCGCGCCCTTTCCTAGATCGCCATTTTCAGCACGGCTCAAATCATCTATTGTTTTTTTCCTGTAACAAAAGGTTAACATGATAAATGTCATTGTTGGACTAAGAGGTGATACTAAAAGTCCTTTAAACCAATACCTACATAGCTCTGATTTTCTCACAAGACACAAGATGACTATGGCCATGGCGATGATAAAGGCCTCAACAGTAGCACCGCAGATTATGAAAACCTTCTGCATCATTTCTTCTTTAATTCTTCTGTTAATGATAAAGGACAATCACAATTAGGGAAATAACAAATTCATTTTTAGGAATATTTTAATCGGTTGTGTGAACTGTAAAGAACTAGTTGACTGTTTGCATTGAGCATTCAATCTTACTTATGTCTAGATGACAGGAAAGCTGCCATTTGGTTCTCTGTCTAGATGACAGGAAGCTGCCATTTTGTTACCTTCAACTATCAGAAATCTAAACCTTTATTACTAAAGTTCTAAGAACATCCAGTATGTATAACACTAAGAGAATGGCTATTGAGTATGGAAACAAAAGGAACCCTGTCATACCTTGTTATATATATTTTGAGATCAGTTGCAGCAAATATCTGTTCCCAGTACAATAATGCTGCCTGTGTGTACTTACTATTATAAGGGAAATTGCCCTTTTGTTATTTCTTTCCAGAACATTTTCACAATGCCAGACAATGAAACCTCACATCACCAGCGCAATAGATTGAAGTGATATCGAAAATACGAGTACTATTTCTTTAACTATGAGTTAAAATCCTAAATGTTGAAATTATTACCCGTTGTAGTCTTTTCAGGCTTTGCTGGAACCTTTTTAGGCTTTGCAGGAAACTTTGCCGAACCTTGACATTGTCGTTTTTTTAGCTGCCACCTAAAAAGAAAAAAAGCACAATCTTGTAATCTTATTGTAATAACAAAGAGCCATGAATGCTTGTAAACTAAATTTCCTAAAACAATGCCATGCTTAGCTATGTCACACTTATAATTGGTGCTTAGGTATGTCATTGTTGTCAACTGTTCATTACAACTTGTGCCGATAATAACGTATTATATTAGGATATTACTATTCCCATCCCAGAGTTCTATGACCTGTATAACATGGATTGTGGCCTTATGTAATGAAAGGGTAACTCCAGCATCAAAATATCTTTTCCTATTCGGAATGATTACCCCCCCAAAACCCCATTTTTGTTATATTCTTACCTTTACCCTGATGCTCCTACAATGAGGAATTACAACTTACACAAACATTGTCCCTCACCGGTCTCCTCTATGCTTCCTGGTAATGACTGTCAGTCATGGCTGCGACTGTGACATCACAGCCAACCGCTGACCCATTCCTGATCAAGTGGTTACTCAGGATCAAGGCATGCTCCAGTGGCATAGCAGTAGGGCCCACAGGGCCCTCAATGTTATGAGACATAACATTGTGTTGTGTGTTTTATGTCTGAAGAAGGTGCTATTTTGACACTGAAATGTCACGTGTGTGAATAAACACCACATGTTATAAGACTGGTGTGCGCTGATGTTTGTAATTATATGGACTCTATACTAATGGCTTAAGTATATCAGCAGGCACCCAGCGAAAAGACTGTTCAAGTGGATGTGAGTAGTGTGTGGAACAACTGTCTAGATTTGTTTAGACACAGATATAGTAATCATTACTTAAAAAAATAAAGCAAAAATTACCCGAGTTTGCTTTTAGCTTCTTGAAGATCGCGACTGTCCAGCTAAAGAGAATTAATAAAAAGCAATATAAATATTACTAATGAATACGCTAGGAATGATTAGATTAGAATCTTAGGTTACTAGAATGTAGTGTATGGGTATTTTACATTGTTATTTACAGGTGTAAATATGCAGACATCATGTAATATTACAATACACATAGAAATATGCACAAGGAAAAAACATGGAGTGTATAAAAATATTCAGTTACAATCTTACTTGTCACTAATCTCTGAACAATTTCAAAATTTCATCTACGATTCTTTCATAATAACTGCCATGAAAAAACATTTCTTCAGATATGATGATATAACATAAATACACAACATAATATAACATATCAGACCATATATAATAATGTATTTCCGTCTGCAAACAAATATATTAAATACCATTTTGCTTTTCAATTCTACCTAATATTCCATTTGCGAGATATTTCATATAAAAATAATTACACTGTACTTGATAAGTCGCAGTAAAGCTAATCAGTAGGAAAAAAATAACCCAAAAATGTTTCTGACAAACTCCATGGTGGATCAGATTGTGAATGATGAACTGTTGAGATAATCTCAAGTTTTATAGCACAAGTCACTGTGGTGTCACATGACAAAATTGTGCTGTTGCCATGGTAACACAATGGTAACACAATAACCTTAAAAATCTTTGATATTCCTTGAATACTGCCATGAAAAAAAATTGTCTCTAGTATTTATATTAAAACACAATATATTATAGTAAAAAAAAATATAACATAAAATAAAATAATAATGTATTTATGTCTGCAAACAAATATATTAAATACCATTTTGCTTTTCATTTCTACCTAATATATCCATTTGCGAGTATATTTCATATAAAAATAATTACCTGTACTTTGATAAGTCGCAGTAAAGCTAATCAGTAGGAAAAAAATAACCCACATTTTTTTCCGGTCAATCTCCATGGTGGATCAGATTGTGAATGATGAACTGTTGAGATATCTCAGGTTTTATAACACCAGGCACTGTGATGTCACAGGACAAAATATGCTGTTGCCCTGGTAACACAATAACCTTACAAATCTTTGATTTTGATTGAGTATGCTTCAATTATAAAATAAAAACCTACAGTTGTGTAAACTTAAAAAAAAACAGAAGCAAATGTTCTGAATTAAATCTCTATGAACTGCTATAGAAGTGCAGGTCCCCAAGTAGCAGCCAAGCCCTAAGGTATACCTGCAGTTGTATAAACATTAAACAACACACTGACCTTAATACCATTCTTTAAAAAATATTTATATTTAGGAAGGATTTTTTTGAAAAAAGCAAAATGTTTGTTGCACACTCAGGAAGACATTCCAAAGTAATAATATTTAGCTTTGGCACAAACCTGCTTGTTTCCCAACAATACAATATACTGCAAAAAACAAAATAACACCCCACATGTCTCAAACACATTAACTAGGGGGCACTGTTTGCCCTGGTCTAATAACCGATGGCAGCTGATAAGCAATCCTTCCATTCTTAAACTGCTGCTCCTATATTTCACAACACTTATATGTTATAATATACTACAGAAAAGAATAAAGGAGAGGGATCCGGAGGGAGGGAGGGAAGGAGGAAGGGGAGGGGTTGGAAGGGCCCCTTGTGCATTCCAGAGTCCTCCAGGAGGACATAGGTAACAGACTTGGTTACATCTACAACTCAACTATATCTTATAAAGAGAGTGGTAACCAGAGTTGATAATATCTAGTCCACAAGTGAATTTACTCAAAAGTGTGGTGGGCTTTAATTACAAGTCCATTCTAGTGAATGGGTGCAAAATGTCCATATATTAGCAGATGTAACATCTACATGTTTAGTTAATATTGTTTCTTAAAGCACAGAGGCAATCTGGGAAAAAGGGGCAGTACCAGGAAGTAAGATAGGGAATAGCATGGGATAAGAAATGTGATATACCTGTTGTTCTGTGTGAATAAATCAAGTTCCCTCTACATTCCAAGTGTTTCCTTGCTCTTGAACAATATAACAAGGGAGACATAACAGCAGATAACTTGGAAACCATCTATAAATTCCTTAGCAAGCAAGAGGAAAACCTACTTCCCTTATGTGTCTGTATTGAATTTTGTGTACAAAAAATAGGAAGAATAAAAGAGACAAAATAGAAGGCAGTTGGTTTTTAAAAACAAATTAATGAAATCATTTAATTCTTGTGAGCTCCAATAATCCTGTATAACTATTGTAAATGTGGACGCACTCATGATATTGTTATGTGATGTAGGTATTGCTTTTTTATTCCTAGCTGTTATCTGTAAACATGTACAGTGCTGTGTGTCTAAGTATAGAATTATAAATTAGAACACACAGCACATACAAACAAGATCAGACACATCAGTTTCTAGTAAAATAAATTACTCTTTGAGACATTTGGGTGTTTACAAAATATTAAATATTTATTTGTAAAATATTAAATTCATCAAGACATCGTATTCGCATTTATTTTCTTATAAGATACATTTATTCTTAAAAAGCGCTACATATTTGCATCACTATTTGATCTATTTCAATCAGGTCCTGCCCCAAAGAGCTTACAATCAATCACACTCATCTCACATGTAGAATCTATCAGTAGGTCATTATCTGGGGGTAATCAGAGTACTCGGAGGACACCCACGCTAGCAAAGGGAGAACTCATAGACGTGTCCAAAGAAGGACTCAAACCAAAAACTTAGTGCTGAAAGGCATCAGCACCAATTGCTTTAAATGAAGAGTTAGTACAGAGGAAGTTAAAAAACACAAACTGAAAATATATTCCAATTTTATTTGACAAGTAAAAAAAAAATCCTTCTGATTCCAACTGGCAATGGGACCAAAAATTCTGGACCAACATAAAACAAAGCATAAAAAGCAGGACCCATCAAATAATTAGTTATTCACAGTTGCAAAGTAGACCCATCACAGATTGTTTACCCAGGACAGTGCTGGTTAAAGGGCGTGTTCAACCGTAACAAACCTCTAAGCATACATTTAGCATCTCCAAAACACATTTTCAGCAAATGAATTTTAATTATTTCTTATAAAGTATTGCATTTGAGAATGAATAGACACATGTCCATCCCGTCCAACCTACTTAGCAATCCACACAATTCCAGTGGCAATCTGAATTATCACTGGATCAACTACAACGTTATATATCAATTCCAGTAATACAACATTTATTTTTACAAACTCACAGTACTCACAGTAAAAACAACAACTGTGCCAAACTTCTTTTCTTCCAGTCAAGGGATATCCACAGTTGCGTAACTAGGAATCACTGGGCCCCCCAGCAAAACTATGATGGTGCTCCTATCCATGCTTCATCAACAGTGGTTTTCTGGAGAAGGCTTTATGTGTCATAGTAAAAATAGGAAGATGGGCGCCCTTGGCTCCTGGGCCCCATGCGGTTTGCTCCCACTGCTCCCCTGTAGTTATGCCCTGGAAGTGTTTCCTTGCTCTTGAACAATATAACAAGGGAGACATAACAGCAGATAACTTGGAAACCATCTATAAATTCCTTAGCAAGCAAGAGGAAAACATAACTTGGAAACCATCTATAAATTCCTTAGCAAGCAAGAGGAAAACCTACTTCCCTTATGTGTCTGTATTGAATTTTGTGTACAAAAAATAGGAAGAATAAAAGAGACAAAATAGAAAGGCAGTTTGGCTTTTTAAAAACAAATTAATGAAATCATTTAATTCCTTGTGAGCTCCAATAATCCCTGTATAACTATTGTAAATGTGAACGCACTCATGATATTTGTGTATGTATGTAGGTATTGCTTTTTTATATTCCTAGCTGTTATCTGTAAACATGTACAGTGCTGTGTGTCTCAAGTATAGAATTATAAATTAGAACACACAGCACATACAAACAAGATCAGACACATCAGTTTCTAGTTAAAATAAATTACTCTTTGAGACATTTGGGTGTTTACAAAATATTTCAAATATTTATTTGTAAAATATTAAATTCATCAAGTACATCGTATCGCATTTATTTTCTTATAAGATACATTTATTCTTAAAAAGCGCTACATATTCTGCATCACTATTTGATCTATTTCAATCAGGTCCTGCCCCAAAGAGCTTACAATCTAATCACTCTATCTCACATGTAGAATCTATCAGTAGGTCATTATCTGGGGGTAATCAGAGTACTCGGAGGACACCCACGCTAGCAAAGGGAGAACTCATAGACGTGTCCAAAGAAGGACTCAAACCAAAAACTTAGTGCTGAAAGGCATCAGCACCAATTGCTTTAAATGAAGAGTTAGTACAGAGGAAGTTAAAAAACACAAACTGAAAATATATTCCAATTCTTATTTGACAAGTAAAAAAAAATCCTTCCTGATTCCAACTGGCAATGGGACCAAAAATTCCTGGACCAACATAAAACAAAGCATAAAAAGCAGGACCCATCAAATAATTAGTTATTCACAGTTGCAAAGTAGACCCATCACAGATTGTTTACCCAGGACAGTGCTGGTTAAAGGGCGTGTTCAACCCGTAACAAACCTCTAAGCATACATTTAGCATCTCCAAAACCACATTTTCAAGCACATTGAATTTTAATTATTTTCTTATAAAGTATTGCATTTGAGAATGAATAGACCCATGTCCATCCAGTCCAACCTACTTAGCAATCCACACAATTCCAGTGGCAATCTGAATTATCACTGGATCAACTACAACGTTATATATCAATTCCAGTAAAATACAACATTTAATTTTACAAACTCACAGTACTCACAGTAAAAACAACAACTGTGCCAAACTTCTTTTCTTCCAGTCAAGGGATATCCACAGTTGCGTAACTAGGAATCACTGGGCCCCCCAGCAAAACTATGATGGTGCTCCTATCCATGCTTCATCAACAGTGGTTTTCTGGAGGAAGGCTTTATGTGTCATAGTAAAAATAGGAAGATGGGGCGCCCTTGGCTCCTGGGCCCCCATGCGGTTGCTCCCACTGCTCCCCTGTAGTTATGCCCCTGGATGTCCACATTTAATCTGACTTTGGTGAACAATGCATCAGAAAATCTCTTGCATGGCCCATTAATGTATTTATACACACTGATCAGTGGCGTATCTACGTTAAAACATTCGGGGCACGTGCCCCGGATGTTTTGCAAAGTGCCCCGAATGTTTTACTGACTTGTGCCCCTAGTTCTGGACTCCCCGGCGGACTCCGCCGGCGCGATGACGTCACGCGCATGCCGGCGCGATGACGTCACGCGCGCGACGGCGCAGAACATACAGACGGCCTCTGCGCTCCCGGCCTTCTCCTACTAGATAGATAGAAGAGTTAGATAGCAGAGTTAGATAGATAGCAGAGTTAGATAGTTAGATAGATAGATAGCAGAGTTAGATAGATAGGTAGCAGAGTTAGATAGTTAGATAGATAGATAGCAGAGTTAGATAGATAGCAGAGATAGATAGATAGCAGAGTTAGATAGATAGCAGAGATAGATAGATAGCAGAGTTAGATAGATAGCAGAGTTAGATAGATAGCAGAGTTAGATAGATAGCAGAGTTAGATAGATATAAGAGTAGTATAATAGATAGCAGATGTTAGATAGATAGATAGCAGAGAGAGAGGGGGCACAGATAGATGAAGATGAAAGATAGATAGATAGCAGAGTTGATGATGATAGATGCAGAGTATAGATAGATAGCAGAGTTAGAAGTAGATAGCCATAGATAACCGAGTTAGATAGATAGATAGCAGAGTGATAGATAGATAGCAGAGTTATAGATAGTCAGAGTAGAATAGATAGCAGAGTTAGATAGTAGATAGCAGAGTTAGATAGATGCAGAGTAAATGATGCAGAGAAGATAGATAGCAGATTAGATAAGAAAAAGCAGGAGATAGATAGATAGCAGAGTTAGAGATAGCAAGAGATAGATAGCAGTAGTAGATAGCAGAGTTAGATAGATAGCAGAGTTAGATAGTTAGATAGATAGATAGATAGCAGAGTAGATTAGATAGATAGATAGATAGCAGAGTTAGATAGATAGATAGATAGATAGATAGCAGGAGTAGATAGATAGAAGCAGAGAGAGAGAGGGACAGATGATAGATAGATAGATAGATAGATAGCAGAGTTAGATAGATAGATAGCAGAGTTAGATAGATAGATAGCAGAGTTAGATAGATAGATAGCAGAGTTAGATAGATAGATAAGTTAGATAGATAGATAGCAGAGTTAGATAGATAGCAGAGTTAGATAGATAGATAGATAGATAGCAGAGTTAGATAGATAGCAGAGTTAGATAGATAGCAGAGTTAGATAGATTAGATAGATAGCAGGTTAGATAGATAGATAGATAGATAGATAATAGATAGATAGATAGATAGATGATAGATAGATAGATAGAAGCAAGTAGATAGATAGCAGGTTAGATTAGATACATAGATAGCAGAGTTAGATAGATAGATAGCAGAGAGAGAGAGGAGAGATAGATAGATAGCAGAGTTAGATAGATAGATAGCAGAGTTAGATAGATAGATAGCCGAGTAGATAGATAGATAGCAGAGTTAGATAGATAGCAGAGTAGATAGAATAGATAGATAGCAGAGTTAGATAGATAGCAGATTAGATAGTAGCAGAGTATAGATAGATAGATAGATAGATGCAGAGTAGATAGATAGATAGATAGATAGCAGAGTTAGATAGATAGCAAGAGTTAGATAGATACATAGATAGCAGAGTAGATAGATAGATAGCAGAGGAGAAAGAGGGAGAGATAGATAGATAGCCAGAGTTAGATAGATAGATAGCAGAGTTAGATAGATAGATAGATAGATAGCAGCGTGATAGATAGATAGCAGAGTAGAGTAGATAGCGAGTTAGATATGCAGAGTGATAGAAGCAGAGTCGATAGATAGATAGATAGATAGCAGAGTTAGATAGTACATAGATAGCAGAGTAGATAGATAGTACAGGAGGAGAGAGAGGACCAGATAGATAGATAGCAGAGTTAGATAGATAGATAGCAGAGTTAGATAGATAGATAGATAGATAGATAGATAGATAGCAGAGTTAGATAGATATATTAAGAGAGAGAGAGGGGACAGATAGATAGGGGCAGAGGTCCATGTAAAAGTACAAGAAGGTCTCCTGGCAAAGGTATGGCCAAGCGACTGACTACAAACTGAACACAAACGTAAGTTTAAATTACCAGATTGCTACCAGTTATGAATGATATGCCAGTTTACCAGTATATAATGATATTGCCAGTTTACTGTGCCTTTGTGTCATTAATTTGTGTCTCTCTATCCAAATCTCTATCTCTGTCTGTCTATTTCACTGTCTTTCTGTCTGTTTATCACTATCGGGCTGTGTGTCTATGTTTGTGGTTATCTATCTGTCTGTGTCTTTTTGGCCATCTCATTAAGTACGTAGTGGGTGTGTCCTAATTGGGGCGGAGAAAGGGGCGTGGCATGGAGTGCCCGGGGGTGCCCCTGATCTTCTTAGACCCTAGATACGCCCCTGACACTGATCATATCCCAAGCAAACGCCTCTTCTCCAGTTTTCATAGGTGTAACATATCCAATCTCTCTTCTATTCAAGTTTCCCCAGTACTCTTATTATTTTCTCCTTCTCTGTACCCTTTCAATTTCCAAGTTGTCCTTTTTGTATACAGGATTCCAAAATTTCACTGCATATTCCAAATGAGTGCTTTGTAAAGAGGGAGCATAATATTCTTTTCCCCTTGAATCCATACCCCTCTTTATACTAGAAAATACCTTGCTGCCTCTAGCTATTGCCGCCTGGCACTGCTTGCTGCATTTAGGTTTGTTATTTATCAAAACTCCAGAATTCACATTTATCGTTTAAGCAGCATAAGGATTTTTAAACCCAAAATGCATCACCTTACATTTATCAACATTGAATTTCATCTGTCACTTTGAACTCATTGTGACAATCTATCTAGATCCCCCTGCTATAATTGCACATGATCTGTAGCCTGAAATGCCGACAAACTTTGTGTAATCTGCAAACACAAATAACTTGTTGACAATAGTTCTTTATATAGTCATTTATATACAGATTAAATAGCAATGGCCCCAAGAAAGAACCCTGCGGCACTTCACTTAGAACATTAGTTCACAAAATGAAGAACCATTAGCTATACATAAGTTGCCTAGGGATGATTTTCTTCACATCCTTGGTATAACTTATTCAATAAGTATCAACTTACCATAACTAGAAACTCTTCCATAGTTTTAATAATGATTATTAAAGGAATTCACCTTCTTCTGCCTTGATTCATCATCTCTAAAGGAAAAAAAGGAAGTGACAGTAAGTTTTGTAAATACAGAACTCTAACAGTAGGATAAATAATAAAATTGTCACGAACTTACCTGCCGCTCCGGTCCCGCGCCGCACTGCACTTCGTGGGTGGGCGGCATCGTAGAAGTCATGATGTCACGACGCCGACACGCCGGGCAGCCGGAGGATTAAAAAACGGCGTCCTCCTGACCCAGTGCCCGATAGTAGCATTTGCTACCACCCTGGCTCCTGTACTCACCTGCCTCGGATCCGTACCTACCTTTACCGCTCCAGCTACTACCTATCCAGCTCCAGTCTCCAGTTACTTACTTAGCCTGCATCCAGTCTCAAGCTACTTACCTTGCCAGCATCCAGCCTACTCCAGCAGCACATTGTTCCAGCATCGCCTACAGTTCCACAGCACCATGTTCAGCATCCAGCTACAGTTCCCAGCAGCACCATTGTTCTAGCATCAGCATACAGTTCCCAGCAGCCTCTGTGTCCTGCAATCCTGGACTATACGCCCTCCTCCTAAAGCGTACTTGTAAGTACCCAGCCTCCCGGCCATTTATTACAAAATGATCCCAAATCATGTTCTCCTGGGAGGTGATATTTAAGCCAACACAGGCATACTAGAAATACTGTAGGAAAATGCTTAACACAAATGGCAAGAGGATTATGAACCTTTTCTGGTCATTGTCATCAATTAAAATACGTTTTCATTGTATCTAAAAAGAAGGAGATTGCATGATAATATAATCCTCTTTTCTAGTTTGCATAGATGTAAATGATCCAATCTCTTCATTTTCTACCTTCCCAGTCTTCTTAATTATTTAGCTGCCCCTTTTTGAACGCTTATATTTCCAGTTTATTCTTTTTGAATACAAGTTTTCAAAACCTGCGCTGCATATTCCAAATGAGCCTTACTAGTGCTTGTAAAAGGTAACATAATATTAGTTTATCTTGAATCTATGCACCTCCTTATATAGACAATATCTTTCTGGCTCTATCACTATTTTTGCCAGGCACTGCTTGCTACATTTAGGTTTGTTTTTTCAACAGAGATTCTTTGGAATGCCAGAGAACCCCGCAACGCCACTTTGAACATTAGTTCACAGAGGTGAAGTACCATTAGATTATACATACTGTAAGTTGCCTAGGGATTTTTTTCTTCACAGCCTTGTTTGTTGCATCTTTGGTAGTTGATTAACTTCCGCACGTCCTTAATTATCAATTAAGGAACACTAAACACATAAAAATGACAAGTGCCATTCGTTTCTATTATTCAGGGAGGTGAGAACGCTTATTCTCACCTCCCTGTGAATAATAGACGCTCGGGGGACCAGGAATTTACCTTACTCCGCCGCTCCACTCGCAGCCGCTCAGTCTCTGAACAGCTGTTCTGTCCCGATCGCCGCCCTATCTTTTGAATTGACGCGCATGCGCCTAAGATAGGGCGCGTGGTCGGACAGAGCGGCTGTCAGAGACTGAGCGGCTGCGAGTGGAGCGGCGGGTAAGTAAGTTCCTGGTTCCCCGAGCGTCGTATTATTCACAGGGAGGTGAGAATAAGCGTTCTCACCTCCCTGTGATAATAGAAACGAATGGCACTTAGTCATTTTAAGAAGTATTGGAGTTTACAGGTCCTTTAAACTATCAACTCACCATAACTAGAAACTCTTGCATAGTTTATTAACGTTTATTATATGAATTTACCTTCTTTGGACTTGATTGCATGATCTTACAGAAAATAAAAAGCAGCAGTACATTTTCTGAAAATAAAAGCTAACTGTAGGATAAATAATAAAATGGTCACTTACCCATTAGTACATCCAGCCAACAGAGGCATATTAGAAGTAGGAAGATTCCCATACACAAGATTGGCAAGATGATTATGAACCTTTTTTGCTCATTGTCATCAATTAACTTGTTCTTGCGGCTGTTGATAGCGCAAGAACAAAGTGCTGTAAGTACGAATCGGAAACTTTTTTTTTATCTAACATGGCGGTTGGGGTTGGGCAAGGCAGAAGAACTATATTAAAGGATTTTACGCTAGATAGAAGGGCAGCCAGATGGGATCCGGAGGGAGGGAGGGGGGAAAGGTCTCCCCTGCGCATGCCACTGTCCTCTCAGAGGACAGATCAGAGGCAGAAACCTTTTGGCAGGAAGATAGCTCCTACTGGTCAGTTTCCTGGACGTAGAAATGAACTGCAAAAGAACCATAAGGAGCAGGGATGTAAGGTAAGGGTTTTAAAACTACACAGTAGGGCCAGTAGTGTGGCGAATTTTAGATTTGGGGTGGACATGCCCTTTAAGAGCACCTTCTGATCAGCTGTATCTAATCAAGAGGCTAGTAACCAACATTGATTATGTCTGCAAAAAAGGAGAATGCAGTTGAGACATGAAATAACTGAGACACATGTCCAAGCAATGCCTGTGAATTGGCAGATAACTTGGAAACTGCGGGAGGAGTACAGTCCAAAAAACAGGTGAAATAAGAGAAGAAGAATTCAAAAGAACAGCAAGCTGGCTCATATCCAATTACATACAAAGAACAGTGATTCCAAGGCAGAACAATGAGAAATGCAGCATTGTGTTTTGGAGAAATAATGAAATCATTTTCTTGCTACTAGAAGGACTGTGTCCATACACAATTTACTAAAACTGCATCTGTTAGGACTTTCCACACAGCTGAAAACCATGTGCCTAAGAAGAATATTTCTTTTAAAAAGTGTGTTAATGCAGGACTTCCAGGAAATGTGGGGGAAACTATTGACAGTTGTGTCATCAGTCTTGTAGTTTTGGCACATTAACAGAGAAAATAATGAGCCGTCAAGTAAGAGAAATGAACATCTCAGCACATAGAGAGATTATGTGGGAACCAGATTGAACTTTGAGTGCAGGATGCTGCAGGATTTCCATACCCTCTTAGCAGCAAGTTTTGCATAGGAACCAAGGAGACAGAAATTTAATAGATGAGAAGAAAACTAGGCTGATTCTAGAGCAGAGATATCTAACCTGTGGCCCTCTGAATATCCTAGTTCTAAAAGTCAATGGAAGACCTGAAAGTCACTATTTCCAGGCTCCAACATTCCCCTTTAAAATGCATTGCACAGAGCTGTGCTGAGATCATGTTAAAGTCAATATGCTGTACTTGTAAAGTGGTCAGCTCATCTACTGGGGTTGCAACCTTTCCCTTTAAGACTCAAGCACTTAGGGCTATTCCCACTAGCACGTTTTGAATTGCAGTTTGCGATCCGATTGTGCTAGTGGGAGTGCAGGCATGTAATAGCCTATGTCTGGCCCCTCTACATGCGATCATGTCCGTGTGCTATTGGAGTGCATGCGATCACCATTTTCTTGTTTGTGTTGCATACGCTCTGTTAGGGTCCAGTTGTGGAAGCGCAACGCCCATGCACGGAAGCAAGCACAATCGTGCATTATTGCGAACGTGCATTGCCCCTTGCACTTTAGTGGGGCCACAGCCTCAGGAGCTTGACCTGCTGGAAAGCTAAGTTCCATTGCCTTAATACTGCTGTATGGCTAAACTGAAATCAATGCAGCTTGCATTACACTTTTAAGGGCTAGGCCACACAAGCCGTTTTCAGGCGATTGTAATTTTCCAATTGTATTGAAATTGCAGCAACGCACCAAAATCTTGCGATTTCGGTGTGTTGTGATTCACTCGTGCATCACAATTTGGTAATGCATGCGTTTTTTATGCAATTGCGTGCATTTTAATAATGAAAATGGACAAATCGCAAGCGCAAGCGCATGTAAACACATACAAAGACACAGTCTTGCAGAAATGCTCACAAATAAAAGGTTAACAGTTGCTTCCTAAATACATATGAAAAGATTAACTCCTTCCCCCACTCTGTGTGAGCGGGAAAACCAGCTAATCATATTCACTGCTATCTCTGATGATTGGCTGGGAGACACGGCAGGTGGGGACTCTGAGTTCAACTGTTGCATTCAACTTAGCATAAGGGCAGTGGAAAACGAACACAAGGTAGCTAGTTAGCATGTGCAGAAGGAGTTTTGGTCCTGACCACCAGGAAGAGCAACACTAAAAGCCTGCATAGATACCAGAAATGTTCTGTAAATGATTTCTACCTAAAGGCTAAATCAGAGATGAGAAACAAATGGTTTTACAAAGTGACAGTTATTGAGTCTGTGGAGCTACTTTGTATTTTGGGTTTATTCTCCTTTAAGTTTTCTTTATCATAGCTTGGAACCAAAAAAAGTACATGTCCCAAAAAAAATGTCACTTATAATTGACCAATATAGTCAGCACATTATTAGCTGTATTTATACCAGAGATTTAGTTTAATTATTGCCTAAATTCTGGCAGAGGAAGCTGTCTCATCCCTCCTTGCAGTCAATTAAAGGCATGTACACCCCTCTTACGAAAATTTAGTATCAAATGAACACCCACAAAGCTAGATCCGTTTTACTTACAGTTTGGGAAGGTGTTCTCCCGCTGTGTAAGATGCCTTACAAACCACCGATCCAGTGCTGCTTAGCCCACACCTCTGCTGCTGCTGTACGTGCCCCTAACGTGCCCAAAGCACAGAGGCTCCTTTGGTATTAGCCGTCAACCATTGGCTGTGATATCACCGTTACGCCATGACTGATTGGTGATACCAGGAAGAAGCGGTGAGCTGCGGTGCTGGATCGGTGGTTTGTAAGGCTTCTTACACAGCGGGGGAAAATCTTTCCAAACTGTAAGTAAAGGGATCTTAGCTTTTGGGGTGTTCTATTGATACTACTTTTTGTAAAAGCGGTGTACATGCCCTTTAATACTGTGACAGCCAATGATTGATTGCTCTTTTCCATGCTGCCCCACTGCACATACTCACGTTCCTAAAAGCTCATTGAACAAGAGGAAGAGGTGCCATTCTCTTTCAGAAAGGGAGAGAACGGGGGGAATAAATATCTGAATAGAAATGCATGTATAAAGTGCTAAAAATAGTAGTGTGTTAGGGGCAAATAAGTGACCCGTGACCACTTTTTAGCTGGTGGACCTTTAAATTGATTCATAGTTGAATATCAATTCACTCTAAATATTGATCCATCTAGCGGCATATACAGTATATCCAGTGTATATGGCCCCATATGTCTTGGGAACCACTTGCACAACACATATGGACATCATTGCACTGAAATCAATAAAAGTTTAAGATGTTAAGTAAGGAATTAAAAATAAGTGATTATTCACGTTACTTCATTGTAAGTATTATTACGTACTCATTGGTTTCTGTTGTGTCAATTTAATATTAAGGGTATACAGCAAGATCCAACTATTTATAATTTAGATTTTAAATCTGAGCTGTAGATTCTGAGAAATTATCATACAAAATCACAGCATTTACAGGGAAAGACCTGTCTCCCCGGAAGCAGAAACCATATGTGTTCCCTATCCCTGACCTCTACTAGGATCTTTGTCTGCCTGCCATCACACTTTCTGCAACATTTTAGAGAATCAGCAGAGAAAAAAAAGATGAGGGGAGATGTGTAAGCAAAAAGGCTCCATGGTGAGGAGGTGCAGACTTTATAAGTGCCACAGACACTATAAAGATGTTAGTGAGTAAGGGAGGGGGGGGGCAGTTGGAGCACTCACTAAACATTAATAATTTAATGACAAAGCAAAACACGCCATATATATATTTACTTCTCTTAAATTGTCGTTTAAGATAAGTAAGTTGAATATAGTGACCCTTTAAGCTCTATCAATCGGTCTACATTATATCCATATTGCCTTTGTTCAGAGGCTTCATTTACAGGAAATAAAAGAATATCTTTGTTAAATTACTGCACAAATTGTATTTAAATATATTGAAAGCTTATGTAATTGTGCTTAAGGGGCATATTTAGGAATTACTATTATTATGAATTATCTGTATTTTACAAAGCCATCTTTTATTTGTTGTAAAATAATGATTGCAATGCAAATCCCTAAGGTGTCGCCATAGCGGGCCCCTGCAGTCTTTTATAAATAGGCCCCTAGGGGCCATATTTAGAAAGCTGCTGTATCGCTTTAAGCGATACTGAGCACTTTAATGATCGGTATCGTAAATTTACTATTGTTAAACCGATCGGAGATTAATGACGGTTTACAACATCAAAATTTAAATCGGTATCGTAAATCTACGATAATGAAATCGTTATCGTTACGTTTACGATCCCCATAGAATACCATTGCGGTACTTTACTATCACACAGTATTCTACAATCGAACGTTTTGTAATGAACGTTCGGTGTAAATTTCCATCGTACATTTACGATCGTGACCGTAAATTATCTAACCCGGTAATCGGTAAAAGCGATACCGTGGCTTTATAAATATGGCCCTAACTGTCTTCACTTTCCTAAAAAAAAAAGCGCGAGGGGGGGGGTGTCAGGGCGCGGGTAATGATACACGGATGCAGCAGCAGAAAGTAACAGCAAACGAGTTAGCACGTTAAACGTAGCAAAATATTACCTGGTGTTTGCATTCCCATGGGGGGATTTCTCAGTGCTTCCTTGAAAGAAGATGTGATTTGGGGATGTTTAGTCCTCTGTTGAAGCGCACAGCTGTCCACTTGTGTACTCATTTTTTTACTGAATTGCATGTTTTGTACACAATAAAAGCATAACGGAACCATTTGCTTTAAGGTGACCACATTTGTATAAATTGTTACCCAGAATAAATCCCTGGTTTCTGGGGATGTGACATGCGATATGTAAACCTCTTTACTTTTCCGGTGTTATTTAATATTGAAAGATATTTGAACAATTGGTTAAGTATTTATGGAAAGATGGTATAGAACAGCGATGTTTATGAAGAATGAAGTGACCTTTATTGTAATTCTGTAGTCTGACTAATGGAGGGAGTAGTATGTACACAAATTCTTAAGGTTACATAAGAGTTTGATCCTATAGTCAGAAATTGAAATTATAGAGAAGTGAATATGTATTGTAATAAGAGTTGAAACAGAGTACAATCCATCGGGGACCTGTCAAAAGTACCTGCTCCTACCCAGCTCCTGCAAACGTTTTTATTGAAGAAGGGGATAGACACAGCTCCGGTACCTCCCGTTCTTCAATAAAACCCTTTAATCTGCAGCAGCAAATTAGATGCTATCAAATGCAGTAACACCTCGTAATTAGCTCAAATATCTGATTGGTTGCAATGAATGATATGGCACTTCGTATCACATACATACCCTTTATTCTTATTAATTAAATTATGAGAATATTTAAACAAATGGGAGTTAATATGTTTGGGAGAAACAGTGGCTTTCATTATGTCGTTCCCGCAGGCTAGTACCTCATATAAGGAAACATTCTCTTCTTCTATGGCCACTTTATCATTACCAGCCCCAGATATGCCTCCTGAGAACAATTGCCCTTCGGAATACACCCCGGGTCCCTCTCCCCTCATGCCTCATACAACCCGAAAGCCTCCTTACTAACTAAATATATGGGCCTGAAGATCTAAAATATCCAGCAGTATGGTATGTAGTATTTTATTTCTTATATAGGCTACATAGTCGCAGCGCTTTACAATTTTACTCATTCACATCAGGCCTGCCCCAAAAAGCTTCAATTAACTATCCCTTTAGTACACATACAACCTATCAGTATTCTTTATATTGTGGGGAAAACCGGGTTTCCCGGAGGAACACCACGCAAAGCCAACAAGGAGTAACATACAAACAACTTGCAGATGTTTCAAGGGGGACAGGACTTCCTTGCTTAAGGTATCGGCTACACTGAGCGCACCGTGTCAACTGCTTACTAAAGTCCCTCGCGAGACATTACAGCATTGGGATCAGCAGATGCTATGAATGACTTTTTCAGCTACAATGGGCCCTGTACGACACACATAGTAAGGTGTTAAATATAAGCCTATCTTAACTAAGATTTTGGAAATGCCGCGGCTGTGCAAATTAATGCAAGAACCCAGCTAACCAGACATTGCACTTTTTCTTTGTTTTTACTTATTTGATTTCCAACTTTAGCCAATTGAATAAGTTCCTGGGAGTTTGGGTTCTCAAGGGAGTTTGGCATGTGTTTTTTCGCGGTGTCAGGAGTCCACCCAGAAACATCACTTACATCACCAGCAGCAAAAGATCATGGGAAACACAATATAAGGCAGACCGATGATTGGAAAGGTTTTAGGGTTATTTGATTTGTTATTTATAATAAGAACATATAGGGATAAAGTCCTCATTACCATGGAATCCGAGCATATTATCATATAACTTTTATTTCTGCTTGCCAAACAAGAATTAGGTAAAAATATGGACAAGTCTATGACCCACTGGAGACATAATTAGATATGCGTAGTTTATACATTATATAGAATAGAGATTTCAGTTTTACCACATAAATTAATGGATTTTAGGACTTAAGAGCTAAAGACACTGAGTGGTTTTAACTAACCTGAATCTGTAAAATAAATTCAGTGTTTTTTTTTTTAATCTCCCTTACATTTCCCTTTATTAAGCTCTGATGAACGGGAGTTCTAATTGTTTATATAGCCAGCAACACTCATAATTAGATATATTCTATCTGCCTTCCTGTAATAGGGTGAATTTAAATGAAAAAGAAAGCTCATTATAAAGAAGGATTTGGTCTTAAGCACAAAAGAGCCGACCAGCCAATTGTCCTCATCTAAACCTCTATTGAAAGGGGGCTGTTTCTCCAGCGCAATCCTTTGTCTTTCTGTTCTTTCACTAAACTGACCATTTAGATTAATTTGATTAATGTTTTTCATGCAAACATTTAAGTAATTGGCACGATCCATATTCTTTTCTTGTCAGCGATGGTGACTGGGCCCCACGGTAAATTGTAAGATGCAAGGAAATCCTTGATCTAGGAAGGAAACCTGGTAACAGCATATTACCTCTACCGTGTGTGGGTTTGAGAAAGTGAAGACAGATTTGGGCCATATTTTATAAAGCCCGTATCGTTTTACGATACCGCGGCGTAGTAATTTACGGTCCACGATCGGTAAATGTAACGATTGGAATTTACCCCAGAACGTTCATTAACCAACGTTCGATGCTATAATACTGGTGATAGTAAAGTACCGCAATGGTATTCTATGGGATCGTAACGTAACGACTAACGATTTCATTATCGTTATATTTACGATACGTTGCCAATTTGTGATTGTTAAAACCGATCATAATCTCTCCGATCGGTTTAACAATATAAATTTTACTATACACGATCATTAAAGTCACAAGTATCGCTACAAGCGATACAGCGCTTTCTAAAATATGGCCCCTATGGCCTATTTATAAAAGACTGCAGGGGCCCCCTATGGATGACACCTTACGGGATTTTGCCATTGCCAATCAGTTATTTACAGACAACAAAAACGATGCTTTGTAAAATACACGATAATTCATACTAATAGTAATTCCTCAAATATGCCCTTAAGCACATCTACAGTAAGCCTTTCATTATAGTTAAATACAATTTGTGTCATAATTAACAAAGATATCTTTTTATTTCCTGAAATGAACGCCTCTCTGAAAAAGCCAATTATGGATATAATTGTAGACGATTGATAGAGCTTAAGGGTCACTATATTCCACTTTAACTTTATCTAAACGACAATGTTAAGAGAAGTCAATATATATTGGCTGGTTTGCTTTGTCATTAAATTATTAATGTTTAGCTGAGTGCTCCTAACTGCCCCACAATCCCCTTACTCACTACATCTTTATAGTGTCTGTGGCACTTATAAAGCTGCACCCAGTCCTCACTCATGGAGGCCTTTTCTGCTTACCAATCTCCCCTCTCTTTTTTTCTCTCTTGTGATTCTCTAAATGTCAGAAAGGTGATGGCGGCAGACAAAAGATCTAGTAAAGGTCAGGGATATGGAACATTACTGGTTTCTGCTTCCGGGGAGACGCGTCTTTCCCTGTAAATGTGCTGTGATTTTGTTATTTAATTCTCATACTCTACAGCTCCGATTTAAAATCTAAATTATAATAGTTTGGATCTTGGCTGTATACCTTTAATATTAAAATTGACACAACAGAAACCAATGGAAGAATACGTGAATAATCAATTTTTTAATTCCTTTATTATAAATCTAGAAAACTTAAGTTATTGCTTCATGCAATCTGTGTCCAATGTGGTGTATGTGACAAGTGTTTCCCCAAGAAATATGCCGGCCATATACTTGGAATACTGTATATGCCGCTAGATGGACAAGTATTAGAGTGAATTGATATTCAAATGAATCAATTTAAGAGGTCACCAGCTAAAAGAGATGGTCACGGGTCACTTCATTCCCAACACATACTATTTTTAACACTTTATTACAGCATTCTTTAAATATTATTTCCCCCTTCTCTCCCTTTCTGAAAGAAGAGAATGGCACCTCTTCCTCTTGTTCAAGAGGCTTTAGGACGTGAGTATTGCCTGCAGTGGGGGCAGCATGGAAAAGAGCAATCATCATTGGCTGTCACAGTATTAAAGGGCATGTACACATCGCTTTTACAAAAATGTAGTAGTATCTAATAGAACACCCCCAAAGCTAAGATCCGTTTATTTACAGTTTGGAAAGATTTTCCCCGCTGTTGTAGAAGCCTTACAACCACCGATCCAGCCACCGCAGCTCACCGCGTTCTTCCTGTACACCAATCAGTCATGGCCGTAACGGTGATATCACAGCCAATGGTGACGGCTAAGTACCAAAGGAGCCTCTCGGCACTTAGGGGCACGTACAGCAGCAGCAGAGGTGTGGGCTAGCAGCACTGATCGGTGGTTTGTAAGGCATCTTACACAGCGGGAGAACACCTTCCCAAACTGTAAGTAACGATCTAGCTTTTGGTGGGGTGTTCTATTAGATACTAAATTTTCGTAAGAGGGTGTAATTCCCTTTAATTGACTGCAAGGAGGGATGAGACGCTTCCTCTGCCAAATTTAGGCAATAATTAAACTTAAATCTGATAAATATAGCTAATAATGTGCTGACTATATTGGTCCAATTATAATGACATTTTTTTTGACATGGACTTTTTTTGGTTCCAAAGCTATGACTAAAGAAAACTTAAAGGAGAACTAAACCCAAATACAAAGTCAGCTCCACAGACTCAATAACTGTCACTTTGGTAAAACCATTGTTTCTCATCTCTGAATTTAGCCTCTTAGTGTGAAATCATTTACAGAACCTTTCTGGTATCTATGCTGGCTTTTAGTGTTGCTCTTACCTGGTGGTCCAGGACCCAAAACTCCTTCTGCACTGCTAATACTACCTTGTGTTCGTTTTCCACTGCCTTATGCTAGTTGAATGCAACAGTTGAACTCAAGTCCCCACCTGCCGTGTCTCCCAGCCAATCATCAGAGATAAGTGACATATGATATGATTAGCTGGTTTTACCCGTTCACACAGAGGGGGGAAGGAGTTAACTCTTTTCATAGTATTTAGGAAGCAACTTGTTAACCCTTTATATTTGTGAGCATTTCTGCAAGACTGTGTCTTTGTATGTGTTTACATGCGCTTGCGATGCGATTTGTCATTTTCATTATTAAATGCACCAATTGCATAAAAAACGCATGCATTAACCAAATTGCTGATGCACGAGTGATCCAACACACCCGAAATCGCAAGGTTTTGGTGCGTTGCTGCAATTTCAATACAATTGGAAAATTACAAATCGCCTGAAAAAGCGTTTGTGTGGCCTAGCCCTTAAAAGTGTAATGCAAGCTGCTTGATTTCAGTTTAGCCATACAGCATGTATTTAAGGCAATGGAATAGCTTTCCAGCAGGTCAAGCTCCTGAAGCTGTGGCCCCACTAAAGTGCAAGGGGCAATGCACGTCTCACTATGCACGATTGTGCTTGCTTCCGTGCATGGCGTTGCGCTTCCACAACTGGACCCTAACAGAGCGTATGCAAACACAACAAAAAATGTGATCGCGCACTCCAATAGCCACGGACATGCATCGCATGTAGAGGGGCCAACCCATAGGCTTTTACATGCCTGCACTCCCCACTAGCACAATCGATCGCAAACTGCAATTCAAACGTGCTAGTGGGAATAGCCCTAAGTGCTTGAGTCTTAAAGGGAAAGGTTGCAACCCCAGTAGAATTGAGCTGACCACTTATTGATATATTGACTTTAACATGATCTCAGACAGCTCTGTGCAATGCATTTTAAAGGGGAATGTTGGAGCCTGGAAATAGTGACTTTCAGGGTCTTCCATTGACTTTTAGAAACTAGGATATTCAGAGGGCCACAGGTTAGTAATCTCTGCTCTAGAATCAGCCTAGTTTTCTTCTATCTATTTAAATTTTCTGTTTCCTTGGTTCTATGCAAACTTGCTGCTAAGAGGTTGGAAATCCTTGAGCATCCTGCACTCCAAATTCAATCTGGTTCCCTACATAATCTCATTCTATGTTGCTGAGAGTTCATTTCTCTTACTTGACGCTCATTATTTTCTCTGTAATGTGCCAAAACTACAGACTGATGACCAACTGTCATAGTTCCCCCACATTCCTGGAAGTCCTGCATTAACACACTTTTTAAAGAAATATTCTTCTTAGGCACATGGTTTCAGCTGTGTGGAAAGTCCTAACAGATGCAGTTTAGTAAATTGTGTTGGACACAGTCCTTCTAGTAGCAAGAAAATTATTTCATTATTTCTACCAAAATCACAAATGCTGCATTTCTCATTGTCTGCCTTGGAATCACTGTTCTTTGTATGTAATTGGCTATGAGCAGCTTGCTGTTCTTTGAATTCTTCTTCTCTTTATCTTCACCTGTTTTTTTGGACTGTCTCTCCTCCCAGTCTCCAAGTTATCTGCCAATTCACAGGCATTGCTGGACATGTGTCTCAGTTATTATGTCTCAACTGCATTCTCCTTTTTTGCAGACATAATCAATGTTGGTTACTAGCCTCTTGATTAGATACAGCTGATCAAGAAGGTGCTCTTAAAGGGCATGTCCACCCCAAATCTAAATCCACCCCACTACTGGCCTACTGTGTAGTTTTAAAAAACCCTTACCTTACATCCTGCTCCTATGGTTTCTTTTTGCAGTTCATTTCTAACGTCCAGGAAACTGACCATTAGGAGCTATCTTCCTGCCAAAAGTTTCTGCCTCTGATCTGTCCTCTGAGAGGACAGTGGCATGCGCAGGGGAGTCCTTTCCCCCCCTCCCTCCCTCCGGATCCTCCTGGCTGCCCTTCTATCTAGCGTAAAATCCTTTTAATATATGGTCTTCTGCCTTGCCCAACCCCAACCGCCATGTTAGATAAAAAAGTTTCCGATTCGTACTACAGCACTTGTTCTTGCGGCTATCATCACAGCCGCAAGAACAAGTTAATTGATGACAATGAGCAAAAAGGTTCATAATATCTTGCCAATCTTGTGTATGGGAATCTTCCTACTTCTAATATGCCTCTGTTGGCTGGATGTACATAATGGGTAAGTGACCATTTTATTATTTATCCACAGTAGCTTTTATTTTCAGAAAATGTACTGCTGCTTTTATTTTTCTGTTAAGATCTGCATCAAGTCCAAAGAGAGTTAAATTCATATAATAAACGTTAATAAAACTTCAAGAGTTTTCTAGTTATGGGTAGTTGATAGTTTAAAGGACTGTAACTCAATACTTCTTAAAATGACTAAGTGCCATTCGTTTCTATTTCACAGGGAGGTGAGAACGTTTTCTCACCTCCCTGTGAATAATGGACGCTCGGGAACCAGAACTTACCTTACCCGCACGCTCCACTCGCAGCCGCTCAGTTCTGACGCCGCTCTGTCCCGACCACGCGCCTATCTTAGCGCATGCGCGTCAATTCAAAAGATAGGCGCGCGATCGGGACAGAAAGCTTGTTCAGAGACTGAGCGGCTGCGAGTGGAGCGGGCGGGTAAGGTACATTCCTGGTCCCCCGGCGTCTATTATCACAGGAGGTGAGAAATAAGCGTTCTCACCCTCCCTGTGATAATAGAAACGAATGCACTTAGTCATTTTTATGTGTTTAGTGTTCCTTTAATTGATAATTAAGGACTGGCAGGAAGTTAATCAACTACCCAAAGATGCAACAAACAGGCTGTGACGAAAAAAATCCTAGGCACTTCAATGTATAATCTAATGGTACTTCACCTCTGTGAACTAATGTTCAAAGTGGCGTTGCGGGTTCTCTGGCATTCCAAAGAATCTCTGTTGAAAAAACAAACCTAAATGTGCAAGCAGTGCCTGGCAAAAAATAGTGAATAGAGCCAGAAAGATATTGTCTTATATAAGGAGGTGCAGGATTCAAGATAAACTAAATATGTTCCCTCTTTACAAAGCACTAGTAGGCTCATTTGGAATATGCAGCGCAGTTTTGAAAACTTGTATTCAAAAGAATAACTTGGAAATATAAAGCGTTCAAAAGGGCAGCTAATATAATTAAAAGACTGGGGAGGGAGGTAGAAATGAGAGATTGGATCATTTACATCTATGCAACTAGAAAAGAGGATTATATTTATCATGTAATCTCTTCTTTTTAGATACAATGAAAACGTATTTAATTGATGAAATGACCAGAAAGGTTCATAATCCTCTTGCCCTCTTGTGTGTAAGCATTTTCCTACAGTATTTCTAGTAGCCTGTGTTGGCTAAATATCACCTCCCAGGAGAACATGATTTGGATCATTTTTGTATAAATGGCGACGGGTCCGGGTACTTACAAGTACGTTTAGGAGGAGGCGTATAGTCCAGGAATGCAGGACACGAGGCTGCTGGGAACTGTAGGCTGGATGCTGGAACAATGGTGCTGCTGGAACTGTAGGCTGATGCTGGCATGTAAGTACTTGAGACTGGATGCAGGCTAATAAGTAAACTGGAGACTGATGCTTGAAGGTAAGTAGCTGGAGCGTAAAGGTAGATACGGATCCGAGGCAGGTGAGTACAGGAGCCAGGGTTGTAGCAAATGCTACTATCGGGCACTGGGTCCAGGAGGCACGCCGTTTTTTAAATCCTCCGCGCTGCCCGGCGTGTCGGCGTCATGACATCATGACTTCTACGATGCCGCCCACCCGAAGTGAGTGCGGCGCGGACCGGAGCGGCAGGTAAGTTCGTACAATTTTATTATTTATCCTACGTTGAGTTCTGTATTTACAAAACTTACTGTCACTTCCTTTTTTTTCCTTTAGAGATGATGCAATCAGCCAGAAGAAGGTGAATTCCTTTATATCATTATATAAAACTATGGAAGAGTTTCTAGTTATGGTAAGTTGATACTTATTGAATTATAGTTATACAGGGTGAGAAAAATCATCCCTAGGCACTTATGTATAAGCTAATGGTTTTCATTTATGTGAACTAATGTTCTAAGTGAAGTGCCGCAGGGTTCTTTCTGGGGCCATTGCTATTTAATCTGTGATAAATGACTATTATAAAGAACTATTGTCACAAGTTATTTGTGTTTGCAGATTACACAAAAGTTTGTCGGCATTTCAGGCTACAGATCATGTGCAATTATAGCAGGGGATCTAGATAGATTGTCACAATGAGTTCCAAAGGACAGATGAATTCAATGTTTGATAAATGTAAGGTGATGCTTTTGGGTTTAAAATCCTTATGCTGCTTAAACGATAAATGTGAATTCTGGAGTTTTTAAATAAACACCTAAATGCGAGCAAGCAGTGCCGGCGGCCAATAGCTAGAGGCAGCAAGGTCATTTTTCTAGTATAAAGAGGGGTATGGATTCAGGGAAAAGAATATATGCTCCCTCTTTACAAAGCACTCATTTGGATATGCAGTGAAATTTTGGAATCCTGTATACAAAAAGGACAACTTGGAAATTGAAAGGGTACAGAGAAGGAGAATAATAATAAGAAGTACTGGGGAAACTTGAATAGAGAAGATTGGATATGTTACACCTATGAAAACTGGAGAAGAGGCGTTTGCTTGGGATATTATCAGTGTCAGGGCGTATCTGGGTCTAAGAAGATAGGGGCCCCCCGGCACTCCATGCCACGCCCTTTCTCCGCCCCATTAGGACACACCCACTACTACTTAATGAGATGGCCAAAAAGACACAGACAGATAGATAACCACAAACATAGACCACACAGCCCGATAGTGATAACAGACAGAAAGACAGTGAAATAGACAGACAGAGATAGAAGATTTGGATAAGAGACACAAATTAATGACACAAGCACAGTAAACTGGCAATATCATTATATACTGGTAGCAATCTGGTAATGTTTAAAACTACTGTTGTGTTCAGTTGTAGTCAGTCGCTTGGCCATACCTTGGCCAGGAGACCTTCTTGTACCTTTTATGGACCTCTGCCCTATCTATCTGTCCTCTCTCTCTCTGTATATCTATCTATCTAATCTCTAGCTATCTATCTATCTATCTATCTATCTATTATCTCTGATACTCTATCTATCTAACTCTGCTACTATCTATCTGTCCCTCTCTCTCTCTGCTATCTATCTATCTAGCTCTGCTATCTATGTATCTATCTAACTCTGCTATCATCTATCTATCTATATCTAACTGCTGATCTATCTAACTCTGCTATCTATCTAACTCTGCATCTATCTTACTACTGCTATCTATCTATCTAACTCGATCTATACTATCTAATCTATCTAACTCTGCTATCTATCTATCTAACTCTGCTATCTATCTATCTCTCCCTCTTTCTCTCTGCTATCTATCATCTAACTCTGCTATCTATGTAATCTATCTACTCTGCTATCTATCTAACTCTGCTATCTATCTATCTATCTATCTAACTCTGCTATCTATCTATCTATCTATCTACCTCTGCTATTAATCTAACTCTGCATCTATCTAACTCTGCTATCTATCTATCTATCTAACTCTGCTATCTATCTACTCTGCTATCATCTATCAACTCTGCTATCTATCTATCTACTCTGCTATCTATCTACTCTACCTCTGCTATCTATCTATCTCTCCTCTCTCTCTCTGCTATCTATCTATCTAACTTGCTATCTATGATCTATCTAACTCTGCTATCTATCTACTCTGCTATCTATCTATCTACTCTATCTATCTACTTCTATCTATCTTCTATCTATCTATCTATCTAACTCTACCTGCTATCCTATATCTATTAACTGCTATCTATCTAACTCTGCTATCTATCTAACTCTGCTATCTAATCTATTCTATCTATCTAACTCTGCTATCTATCTAATCTAGCTATCTTCTATCTAACTCCTGCTATCTATCTATTACTCTGCTATCTATATATCTAACCTCTGCTATCTATCTATCTAACTCTGCTATCTATCTATCTAACTCTGCTATCTATCTATCTATCTATCTATCTATCATGTCCCTCTCTCTCTCTGCTATCTATCTATCTAACTCTGCTATCATCTATCTATCTACTTCTATCTAACTCTGCTATCTATCTATCTATCTATCAATCTGCTAGTCTATCTATCTATCAACATCTAACTATTGCTATTATACTACTGCTATTATCTGCTATCTATCTCTGTACTATCTAACTCTGCTATCATCTATCCTGCTATCTGTCTAAATCTGCTATCTATCTATCTCTGCTATCTATTTAAACTCTGCTATCTATCTAACTCTGCCTATCTATCTATCTAACTCTGCTATCTATTTATCTAACACATTCTATAACTCTGCCTATCTATCTATCTAACTCTGCTAATCTATCTATCTAATCTGACTATCTATCTATACTAACTATCTAACTCTGCATATCTATCTAACTACTGGCTAATCTAGCTATCTAACTCTGCTATCTATCTATCTAACTCTTGCTAATCTATCTTATCTCATCTATCTATCTGTCCCCCTCTATCTTGTATCTACTATCTACTCTGCTACATCATATCTATCTATCATCCTATCATCTGACCCCCCCCGCTGGGCCCCCCCACTTGCCCCCCCCCCCATGACAGACGATGGTGCTCATCCATGCTCATCAACAGTGGTTTTCTGGAGGAAGGCTTGGTCATAGTAAAATAGAAGATGGGGCGCCCTTGATCCTGGGCCCCCATGCGGTTGATCCCCACTGCTCCCCGGATTATGCCCTGGATGTCCACATTAATCTGATTGGGGAACAATGATCCGAAAATCTTTGCATGGGCCCATTAATGTAGTTATACCCACACTGATCAGTGGCTGATTACCGTTAACACATTCGGGGCACGTGCCCCGGATGTTTGAAAGTGCCAGAATGTTTTATCGATTGTGCTCCCTAGTCTGGACTCCGGCGGACTCCGCCGGCGCGATGACGTCACGCGCATGCCGCGCGATGACGTCACGCGCGCGAAGGCGCAAGAACATACAGACGGCCTCTGCGCCTCCCGGCCTTCCCTACTAGATAGATAGAAGAGATTGTTAGATAGCCAGAGTTAGATAGTAGCAGAGGTAGATAGTTAGATAGATAGATGCAGAGTAGATAGTAGGTAGCAGGAGTTAGATAGTTGATAGATAGATAGCAGAGTTAGATAGAAGCAGAGATTAGGATAGATAGCAGAGTTAGATAGATAGCAGAGATAGATAGATAAGCGAGTTGTTAGATAAGATAGCAGAGTTAGATAGATACGCGAGTTAGATCAGATAGGCCAGAGTTGATAGATAGCAGAGTTAGATAGATAGACAGAGATAGATCGATAGCAGAGTTGATAGAATAGCAGAGATAGATAGATAGCAGAGTTAGATAGATAGCCAGGATTAGATAGATAGCAGAGTTAGATAGCAAGTAGTAGAGAAGAGTAGAGTAGTTAGATAAGATAGATAGATAGCCAGAGTAGATAGATAGATAGATAGCAGAGTTAGATAGATAGATAGTAGGATGATAGTAGATAGTAATAGATAGCAGATTGTTAGATAGATAGATAGCAGAGAGAGAGGGGGCCAGATAGATAGATAGATGATAGATAGCAGAGTTGATAGATAGATCGCAGAGTAGATAGATAGATAGCAGAGTTAGATAGATAGCCAGAGTTAGACAGTTAGATAGATAGATAGCAGAGTAGATAGATAGATAGCAGAGTTAGATAGATAGATAGCAGAGTTAGATAGTTAGATAAATACGAGAGCAGAGTAGATAGAAGATAGCAGAGTATAGATAGAATGCAGTAAGATAGAGGTGAAATAGAAGCAGAGATAGATAGATAGCAGATATGATTAAAGATCAGATAGCAGAGAGAGATAGATAGCCAGAGATTAGATAGATTAGCAGAGATAGATAGCAGTTAGATAGCAGAGTTTAGATAGAAGCTAGAGTTCGATAGTTAAGATAGATAGATAGATAGCAGAGTATGAGAGATTGATAGATAGAAGATAGCCAAGTTAGATAGATAGGATAGACTAGATATAGCAGGTTAGATAGTAGAAGCAGAGAGAGAGAGGGACAGATAGTATAGAGATTAGTAGATAGATAGGCAGTTAGATAGATAGATGCGAGTTAGATAGATAGATAGCAGAGTTAGTAGATAGATAGCAGAGTTAGATTAGATCGATAGCAGAGTTAATAGATAGATAGCCAGAGTTAGAGCTAGATAGCAGAGTTAGATAGATAGATAGATAGATAGCAGAGTAGATAGATAGCCAGAGTAAGATAGAGTAGCAGAGTTAGATTAGATAGATAGATAGCAGCGTTACGATAGATAGATAGATAGATAGATAGCTATAGATAGATAGATAGATAAGTAGATGAAGATAGATAGATAGCAGAAGTAGATAGATAGCAGGTTAGATAGATACATAGTAGCAGAGTTAATAGAATAGATAGCAGAGAGAGAGAGGGAGAAGATAGATAGATAGCAGAGTTGATAGATAGATAGCAGAGTTAGATAGATAGATTAGCAGACAGTTAGATAGATAGATAGCCAGAGTTAGATAGATAGCAGAGTAGATTAGATAGATGATAGCAGAGATAGATAGCAGAGTTGAGTAGATAGCAGAGTTAGATAGAGTAGATAGATAGCTAGATAGAAAGAGGAGTAGATAGATAGATAGATAGCAGAGTGTAGATAGAGGTTAGATAGAGTATAGATCAGATACTAGATCAGATATGATAGCAGCAGAGAGAAGAGGGGAGAGGATGATAGACTAGCCAGAGTTGATAGATAGATAGCAGATTAGATGATAGATAGATAGATGCAGGTAGAGTAGATAGAGTAGATAAGCAGAGTCGACGTAGATAGCAGTTAGTTAGAGATAGCAGAGTAGATAGATAGCAGAGTTAGATAGATAGATAGAAGATAGCAGAGTTAGATAGATACATAGATAGCAGAGCTAGCTAGATAGATAGCAGAGAGAGAGACGAGGGAACCAGTACAGATAGATAGCAGAGTTAGATAGATAGATAGCAGAGTAATAGATAGATAGATAGACTAGTACGATAGATAGCAGGGGGGGGGATTTTTAGCGAGTTAATAGATAGTATACAGAGAGAGAGAGGGGACAGATAGATAGGGGCCCAGGGTCCATGTAAAAGGTACAAGAAGGTCTCCCTGGCCAAAGGTATGGCCAAGCGACTGACTACCAAACTGAACACAACAGTAAGTTTAAAATTACCAGATTGCTACCAGTATTATATGATATTGCCAGTTTACTGTGCCTTTGTGTCATTAATTTGTGTCTCTCTATCAAATCTCTATCTCTGTCTGTCTATTTCACTGTCTTTCTGTTGGTTATCACTAGGGCGGTTGTGTCTATGTTTGTGGTATCTATTGTCTGTGTCTTTTGGCCATCTCATTAAGTACGTAGTGGGTGTGTCCTAATTGGGGCGGAGAACAGGGGCGTGGCATGGAGTGCCCGGGGGTGCCCTGATCTTCTTAGACCTAGAACGCCCTGAACTGATCATATCCAAGCAAACGCCTCTTCTCCAGTTTTCATAGGTGTAAACATATCCAATCTCTCTCTATTCAAGTTTCCCCAGTACTCTTATTATTTTCTCCTTCTCGTACCCTTTCAATTTCCAAGTTGTCCTTTTTGTATACAGGATTCCAAAATTTCACTGCATATTCCAAATGAGTGCTTTGTAAAGAGGGAGCATAATATTCTTTTCCCTTGAATCCATACCCCTCTTTATACTAGAAAATACCTTGCTGCCTCAGCTATTGCCGCCTGGCACTGCTTGCTGCATTTAGGTTTGTTATTATCAAAACTCCAGAATTCACATTTATCGTTTAAGCGCATAAGGAATTTTAAACCCAAATGCTCCACTTACATTTATCAACATTGAATTTCATCTGTCACTTTGGAACTCATTGTGACAATCTATCTAGATCCCCCTGCTATAATTGCACATGATCTGTAGCCTGAAATGCCGACAAACTTTTGTGTAATCTGCAAACACAAATAACTTGTTGACAATAGTTCTTTATAATAGTCATTTATATACAGATTAAATAGCAATGGCCCCAAGAAAGAACCCTGCGGCACTTCACTTAGAACATTAGTTCACATAAATGAAGAACCATTAGCTTATACATAAGTTGCCTAGGGATGATTTTTCTTCACATCCTTGGTATAACTATAATTCAATAAGTATCAACTTACCATAACTAGAAACTCTTCCATAGTTTTAATAATGATTATTAAAGGAATTCACCTTCTTCTGCCTTGATTGCATCATCTCTAAAGGAAAAAAAAGGAAGTGACAGTAAGTTTTGTAAATACAGAACTCTAACAGTAGGATAAATAATAAAATTGTCACGAACTTACCTGCCGCTCCGGTCCCGCGCCGCACTGCACTTCCGGGTGGGCGGCATCGTAGAAGTCATGATGTCACGACGCCGACACGCCGGGCAGCGCGGAGGATTTAAAAAACGGCGTCCTCCTGGACCCAGTGCCCGATAGTAGCATTTGCTACCACCCTGGCTCCTGTACTCACCTGCCTCGGATCCGGTACCTACCTTTACCGCTCCAGCTACTTACCTATCCAGCATCCAGTCTCCAGTTACTTACTTAGCCTGCATCCAGTCTCAAGCTACTTACCTTGCCAGCATCCAGCCTACAGTTCCCAGCAGCACCATTGTTCCAGCATCCAGCCTACAGTTCCCAGCAGCACCATTGTTCTAGCATCCAGCATACAGTTCCCAGCAGCCTCTGTGTCCTGCAATTCCTGGACTATACGCCTCCTCCTAAAGCGTACTTGTAAGTACCCAGCCTCCCGGCCATTTATTACAAAAATGATCCCAAATCATGTTCTCCTGGGAGGTGATATTTAAGCCAACACAGGCATACTAGAAATACTGTAGGAAAATGCTTACACACAAGATGGGCAAGAGGATTATGAACCTTTTCTGGTCATTGTCATCAATTAAAATACGTTTTCATTGTATCTAAAAAGAAAGGAGATTGCATGATAAATATAATCCTCTTTTCTAGTTTGCATAGATGTAAATGCATCCAATCTCTTCATTTTCTATTCCCAGTTTCTTAATTAATTTAGCTGCCCCTTTTTGAACGCTTTATATTTCCAAGTTATTCTTTTGAATACAAGTTTTCAAAACTCGTGCCATATTCCAAATGAGCCTTACTAGTGCTTGTAAAGAGGTAACATAATATTAGTTTATTCTGAATCCTGCACCTCCATATAAGACAATATCTTTCTGGCTCTATTCACTATTTTGCCAGGCACTGCTTGCTACATTTAGGTTTGTTTTTTCAACAGAGATTCTTGGAATGCCAGAGAACCCCGCAACGCCACTTTGACATTAGTTCACAGAGGTGAAGTACCATTAGAATACATACTGTAAGTTGCCAGGGATTTTTTTTTTCACAAGCTTGTTTGTTGCATCTTTGGTAGTTGATTAACTTCCTGCACGTCCTTAATTATCAATTAAAGGAACACTAAACACATAAAAATGACTAAGTGCCATTCGTTTCTATTATTCACAGGGAGGTGAGAACGCTTATTCTCACCTCCCTGTGAATAATATAGACGCTCGGGGGACCAGGAATTTACCTTACCCGCCGCTCCACTCGCAGCCGCTCAGTCTCTGAACAGCTGTCTGTCCCGATCGCGCGCCCTATCTGAATTGACGCGCACTGCGCCTAAGATAGGGCGCGTGGTGGGACAGAGCGGCTGTCAGAGGCTGAGCGGCTGCGAGTGGAGCGGCGGGTAAGGTAAGTTCCTGGTTCCCCGAGCGTCCTATATTCACAGGGAGGTGAGAATAAGCGTTCTCACCTCCCTGTGAATAATAGAAACGAATGGCACTTAGTCATTTTTAAGAAAGTATTGGAGTTTACAGGTCCTTTAAAATATCAAATCACCATAACTAGAAACTCTTGCATAGTTATTAACGTTTATTATATGAATTTACCTCTTTGGACTTGTGTGCATGATCTTAACGAAAAATAAAAAGCAGCAGTACATTTTCTGAAATAAAAGCTAACTGTAGGATAAATAAAAAATGGTCATTACTATGTACATCCAGCCAACAGAGGCATATTGAAGTAGGAAGATTCCCATACACAAGATTGGCAAGATGATTATGAACCTTTTTTGCTCATGTATCAATTAACTTGTTCTTGCGGCTGTGATGATAGCCGCAAGAACAAAGTGCTGTAAGTACGAATCGGAAACTTTTTTTTATCTAACATGGCGGTGGCGTGGGTTGGCAAGGCAGAAGAACACTATATTAAAGGATTTTACGCTAGATAGAAGGGCAGCCAGATGGGATCCGGAGGGAGGGAGGGGGGAAAGGCTCCCCTGCGCATGCCACTGTCCTCTCAGAGGACAGATCAGAGGCAGAAACCTTTTGGCAGGAAGATAGCTCCTAATGGTCAGTTTCCTGGACGTTAGAAATGAACTGCAAAAGAACCATAAGGAGCAGGGATGTAAGGTAAGGGTTTTTTAAAACTACACAGTGGCCTAGTAGTGGGTGGATTTAGATTTGGGGTGGACATGCCCTTTAAGAGCCATCTGATCTAGCTGTATCTAATCAAGAGGCTAGTAACCAACATTGATATGTCTGCAAAAAAGGAGAATGCAGTTGAGACATGAAATAACTGAGACACATGTCCAAGCAATGCTGTGAATTGGCAGATAACTTGGAGAACTGCGGGAGGGAGACAGTCCAAAAAACAGGTGAAATAAAAGAGAAGAAGAATTCAAAAGAACAGCAAGCTGGCTATAATTACATACAAAGAACAGTGATTCCAAGGCAGAACAATGAGAAATGCAGCATTGTGATTTTGGTAGAAATAATGAAATATTTTCTTGCTACTAGAAGGACTGTGTCATACACAATTTACTAAACTGCATCTGTTAGGACATTTCCACACAGCTGAAAACCATGTGCCTAAGAAGAATATTTCTTTTAAAAAGTGTGTTAATGAGGACTTCCAGGAAATGTGGGGGAAACTATTGACAGTTGTGTCATCAGTTTGTAGTTTTGGCACATTAACAGAGAAAATAATGAGCCGTCAAGTAAGAGAAATGAACATCTCAGCAACATAGAATGAGATTATGTGGGAACCGATTGAACTTTGGAGTGCAGGATGTGCAAGGATTTCCATACCCTCTTAGCAGCAAGTTTTGCATAGGAACCAAGGAGGACAGAAATTAAATAGATGAGAAGAAAAACTAGGCTGATTCTAGAGCAGAGATATCTAAACTGTGGCCCTCTGAATATCCTAGTTCTTAAAGTCAATGGAAGACCCTGAAAGTCAATATTCCAGGCTCCAACATTCCCCTTTAAAATGCATTGCACAGAGCTGTGCTGAGATCATGTTAAAGTCAATATCTTAATAAGTGGTCAGCTCAATTCTACTGGGGTTGCAACCTTTCCCTTTAAGACTCAAGCACTTAGGGTCATTCCCACTAGCACGTTTTGAATTGCAGTTTGCGATCCGATTGTGGAGTGGGAGTGCAGGCATGTAATAGCCTATGGGTCTGGCCCTCTACATGCGAGCATGTCCGTGTGCTATTGGAGTGCATGCGATCACCATTTTTTGTTTGTGTTGCATACGCTCGTTAGGGTCCAGTTGTGGAAGCGCAACGCCCATGCACGGAAGCAAGCACAATCGTGCATTATTGGAACGTGCATTGCCCCTTGCACTTTAGTGGGGCCACAGCTCAGGAGCTTGACTGCTGGAAAGCTAAGTTCCATTGCCTTAAATACATGCTGTATGGTAAACTGAAATCAATGCAGCTTGCATTACACTTTTAAGGGCTAGGCCACACAACGCGTTTTCAGGCGATTGTAATTTTCAAATGTATTGAAATTGCAGCAACGCACCAAAATCTGCGATTTCGGGTGTGTTGTGATTCACTCGTGCATCAGCAATTTGGTAATGCATGCGTTTTTATGCAATTGCGTGCATTTTAATAATGAAAATGGACAAATCGCAAGCGCAAGCGCATGTAAACACATACAAAGACACAGTCTTGCAGAAATGCTCACAAAATAAAGGGTTAACAAGTTGCTTCCAAATACATATGAAAAGAGTTAACTCTTCCCCCACTCTGTGTGGACGGGAAAACCAGCTAATCATATTCACTGCTATTCTTGATGATTGGCTGGGAGACACGGCAGGTGGGGACTCTGAGTTCAAATGTTGCATTCAACTTAGCATAAGGGCAGTGGAAAACGAACACAAGGTAGCTAGTTAGCATGGCAGAAGGAGTTTTGGGTCCTGGACCACCAGGAAGAGGCAACACTAAAGCCGCATAGATACAGAAAGTTCTGTAAATGATTTCTACTAAGAGGCTAAATTCAGAGATGAGAAACAAATGGTTTTACAAAGTGACAGTTTTTGAGTCTGTGGAGCTGACTTTGTATTTTGGGTTTAGTTCTCCTTTAAAGTATTTCTTTAGTCATAGCTTGGAACCAAAAAAAGTACAGTCCAAAAAAATGTCACTTATAATTGACCAATATAGTCAGCACATTATTAGCTTATTTATAACCGCGATTTAAGTTTAATTATTGCCTAAATTCTGAGAGGAAGCTGTCTCATCCCTCCTGCAGTCAATTAAAGGCATGTACACCCCTCTTACGAAAATTTAGTATCTAATAGAACACCCCCAAAAGCTAGATCCGTTTTACTTACAGTTTGGGAAGGTTTCTCCCGCTGTGTAAGATGCCTTACAAACCACCGATCCAGTGCTGCTTAGCCCACACCTCTGCTGCGCTGTACAGTGCCCCTAACGTGCCCGAGAGAGCCTCCTTTGGTATTAGCCGTCAACCATGGCTGTGATATCACGTACGGCCATGACTGATTGTGATACCAGGAAGAAGCGGTGGCTGCGGTGCTGGATCGGTGGTTTGTAGGCTTCTTACACAGCGGGGGAAAATCTTTCCAAACTGTAAATAAAGGGATCTTAGCTTTTGGGGGTGTTCTATTAGATACTACATTTTTGTAAAAGCGGGTGTACATGCCCTTTAATACTGTGACAGCCAATGATTGATTGCTCTTTTCCATGCTGCCCCACGCGACATACTCACGTTCCTAAAAGCTCATTGAACAAGAGGAAGAGGTGCCATTCTCTTTCGAAAGGGAGAGAACGGGGGGAAATAAATATCTGAATAGAAATGCATGTAATAAAGTGCTAAAAATAGTAGTGTTAGGGGCAAAAAGTGACCGTGACCATCTTTTTAGCTGGTGGACCTTTAAATTGATTCATAGTGAATATCAATTCACTCTAAATATTGATCCATCTAGCGGCATACAGTATATCCAGTAGTATATGGCCGCATATGTCTTGGGAAACCACTTGCACATACACATATGGACATCATTGCACTGAAATCAATAAAGTTTAAGAGTTATAAGTAAGGAATTAAAAAAAGTGATTATTCACGTTACTTCATTGGTTTTTCTGTTGTGTCAATTTTAATATTAAAGGGTATACAGCAAGATCCAACTATTATAATTTAGATTTAAATCTGAGCTGTAGATCTGAGAAATTATCATACAAAATCACAGCATTACAGGGAAAGACCTGTCTCCCCGGAAGCAGAAACCATAATGTTTCCCTATCCCTGACTCTTACAGGATCTTTGTCTGCCGCCATCACACTTTCTGCAACATTTTAGAGAACAGCAGAGAAAAAAAAAGATGAGGGGAGATGTGTACAGAGAAAAGGCTCATGGTGAGGATGTGCAGACTTTTAAGTGCCACAGACACATATAAAGATGTAGTGAGGAAGGGAGGGGGGGGGCAGTTAGGAGCACTCACTAAACATATATAATTTAATGACAAAGCAAACACAGCCATATATATATTTTACTTTCTTAAATTGTCGTTAAGATAAAGTAAAGTTGAATATAGTGACCCTTTAAGCTCTATCAATCGGTCTACATTATATCCATATTGCCTTTGTTCAGAGGCTTCATTTACAGGAAATAAAAGAATTCTTGTTAAATACTGCACAAATGTATTAAATATAATTGAAAGCTATGTAGATTGTGCTTAAGGGGCATATTTAGGAATTACTATTATTATGAATTATCTGTATTTTACAAAGCCATCTTTATTTGTTGTAAAATAATGATTGCAATGCAAAATCCGTAAGGTGTCAGCCATAGGGGCCCCTGGAGTCTTTATAAATAGGCCCCTAGGGGCCATATTTAGAAAGCTGCGTATCGCTTTTAGCGATACTGTGACTTTATGATCGGTATCGTAAATTTACTATTGTTAAACCGATCGGAGATTAATGATCGGTTTAACATCATCAAAATTTTCAACGGTATCGTAAATCTACGATAATGAAATCGTTATCGTTACGTTTACGATCCCCAATAACCATTGCGGTACTTTACTATCACACAGTATTCTACAATCGAACGTTTGTAATGAACGTTCGGTGGTAAAATTTCCAATCGTACATTACGATCGTGACGTAAATTATCTAACCGCGGTATCGGTAAAAAGCGATACCGTGGCTTTATAAATATGGCCCTAACTGTCTTCACTTTCCTCAAACCCACACACGGTAGAGGTAATATGCTTTACCAGGTTTCTTCCTAGATCAAGGATCCTTGCTAGTAAAATTTACCGTGGGGCCCAGTCCACCATCGCTACAAAGAAAAGAAATTGGATCTGTGCCATATTACTTAATGTTTGCATTAAACATAATCTAAATTTAATCAAAATGGTCAGTTTAGGTGAAGAAACAGAAAGACAAAGGATTGCGCTGTGAAACAGCCCCTTTCATATGAGTTTAGATGAGACATTGGCTGGGTCGGCTCTTTTGTTGCTTAATGACCAATCCTTTTTATAATGAGCTTTCTTTTTCCATTCTTAATTCACCCATACAGGAAGGCAGATAGAATATATCTAATTATGATGTTGCTGGCTATATAAACAATTAGACATCCCGTTCATCAGAGCTTAATAAAGGGAAAATGTAAGGGAGATTAAAAAAAACACATGATTTATTTAAACGCATTAGGTTAGTTAAACACATCAGTGTCTTTAGCCTCTTAGGCCTAAAAATCCATACATTTAATGTGGTAAAACGGAAATCTATATCTATATAATGTATAAATACGCATATCTTAATTAATGTCCCAGTGGTCATAGACCTTTTCCATATTTTTACCCTATATTCTTTGTGCAAGCAGAATAAAAGTTATATGATAATTTATGCTCGTGATTCCCCATGTAATGAGGATTTATCTCTTATATGTTCTTATTTTTAAATAACAATATCAAATACCCTAAAACCTTTCCAATCATCGGTGCTCCCTATATTTGTGTTTCCCATGATCTTTTGCTGCTGGTGATGTAAGTGATGTTTCGGGGTGGACTCCTCACACCTGCGAAAAAACACATGCCAAACTCCCTTGAGAACCCAAACTCCAGGAACTATCTGGCAAGTTTGGCTGAAATGCCATAATACGTCAGAAAAAGAGCAATGTGGTTAGCTGGGTTCTGCATTAATTTTGCACAGGCCGCGCCATTTCCAAAAATCTTAGTTAAGATAGGGCTTTATTAACACCATTACATAATGTGGTGTACAGGGCCATTGTGTGCTGAAAAAGTCACATATTAAGCCTGGATCCCACATGCTGTATGTCTCGCGAGGGACTTTAAAGCATTGCACGGTGGCTCAGTGGTTAGCACTGATACCTTACAGCAGAAGTCCTGAGTCCCCCTTGGACACATTGCAAGGAGTTTGTATGTTCTCCTTGTGCTTGCGTGGGTTTCCTCCGGGAACTCCGGTTTTCCCACAATCATAAGACATACTGATAGGTTGTATGTGTACATAAAGGGATTAGATTGTAAGCTTTTTGGGGCAGGGCCTATGTGGAATGAGTAAATAATGTGTAAGCGCTGCGGAATATGTAGCGCTATATAAGAAATAAAATACATACATACATACATTGCTGGATCTTTTAGCTCTTCATTGGCCCATATTAGTTAGTAATGAGGCTTTCGGGGTTGATGAGCAGGGGGGAGAGGACCCGGGGTGTTTCCGAGGGCAAGTTTTCTCAGATGGCATATCTGGGGCTGGTAAGTGATAAAGATTGGGCACATAGAGAAGAATGTTTCCTTAATTAGTGTACCTAGCTGGGGACTAACATAAATGCATAAGCCACTGTTTCTCCCAAACATATTGAACTCCCATTTTTTAAATAATTCTCATAATAATTTTAATAAAGAATAAAGGGTCTGATGTGATAAGAGGTGCCAATATATTCATTTGCAACCAATCAGATTTTAGCTATTTACGAGGTTACTGCATTTTGATAGCATCTTAATTGTGCTGCAGATTAAAGGGTTTTATTGAAGAACGGGAGGTAAAGGAGCTGTGTCTTATCCCCGTTCTTCAATAAAACGTTCAGGAGCTGGGAGGCAAGGTACTTTCTTTGACAGGTCCCGAGGACTTGTACTCTTTTTCAACTCTATTACAATACATTATTCACTTCTCATTATATTTCAATATATGACTATAGGATCAAACTATTATGTAAAAAATTAGCAATTTGTGTACATATACTACACTCCATTAGTCAGACATACAGAAATTACAATAAAAGTCCTCATTTGCTTCATAACATCTGCATGTTCTATAAAAATCTTCTATAATACTTAACCAAATTGTTAAAAGATCTTTCAATATTAAATAACACAGGAAAAGTAAGAAGTTTACATATCGCATGCACATCCCCAGAAAAACAGGGATTTATTCTGGGTACAATTATACAAATGTGCACCTTAAGCCAAATGGTTCCTGTGATGCTTTTATTTGTGTACAAAACATGCAATTCAGTAAAAATGAGTACACCAAGTGGACAGTGTGCGCTTCAAAGAGGATCTAAACATCCCCAAGCACATCTTCTTTCAAGGAAGCATGAAGAAATCCCATGGGAATTGCAAAACACCAGGTAATATTGCTACGTTAAAGTGCTAAGCATGTTTGCTGTGACTTTCTGCATGGCTGCACGTGTATCATTAATGTTCTCTCTCTGTATGTGGGTTACATAATAGTTCACTGATGTCAGCGTGAGAGTATATGATGTAATATCACAGAGATGTCAATTGGCTACAGGTCATTTGTGACATAATGATCTCAGCCCTATTATGACAAGCTGTTTGCTGGCAGAAGGTCTAAGAATACCAGGACATGATTTTATTTCAGTTAGACGATGCTCTGATGTTACTGTAAAAAAAAATGAACATTTACTATGAGAATATAACCGCTTTCTGTGAAATTATACATCTGCTTTGCTGAGGTTAAATTGTTAGTTATTTTGTGTCTTTTACTCCACCAACCAGGATGTTTTACATGTACACATGTTACGTTATTTTTAATATTTCACTATATAACTCTTGGACCATTGCACCGCACCTAGTTGGACCATTGCACAATCAATGGGCTGCTATAATGTTCACAAGGTAAGAAAATTCAAAGACTGTACATCCCTCTGTACTAAATAAAAAGGACAGTGGCGTAACTACCACCAACCCGCGCGGGGGGGGGGGGGAACACGGTAGTAGGCCCTTCAGTATTCATCCTTTTAAAGAGCTGATCAGCTCTTTAAAAATGGACCTGAACTTCCGTAACTTTTTAAAGAGCGATCAGCTCTTTAAAAAGGATGAATATTGCAGGGACCTGGTTGAGGGAGGAGGGACCCTTCAGGTACACCCCCATAAAAGGAAAATAGAAAAGATGCAACAGTCTTTTGCTGGACCTAACACAAAGGACCTGATGGACCTGTAATGGTTTTCTGCTTAATATCTGTTTCGCTGTGAGATTTCTACTATGAAAGCAGACATTTGTTGAAATTTGTTTTTGTAAAAGTTTTTCATCAGTATCATGTTTTTGGCAGAAGATTTAATGGAAAAAGATTTAGCTGCGAAACAAGTTTGTTTACTTAAGAATCATCTACAGTAGGGTTTCCTAGATGGAACACCCTCATTTTTCAGTATCCTTCCAGAAACCAGGATCTTCACAAATTAGAATCCATAAAATGACAGAAATCTTGTCTTGAAATTTCAGTTTTTGCTGTGTGAAATTCAATTACGACGAACAAGGAATTTTATGGTGGAATTCTTTTTCTAAAAAGATTTTTGTAAATTTTGTGACAAAATGTAGGAATGATTTGATGGTGAAATTTTGATTGAGTTGAAACCAATAATTTTGCTCCCAAACAAGTTTCATAATAAAATTACTTCTTGTCTTAGTCAACATGATCTAACTAGGGTTTTGTAACTGCTTGCATTCCATATAACCCTCGTTTTTCATTATACAGTTTTATTGAAAGGCAATCAGGATACTACAGCAGTGGTTCTCAAACTTTTCATGCCGTGCCGCACTTGGCAATGCAAATTTTTCTCCAATGCACATCTGTGTTCTTAATGTTAGATTTTAAGTTGATTACCCATATTTTATGCACTTTACAGGGTAATTATATTCAAATTAATTTAGTGTAATGTTATATACTACATTGAATGTGTTGCAATTTTCATAAAATAGATTTATGTACAAATAACAAAAAACGCAAGTTATACTGGTGAAAATATTTCCACTACCAAAATTCTGAGGCACGTCTCTGACTCTTGAAGTGAAACCAGTGTGCCCCAGCACACCCTTTGAAAAACCCTGATCTATACAACTAGTATCTATAAAATGACTGAAACTGATGACTGGCAGGAGATTTGATGGTTAAATGTGGTCAAAACCAGAAATTTTGTGCCACGTAAGTTTCACAATGACATCCTTAGTTTTAAGGGAGCTCATGTACAGTAGGGTTCCTAAATTGATTTTTCAGTATCTTCCCAAAGTTCCCAACCAGGATTCACAACTTGAATCCATAAATGACTAAACATGCTCAGGAAAAGCTCTTGTAAAAAAATAATAAAAAAAGGAAACTCTTATAACCTTCCAGAGTTCATGGAAACCTTGAATAAAACACTATATAGTGAAACATAGAGAAGTCGAGATAATTGTTTTGTATAACACAAAGGTAGTAGATCCAAATCAAGACAGGGAATTCTTTCACAAAATCCCTTTCTACTTTCTGTACTATAAATGATAATTTTTTTGTCAGAATGACCACAATTCGAAACACCAGAAACCCGCTCAAGTTCAATATCTCCACCACAGCTTGAACACAGTAACAATCCACACACTACTAATCTGATTATGAAGTGGCACCCTCCTTGTGCAAGGATCCGATAATCAGCTTCTTCAAAGTGGGTCAATTATTAGCACTTAATGAAATAACATTCAGAATCTTCATATGTTTGTGTGCTTCTCTCTATTCTGATGGACCTGAAGAAGGACTTTGTAATCAGAGATGAGTGTTCCACAGACTTTCAAGGCAACAGGGATTATGATACCATAAGACATCATCCGCTTAAAGGAAATAATACTTCTCAGGTTAAATGCCTTGCTTCTCTATTAAAATTGCCATTTAGATATTTTTGAAGTTCATGTTATTCATTCAAAAAATTATTAATATGGAAAAAACATATCGGCTAGAAAAATGTCTGCTTACACTCAATAAAATACAATATGAATATTAATGTAAAAAAAAGTTACACTCCTTCAGTTGTATATTGCTGAACAAATATTATACTAGGAGCTGATTCATTAAAAGGTGCAATCAAATGGGTTACTGCAGGTAGATTTGTTTCTGCAAACCAATTCCAAAGGCAAACTAATTGTGTTAGCCCTTTGATTCAGTGAAATCTCCTATTCTTTGAGGAACAAAGAACGGGATATCTACTGACCATTCCAGAAGTTCTAACTCCGGTTTATTTTTGCTATTTTATATGAAGCATTTGACTTTATCCTTCACCCATAATGCATTTGATGAAAATATCTTTTTGAAACTTAAATCTGAGCTGCTCTGAGTCTACAGGACTAAATGGCGCGCATTCCGCTGTGTTACCATCTGTTTGCGCTGCATTCTTTACAAACCGAAATCATGCAAAAAAAATGGTCGCAGTGAAAACGGATCAAGCACAACACATGCAATGTGGCCACCTATATTGATATGCAGTGCTCTGCGATTCTGACACGCTAGCGGATTGCAAGCATGATGATTAACACGTGAGGAAATACGTCAGTGTGCATAACCCTTAAGGCTAATCAGAGTAAGTAGCTCCAGTGGAGCAATAGCAACTCATGTACTAATAATAACCTAATGACCTAATCTATGGCAATATCAGAAAAAAGTCCACTCACATTTAAATAACATTTATAACTAACCTTAGTTTTATATGTTATTAAATTAACAATATATAGAGGGACTGCAATAAAGGAACATGTTCCTACTAGCCTACTAGTCTATTTGACTAACTTCGTCCGTGGCTAAATTTGTCGTGACCGTAGGAGCGCTCAGTCGGGACTAATAGTCCGGCCGTGTGTACCCAGCCTAATGTGTCAAGGCATGATGTACTTCTATCAATTCAGCCATAATTATATACAGTATATATAATATATGTATTCTTAAAGGAGAACTACTGTAAACCCAAATTTTTACACCAAAAATCTGAAAATATCCCCTTAAAAACACCAATAATCTGTAAAAATCACACTAAGGTAAATAGCATTAAAGTTAATTATATCCCTTAAGAACTGGGTGAAATACCTGTGTGTATGTACAGTACGTTGTGCTGCAGTATCTTAGGACTGAGCATGTGTAAAGAACATAATGGTCAGTGACCACACTGTGTATACTGGGATGTGGGAAACAAAACACAAACCCCAAGGTAAATTTCCCAACAATCCTATCAAATAAGAAAAAAGAGTGTTGTTCTGAGACTTAGTTGTCCTTTAACCTATGTATGAAATTGTATTTAATTTTTATTTATCTGTATAATTACTGGCACATTCTCTGTATACTCTATATTTTATAGTGTACAGCCATGTGTACCCAAGTGGCGCTTTATAAATATACATATTTACATACATATATTATCCATCTGGAATCAGCCAGTAAAAACATCCCACTCCCTGCCTTAGATTCTTTGGTGATGTGATAACCTGCCATTACCCGAGGGTCAGAAATCTGATCATGGCTGTTCATGGCTGTTGCATTAAGCTAATGCCAGAAATATGCTGTTTGACATAATGATCTGTAATTCCTCTTAGCTGCATGAGTTTTGACAGCTGTTTCAGAAGCTTGATGCCTGGGTAACCAAACACTTCAGCTTTTGTCACTTAGGACTAATGGACTGTTTTTGCATGAACACTGCAGAATGTGACTGCAATTAAAGGCAACATCAATATCTGGATCCCTTAGAGGAGTGAAAGGGGAGAGGAGAATAGACTTTAAGAGTAAATAGAAGGGTGGGTTGTGGTGGGAGGAAATAGGATTGTATGGCACGGGGAAAAAGCAATAACAGGTTCGTTTCATGGATTTCTTGTTGCGGCAATATCTTGTTTAAGAAAAAGCAACCATCACTTGACTACATTGCATTAGCAATATGACACACTGTAATAGAGAGCAAATTCTGCATTAGGCTTAACCATAATTCCGTAAGCTAGTATAGTGCAGTGGTTCTCAAACTTTTCAGAACTGTGGCGCACTTGGCAATGCAAATTTTACTCAAGGCACACCTGTGTTCTCATAGTTGAATTTAACTGTAAGTATCCATATTTTAGCATTTATTGTGTATAGTGTATTCTAATCATGTAGTGTAATGTTACACTAACTGTGTTGACATTTTATAATACAATGTCTTATGTAAAGAAAAATATGAAAAATGTAGTTAAACTGGTGGACATATTCACTACCAAAATTCTGAGGTACACCAGGGTTCCCCCGCACACCCTTTGAGAAACTTGAGTTAGTGGAAATGTAATGTAGGGTCGAAATTAAAGCTTTTGTAATTAAATGATTTATCTGTCTAGCTATCTGTTCCACCTCCCAACTTTCTGAAGAGGGACCTGGAACAAGGCGGAGCCCACTGATTATGTAATAGGCTCCAGACTAAATACTTGGTCACGCTCCAAACTTCACAATTCACACACCAGCCGCCCCATTGCTGGACATTACAGGGATTCTTGTGGGATGGAGAAACCAGTTAGTTTGGGGGTACGGTTTATCTATTTTTTTATGTGTTAAGCTGGTACACAGGGTAAGATTTTTCAGTCCGGCTGACCAATATTTGCATGTATTGGTGAGTTGCCCCAAACAAAATCAGACGATTGGACATGCCATTATTATCACAGCCAATCATGCAGTCTCCTATGGGATCGCACAATCGGTCGTGACAAACTGTCAGCCAAGGCTTCTTTGTGATTCATTGCTAGCCACAAACGGTTGCAGCTGGATGTATATCTTACTGTGTGTACCCAGCCAGAGGAGCAGAGGATCACAATCCAAATATTTTAAAGGAAGATTGATTCTAAATAACAAGTCAAGAAATAAAACCACTTCATATAGAGGTAGAATTTTCTTCCCTTCAGGCCTGGGCCAGAGAAAGAAAATATATTCCACATTTCAAATGGCAATTGTTACAGTTGAATGGCAACTTATGGTTTCCACTTTGCTGGCTAAAATGTTTGTATATTTTATGAAGTGCATTGTGGGTTATGTTCGGCTGCTATTAGGAAGGAGGCGGGAGTTGGCCTTCCGGGCCCAGGACAGGGTTTCCACTGGAGTTTCAGAGGACAGATTTTCAGCCCTGATACAAGACTCTGGATTTTGTCCCTGCAGTCAGGGCAGTCCCATCTAAATAGGGACCTGGCAACCCAGGTTGTGTCTCATGCTCCTCTGGTTTGGCCCTAGCCTAAAGAAAGCATAAGAATCATATGGAAACATGCAAAAGGTGGAGGTACTATTAATTAAAAACTGTCCTTTGTTTATTGTAACATTGCATTACTAGAGAGATAACTACTCAACATTATAAATAGGACAATGTATGCCAAGAGCAGACAAAAATAACTTTTTGCACATTGTCAAACATTAATAATTTCCTTATAAGTCTTCAAAAGACTTCAAATACCATTACTGTTCTCGATTAATCCTGTGCATCCTTTACCAGGAAGCCATTGTCATGAAAAAATGAATCCAATTTAAATAAAGGTTTAATAATCATCACTCAGTGATCTTCATTGATATCTTGGCGGGGCATGTATTGGTATTGTATTGCTGCTTATCTATTTTGAGCTTCTACCACAATTTATTTATAGTGTTGTTTTATGCCAAGTCACATTATATATATAATATTGACCATTTTGGCAATCCAGGCTCCTAGTTTTATTACACTGAGCATTACAATATAATGATATTCCTGGTAACCAAAAGTGTTTCTTCTCATCCTAATTAATAGGGATTTTCTGAAATGTTGTAGAGATGAATCCGGTTTCAAACTACCCTGGGGTCAATTCAGAAATGCTGGATTCTTAAAATCCAAAGATCCAATGGATTTTTAAAATTTTAGATACTCAAAAGTTCAAAATTTCATTTGACAATTCAATTCAATTTAGTTAAAAATTTAAAAATCGACAAATGATATTTAATACTCGAAATTTGCAATTGAAAATTCCAGTTCAGTTGAGTTCGAATCGGATTTCGGGAACTTTGTAACTTCAAAAAGTTCCCCCTAACCGCTGACCCGCAGTTTTTCAGGGGATTGGATTGGAAGTGCAAAAAAAGGTCTGAGTAATAGAATTGGTGCTCAGAGTTGACAGGTTTTAAAATACCTTGTCTGGTTGAAACAGTACAAAAAATGAAAGCGATTGTAGAGATAATCACCAGCACAGACAATGGTATGAATGCAGTAATGGACAAGTGGGTACTTACTGGTAAAGAGTGTGGATTAAGACCTAACAGCAAGTCTGAAAATCCATAATGTTTAACAACTTAATAAAACCATTTATTTGCTGTTGTTTTGCCTTCCTCTGGATCAACGTTTGGTAGGGTTTATGGGTAAGCTAAATGGTTGGATATATGGACATTTGTATACTATAACATACAAGTTTAAAATGGTAAAAATTGAACTGTCTTCCATTGGACATGGTGATGGCAGGTTCATTGGATAGTTTAAAAAAAAGCTGGGTGAGTTTCTGAAAACAAAAGAATTCTGATTCTTACAGTCAGGAATAGAAATTATTTCCCCTGATACAGTTGGTATCTATAATCTAAAAAATTGATTTTCAAATTCTGATTTTAAATCTGAGCAGTAGAATCTAGAAATCAACATTTGAATTCACAGCGCAGCAGAAGCAGAAATTATAATGTGCCCTATTCTGTCTTTTTACTAGGATCTTTCCTGCCTGCCAGTACTCTTACTGCAAAAATAAGAGATTCAGCAGAGAAAAGAAGGCAGGGGGGAAGGAGGGGGAGGTGTGTAAGCAGAGCAGTGTCCATGGTGAGGCTGTGCAGAACTTAGTAGGCAGTGAGTAAGGGGAGTGGGGGTATTAGGAGCACTCACTAAACATTAATAATTTAATGACAAAGCAAGCACAGATTATATGTGAGTATCACCATTTTACTTCTCTTAAATTGTAGTTTCAAATAATGTAAAGTTGGGAGTGAGTATAGTGACCCTTTAAAGTCTTGTTCATCTAAATGAACATTTATAATATTAAATTATTATTTATATTGTGAATTTTGGTTTGTCTAATCCATAATGTAACCTCTAGCTAACACATGAAGGAAGAGTCTGTGTAAGTATGATGTCATTTAACGGTGGGCCATGTGCAGCAAGACTGGAGGGAGACGGCTATGGAGGTTGCACAGACATCTGTGGGCCAGGATGCATTTTAATGCCTTGCTCTGAAAATTCACTGTGCCAGGAGGTATGTAATACTGTATGTTATGTGCTTAATCCACAGCTTTTATTAAATGTTGACAGAAATGTAGACAGTATTATAATAATACAGTTCCATTAGTGCCAAAAAACAAAGCTTATCCATCCAGGCTGGATATGGGTCAGGCTAAGCACACAGACAGCACTAGATCTAAATAGTAGCAATAGCTTACATTTAGGGGAAAGCTGAGACATAGGGCATGGTAACTGTACATGATCTATTGCCAAAAGGTTTAAATCGTGTTAGTCTAATAAGACAACTTGTTAAGCATGTTGTGTTTATAAGCAAAAATGTATCCATATTGATGAAGTAAATGCAAGCAGAATGTGTGTAGTGCCTTCTAGTAGTTCCCTAGATAATAGACTGGGCGTGAGTCCAGAGGGAACATCATGGCAGAGCCATCAGGACTCACCAGATGCCACTCTTCTACTTCAATGTTAGTGGCTTGTTCTTTATGTTGCTCTCGCTCAGTGTCTTCTTCCTCACCTTCTCTAGTTTTATTTTTCCCTGTCTGCTACTGTTCTCCTGTCTTCCTCCCTTGCCCTGACTTTCATGATCAGTCATTACTCTTTTCTTCTCTTTATCGTATCTCTATCACCTACTACTATACAACTAAAGGTGTCCATACACTACTAACTTACCTGCCACATTCAATTTAAGGTTCCTCAAGAGCTTGGGTGGTGCTGAATCCCCCGATCGGTCTAAACACAAACAGTAGTCCTCAATAGTGCAAAAGAAATGATGAGGAGCACACTCTTTTCCCTGCTGACTATTGTGACATTGGTATGTGCACAACATTTCAGGGTTACCACCTCCTCAGGTGCAACTGACGCACTGATCAGTAGTTGGCGATAAATCCTGCAGTGAGTAAATCCTTTTCAGGATTTACCAACATTCGCAAGTGATATTGAATCACATCAGGACATTTAACCAGAAGCGATAGCGGGGTAATCCAAAATGATCCCCTGCGAAAATGACTATCACCCCTTGGACATAATAGGGACATACTTAATGACCATCCTTCAAAGGTCGTGACAGTTGTCTACATTTAAAGAAGTGCGTTGCAATAGGAGTGTTGTCAAATTTATCCGTAGAAAAATTATCCTAGATGGCGCTACAGGGCTACCCATGGCCGTATCAACAATTTGGAGAAAGAAAACAATTTAAAATAGTAATTATTCAAATGAAATCAAGACAAGCAACCAAAAATTTAGTGAGGGAGGGAACAGAAAGGTCTTTCGATAAGAATAGTATGGACGTTTCAATCCTTTAGAGTGTTCGATATGTATATAGAGAGGTTTAATCCGCCCCTATAAGAAATTATATCTCATTATTCCAAGTGCCAATGGAAGACGGTTTATCATAGTCATCCATGTCTTTAAGGAAGGAGGGTATTACTGTATATACCATAGGTTACAACAAGAAATAAAGGTTGTGCCTATGATACAATGGGGCGAAACTGGATAGGAACAAGAATGTAGTAGTCTCTGGGTGTAACATGTTTTGTGCGTATCTTTTTTGGTGTTATTTCGCAGCTGGTGTTATAATTAAAAAAAAGAATTGGGGAGTTTTAGATTTCTTACTATAAATCTGAACATATGGGACTTACAGCTTCTGAGAGGGGAAAAAAAGGTAAATATTCCAGAGCAAAATTTAAAGTGAGTTTTGAATACAAATTAGCTCAATCATGACAGATAACCTGAAAAACTTTTCTGGGATAGCAGCTAATTTCAGCACAATTGGACCTCTCTCTGTGAGATGAATTATATCATAGGGAAAAACGTTGAGGGTACAGATGACTTGTAAACTTTTTCAACTTCATTCAATTTTATATCGTAGTTGCAAAAAAAAAAAGAAAAAAGGCAGAGAAGAAAAGAATTATTCCAGGGGATGTAAAAAAGGAAAGGCCCAGGTTTTTATAAAATAAATCTAATACCAAAGAAGGAAAAGAAAAATACATGTTGTTTGGTGACACCTGTCACCTTTACTGAGAAAATTTCCGTAACAAGCAATTTTCTTCATTATTTATGAAACTGTGTCAATGCTCATTTTCAGCTACCTGAATCTAGCACAACTACTGTAATTTTCCTAGCAAACATTCATCCATGGGCATGCCACATTATGTAGTCAAAGGAGAACAAAACTGCATGCTGAAACTATTGAAGTTTGGATAATTCTAATCAAACCCATTTTCGAATTTAATGTTAAATTTCTGATTTTCAAACCTTTTTGTCTAAGTTTGATTTTCGAATCTTTTTATTTCTAATATTCTTAAATTTGATGATAAAAATCTTTCCTTCAGCTCCACGGATTTTCAAAACCAGTAGTTCCAAGTTGAAACTGGATCATGACTAGTAGAGATTAGTGAGGCCCAGTTCGCGGATCGAACCCAAATCCGCGGCGGATTACCTCGTCGCGAACGGCCGGATATTGCAGATTTTCCGGTTTTTCCGCCCCTCCTGAACTTTTCCGAACCGCGTTTTTCGAAAATTTTCAAAATTACGAGGATTCTCGTATTTTAGAAAATACATGGAAAAACGTATTTTCGAAAATTTTCACAAATTACGAGGATTTCACGTATTTTCAAAAATATGGGGGAAATACGTATTTTGAAAATTTTCGAAATTACAAGGATTTCTCGTATTTTCGAGGGTTTTTTCATTTTTATGAGTTAATGAATTTTCAAATTTTTCGAAAATTCGCGGATCCTCGGAGCGGACCGGATTTTGCAAAGTTCGGACATCTCTAGTAGAGATGGACACGAAATGAACTCGAACAATTCAAACTAGTTTGGGTTCTAACTAGTTAGTTTTTCTTGGACTCGCAGCTGTGTATTTTCAATAACTATCAAATTTACCGGCCGTTCGCTAACCCTCAAAAATATTGTTCGTTTTCGGTAACCCTCGAATGTACGGATTGTATCGCTAACCCTCTAATGTATCATTCGCTAACCCTTGAAAGTTACGTTCGTCTTTCGGTACCCTCGAAAGTATCGTTCGATTTCGGTAACCCTCGAATATACGGATCATTTTCGCTAACATTCTAATGTATCTTTCGCAAACCTTGAAAGTATTGTTTGTTTTTGGTAACACTTGAATGAATCATTTGATTTCGGCAACCCTTGAATTTTGTTCTATTTTTGCTATCCCTAAAAGTATAGTTCGGTAACGCTTGAATTGGCCGTAACCTCGAATGTAGCTTGCGCAAAACCCAACAAATGCCTGCTCGTGTTTAAGAAGTGTTTTTTAACAAGTTTGGTGGCAGTGACATGTTCCCCAGACCATTTCCCAGGTGCCCAGCCATTTACAGTAAGTTACCATTGTTAGTTTAGCTGTAAAACATCGAACTATCACTCTCCTATTGACTTTCATGGGTCCAAATCGAACTTTTGAACTTTATGAAGTTCGGCCATCTCTAATGGCTAGTAGTCACCTTTGTTCTCATTGGACAAAATTCAGACATGGTTCTTTATTGTTTATAATTGGGGAATAATAGAAGCTTACACTATACATTTACATACCACAACTGTCATGGTTTTCAAAGGTCTGTGTTCGATCCCCCCAAACATTGACACTGTATTTGTTAATGTGTAACATTGTCACAGATCCAGGCATGGCTAAGGCTAGGTACACCAAGCAGATATTTCAAGCAAAATTTATTTCCTGACAGACCTGGGATGGATTTGAGTTGGACCTAAGGTGGCAAAAGGCTTTTTTCCCTGATTTCCACATAACCAACACATACATGTAAACTCCAAGGCACCTTATCCTATTGCACCTTCATGGATATTAAATAAACATAAATTCCCAATAGACAGACACGCCCCCAAGGACCTTGTTAAACACTGATTTAATCGCAACAACCACTGACAAAAGCATAAGTTAACCAAAATCAGATGACCCCCCAGTTATAATTTACATTCGTCATGCTCCAAGATTAAGAACTATAGTTTAGTATCCATCCAACTGTTAGTCAAATAATAAAATGCTGCACCAAAGTATCCAGTTAAAACTACAATGCTAAACACTCTTGAGAGTAGCACATTTGAGATATTTGGCATCAATATCAACTAAATAGCACAGGCAACACAAAAAGGGGAAAGCTTTGCAGAGACTGCTTGTGATATAAACTGTATATTTGTAATTATATATATAATAATATAAGCGCTGCAGAAACATGTAAGCACTCTCGTCCGAATAGAACCCTGGGTGTTTTCCAGAATATATATACAGGTAAGTAATCACGAAGAGGGACGCACTCACAGGAAATTAATGAACAAACAGCAATTTATTGTGTTAACATGTTTCAATCCCAAAGCAGGATCCTCATCAGAACATCAGAAATCGTGATCACACTTCTTAAAACCCGCCCACATCTCTCTCCCCGTGAATCGCTGAATAGCTCATGAACAACGTATCAATAACAAATATGGTGAGATGCCTGTTGCAGACATTGGGCCCATGTAAAACATACGGCAGGAAGCCTGAGATGTATGACAATAGATGTATGACGTCTTCATCAACACAACATTGATAAAGAAAAAGTTCTTCTACAGATGGAAGCCAAATGATATATTCGCTACAAACTTTAGCTCCCAAAGGCTTGAATGAACAGTGGGGCGCTCCAATGTTTTATATAAAACTCTTTATAACTTTGTAGTATTTAATTTACTTGCCCCTTTGAATCTTTTGCAATTTTGCCATTCTTGCTCTTGTTTTAGATGCGTTATCTACTGTTTGGGTAGCATTTAAAGGTGTATTTGTGCTTTTGTCTTTTCTGTTTATTTACTTACAGTGGAGTCAGGAGCTAGTCCACTTTCAGTTTACTTATTGGTTTTATACTATTTGTAATATTTATGTAAATGCCACTAGGAATCTATTTTGGGGACTTATTGTTTTATCACATTAGGGAGTTTTTATATCAACGTTTTTATATAGACATCTTATTCTTGCCATTTTTTCTGTGTATTTTAACTATTTATACCTTTTAGCTGGGGGCCCTTTTTGAAGCTTTTACTATCATTGGTACTGTAATTGCTTTGCTGTTACTTGCTGAACTTACAGGTTGGCTACACTTGTTTCGGTTTCTTTCACGCAGTGTGGGTGGGTTTGCACTCCCCTTTCTGCCGTTGTTTATTGGCTATTCAGCAATTCACGGGGAGGAGAGGTGTGGGTGGGGTTTTTTAAGTGTGATCACATGTTTTGATGTTCGATGAGATCTGCTGGGATATGAAACATGTACACAATAAATGCCTTGTTTGTTATAAGTCCTTGAGTGCGCCCTCTTCTGCCTTAATTACCTGCTTATATTATATAAAATATCTCTCTCTATCTCTTTTATATAGATGATATATGATCAAGCTATCTGATCTACGTGTTTGCCTACATAACATTCTCAGTGACAGTTACATTCGTAAAATTATGGTATCTGCCTTGAGATGTGAATTTTGGTTTCTATGAAGACCGAAATGGCAGGGACAACATTCCCTTCGGCCATTAATCTAGGAGACCATTATCAGTAGTTAGGAAACACAAACAGAACACTAGGTTTTAAATAGGCTCATTTCTGATCTATTACACTTGCTTATAATTCACTGAGATTGGATAAACTGCTGTAGTGTAATCTAGAATGTTGATGTAATCACTAATTTTAATTGAAATGGATGCAATTCAGAGGCTTTCATGCCAGAAAGTGGTGCAGAAATGCCCTTCGCAAAGTAAAGTAAAGTACACCATCACGTATATCAAAACCTCTCCGATTTAATAGATTACAGCAGCCTTGCTACATTATTTAGCACTGTCTGCTCGCCATTCCATTTATACACTATTTTTAGATTGATTACACATGAAAGGGAAATCTGATTCATTCAGTGAAGACAAGCTCTAATAGACATTAAAATAAGGAGTTGGAGACCTTTCTGGGTAATTTTCATGTTTTAATAAAACAAAAGAGATATAAAGATACCATAAAAAGTCTTCTTCCGGCTTAGGTACATCTTTAATACAGGACTAGTCCAGGACTAACCTGGCAAATGAAAACTGTACTGTGCTGTCCTGTAGCTCTTCAAACAAAACGATATTGTGAGCACAGATAGAAATATTCATCCACCTCCCTACCTACAGGTACTTTCCATTTTTTAAAAGTATTTTTTATAGTATAGTTTCCTTTAAACTATGATACCTTCTAATAGGCTTTAACAACATTCCATGAGCAAAATCAAAACCATTACAGTAGATATAGAAAAATAGACGATATTGCTATATATTACTATATACTAAAGTATGTGGAGTTTTTATTCCTCGGCTTCATGAAACAAAAATTTCCTGAAACCAAAGTTGACTCCAGCCTCGTCTAGGGACTGGTTTAATATTTATATTGATTAACTTGGTACAAATTGCTAGGGCACCTGGGAATGGCCTGGGGAACATGCTCCAATCAACAGAATTTTTTAAAAAAATGTCGAAAACCGAAAAAACCATTTTACTGTATGTAAACATCCATCTGCAGCCATTACATTCTGAAGTCTTGGGTTACCGCAGATTGGGCCCGTGCTGCCCCCTGATTCCCTCCTCAATACTAGATGTGTACCCAAGAAATCTTAATATGAATTGATTGTCTTGGCTGGGATAATTGATTATTTGTATTAAGTTTATTCTATAACAAAAAAATGACTGATTAAATGATTAAGCATTTGATGGAATGGATCTAAAATATTACACACTTCTATTAAAAATTGCAACTTATAATAAAAATAAACCATCCAATAAAACGGGATATTATTAAAGGGACAGTTCGTGTAAATGATCAATATTGTTAAATTAGTTATAGTTTGTGTATGCCTTCTTAGTTACTCTACATATTCTCTCCCATTTAGAAAAAATCAGTTAGTTGATTTCATACCCTTTGCTGTTCCCTGCTGTTGACATTAGTGAGATGACATTTTGGTTCTAACTGTCCTTCTTCTTCAGGATGCACCACATCCTTGGAATGTTCCTACAGTAATTTCTACTGATTGGCTGTGGGATGGGTCAAACATGCTCAGATCTCTATGAGCAAACTGAATCAACCCAGGCGCTGGTCTCAAGGGCAAGACCGCTAACGGTCCTCTATGTAGGGGTCTGCAAAACAGGAAGTCAGGTTTAGTTGCATTGTATTATACACCGACACAATGCTGAAATGGTCGCCCACTCACCCCCCATTAAGGTCATTGGAATGAAAAATACTGCTCTTTTTTCTGAAAGCATATGTATTTGCATGCATGAACTTCCCCTTTTTTAAATCAGGTTTTGCTTATCTCTGTAATGAGAAATGAGTTGAACCTTGTGGTACTGCGTGCCCCACCTCCTCCCGAGCATGACCTCCAAGTTGCTCATGCAGTCCCCTGTAAAGTTCAATGTGGCCCAACCTGGGGGGCGTAGAGATTGAAGCTTGAAAGTTGTAGCTTGGGTTCCACAAACCACAGTAGACACACACTTCGTCGACCCCGACTTGGGAGTAGTGCGTTGAGGGAATTATGTACCACGAAACAAAGATATGTATTAAAACTCAAAATAATTGACCTCAAAACTGGAATGACAGTCCTACAAAGAAGCTGTGGTATACAATGCATCAAAGCTCTAGCACTGCGACCTGCAAATCCCATTTTATAATTTGAAGGCACTAAATTACACTACCCGTAAACTAGAGAAGGTGGAGGGAATTTTCATAAGTTCTTGTCCATTTTCGAATTCGAACTTCAGTTAAACGTTCGAAAGTTCGAATTGGACCCATTAAGACAACGGGGGTGATAGTCCGAAAAGTCTGGATGTTTTTACAGCTAAACTAACTATGCGAACTTACTGTAATGGCTGTGGCACCTGGAAGGAAATGGTCTGGGGAACATGTCATATCACCAAAACTGGTGTTTAAACACTCCTCTTACTTTCTCATGGGACAATATTCGGGTTTTGCACAAGCTACATTCGAGGTTACAGAAATTCAAAGGTACGGCAGATACTTTCAAGGGTTACCGAAATAGAACTAATAAATTTTGAGGATTATCGAAAACGAACGATAAACTTTCGAGGGGTCACCCGAAAATCGACGAGCTACCAATTTGAGGCGTTAGCGACACGTACATTCTGGGTTAGCGAAAATGATCCGTACATCGAGGGTTACCGAAATGAATGATACTTTCGAGGATTACCGAATGATTACATCTAGGTTCGAACGCTTGACGATAATTATCGACTTATGATAGTTTATGAAAAACAGCCGCGAGTCTGCGAAAATTCAAACTCAGTTCGAGCTTGTTGAACATTTGATAGTTTGAAATAGTTTTAGTTGGTGTTCAACCATAAAGTTCGGTTTTGTGTCCATCTTAATCAGTTATTAGTCATGCAACTAACATAGAAAAAAATCAGGACATCTCATACTCAGAATTTTTGCTAACAGAATATTTTCCGATGGTATTAGTGAGTTACTCTTACCAGATCAGTGTTCATGGGAAATTAGGCCTATAATGGGCTAATAATCAATCAGTCCAAAAATCGCACTATTCTTACCAATAATTTGTAAGTCAGTTAGAGGGATTGAATGGCAAAAACCTAAAAAAAATGTGAAGGTATATCAGATCTAAGTCCTCTTCTGAAGGGCACTTCCCATCCTCCTATCTGTCCTATAGATGCCACATTTGTCAGAGGATTGGAAGCGATTGTCACGCTTTTTAGATAGCAAAAACCGTAATTTCAGCTTCTATCCTCATCAACAGCACTGGCAGGGACGGAGACTCTACTCCTACCTCCCGGTGCACTTATAGTTTTTTAAGCAAAATCTTCCTTAAGTTTCCATGTCATACCCCTCTTATAATACTGCACAGTTCCATTAGGCATTGATGTTGGATGATTGCTTGTGGAGTTAAAAACCCTTCCTAACAGATGATCAAGGGTTTAAAAGAAACCCCTTATTTTAGGAACCAAATAACCTCTACTATAAAGATGCAAACATTGCATTGAACTACACACCTTCTGGCAAAACACAGGATTTGTCGTCAAAATCTTGGTTGTTCTGCTCAGAATTACATCGAGTTTGCTTGGAATTTCAAACAGGAGTACAATCCCGAAACCAGGTTAAGGTTGGAAGCTGGCAAATACTTCTTGACCATGTCTCAAGGGAACATATTTTTTATAGCAATGGATAAGAAAATATAAAGAGAGCGACTTAAAGGGCAAGTTCACCCCCACAACTGAAATGTAACTACTGTGTAAGTGTACAAAAATCCTTACATTCTAAAGCGTACTTGTAAGTACCCAGCCTCCCGGCCATTTATTACAAAAATGATCCCAAATCATGTTCTCCTGGGAGGTGATATTTAAGCCAACACAGGCATACTAGAAATACTGTAGGAAAATGCTTACACACAAGATGGGCAAGAGGATTATGAACCTTTTCTGGTCATTGTCATCAATTAAAATACGTTTTCATTGTATCTAAAAAGAAAGGAGATTACATGATAAATATAATCCTCTTTTCTAGTTTGCATAGATGTAAATGATCCAATCTCTTCATTTTCTACCTTCCCCAGTCTTCTTAATTAATTTAGCTGCCCCTTTTTGAACGCTTTATATTTCCAAGTTATTCTTTTTGAATACAAGTTTTCAAAACTGCGCTGCATATTCCAAATGAAGCCTTACTAGTGCTTTGTAAAGAGGTAACATAATATTAGTTTATCTTGAATCCTGCACCTCCTTATATAAGACAATATCTTTCTGGCTCTATTCACTATTTTTGCCAGGCACTGCTTGCTACATTTAGGTTTGTTTTTTCAACAGAGATTCTTTGGAATGCCAGAGAACCCCGCAACGCCACTTTGAACATTAGTCAAGGGTGAAGTACCATTAGTATACATACTGTAAGTTGCCAGGGAATTTTTTTTCACAGCCTGTTTGTTGCAATCTTGGTAGTTGATTAACTTCCTGCACGTCCTTAATTATCAATAAAGGAACACTAAACACATAAAAATGACTAAGTGCCATTCGTTTCTATTATTCACAGGGAGGTGGAGAACGCTATTCTACCTCCTGTGAATAATAGACGCTCGGGGGACAGGAATTTACCTTACCCGCCGCTCCACTCGCAGCCGCTCAGTCTCTGAACAGCTGTGTCCCGATCGCGCGCCTCTCTTTTGAATTGACGCGCCTGCGCTAAGATAGGGCGCGTGGTCGGGACAGAGCGGCTGTCAGAGACTGACGGCTGCGAGTGGAGCGGCGGGTAAGGGTAAGTTCCTGGTTCCCGAGCGTCCTATTATTCACAGGGAGGTGAGAACGCTTATTCTCACCTCCCTGTGAATAATAGAAACGAATGGCACTTAGTCATTTTTAAGAAGTATTGGAGTTTACAGGTCCTTTAAACTATCAACTCACCATAACTAGAAACTCTTGCATAGTTTTATTAACGTTTATTATATGAATTTACCTTCTTTGGACTTGATTGCATGATCTTAACAGAAAAATAAAAAGCAGCAGTACATTTTCTGAAAATAAAAGCTAACTGTAGGATAAATAATAAAATGGTCACTTACCCATTATGTACATCCAGCCAACAGAGGCATATTAGAAGTAGGAAGATTCCCATACACAAGATTGGCAAGATGATTATGAACCTTTTTTGCTCATTGTCATCAATTAACTTGTTCTTGCGGCTGTGATGATAGCCGCAAGAACAAAGTGCTGTAAGTACGAATCGGAAACTTTTTTTTATCTAACATGGCGGTTGGGGTTGGGCAAGGCAGAAGAACACTATATTAAAAGGATTTTACGCTAGATAGAAGGGCAGCCAGATGGGATCCGGAGGGAGGGAGGGGGGAAAGGACTCCCCTGCGCATGCCACTGTCCTCTCAGAGGACAGATCAGAGGCAGAAACCTTTTGGCAGGAAGATAGCTCCTAATGGTCAGTTTCCTGGACGTTAGAAATGAACTGCAAAAGAACCATAAGGAGCAGGGATGTAAGGTAAGGGTTTTTTAAAACTACACAGTAGGGCCAGTAGTGGGGTGGATTTTAGATTTGGGGTGGACATGCCCTTTAAGAGCACCTTCTGATCAGCTGTATCTAATCAAGAGGCTAGTAACCAACATTGATTATGTCTGCAAAAAAGGAGAATGCAGTTGAGACATGAAATAACTGAGACACATGTCCAAGCAATGCCTGTGAATTGGCAGATAACTTGGAGAACTGCGGGAGGAGATACAGTCCAAAAAACAGGTGAAATAAAAGAGAAGAAGAATTCAAAAGAACAGCAAGCTGGCTCATATCCAATTACATACAAAGAACAGTGATTCCAAGGCAGAACAATGAGAAATGCAGCATTGTGATTTTGGTAGAAATAATGAAATAATTTTCTTGCTACTAGAAGGACTGTGTCCATACACAATTTACTAAACTGCATCTGTTAGGACTTTCCACACAGCTGAAAACCATGTGCCTAAGAAGAATATTTCTTTTAAAAAGTGTGTTAATGCAGGACTTCCAGGAAATGTGGGGGAAACTATTGACAGTTGTGTCATCAGTCTTGTAGTTTTGGCACATTAACAGAGAAAATAATGAGCCGTCAAGTAAGAGAAATGAACATCTCAGCAACATAGAATGAGATTATGTAGGGAACCAGATTGAACTTTGGAGTGCAGGATGCTGCAAGGATTTCCATACCCTCTTAGCAGCAAGTTTTGCATAGGAACCAAGGAGACAGAAATTTAAATAGATGAGAAGAAAACTAGGCTGATTCTAGAGCAGAGATATCTAACCTGTGGCCCTCTGAATATCCTAGTTCTAAAAGTCAATGGAAGACCCTGAAAGTCACTATTTCCAGGCTCCAACATTCCCCTTTAAAATGCATTGCACAGAGCTGTGCTGAGATCATGTTAAAGTCAATATATCAATAAGTGGTCAGCTCAATTCTACTGGGGTTGCAACCTTTCCCTTTAAGACTCAAGCACTTAGGGCTATTCCCACTAGCACGTTTTGAATTGCAGTTTGCGATCCGATTGTGCTAGTGGGAGTGCAGGCATGTAATAGCCTATGGGTCTGGCCCCTCTACATGCGATGCATGTCCGTGTGCTATTGGAGTGCATGCGATCACCATTTTCTTGTTTGTGTTGCATACGCTCTGTTAGGGTCCAGTTGTGGAAGCGCAACGCCCATGCACGGAAGCAAGCACAATCGTGCATTATTGAGAACGTGCATTGCCCCTTGCACTTTAGTGGGGCCACAGCTTCAGGAGCTTGACCTGCTGGAAAGCTAAGTTCCATTGCCTTAAATACATGCTGTATGGCTAAACTGAAATCAATGCAGCTTGCATTACACTTCTAAGGGCTAGGCCACACAAGCGCGTTTTTCAGGCGATTGTAATTTTCCAATTGTATTGAAATTGCAGCAACGCACCAAAATCTTGCGATTTCGGGTGTGTTGTGATTCACTCGTGCATCAGCAATTTGGTAATGCATGCGTTTTTTATGCAATTGCGTGCATTTTAATAATGAAAATGGACAAATCGCAATCGCAAGCGCATGTAAACACATACAAAGACACAGTCTTGCAGAAATGCTCACAAATATAAAGGGTTAACAAGTTGCTTCCTAAATACATATGAAAAGAGTTAACTCCTTCCCCCACTCTGTGTGAACGGGAAAACCAGCTAATCATATTCACTGCTATCTCTGATGATTGGCTGGGAGACACGGCAGGTGGGGACTCTGAGTTCAACTGTTGCATTCAACTTAGCATAAGGGCAGTGGAAAACGAACACAAGGTAGCTAGTTAGCATGTGCAGAAGGAGTTTTGGGTCCTGGACCACCAGGAAGAGGCAACACTAAAAGCCTGCATAGATACCAGAAATGTTCTGTAAATGATTTCTACACTAAGAGGCTAAATTCAGAGATGAGAAACAAATGGTTTTACAAAGTGACAGTTATTGAGTCTGTGGAGCTGACTTTGTATTTTGGGTTTAGTTCTCCTTTAAGTATTTCTTTAGTCATAGCTTGGAACCAAAAAAAGTACATGTCCCAAAAAAATGTCACTTATAATTGACCAATATAGTCAGCACATTATTAGCTGTATTTATACCAGAGATTTAAGTTTAATTATTGCCTAAATTCTGGCAGAGGAAGCTGTCTCATCCCTCCTTGCAGTCAATTAAAGGGCATGTACACCCCTCTTACGAAAATTTAGTATCTAATAGAACACCCCCCAAAAGCTAGATCCGTTTTACTTACAGTTTGGGAAGGTGTTCTCCCGCTGTGTAAGATGCCTTACAAACCACCGATCCAGTGCTGCTTAGCCCACACCTCTGCTGCTGCTGTACGTGCCCCTAACGTGCCCGAGAAGCAGCAGAGGCTCCTTTGGTATTAGCCGTCAACCATTGGCTGTGATATCACCGTTACGGCCATGACTGATTGGTGATACCAGGAAGAAGCGGTGAGCTGCGGTGCTGGATCGGTGGTTTGTAAGGCTTCTTACACAGCGGGGGAAAATCTTTCCAAACTGTAAGTAAAGGGATCTTAGCTTTTGGGGGTGTTCTATTAGATACTACATTTTTGTAAAAGCGGTGTACATGCCCTTTAATACTGTGACAGCCAATGATTGATTGCTCTTTTCCATGCTGCCCCCACTGCACATACTCACGTTCCTAAAAGCTCATTGAACAAGAGGAAGAGGTGCCATTCTCTTTCAGAAAGGGAGAGAACGGGGGGAAATAAATATCTGAATAGAAATGCATGTAATAAAGTGTTAAAAATAGTAGTGTGTTAGGGGCAAATAAGTGACCCGTGACCATCTTTTTAGCTGGTGGACCTTTAAATTGATTCATAGTTGAATATCAATTCACTCTAAATATTGATCCATCTAGCGGCATATACAGTATATCCAGTAGTATATGGCCTGCATATGTCTTGGGAAACCACTTGCACATACACATATTGGACATCATTGCACTGAAATCAATAAAAGTTTAAGATGTTATAAGTAAGGAATTAAAAAGTAAAGTGATTATTCACGTTACTTCATTGTAAAGTGATTATTCACGTTACTTCATTGGTTTCTGTTGTGTCAATTTTAATATTAAAGGGTATACAGCAAGATCCAACTATTATAATTTAGATTTTAAATCTGAGCTGTAGATTCTGAGAAATTATCATACAAAATCACAGCATTTACAGGGAAAGACCTGTCTCCCCGGAAGCAGAAACCATAATGTGTTCCCTATCCCTGACCTCTTACTAGGATCTTTGTCTGCCTGCCATCACACTTTCTGCAACATTTTAGAGAATCAGCAGAGAAAAAAAAGATGAGGGGAGATGTGTAAGCAGAAAAGGCTCCATGGTGAGGATGTGCAGACTTTATAAGTGCCACAGACACTATAAAGATGTAGTGAGTAAGGGAGGGTGGGGCAGTTAGGAGCACTCACTAAACATTAATAATTTAATGACAAAGCAAACACAGCCATATATATATTTTACTTCTCTTAAATTGTCGTTTAAGATAAAGTAAAGTTGAATATAGTGACCCTTTAAGCTCTATCAATCGGTCTACATTATATCCATATTGCCTTTGTTCAGAGGCTTCATTTACAGGAAATAAAAGAATATCTTTGTTAAATTACTGCACAAATTGTATTTAAATATTATTGAAAGCTTATGTAGATTGTGCTTAAGGGGCATATTTAGGAATTACTATTATTATGAATTATCTGTATTTTACAAAGCCATCTTTATTTTGTTGTAAAATAATGATTGCAATGCAAAATCCCGTAAGGTGTCAGCCATAGCGGGCCCCTGCAGTCTTTTATAAATAGGCCCCTAGGGGCCATATTTAGAAAGCTGCTGTATCGCTTTGTAGCGATACTGTGACTTTAATGATCGGTATCGTAAATTTACTATTGTTAAACCGATCGGAGATTAATGATCGGTTTAACAATCACAAATTTGCAATCGGTATCGTAAATCTACGATAATGAAATCGTTATCGTTACGTTTACGATCCCCATAGAATACCATTGCGGTACTTTACTATCACACAGTATTCTACAATCGAACGTTTGTTAATGAACGTTCGGTGGTAAATTTCCAATCGTACATTTACGATCGTGACCGTAAATTATCTAACCCGCGGTATCGGTAAAAAGCGATACCGTGGCTTTATAAATATGGCCCTAACTGTCTTCACTTTCCTCAAACCCACACACGGTAGAGGTAATATGCTTTACCAGGTTTCCTTCCTAGATCAAGGATTTCCTTGCTTAGTACAATTTACCGTGGGGCCCAGTCCACCATCGCTACAAAGAAAAGAAATTAGGATCTGTGCCATATTACTTAATGTTTGCATTAAACATAATCTAAATTTAATCTAAAATGGTCAGTTTAGTGAAAGAACAGAAAGACAAAAGGATTGCGCTGAAACAGCCCCTTTCATATGAGTTTAGATGAGACATTGGCTGGGTCGGCTCTTTTGTTGCTTAATGACCAATCCTTCTTTATAATGAGCTTTCTTTTTCCATTCTTAATTCACCCTATTACAGGAAGGCAGATAGAATATATCTAATTATGATGTTGCTGGCTATATAAACAATTAGACATCCCGTTCATCAGAGCTTAATAAAGGGAAAATGTAAGGGAGATTAAAAAAACACATGATTTATTTAACAGCATTAGGTTAGTTAAACACATCAGTGTCTTTAGCCTCTTAGTCCTAAAAATCCATTACATTTAATGTGGTAAAACTGGAAATCTATATCTATATAATGTATAAATACGCATATCTTTAATTAATGTCTCCAGTGGTCATAGACCTTTTCCATATTTTTACCCTATATTCTTTGTGCAAGCAGAATAAAAGTTATATGATAATTTAGGCTCGTGATTCCCCATGTAATGAGGACTTTATCTCTTATATGTTCTTATTTTTAAATAAAAATATCAAATACCCTAAAACCTTTCCAATCATCGGTGCTCCCTATATTTGTGTTTCCCATGATCTTTTGCTGCTGGTGATGTAAGTGATGTTTCTGGGGTGGACTCCTACACACCTGCGAAAAACACATGCCAAACTCCCTTGAGAACCCAAACTCCCAGGAACTATCTGGCAAGTTTGGCTGAAATGCCATAATACGTCAGAAAAAGATGCAATGTCTGGTTAGCTGGGTTCTGCATTAATTTTGCACAGGCCGCGCCATTTCCAAAAATCTTAGTTAAGATAGGGCTTATATTAACACCATTACTAATGTGGTGTACAGGGCCATTGTAGTGCTGAAAAAGTCACATATTACCTGGCCTGGATCCCACAATGCTGTATGTCTCGCGAGGGACTTTAAAGCATTGCACGGTGGCTCAGTGGTTAGCACTGATACCTTACAGCAATGAAGTCCTGAGTTCCCCCCTTGGACACATCTGCAAGGAGTTTGTATGTTCTCCTTGTGCTTGCGTGGGTTTCCTCCGGGAACTCCGGTTTTCCCCACAATCATAAAGACATACTGATAGGTTGTATGTGTACATAAAGGGATTAGATTGTAAGCTTTTTGGGGCAGGGCCTGATGTGAATTGAGTAAATAATTGTAAAGCGCTGCGGAATATGTAGCGCTATATAAGAAATAAAATACATACATACATACATTGCTGGATCTTTTAGCTCTTCATTGGCCCATATATTAGTTAGTAATGAGGCTTTCGGGGTTGATGAGCAGAGGGGAGAGGACCCGGGGTGTATTCCGAAGGGCAAGTTTTCTCAGATGGCATATCTGGGGCTGGTAAGTGATAAAGATTGGGCACATAGAAGAAGAATGTTTCCTTATATTAGTGTACCTAGCTGCGGGACTAACATAAATGCATAAGCCACTGTTTCTCCCAAACATATTGAACTCCCATTTTTTAAATAATTCTCATAAAAGGAATTTAATTAATAAAGAATAAAGGGTCTGATGTGATAAGAGGTGCCAATATATTCATTTGCAACCAATCAGATTTTAGCTATTTACGAGGTTACTGCATTTTGATAGCATCTAATTTGCTGCTGCAGATTAAAGGGTTTTATTGAAGAACGGGAGGTAAAGGAGCTGTGTCTTATCCCCCGTTCTTCAATAAAACGTTCAGGAGCTGGGAGGCAAGGTACTTTCTTTGACAGGTCCCGATGGACTTTGTACTCTTTTTCAACTCTTATTACAATACATTATTCACTTCTCTATTATAATTTCAATATTATGACTATAGGATCAAACTATTATGTAAAAAATTAGCAATTTGTGTACATATACTACACTCCATTAGTCAGACATACAGAAATATACAATAAAAGTCCTTCATTTGCTTCATAACATCTGCATGTTCTATAAAAATCTTTCTATAATACTTAACCAAATTGTTAAAAGATCTTTCAATATTAAATAACACAGGAAAAGTAAAGAAGTTTACATATCGCATGCACATCCCCAGAAAAACCAGGGATTTATTCTGGGTAACAATTATACAAATGTGCACCTTAAAGCCAAATGGTTCCTGTGATGCTTTTATTGTGTACAAAACATGCAATTCAGTAAAAATGAGTACACCAAGTGGACAGCTGTGCGCTTCAAAGAGGATCTAAACATCCCCAAAGCACATCTTCTTTCAAGGAAGCATGAAGAAATCCCATGGGAATTGCAAAACACCAGGTAATATTTGCTACGTTAACCGTGCTAAGCATCGTTTGCTGTGACTTTCTGCATGCTGCACGTGTATCATTAATGTTTCTCTCTCTGTATGTGGGTTACATAATAGTTCACTGATGTCAGCGTGAGAGTATATGATGTAAATATCACAGAGATGTCAATTGGCTACAGGTCATTTGTGACATAATGATCCAGCCCTATTATGACAAGCTGTTTGCTGGCAGAAGGTCTAAGAAATACCAGGACATGATTATTATTTCAGTTAGACGATGCCTCTGATGTACTGTAAAAAAAAATGAACATTTACTATGAGAATATACCGCTTTCTGTGAAATTATACATCTGCTTTGCTGAGGTTAAATTGTTACGTATATTTTGTGTCTTTTACTCCACCAACCAGGAATGTTTTACATGTACACATGTTTACGTTATTTTGTAATATTTCACTATATAACTTCTTGGACCATTGCACCGCACCTAGTTGGACCATTGCACAATCAATGGGCTGCTATAATGTTCACAAGGTAAGAAAATTCAAAGACTGTACTCCCTCTGTACTAAATAAAAAGGAACAGTGGCGTAACTACCACCAACCCCGCGGGGGGGGGGGGGGGAACACGGTAGTAGGCCCTTCAGTATTCATCCTTTTAAAGAGCTGATCAGCTCTTTTAAAACTGGACCTGAACTTCCGTAACTTTTTAAAGAGCGATCAGCTCTTTAAAAAGGATGAATATTGCAGGGACCTGCGTTGAGGGAGGAGGGACCCTTCAGGTACACCCCATAAAAGGAAAATAGAAAAGATGCAACAGTCTTTTGCTGGACCATAACACAAAGGACCTTGATGGACCTGTAATGGTTTTCTGCCTTATAATATCTGTTTCGCTGTGAGATTTCTACTATGAAAGCAGACATTTTATGTTGAAATTTGTTTTTGTAAAAGTTTTTCATCAGTATCATGTTTTTGGCAGAAGATTTAATGGAAAAATGATTTAGCTGCGAAACAAGTTTGTTTACTTTAAGAATCATCTACAGTAGGGTTTCCTAGATGGAACTACCCTCATTTTTCAGTATCCTTCCAGGAAACCAGGATCTTCACAAATTAGAATCCATAAAATGACAGAAATCTTGTCTTGAAATTTCAGTTTTTGCTGTGAAATTTCAATTACGACGAACAGAGAAATTTTATGGTGGAATTTCTTTTTCTAAAAAGAATTTTTGTAAATTTTGTGACAAAATGTAGGAATGAGATTTGATGGTGAAATTTTGAGGTTGAAACCAATAATTTTGCTCCAAAACAAGTTTCATAATAAAATTACTTCTTGTCTCTAGTCAACATGATCTAAACTAGGGTTTTGTAACTGCTTGCATTCCAATATAACCCTCGTTTTTCATTATACAGTATTTATTGAAAGGCAATCAGGATCTACAGCAGTGGTTCTCAAACTTTTCATGCCGTGCCGCACTTGGCAATGCAAATTTTTCTCAATGCACATCTGTGTTCTTAATGTTAGATTTTAAGTTGATTACCCATATTTTATGCACTTTACAGGGTATATTATATTCAAATTAATTTAGTGTAATGTTATATACTACATTGAATGTGTTGCAATTTTCATAAAATAGATTTTATGTACAAAATAACAAAAACGCAAGTTATACTGGTGAAAATATTTCCACTACCAAAATTCTGAGGCACGTCTCTGACTCTTTGAAGTGACACCAGTGTGCCCCAGCACACCCTTTGAAAAACCCTGATCTATACCAACTAGTATCTATAAAATGACTGAAACTGATGACTGGCAGAAGATTTGATGGTTTAATGTGGTCAAAACCAGAAATTTTGTTGCCACGTAAGTTTCACAATGACATCCTTAGTTTTTAAGGGAGCTTCATGTACAGTAGGGTTCCCTAAATTGATTTTTCAGTATCCTTCCCAAAGTTCCCAACCAGGATCTACAAACTTGAATCCATAAAATGACTAAACATGCTCAGGAAAAGCTCTTGTAAAAAAAATAATAAAAACAGGAAAACTCTTATAACCTTCCAGAGTTCATGGAAACCTTGAATAAAACACTAGTATAGTGAAACATAGAGAAGTCGAGATAATTGTTTTGTATAACACAAAGGTAGTAGATCCAAATCAAGACAGGGAATTCTTTCACAAAATCCCTTTCTACTTTCTGTACTATAAATGATAATTTTTTTGTCAGAATGACCACAATTCGAAACACCAGAAACCCGCTCAAGTTCAATATCTCACCACAGCTTGAACACAGTAACAATCCACACAACATACTAATCCTGATTATGAAGTGGCACCCTCCTTGTGCAAGGATCCGATAATCAGCTTCTTCAAAGTGGGTCAATTATTAGCACTTAATGATAATTAACATTCAGAATCTTCCATATGTTTGTGTGCTTCTCTCTATTCTGATTGGACCTGAAGAAGGCACTTTGTAATCAGAGATGAGTGTTCCACAGACTTTCAAGGGCACAAGGGATTATATGATACCATAAGACATCATCCGCTTAAAGGAAATAATACTTCTCAGGTTAAATGCCTTGCGCTTCTCTATTAAAATTGCCATTTAGATATTTTGAAGTTCATGTTATTCATTCAAAAAATTATTAAATATGGAAAAAACATATCGGCTAGAAAAATGTCTGCTTACACTCATAATAAAATACAATATGAATATTAATGTAAAAAAAAGTTACACTCCTTCAGTTTGTATATTGCTGAACAAATATTATACTATGGAGCTGATTCATTAAAAGGTGCAATCAAATGGGCTACTGCAGTTAGATTTGTTTCTGCAAACCAATTCCAAAGGCAAACTAATTGTGTTAGCCCTTTGATTCAGTGAAATCTCCTATTCTTTGAGGAACAAAGAACTGGGATATCTACTGACCATTCCAGAAGTTCTAACTCCGGTTTATTTTTGCTATTTTATGATTGAAGCATTTGACTTTATCCTTCACCCATAATGCATTTGATGAAAATATCTTTTTGAAACTTTAAATCCTGAGTCCTACAGGACTAAATGGCGCGCATTCCGCTTGTGTTACCATCTGTTTGCGCTGCATTCTTTACAAACCGAAATCATGCAAAAAAAATGGTCGCAGTGAAAACGGATCACAGCACAACACATGCAATGTGGCCACCTATATTGATATGCAGTGCTCTGCGATTCTGACACGCTAGCGGATTGCAAGCATGATGATTAACACGTGAGGAAATACGTCAGTGTGGCATAACCCTTAAGGCTAATCAGATGTAAGTAGCTCCAGTGGAGCAATAGCAACTCAATGTACTAATAATAACCTAATGACCTAATCTATGGCAATATCAGAAAAAAGTCCACTTCACATTTAAATAACATTTATAACTAACCTTAGTTTTATATGTTCCTATTAAATATAACAATATATAGAGGGACTGCAATAAAGGAACATGTTCCTACTAGCCTACTAGTCTACTTTGACTCAACTTCGTCCGTGGCTAAATTTGTCGTGACCGTAGCGAGCGCTCAGTCGGGACTAATAGTCCGGCCGTGTGTACCCAGCCTAATGTGTCAAGGCATGATGCACTTCTATCAATTCAGCCATAATTTATATACAGTATATATATATATATGTATTCTTAAAGGAGAACTACTGTAAACCCAAATTTTTACACTCAAAAATCTGAAAATATCCCCTTTAAAAACACCAATAATCTGTAAAAATCACACTAAGGTAAATAGCATTAAAGTAAATTATATCCCTTAAGAACTGGGTGAAATACCTGTGTGTATGTACAGTACGTTGCTGCAGTATCTTAGGACTGAGCATGTGTAAAGAACATAATGGTCAGTGACCACACTGTGTGATACTGGGATGTTGGGAAACAAAACACAAACCCCAAGGTAAATTTCCCAACAATCCTATCAAAATAAGAAAAAAGAGTGTTGTTCTGAGACTTTAGTTGTCCTTTAACCTATGTATGAAATTGTATTTAATTTTTATTTATCTGTATAATTACTGGCACATATCCTCTGTATACTCTATATTTTATAGTGTACAGCCATGTGTACCCAAGTGGCGCTTTATAAATATACATATATTACATACATATATTATCCATCTGGAATCAGCCAGTAAAAACATCCCACTCCCTGGCCTTAGATTTCTTCTGGTGATGTGTATAACCTGCCATTACCCGAGGGTCAGAAATCTGATCATGGCTGTTCATGGCTGTTGCATTAAGCTAATGCCAGAAATATGCTGTTTGACATAATGATTCTGTAATTCCTCTTAGCTGCAATGAGTTTTGACAGCCTGTTTCAGATGCTTGATGCCTGGGTAACCAAACACTTCAGCTTTTGTCACTTAGGACTAATGGACTGTTTTTGCATGAACACTGCAGAATGTGACTGCAATTAAAGGCAACATCAATATCTGGATCCCTTAGAGGAGTGAAAGGGGAGAGGAGAATAGACATTTAAGAGTAAAATAGAAGGGTGGGTTGTGGTGGGAGGAAATAGGATTGTATGGCACGGGGAAAAAAGCAATACAGTGTTCGCTTTCATGGATTTCTTGTTGCGGCAAATATCTTGTTTAAGAAATAAGCAACCATCACTTTGACTACATTGCATTAGCAATATTGACACACTGTATATAGAGAGCAAATTCTGCATTAGGCTTAACCATAATTCCAGTAAGCTAGTATAGTGCAGTGGTTCTCAAACTTTTTCAGACTGTGGCGCACTTGGCAATGCAAATTTTACTCAAGGCACACCTGTGTTCTCATAGTTGAATTTAACTGTAATTATCCATATTTTATGCATTTTATTGTGTATAGTGTATTCTAATCAATGTAGTGTAATGTTACACTAACTGTGTTGACATTTTATAATACAATGTCTTATGTAAAGAAAAATATGAAAAATGTAAGTTAAACTGGTGGACATATTTTCACTACCAAAATTCTGAGGTACACCAGGGTTCCCCGGCACACCCTTTGAGAAACTTGAGTTAGTGGAAATGTAATGTAGGGTCAAATTAAAGCTTTTGTAATTAAATGATTTATCTGTCCAGCTATCTGTTCCATACCTCCCAACTTTCTGAAGATGGGGACCTGGAACAAGGCGGAGCCCACTGATTATGTAATAGGCTCCAGACTAAATACTTGGTCACGCTTCCAAACTTCACAATTCACACACCATGCCCTGCCCCATTGCTGGACATTACAGGGATTAGCGGGATGGAGAAACCAGTATGTTTGGGGGTACGGTTTATCTATTTTTTTATGTGTTAAGCTGGGTACACAGGGTAAGATTTTTCAGTCCGGCTGACCAATATTTGCATGTATTGGTGAGTTGGCCCAAAAAAATCAGACGATTGGACATGCCATTATTATCACAGCCAATCATGCAGTCTCCTATGGGATCGCACAATCGGTCGTGACAAACTGTCAGCCAAGGCTTCTTTGTGATTCGTTGCTAGCCACAAACGGTTGGCTGGGATGTATATCTTACTGTGTGTACCCAGCCAGGGAGCAGAGGATCAACAATCCAAATATTTTAAAGGAAGATTGATTCTAAATATTTTACCAAGTCAAGAAATAAAACCACTTCATATAGAGGTAGAATTTTCTTCCCTTCAGGCCTGGGCCAGAGAAAGAAAATATATTCCACATTTCAAATGGCAATTGTTACAGTTGAATGGCAACTTATGGTTTCCACTTTGCTGGCTAAAAATGTTTTGTATATTTTATGAAGTGCATTGTGGGTTATGTTCAGGCTGCTATTACGTGGAAGGAGGCGGAGAGTTGGCCTTCCGGGGCCAGGACAGGGTTTTCCACTGGAGTTCAGAGGACAGGATTTCAGCCCTGACTACAAGACTCTGGATTTTGTCCCTGCAGTCAGGGCAGTCCCATCTAAATAGGGACCTGGCAACCCAGGTTGTGTCTCATGCTCCTCTGGTTTGGCCCTAGCCTAAATGAAAGCATAAGACATCATATGGAAACATGCAAAAGGTGGAGGTACTATTAATTAAAAACTGTCCTTTGCTTTATTGTAACATTGTTGCATTACTAGAGAGATAACTACTCAACATTATAAATATGACAATGTATGCCAAGAGCAGACAAAAATAACTTTTTGCACATTTTCAAACATTAATAATTTCCTTATAAGTATTCAATAAGACTTCAAATACCATTAACTGTTCTCGATTAATCCTGTGCATCCTTTACCAGGAAGCCATTGTCATGAAAAAATGAATCCAATTTAAATAAAGGTTTATAATCATCACTCAGTGATCTTCATTGATAATCTTGGCCTGGGCAATGTATTGGTATTGTAGATTGCTGCTTATCTATTTTGAGCTTCTACCACAATTTATTTATAGTGTTTTTATGCCAAGTCACATTATATATCATAATATTGACCATTTTGGCAATCCAGGCCTCCTAGGTTTTATTACACTGAGCATTACAATATAATGATAATTCCTGGTAACCAAATGTGTTTCTTCTTATCCTAATTAATAGGGATTTTCTGAAATGTTGTAGAGATGAATCCTGGTTTTCAAACTACCCTGGGGTCAATTCAGAAATGCTGGATTCTAAAATCCAAAGATCCAATGGATTTTTAAAATTTTAGATACTCAAAAGTTCAAAATTTTCATTTGACAATTCAATTCAATTTAGTTTAAAAATTTAAAAATCGACAAATGATATTTAATACTCGAAATTTGCAATTGAAAATTCCAGTTCAGTTGAGTTCGAATCGGATTTCGGGAACTTTGTAACTTCAAAAAGTTCCCCCTAACCGCTGACCCGCAGTTTTTCAGGGGATTGGATGGCAAAAAAGGGGTCTGAGTAAATAGAATTGGTGCTCAGAGTTGACAGGTTTAAAATACCTTGTCTGGTTGAAACAAGTACAAAAAATGAAAGCGATTGTAGAGATAATCACCAGCACAGAATGGATATGAATGCAGTAATGGACAAGTGGGTACTTACTGGTAAAGAGTGGATTATAGACCTAACAGCAAGTCTGAAAATCCATATATGTTTAACAACTTAATAAAACCATTTATTTGCTGTTGTTTTGCCTTCCTCTGGATCAACTGTTTGGTAGGGTTTATGGGTAAGCTAAAATGGTTGGAATATATGGACATTTGTATACTACACATACAAGTTTAAGAATGGTAAAAATACGGAACTGTCTTCCATTGGACATGGTGATGGCAGGTTCATTGGATAGTTTAAAAAAAAGCTGGGTGAGTTTCTGAAAACAAAAGAATTCTGATTCTTACAGTCAGGAAGAAATTATTTTCCCCTTGATACAGTTGGTATCTATAATCTAAAAAATTGAATTTTCAAAAATTCTGATTTTAAATCTGAGCAGTAGAATCTAAGAAATCAACATTTGAATTCACAGCGCAGAAGCAGAAATTATAATGTGTCCTATTTCTGTCCTTTTACTAGGATCTTTGCCTGCCTGCCAGTACTTACTGCAAAAATAAAGAGATTCAGCAGAGAAAAGAAGGCAGTGGGGAAGGAGGGGGAGGTGTGTAAGCAGAGCAGTGTCCATGGTGAGGCTGTGCAGAACTTAGTAGGCAGTGAGTAAGGGAGGATGGGGGTATTAGGAGCACTCACTAAACATTAATAATTTAATGACAAAGCAAGCACAGATATATATGTGAGTATCACCATTTTACTTCTCTTAAATTGTAGTTTCAAATAATGTAAAGTTGTTTGAGTGAGTATAGTGACCCTTTAAAGTCTTGTTCATCTAAATGAACATTTATATAATATTAAAATTATTATTTAATATTAGTGCAATTTTGGTTTGTCTAATCCATATGTAACCTCTAGCTAACAACATGAAGGAAGAGTCGTGTAAGTATGATGTCATTTAACGGTGGGCCATGTGCAGCAAAGACTGGAGGACGACGGCTATGGAGGTTGCACAGACATCTGTGGGCCAGGATGCATTTTAATGCCTCTGCTGAAAATTCACTGTGCAAGGAGGTATGTAATACTGTATGTTATGTGCTTAATCACAGCTTTTATTAAATAGTTGACAGAAATGTAGACAGTATTATAATAATACAGTTCCATTAGTGCCAAAAACACAGCTTATCCATCCATGGCTGGATATGGGTCAGGCTAAGCACACAGACAGCCATAGATCTAAATAGTATGCAATAGCTTACAATTTAGGGGAAAGCTGAGACATTAGGTGTCATGGTAACTGTACATGATCCATATTGCCAATAAGGTTTAAATCGTGTTAGTCTAATAAGACAACTTTATTAAGCATGTTGTGTTTTATAAGCAAAAATGTATCCATATTGATGAAGTAAATGCAAGCAGAATGTAGTGCCTTCTAGTATGTTTCCCTAGATAATAGACTGGGCGTGGAGTCCAGAGGGAACATCATGGCAGAGCCATCAGGACTCACCAGATGCCACCCTTCTACTTCAATGTTAGTGGCTGTTCTTTATGTTGCTCTCGCTCAGTGTCTTCTTCCTCACCTTCTCTAGTTTTATTTTTCCCTGTCTGCTACTGTTCTCCTGTTCTCTCCTCCCTTGCCCTGACTTTCATGATCAGTCATTACTCTTTTCTTCTCTTTATCGTATCTCTATCACCTACTACTATACAACTAAAGGTGTCCATACACTACTAACTTACCTGCCACATTCAATTTAAGGTTCTCCTCAAGAAGCTTGGGTGGTGCTGAATCCCCCGATCGGTCTAAACACAAACAGTAGTCCTCAAATAGTGCAAAAGAAATGATGAGGGATGCACACTCTTTTTCCCTGTGACTTTATTGTGACATTGGTATGTGCACAACATTTCAGGGTTACCACCTTCCTCAGGTGCAACTGACGCACCTGATCATGTTAGTTGGCGTATAAATCCTGCAGTGAGTAAATCCCTTTTCAGGATTTACCAACATTCGCAAGTGATATTGAATCACAATCAGGACATTTACCCAGAGCGATAGCGGGGTAATCCAAAATGATCCCCTGCGAAAATTGACTATCACCCCCTCTGGACATAATAGGGACATACTTAATGACCATCCCTTCAAAGGTCTGTGACAAGTTGTCTACATTTAAAGAAGTGCGTTGCAATAGGAGTGTTGTCAAATTTATCCTAGATAAAAATTATCCTAGAATGGCGCTACAGGGCTACCCATGGCCGTATCAACAATTTGGAGAAAGAAAACAATTTAAAATAGTTGTTATTCAAAATGAAATCAAGACAAGCAACCAAAAATTCAGTAGGAGGGGAACAGACAGGTCTTTTCGATAAGAAGTAATGGACCGTTTCAAGTCCTTTAGAGTGTTCGATATTGGTATATAGAGAGGTTATATCCGCCCTAATAAGAAATTATTATCATTATTCCAAGTGCCAATGGAAGACTGTTTATCCATAGTCATCCATGTCTTTAAGGAAGGAGGGTATTACTGTATATACCATAGGTTACAACAAGAATATAAAGGTTGTGCCTATGATACAATGGGGCGAAACTGGATAGGACAATAATGTAGTAGTCTCTGGGTGTACATGTTTTGTGCGTATCTTTTTTTGGTGTTATTTTCGCAGGCTGGTGTTATAATTAAAAAAAAGAATTGGGGGAATGTTTAGATTTCTTACTATAAATCTGAACATATTGGGACTTACAGCTTCTGAGAGGGGAAAAAAAGGTAAAATATTCCAGAGCAAAATTTAAAAGTGAAGTTTTGAATACAAATTAGCTCAAATCATGACAGATAACCTGAAAAACTTTTCTGGATATGCAGCTAATTTCAGCACAATTGGACCTCTCTCTGTGAGATGAATTATATCATAGGGAAAGAACGTTGAGGGTACAGATGACTTGTTAAACTTTTCAACTTCATTCAATTTTATTCCGTAGTTGCAAAAAAAAAAGAAAAAAGGCAGAAGAAAAGTAAATTATTCCAGGGGATGATAAAAAGGGAAATGGCCCAGGTTTTTATAAAATAAATCTAATATCCTAAAAGAAGGAAAAGAAAATACATGTTGTTTGGTGACACCTGTCACCTTTACTGAGAAAATTTTCCGTTAACAAGCAATTTTCTTCATTATTTATGAAACTGGTTCAATGCTCATTTTCAGCTTACCTGAATCTAGCACAACTACTGTAATTTTCCTAGCAAACATTCATCCATGGGCATGCCACATTATGTAGTCAAAGGAGAAACAAAACTGCCATGCTGAAACTATTGAAGTTTGGATAATTCCTAATCAAACCCATTTTCGAATTTAATGTTTAAATTTCTGATTTTCAAACCTTTTTGTCTAATGTTTGATTTTCGAATCTTTTATTTTCTAATATTCTTAAATTTTGATGATAAAAATATTTTCCTTCAGCTCCACGGATTTTCAAAACCAGTAGTTCCAAGTTGAAACTGGATCATGACTAGTAGAGATTAGTGATGGCCCAGTTCGCGGATCCGAACCCAAATCCGCGGCGGATTTACCTCGTTCGCGAACGGCGGATATTGCAGATTTTCCGGTTTTCCGCCTCCTGAACTTTTCCGAACCGCGTTTTCGAAAATTTTCAAAATTACGAGGATTTCTCGTATTTTAGAAAATACATGGAAAAACGTATTTTCGAAAATTTTCAAAATTACGAGGATTTCACGTATTTTCAAAAATGCGGGAAATACGTATTTTTGAAAATTTTCGAAATTACAAGGATTTCTCGTATTTTCGAGGGTTTTTTCATTTTTAATGAGTTTAATGAATTTTCAAATTTTTTCGAAAATTCGCGGATCCTCGAGCGGACCGGATTTTGCAAAGTTCGGACATCTCTAGTAGAGATGGACACGAAATGAACTCGAACAATTCAAACTAGTTTGGGTTCTAACTAGTTAGTTTTTCTGGACTCGCAGCTGTATTTTCAATAACTATCAAATTTACAGGCCGTTCGCTAACCCTCAAAAATATTGTTCGTTTTCGGTAACCCTCGAATGTACGGATTGTTATCGCTAACCCTCTAATGTATCATTCGCTAACCCTTGAAAGTTACGTTCGTCTTTCGGTAACCCTCGAAAGTATCGTTCGATTTCGGTAACCCTCGAATATACGGATCATTTTCGCTAACATTCTAATGTATCTTTCGCTAACCCTTGAAAGTATTGTTTGTTTTTGGTAACACTTGAATGAATCATTTGATTTCGGCAACCCTTGAATTTATTGTTCTATTTTTGCTATCCCTCAAAAGTATAGTTCGGTAACGCTTGAATTGGCCGTAACCTCGAATGTAGCTTGCGCAAAACCCAACAAATGCCTGCTCGTGTTTAAGAAGTGTTTTAACAAGTTTTGGTGGCAGTGACATGTTCCCCAGACCATTTCCCAGGTGCCACAGCCATTTACAGTAAGTTACCATTGTTAGTTTAGCTGTAAAACATCGAACTATCACTCTCCTATTGACTTTCATGGGTCCAAATTCGAACTTTTGAACTTTATGAAGTTCGGCCATCTCTAATGGCTAGTAGTCACCTTTGTTCTCATTGGACAAAATAGACATGGTTCTTTATTGTTTATAATTGGGGAATAATAGAAGCTTACACTATACATTTATACATCACAACTGTCATGGTTTTCAAAGGTCTGTGTTCGATCCCCCAAACACTTGACCTGTATTTTTGTATAATGTGTAACATTTGTCACAGATCCAGGCATGGCTAAGGCTAGGTACACACAAGCAGATATTTCAAGCAAAAATTATTTTCCAGACAAACCTGGGATGAGATTTGAGTTGGACCTTAAGGGGTCAAAAGGCTTTTTTCCCCTGATTTCCACATAACCAACACATACATGTAAACTCCAAGGCACCTTATCCTATTGCACCTTCATGGATATTAAATAAACATAAATTCCCAATAGACAGACAGCCACCAAGGACCTTGTTAAACACTGATTTAATCGCAACAACCACTGACAAAAGTCATAATGTTAACCAGTAAATCAGATGACCCCCAGTTATAATTTACATTCGTCATGCTCCAAGATTAAGAACTATAGTTTAGTATCCATCCAACTGTTAGTCAAATACTAAAATGCTGCACCAAAGTATCCAGTTAAAACTACAATGCTAAACACTCTTTGAGAGTAGCACATTTGAGATATTTGGCATCACATATCAACTAAATAGCACAGGCAACACAAAAAGGGGAAAGCTTTGCAGAGACTGCTTGTGATATAAAATGTATATTTGTAATTATATATATAATAATATAAGCGCTGCAGAAACATGTAAGCACTCTCGTCCGAATAGAACGCCTGGGTGTTTTCCAGAATATATATACAGGTAAGTAATCCAGAAGAGGGACGCACTCACAGGAAATTAATGAACAAACAGCAATTTATTGTGTTAACATGTTTCAATCCCAAAGCAGGATCCTCATCAGAACATCAGAACATCGTGATCACACTTCCTTAAAACCCGCCCACATCCTCTCCTCCCCGTGAATCGCTGAATAGCTCATGAACAACGTATCAATAACAAATATGGTGAGATGCCTGTTGCTAGACATTGGGCCCATGTAAAACATACGGCAGGAAGCCTGAGATGTATGACAATAGATGATATTGATCGTCTTCATCAACACAACATTGATAAAGAAACAGTTCTTCTACAGATGGAAGCCAAATGGATATATTCGCTACAAACTTTAGCTCCCAAAGGCTTGAATGAACAGTGGGCGCTCCAATGTTTTTTATAAAAACTCTTTATAACTTTGTAGTATTTAATTTACTTGCCCCTTTTGAATCTTTTGCAATTTTGCCATTCTTGCTTTTTGTTTTAGATGCGTTATCTACTGTTTGGGTAGCATTTAAAGGTGTATTTGTGCTTTTGTTCTTTTCTGTTTATTTACTTACAGTGGAGTCAGGAGCTAGTTCCACTTTTCAGTTTACTTATTGGTTTTTATACTATTTGTAATATTTTATGTAACATGCCACTAGGAATCTATTTTGGGACTTATTGTATTTATCACCATTAGGGAGTTTTTATATCACTTTATTTTATATAGACATCTTATTCTTGCCACTTTTTAGGTGTATTTTAACTATTTATACCTTTTTAGCTGGGGGCCCTTTTTGAAGCTTTTACTATCATTGGTACTGTAATTGCTTTGCTGTTACTTGCTGAACTTACAGGTTGGCTACACTTGTTTCCGTTTCTTTCACGCAGTGTGGGTGTGTCTTTGACACTCCCCTTTCTGCACGTTGTTTATTGGCTATTCAGCAATTCACGGGGAGGAGAGGATGTGGGTGGGGTTTTTTAAAGGGCATGTCCACCCCAAAATTTAACTTTTGATATGCAGTAGGGCATGCTCCCCCAGCCCCAACCACATTAATATAATTGTTAGAAAGTCCCCCGATTCTTACTTACCTGCCCTCTCTCCCCTGCTGCAGTGTTCAGGCCTTCTGCTTGTATGGAATTGAAAGCAGGGGGCAGGACCGGCAGCCGCGTCCGTGATTGGCTGAGAGGCAGGGAGGGCTGCACTGAGCATGCCTCAACCTTGATGAGGTTGAGGAAGTCTCAGGCACAGCATGAGTCACACACTGCTCCTACACAGCAGTTTCCTGGACTTTGGAGGGGCACAGCAGGGGAACTATTTTGAGCAGGAATGTAAGGTAAGGATTGTTTTAAACTACTTGATGTGGCCAGTAAGGGGTTAAATTTTAGTTTTGGGGGTGGACATGCCCTTTAAGTGTGATCACGATGTTCTGATGTTCTGATGAGGATCCTGCTTTGGGATTGAAACATGTTAACACAATAAATTGCTGTTTGTTCATTAAGTCCTGTGAGTGCGCCCCTCTTCTGGATTACTTACCTGCATATATATATATATATATATATCTATCTCTCTCTCTCTCTCTATATAGATACAGATATATATAGATATAGCTATTTCTGATCTACGTGTTTTGCCTACACTAACATCTCAGGACCAGTTAATTTCATAAATTCATGGTAATCTGCTTGTAGAGTTTAGAAATTCTTGGGCTTTCTATGAGAACCAGAAATGGCAGACAACATCTCCCCTTCGGCCATTATATAGGAAAGTACAATTATCAGTAGGCTGTTAGAAACACAACAGAACACAGTTTAAATAAGCTCATGTTCTACTATTACACTTGCATATGAATTCCCGTGTGGAGATTGTGATAAACTGCTGTAGTGTAACTAGAATGTTTGATGTATATCACGTAATATTTAATATGAAATGGATTGCAATTCCAATGACTTTCTGCTCGAAAGTGGTGTGAAATGTGACAAAGTGTAAATTGTAAAACAGCCACCTCACTACATACCAAAACCTCTCACGATTAAGTAGATTACAGCAGCCTTGCTACTCTATTTAGCACTGTCTAGCTCTGCATTCCATTATACACTATTTTTAGATATGATTACACAATGAAAGGGAAATCTGATTCATCAGTGAAGACAAAGCTCTAATAGACATTAAAATAAGGAGTGGAGACTTCTGGGTAATTTTCATGTTTTAATAAAACAAAAGAGAATAAAGATCCCATAAAAAGTCTTCTTCCTGGCTTCAGGACTATCTTTAATACAGGACTAGTCCAGGGCTAACCTGGCAAATGAAAACTGTATGTGCTGTCCTGTAGCTCTTCAACAAAACGATATTGTGAGGCACAGTAGAAATATTCAATCCAACCTCCCTACCTCAGGTACTTTCCATTTTTAAAAAGTAATTTTTTATAGTATAGTTATCCTTTAAACTATGATACCTTCTAAGAGGCTTTAACAACATTCCATGAGCAAAATGCAAAACCAGTTACAGTAGATATTAGAAAAATATAGACTATATTGCTATATATTACTATATATACTAAAGTATGTGGAGTTTTATTCCTCCGGCTTCATGAAACACAAAATTTCCTGAAACCGAAAGTTTGACTCCAGCCTCGTCTATGGGACTGGTTTAATATTTATATTGATTAACTTTGTACAAATTGCATAGTGACCTGGGAATGGCCTGGGGAACATGCTCTAATCAACAGAATTTTTTAAAAAAAATGTCGAAAACCAGAAAAAACGCATTTTACTGTATGTAAAACCCCATGCAGCCATTACATCTGAAAGTCTTGGGTTACCGCAGATCTGGGCCCGTGCTGCCCCTGACTGCCCGCTCAATACTAGATGTGTACCCAAAGAAATCTTAATATGAATTGATTGTCTTAGGCTGGATAATTGATTTATTTGTATTAAGTTTATTCTATAACAAAAAATGACCTGATTAAATGATTAATAGCATTTGATGGAATGGATCTAAAATATTACACACCTTCTATTAAAAAATTGCAACTTATAATTAAAAATAAACCATCCAATAAACCCGGGATATTAATTAAAGGGACAGTTCAGTGGAAATGATCAATATTTGTTAAATTGATAGTTTGTGTAATGTCTTCTTAGTTACTCTACATATTCTCTCCCATTTAGAAAAATCAGTTGATTTCATACCCTTTGCTGTTCCCTGCTGTTGACATTAGTGAGATGACATTTTAGGTTCTAACGGTCCTTCTTCTTCCCAGGATGCACCACATCCTTGGAATGTTCCTAACAGTAATTTCTACTGATTGGCTGTTGGATGGGTCAAACATGCTCAGATCTCTACTGAGCAACTGAATCAACCCAGGCGCTGGGTCAAGGGCAATACCATAACAGTCTCTACTAGGGGTCCTGCAAACAGGAAGTCAGTATTTCAGTTGCATTTATTTATACACAGACACAATGCTGAATTGGTAGATTAAGGTCATTGGAATGGAAAAATACTGCTCTTTTTTCTGAAAAGCATATGTATTTGCACTGAACGTCCCCTTTTTTAAAATCAGGTTTGCTATTCTGTAATGAGAAATGAGGTTGAACCTTTTGGTCTGGCCCTTCACGACAATCCAAGTTTCTCATGCAGTCCCCTGTGAAATTTAATTGCCCAACCCTGGGTTAGCGTGAATCTTTGTAAATGTTTATCTTTGTTTCCACAAAACACAGAGACAACACACTTCTCGTGACTGTGGATTGTTTTGATGTGGAATTATGTCCATCGAAACCAAAGATATATTAAAACTTAAAATATTGACCTCAAAACTGGGAATGGACAGTCTACAAAGAAATGTTGGTAAAGCTAAAAGCTCATCACTGCTGACACAAATCCCAGTTATATATTGAGCAAAAAAATACCAGAACTAGAGAAGGTGGAATTTCATAAAGTTCTGTCCATTTTCGAAATTTCAAACTTCAGTAAAAGTTCGAAGTTCGAATTTGGACCCATTAAAGACAAGGGGGTGATAGTTCGAAAAGTCGGATGTTTTACAGCTAAACTAACTATGGAACTTACTGTAAATGGCTGTGGCACCTGGGAAATGTTGGGGAACATGTCACTATCACCAAAACTGTTTTAAACACTCCTTACTTTCTCATTGGGCAATATTCGGGTTTGACAAGCTACATTCGAAGGTTACAGAAAATTCGCAAACTGCCATTTTTAGTATATACTGGTAGCAAACTGCCATTTTCATTGTATACTGGTAGCAAACTGTCAACCTGGCATTTGAGTAAATACTGTACAAACTAGCATTTTATTATAGACTGGTAGCAAACTGGCATTTTCAGTAAATACTGGTAGCGAACTGGCATTTACAGTAAATAGTGGTAGCAACTGGCATTTTTAGTAATGGTAGCAAACTGGCATTTTCGGTATATACGGTAGTGTTATCAAACTGTCATTTCAGTAATATCTGGTAGTAAACTGCCATTTTCAATATATACTGCTAGCAAACTGGCATTTTCAGTAAATACTGGTAGCGTTGGCATTTACAGTAATATGGTAGCAAACTGGCATTTTCAGTAAAACTGTTAGCAAACTGCATTTTCATTATATACTGGTAGCAAACTGGCATTTTCATAGATACTGGTAGCAACTGGCATTTACAGTATATACTGGTAGCAAACTGACATTTTCAGTAAATACTGGTAGGAACTGGCATTTACAGTAAATAGGTGGTAGCACACTGGCATTTTCAGTAAATACTGGTAGCAAACTGGCATTTTCAGTATATACAAATCAATCCAATAACATATGTTAAGCGCTTTCTCCTAAATTATCAAAGCACATATACTGATAGCAAACAGGCATTTTCACTATATACTGGTTGCAAACTGGCATTTTATTATAAACTGGTAGCAAACTGGCATTTACAGTAAATACTGGTAGCAAACTGGCTTACAGTAATACTGGTAGCAAGCTGGCATTTACAGTATATCTGGTACCAAACTGGCATTTTCATTATATACTGGTAGCAAATGACATTTTACATAGTAACATGTAACATATAATAAGGTTGAATAAGACATCGTCCATCAAGTCCAACCTATTCCCTTTTTTTTTCTTTCTTTTTTTTTTTTTTTTTTAACCCTACCTAACAGTTGATCCAGAGGAAGGCAAAAAACCCAGCTAAAAAGGGGGAAAAATTCCTTCCTGACTCCAAACGCAATCGAAAGTATCCCTGGATCAACCAGATCTATATGCATTAATACCTAATTCTCAATATTTTTTAGTTTTAGAAACTTATCCAGGCCTTTTTTAAGTTATTCAATGAACTTGCCATTACCACCTCTGCTGAAGACTTTCCACAGTTTCACCGTTCTCACTGTAAAGAAACCTCTCCTAACTTGAGATGAAACTTCTTTTCTTCCAACCTTAAAGGATGTCCACGAGTCCTCTGATATGACCTATTAGTGAACAATCACCAGAGAGTTCACTGTATGGGCCATTAATATATTTGTATAGGTTATCATGTCCCCACGCAACCGCCGCTTCTCCAATGTAAACAGCCCTAACTTGTCTAATCTGCCTGCATATTCAAGCCCCTCCATTCCCCTTATTATTTAGTTGCCCTTCTCTGAACTGCCTCAATTTCCAAGATGTCCCTTTTGTATATGGGATTCCAAAACTGCACCGCATATTCCAAATGTGGCCTTACCAGTGCCTTGTAAAGAGGGAGAATAATATTTTCTCTCTTGATTCCATTCCCCTCTTTATACAAGACAATATCTTGCTAGCTCTAGCTGTGCTACCTGGCATTGTTTGCTACAGCTAAGTCTGTTATCTACCAGAACCCCCAAATCTTTTCCATTTCAGATGCACTTAACACAGAGTTATTTATGGTGTAGGTGGCACAGGGATTATTAATCCCAAATGCATCACCTTACATTTATCAACATTGAATCTCATCTGCCATTCTGCTGCCCATTTTGATATCTATCTAGGTCTGCTTGCAGCACTTGCACATCATTGGAAGTTTCCAAAGCTCTGCATAATTTAGTGTCATCAGCAAACACAGAGACCTTGCTCTCAATGCCCCTTCTAAGTCATTTATAAACAGATTAAACAGAAGCGGCCCCAGTACAGAACCCTGAGGAACTCCGCTTAGAACTTTAGCCCACATAGATGTAGCTCCATTAACCACCACTCTCTGTTTGCGTTCCAATAACCAGTTCTCTATCCATGAACAAATGTTTTCTTTATATCATATTTTCTTTATAATCTGGTAGCAAACTGGCATTTACAGTATATACTGGTAGCAAACTGGAATTTACAGTAAATACTGGTAGCAAACTGGCATTTACAGTATATACTGGTAGCAACCGGCATTTCATTATATACTGGTAGCAAATTAGCATTTTCAGTAAATACTGGTAGCAAACTGCCATTTCATTGTATACTGGTAGCAAACTGCCATTTTAGTATATACTGGTAGCAAACTGCCATTTTCACTAAATACTGGTAGCAAACTGGCATTTTGAGTAATACTGGTAGCAAACTAGCATTATTATAGACTGGTAGCAAACTGGCATTTTCAGTAAATAGTGGTAGCAAACTGGCATTTACAGTATATACTGGTAGCAAACTGGAATTTTCGGTATATACAATACACTACAATACATTAACATTTGTAAAGTGCCTTTCTCCTAAAGGACTCAAAGCACTTATACTGGTAGCAAACTGGCATTTTCATTATATCCTGATAGCAAACTGGCATTTTCACTAAATACTGGTACAAACTAGCATTTTATTATAGACTGGAGCAAACTGCATTTTATTATAGACTGGTAGCAAACTGGCAATTTCAGTAAAATACTGGTAGCAAACTGGCATTTTCATTAATACTGGTAGCAAACAGGCTGTACAGTATATATTGGTAGCAAACTGGCATGTACAGTATTACTGGTAAAAACTGGCATTTTCATTCTATACTGGTAGCAAACTGGCATTTTCCTTATATACTAGTAGCAAACGGGCATTTTCAATAATACTGGTAGCAAACTGGCATTTTCAGTATATACTGGTAGCAAACTGGCATTTCAGTAATACTGGAAGCGAATTGGCATTTACAGTAAATACGTAGCAAACTGCATTTTCAGAAAACTGGTAGCAAACTGGCATTTACAGATATACTGTAGCAACTGGCATTTTCATTATATACTGGAGCAAACTGTAATTTTCATTATATGCTGGTAGCAAACTGGCATTTACAGGATATCCTGGTAGCAAACTGGCATTTATTTACAGTAAATAGTGATAGCAAACCAGCATTTTCAGTATATACAATACAATACAATACAATAACATATGTAAAGCGCCTGTCTCCCAAAGGACTCAAAGCGCATATACTGATAGCAAACAGGCATTTTCACTAAATACTGGTAGCAACTGCATTTTTATATATCTGTAGCAACTGGCGTTTTATTATATACTGGTAGCAAACTGGCATTTACAGTAAATACTGGTAGCAACCTGCATTTTCAATATATACTGGTAGCAATAGCATTTTCAGTAAATACTGGTAGCAAACTGACATTTTCATTATAAACTGGTAGCAACTGGCATTTACTATATACTGGAGCAACTGGAATTTTCAGTAAATACTGGTACGAACTGCATTTACAGTAAATAGTGGTAGCAAACTGGCTTTTCATTCTATACTGGTAGCAAACTGGCATTTTCCGTATATACAAGTAGCAAACTGGCATTTTCAGTAAATACAGTAGCAAAACGGCATTTTCATCATATACTGGTAGCAAACTGGCATTTTCATTATATACTGGTAGCAAACTGGCATTTTCATTATATACTGTAGCAAACTGCCATTTTTAGTATATACTGGTAGCAAACTGCAATTTTCACTAAATACTGGTATCAAACTGGCATTTTCAGTAAATACTGGTAGCAAACTGGCATTTTATTATAGACTGGTAGCAAACTGGCATTTACAGTAAATACTGGTAGCAAATTGGCATTTTCATTCTATACTGGTAGCAAACTGGCATTTTCCTTATATACTAGTAGCAAACTGGCATTTTCATTCTATACTGGTAGCAAAATGGCATTTTCGTTATATACTGGTAGCAAACTGGTATTTTTAGTATATACTGGTAGCAAACTGCCATTTTTAGTATATACTGGTAGGAAACTGGCATTTTCAGTATATAGTGGTACAACTGGTATTTTTCAGTAAATACTAATAGCAATCTGGGATTTTCAGTATGTACTGGTAGCAAACTGGCATTTTTAGTATATACGGGTAAGTTTGTGAAGGTTCTCATTCATCCAGGTCATGGTATATCTGTTTTTCCTTATAATAGCAATCTGGGATTTTCCTATATACTAGTACAAACCTGCATTTTCAATAATACTGGTAGCAACTGGCATTTTCAGTATATACGGGTAGCAAACTGGCATTTTCAGTAAATACTGGAAGCGAATTGGCTTTACAGTAAATACTGGTAGCAAACTGGCATTTTCAGAAAAACTGGTAGAAAACTGGCATTTTACAGTATATACTAGTAGCAAACTGGCATTTTCATTATATACTGGTAGCAACTGGCATTTTCATTATATACGGTAGCAAACTGTAATTTTCATTATATGCTGGTAGCAAACTGGCATTTACAGGATATCCTGGTGCAAACTGGCATTAATTTACAGTAAATAGTGATAGCAAACCAGCATTTTCAGTATATACAATACAATACAATAACATATGTAAAGCGCCTGTCTCCCCAAAGACTCAAAGCGCATATACTGATAGCAAACTGGCATTTTCACTAAATACTGGTAGCAAACGGGCATTTTATTATATACTGGTAGCAAACTGGCGTTTTATATATACTGGTAGCAAACTGGCATTTACAGTAAATACTGGTAGCAACCTGCATTTTCAATATATACTGGTAGCAAATTAGCATTTTCAGTAAATACTGGTAGCAAACTGACATTTTCATTAAACTGGTAGCAAACTGGCATTTACAGTATATACTGGTAGCAACTGGAATTTTCAGTAAATACTGGTGAAGCGAACTGGCATTTACAGTAAATAGTGGTACAAACTGGCATTTTCATTCTATACTGTAGCAAACTGGCATTTTCCGTATATACAAGTAGCAACTGGCATTTTCAGTAAATACTGTTAGCAAAACGGCATTTTCATCATATACTGGTAGCAAACTGGCATTTTCATTATATACTGGTAGCAAACTGGCATTTTCATTATTACTGGTAGCAAACTGCCATTTTTAGTATTACTGGTAGCAACCTGCAATTTTCACTAAATACTGGTATCAAACTGGCATTTTCAGTAAATACTGGTAGCAAACTGGCATTTTTTATAGACTGGTAGCAAACTGGCATTTTCAGTAAATACTGTAGCAAATTGGCATTTACATTATATACTGGTAGAAACATGGCATTTTCCTTATCTAGTAGCAACTGGCATTTTCATTCTATACTGGTAGCAAAATGGCATTTTCGTTATATACTGGTAGCAAACTGGTATTTTAGTATAACTGGTAGCAAACTGACATATACAGTATATACTGGTAGGAACTGGCATTTTCAGTATATGTGGTAGCAAACTGGTATTTTTCAGTAAATACTAATAGCAATCTGGGATTTTCTGTATGTACTGGTAGCAAACTGGCATTTTATTATATACGGGTAAGTTTGTGAAGGTTCTCATTCATCCAGGTCATGGTATATCTGTTGTATTCAATTAGATCAACTGGACTTGAAGTTTAGTTCTTGAAGACATTTCGCTAGTCATTCGACTGGCTTTCTCAATTCAGAATAACTTGTACAAGAAAATCTGTGGCAATTATGTACCCTGGAAAATCCCACACTAAGGCAGCAATTAGTACACCCGAAAGACCTAATAGCGAAACACAAGAAAAGCGACATCATATACGCAGTGCAGTGCAGTGAAGAATGCTCTGATTTGTATGTGGGAGACCAACAGCAACTGCATCAACGTATGGCCCACACAGAAGAGCCAATTCCTCAGGTCAGGACTCAGCCGTGTACCTGCATCTTAAGGATAAAGGACATACCTTTGAAGATTGTAATGTTCCATATTGGCAAAGGAACGTTACTGGTTCAAGAGAGGTGTTAAGGAGGCCATTATGTGAAATAAAGAAACCAAGCCTAAATACAGGTGGGGGGGTTCGCCACCAACTGTCTGCCATGTACAATGCTGTTTTGACACCTTACTCTGGGCGTTCCTATAACACCTCTTAGCCACTATCCAATCACACCCTTAACACCTGGTTGTGATATGCTAATTGGGATTTTCCAGGGTACATAATTGCCACAGATTCTGTACAAGTCATTCTGAATTGACAAAGCCAGTCGGTGACTAGCGAAACGTCTTCAAAACTAAACTACAAGTCCAGTTGATCTAATTGAATACAACAGATATATATACCATTTTTAATAAATACTGGTAGAAAACTGGCATTTTTAATAAATACCGGTAGAAAACTGGCATTTACAGTATAATACTGGTACAAATTGGCATTTTCAGTAAATACTGGTAGCAAACTGGCATTTTCAGTAAATACTGGTAGTGAACTGACATTTACAGTAAATAGTGGTAGCAAACTGGCATTTTCAGTAAATACTGGTAGCAACTGCATTTTCGGTATATACTGGTAGCAAATAAGATGTCCGAACTTCGAAAATCTGGTCCGCGCGAGGATCCGCGGATTTTCGAAAAAATCCGTAAATTCGAAAATCCGCGACGGACCCGTTAAAATGTATTAAAATGAAAGTTCGGCAAATCCGCATTAAAGTGGTCTAAATAGCCTTGGTAACGTACACTTAACTCATGGACCCAGGTAATGGCCTTAGAAACACGTATCAATGCCTACAATACCAAAAATTACAGTCCGCCAGCGTGATTTTAAAAAACGTATTTTCTCGAAATACGAGATTTCCGTAATACGAGGATTCCCGTAAACCCGGATCTCCGTAAAAACGAGGATTTCGTAAAAACGAGGATTTCCGTAAGAACGAGGATTTTCGTAAAAACGAGGAACCGGAACTTCCTTCCTGCAAAATGGCATCTTCTGTTAGGCAGCTGTATGCCATGAGGTACCTCCTGTCCAGGGGGTATGATGACTTCCCCCTGGAACGTATCGTGTGCAGCGCAAAAAGCGCTGCAGCGACGGATCCTGCGCCGCTTGGGCTACCAGACCACTGTCTCTACCCTGGTCGGATCTCAAGAGGCAGAGGCCTCAATATGTGGCAGCCGTACGGCAGATGATGGAAGGCAAGTATACTTTTTATTATATTACTGTATTGTAATAAGTAGTAAAATATTTTAATTCACTTCTGACAAAAAACATATTTATATATGTTTTTAAAAACATCAATAATCCTTAAATTTGGCTTGAGAGAGAAGAGATCCAATTCTTTGTATTTCTCATTCACGGTTATTATTACTTATTATTCTTTATATTTCAATATCCGCCTATTTAAGGGTAGTAAAGTCAAAAATAAATCACTGAAAAGTGACTTATTTAACATAACCATATAAATTCAAAATGATACCCCACACATAGACACAGGTACACACTTGGTGGCCCACCCTTCCATTTCCATGGCGCCTTATTTAAAGGCTAAGTAAAGTTAAAAATGAAATCGATCATTAAAAATTGATTTCTTTATCCTTATAAATACACACTGATACCCCACACATAGACACAGTTAAACACACTTTACTGGCCCACCCTTTAGTTACATGGCAGCCCTATTTGAAGGGAAGTAAAGTCAAAAATAAAATGTTGATTTTACACTCCAAATAAAAATGTTGTGTTACCCACAAAATCTATACAGATACAAGTACACACAGCTACTGATGCCTCCCTACACCCAACCAACTTTTCCCTTTCCATGGCTACAATACACACAATAAAATATAAGTACTTAGCCGAATAAGGTATGAATCATTGCCATAGAAATATGATTGACTTTTAAAGAAACTATAAACATATTGCCTTATTTAATCTGCATTTTCAAGCAGAATTCAAAGTATATAATTAAATATATCCTTTATATATCTTCATTATGTATTTTTTTATTTAATTTGCAGGGGAATCTTCATCCGACACCCCACCCCCCCACCGTCTCCGCCAGAGGAAGATGTAAGTGCAGCCTATGTGAGAATTTTTTTTTCTTAATTTCTCATTTGTCCAAGGCCATATTACAGCGCACACGCGCTCCAGAAACAAGCATACAAGCGCATGTTTCCGGTGCGCTCATGTGTAATTGCCGTGCGAGTGCAGTACGATAGCATAATTGTGCAAAAATTGAGGATCACATTAATTGTGCCACACTATTGTGTGCTTTTTAACACGTTGATATGTCCAAGCCCTTTATCCAAATGTTTGCATAATTTTGACAACTTCTCCGAGAATTGTTTTATGTATAGTACGAACATTTAATGACAATGAGAGTTAAAATAAATTTCCTTTTTTTTTTTTAGCACTACCACCAACTAGCCCCCCGGGCTCTCCATTGCCCCCACCAGGCATCCATCGCCCACACCGGGCTCTCCATTGCCCCACACGGGCAGTCCACCGCCCGAAGTGGAGGCACCTGGGCACCAGCCAGACCCGTAGTGCATCCTAAGCAATTTTTTATCTTTTTATTGACCTTGATTGTCAGCAAATAATTAGTGAAATTATCAGTCATAATTAGTGATTTTATTATTTCACTGATAAAAATTTTTGTTAAAAAAATGCAACAAATCTATTAATTTGGTTTGAGAGACAGATCACAGTTCTTCTCATTTCTCATTCCCATTTATTGTCCCCACTCTGGCTGTATCTTTCCCTCAGTTTTTGAGCTTAAGTTACGAAATTCGGTCCAAACACCAAAATTGTCCAAGAATGTTCACTACATAGCCTTTTAGGAAATGTTCTTATACATTGTAATATTTACTAATGGATTGGACGGTGATTGTTGAAATAAAACATTTTTTTTTCTACAGGCCCTCCACCTTCTCCATGCCCTCACCCTCTCCAGCCCCTCCACCCTCTCCAGCCCCTCCAGACTCTCCACCCTCTCCAGCCCCTCCAGCACCTCCAGCCTCTCCAGTTTCCTTGGCGGCCATGCTTGAAATCGTAAGTAAATCATATGCAACGTTAATGAAATGTTTGTACAAGACTATTAATATCTGTATTTTCCCAGTGTAAAATCCACGCTACATGATGCAACATTGGGTACTGTGGGTTTGACAATGCCTTTTATGGGGGTGCACCACTTCCAAAAAATTTTGTATGTAGCACAGTCCTATTGATACAAAACCAAGATGTTCTGATAAAATTTAGCAATAAACGAATGTTTTATGCCAGCATTACCTACTGCTGTTTATCAGTGATCCCCATGATGCAATAATATCCTTTAGTGGAAGTTCAGTGATAATATATACTTTTAAGAAAAAAGAGCAGTATTTTTCCATCCCAATGACCTTAATCTGCCCTTCATCAATCAGCATTGTGTCTGTGTATAATAAATGCAACGGAAATAATGACTTCCTGTTTGCAGGACCCCTAATAGAGACCCGTTCTATCTGAGCCCCCATCCCATACATTGCACTGCTTTCTGCTTCCTTTAAAGTTCTGCTCAGACTGTTAGATTTTCAGTTTATTACTTTGTCTGACAGTCTTGGTAGCACTTGGAAGGAAGCTGAGAGCAGAGCAATGTATGTGGGAATGATACAAACCAGTATAACTCAACCGTCTAGTTCATAAACCAGTATAATTAAAGGGACAGTTCGGTGTAAATGATCAATATTTGTTAAATTATTAGTTTGTGTAATGCCTTCTTAGTTATTCTACATATTCTCTCCCATTTTGAAAAATCAGTTGATTTCATACCCTTTGCTGTTCCCTGCTGTTGACATTAGTGAGCTGACATTTTAGGTTCTAATGGTCCTTCTTCTTCCCAGGATGCACCACTACCTTGGAATGTTCCTAGCAGTAATTTCTACTGATTGGCTGTTGGATGGGTCAAACATGCTCAGATCTCTACTGAGCAACTGAATCAACCCAGGCGCTGGGTCAAGGGCAAGACCGTAACGGTCTCTATTAGGGGTCCTGCAAACAGGAAGTCAGGATTTAGGTTGCATTTATTTATACACAGACACAATGCTGAATTGGTAGATTAAGGTCATTGGAATTGAAAAATACTGCTCTTTTTTCTGAAAAGCATATGTATTTGCACTGAACTTCCCCTTTTTTAAAATCAGGTTTTGCTATCTCTGTAATGAGAAATGAGTTGAACCTTTTGGTCTGGCCCTTCACGACAATCCAAGTTTCTCATGCAGTCCCCTGTGAAATTTAATTGCCCAACCCTGGGTTAGCGTGAATCTTTGTAAATGTTTATCTTTGTTTCCACAAAACACAGAGACAACACACTTCTCGTGGACTGTGGATTGTTTTGATGTGGAATTATGTCCATCGAAACCAAAGATATGTATTAAAACTTCAAAATATTGACCTCAAAACTGGGAATGGACAGTCTACAAAGAAATGTTGGTAAAGCTAAAAGCTGATCACTGCTGACACAAATCCCAGTTATATATCTGAGCAAAAAAATACCAGAACTAGAGAAGGTGGAATTTCATAAAGTTCTGTCCATTTTCGAAATTTCGAACTTCAGTAAAAGTTCGAAAGTTCGAATTTGGACCCATTAAAGACAATGGGGGTGATAGTTCGAAAAGTCTGGATGTTTTACAGCTAAACTAACTATGGTAACTTACTGTAAATGGCTGTGGCACCTGGGAAATGGTCTGGGGAACATGTCACTATCACCAAAACTTGTTTAAACACTCCTTACTTTCTCATTGGGCAATATTCGGGTTTGCACAAGCTACATTCGAAGGTTACAGAAAATTCAAAGGTTACTGCACGATACTTTCAAGGGTTACCGAAAGTAGAACTATAAATTTGAGGATTATCGAAAACGAACGATACTTTCGAGGGTCACCGAAAATCGAAGGCTACATTTGAGGGTTAGCGAACGATACATTCTAGGGTTAGCGAAAATGATCCGTACATTCGAGGGTTACCGAAAATGAATGATACTTTCGAGGATTACCGAATATTACATTCTAGGGTTAGCGATAATTATCGAATTTATGATAGTTATTGAAAATACAGCCGCGAGTCCGAAATATTCAAACTAGTTCGAGCTTGAACTAGTTTGAATAGTTTGAATAGTTTTAGTTTGTTCAAACTCATAAAGTTCGGTTTTGTGTCCATCTCTAATCAGTATTAGTCAGCACTTACATAGAAAAAAATCCAGGACATCTATACTCAAATTTTGCTTATACAGAATATTTTCCTGAATGGTATTAGTGAGTACTCCTACCAGATCAGTGTTCATGGGAAATTAAGGCCTATAATGGCTAAATAATCAATCAGTCCAAAAATCAGCCTTATTCTTACAATAATTTGTAAGTCAGTTGAGAGGATTGAATGGCAAAAAACCTAAAAAAATGTTGACAGGTATATCAGATCTAAGTCCTCTTCTGAAGGCCACTTCCCATCCTCCTTTCTGTCCTATAGATGCACATTTGCAGAAGATGGGAAGCGATGTCACGCTAGATTAGCAGAAACCGTAAATTTACAGCTGCTTCTCTCCAAAATGCACTGAGGGAGGTAGGACTCCTACTCCTACCTCCCGGTGCATTATAGTTTTTAAGAAAATCTTCCTTAAGTTTACCAGTTTCATACCCCTTTAATACTGCACAGGTTCCCTTAGTGCATTGATGTTGGATGATTGCTGTGGATGTTAAAACCCTTTCCTAACAGATGATCAAGGGTATTAAATAAACCCCTTATTTTAGGAACCAAATACCCTTACTATTAAAGATGTGCAAACATTGCATTGAAACTACAACCTTATGGCAAAACCAGGATTTGTCTGTCAAAATCTTGGTTGTTCTGCTCAGAAATACCATCAGCAGTTTTGCTGGAATTTCAAACAGGAATTACAATCCCGAAACCAGGTTAAGGTTGGAATGCTGGCAAATCTCTTCTTACCATGTCTCAAGGGAACTATATTGTTTATAGCAATGGATAAGAAATTATAAAGAGAGCTACTTAAAGGGCATGTCCACCCCCACAACTGAAATGTAACCCTACTGTGTAGTGTACAAAAATCCTTACCTTACATATCTGCTCCAAATGGTTCTCGTGCTATGCCCCTCCAAAGCCAGGAAAACTGAGGTGTAGAAGCTCCCAGTGACTCATCCTGCGCTTATATCTGCCTCAACCTCGACAAGGTTTAAGGCATGCGCAGGAGAATCCTCCCCCCCTTCCTCTCCCTCTCGTTTTTCTCTCCCTCCCCCAAGCTCTAAACCCCTTGTATATAATGTAGGTATAGGTCCCCCAGCCCCAACCACTATAATAGAATTTAGAGAAAGTCCCCCGATAGTTACTTACCTTACCTCTCTCCCCCGGCGTTCTGAGCAGCTGGCAGCTGCGTCCCTGATTGGCTGCCTCTCAGCCAATCAGGGACGCGGCTGCTGGTCCCGCCCCCTGCTTGCAGTTCCTTGCAAGCAGAGGGCCGGGGAGTGCGGTGGAGTCAGAAAGGGGCTCCTATAAGGCTACCTAAGGGCCAGTAGAGCAAATACCTGCTGCAAAATGTTTTAATTGGCCCATTAAAACCAGTCAATCAGCTTAGTGAGATTCCAACAAACTGGATAACATTCCTTGTGCTAATTGCAAATGAAAAAAAAAAATCAACAAATTGCATGATGGGAAATGGTATAAATTAAAGGAAAGCTAAAAGCTAAAGGTAAGTTAAGATCGGGGGACTTTCTCAAATTTCTATTATGGCGGTTGGGGCTGGGGGACCAATACCTACATTATATAAAAAATTGTAAAAAGGGGAGGACATGCCATTTAAAGGACAATTATACTTATCCCTGATCCATTCCTGCAAAGTACCCAGTGTGAAGACCTAAATTGCAAACAGGGTTATTCAATAAAAGTTCTTATTGTTAAAAATGGTACTAGTTTTGGCCAAACCAATCAGATGTTATCTTTTAAATGTTAAATAATATCTGATTGGTTAGGGCAAAATTAGCACTATTTTTAACGATAAGAATTTTTATTGAATCTCCCTGTAAGTCCTCACCTCTGGGTACTTTACAAAACTCCCGCACTACTTACTTGTAATCTCCTTTGGCGCTGAGGTCAGATCCTCCCCACTGGCACTGTCAGTGACAGTCCGGGAGACAGCCAATGGGAAGATACGCCACCTTGCAGAGCGTATGTTCCCATTGGCTGCCTCGCCAATGGGAACATGCATCCTGTCATTCAAAGTGCCAGAGTGGAGGATCGGACCGCAGCGTGGAAGGAGATTACAAGTAAGTAGTGCGGGAGTTTTGTAAAGTACCCAGAGGTGAGTACTTTGCATTTTAGGTCTTCATCCTGGGTACTTTGCAGGAGTGGGGGGAAAGTTTCTGCCCAACTGCTATTTTTACCAGTTTATTGCATGGCTTTGTAACCAGGTATTTAATGATAAAATATATCCCTTTCTGGCATCTGCCCCCTTTCTCTGCTCAATCAGCTTTTTATAAACTTGAGCATGTGCAGAGGAGGCAGCAGGTGAAATAGCAGTCAGTCATTGTCTGTTATGTCAGTTGTTACAGCCTTGATTGACTGCCTCTGGATTGGAAAAAAGCTGATATAATTCCAATATTCAAAATGGGTAGTCGTTCACAGCCTGGTAATTACAGGCCTGTACGTTTAAAGGGCATGTCCACCCCCAAAACTAAAATGTAACCCACTACTGGGCCCCACTGTGTATTGTTAAAAAATCCTTACCTTACATCTCTGCTCCAAATGGTTCTCCTGCAGTGCTTGTTCAAAGTTCCAAAAAGTGAAGAGTAGGAGTTATCAGTGAGTCATCTGGTTCCTGCTACTTTCTTGTCCTCTGAAAGTTTCCTGGTGCCCTACTTATAAAACCTTTTTTTGTAGTGTAGGGCACCTTAGCCCACCCCCAACCGCCAAGTCTGTTTGTTAAAAAAAAGCAGCAGGACTGCACTAAAAGTTGATCCAAGGATATTTCTGATCGCCACTTGGAGTCAGGTAGGATTTTTTTCCCCCTTAATAATTATGGTGTTTCTTGTTTTTTTTGCCTTCCTTTGGATCAACAGTTAGGCAGGAAATGTGGGTATTGCTGAATAGATTGAACTGGATAGACGTATGCCTTTTTCAGCCTCAAATACTTTACTATACTATGATATCTCTCTGAGTGAGGTGACAGATAACAAACAGGTTGGGAGGTAAAAAATATTTTTTGATAATTGGTCAAACCTTTTTTTTTATACAATAGTTGGATCAATAGGTGTGTGTGCCTGTGTCAGGTTGGAGAGTAAAAGGGAGATTCAATAAAAGTTCTTATCGTTTAAAATGGTGCTAATTTTGCCCCAACCAATCAGATTTTATTTAACATTTGAAAGCTAACATCTGGTTGGGGCAAAATTAGCACCATTTTAAACAATAAGAACTTTTATTTAATAACCCTGTAACTTTTTTGATGATTAGTCAAAAAGTGTAAAAAAAACACCTAATTTTTTTGATGATTGGTCAAACTTTGATTTTTACTATAGTTACCCTTCAGTATGGCTGCCACAAGAATGAAAGGGTAGAATAATAAGGCGTATGTACCTGTGTCAGGTTGGGGGGTTAAAAATTATTTTTTTAGATTTTTTTTTATTTTTGATATTTTGTTTTTTGAGTATAGCTACCCTCAACGTAAGGCTGCTACATGAATGAACAGGTAAGTCAGTAGTAAGACAGTAGTACCTGTGTCAGGTGCATAAAAAATTAACTTTTTTAAAGATGGGCCAAAGTTTGTTTTTTGAATATAGTTCACGATTAAGTATGGCTGCCACGGGAATGAAAGGGTAGACCAGTAGGTGTGTATACTGTAGGTGAGTATACCTGTGTAAGGTTGGGGGTTAAAAACTAACAGGGAGATTCAATAAAAGTTCTTACCTTACCTAAAAAATGTGCTAATTTTGCCCAAACTAATCAGATGTTAGCTTTCAAATGTTAAATAAGATCTGATTGATTGGGGCAAAATTAGCACCATTTTTAAGCGTAAGAACTTTTATTATAATTTGGCTTTAAAAATCTAAACTGCTAGTCTTTATATTTTGTCTCTTTTATTCTTCCTATTTTTGTACACAATATTAATTACAGACACATAAGGGAAGTGGGTTTTCCTCTTGCTTGCTGAGGAATTCATAGATGGTTTCCAAGTTATGTGCTAATATATAGACATTTTTCACCTATTCACTTGAATGTTATGAAAAGGAGGGAGGATCTCTGAGGTGTCATGATTGGCTGTCAGCTTCCAGGAAGCAACGCTGCAGCTTCCTGTGAAGTGTACTGCGTACACTTAGCTAGGTGTTCCCAGATAAGGTGAATTATGTGTGCTGACCTCTAATACCCACAGGTTATTTTCACAAATCACCCAGCGTTCACAGCAAAGCGAAAGGCAAATGTGCTTTTTCTATTGGGGTAATATTGTCTGGAGACTTTAGTTCCCCTTTAAAGGTACATATCCTATTGGGTTAACTGAATCAGCCTTGCTCAGTTTGCTTTGTCTTCTGTGTACTGTTATGTAAACCTTTGAGTTGGGGAGGAAGGTGGAACAGAGTAAGCAACTGAACAAAATTACAATATTATAATTACAATATTACAATTACAGATATAAGAAACACAGCTTCTGGGACTTAAAGAGCATTTATGGCCACCCCATCTCCCAGTGATAGTACCCAGGCTAAAGGGTCTTAACCGCTAGGTCCTCACCCCTGGGTCTTACCTTATCACTGAGAATGATCCCTCTAAAGCCCACTTCTGAAAAGCCAACTCTGGACCATGTGGTTTATGTCCTCACCCTGGGTAGTGTTAACTGAGTGGAAGGGCCATGATTTCCCTGTAAGAAAATATATTTAAAGCAAAAAAAAAAAACACATACAGCAACATAAACTGTGATTTCATTCAGCTTGGAAAATGCTATTGTACTATTTGAGGATTGATCATCCTGCACAGATTTTATTGGGTGCTGATCATTCCTGTCTGACATCATTTCGTGCAAAAATGTCCAAAGACTTGGGGGATTCTGGGAAATGCAGTTTGAAACATCAATCGGATAGTCTTAGTTTAGACGAAAATAATGTTAGCACGCATTTATTTTAAGGACGCATGTGTTTATGTGTTTATTTATCACTTTGAAGAGGCAGACACACTTGCAGTGAAATGTAACAAAGCTCATTTAAAAGATGACTAGTATAGACAGGGCAGCGGAAAGCCAAGTGCTTCAGAACACATCAAGATGAATCCTGTGAATACCAATGAGCTTTGCCTGTGTGCGGATCAACATAATACATATGCAGGTGGCAGAGCCCAATGACTGAGCGGAATAAACCCTCTGGGAATTCATTTATCCAGTGAAAGTGAGCAATGCAGACAGGAAAGTGAGGCAATTTGAAGCACTTTTGCATTTTATTTAAGAGACACACTTGCTTTGCACTTAAAAGGGAAAAAAGTGGAGCAATTAGGCCTTAAGTGAAGTAAATGCCTTTAAATGGGAGGCAAATGCAAACTGTAAATAGAAGAATCGAAGAACTCGCCCAGATTGTCATTCTGCCAGCAGCGTCACTTCATCTCCTTGATAAATTGCCCCCGTGGGAGACAATGCTACAGTTCCTGTTGGGAAAGTATTACCTGAGGCGTGATAACAAACTGGCAGAATGTATAGGAAAATGCAGCAGGGAAAGAACTGAACTTTAAAAGATACTTATGTTAAATAAAGGCAATTTGCAACAGAACAACTATAGGAATGGAATTTTCCTATAACCAAGCACTAAGGATGCCCAATCCTATGGGGGTTGGTTCCGCTGGTGGGTTCGTGGAGCATATTTAGGTTTTGACGCAGAATTTCAACCATTGAAATCACAAAAATATTAGTGTTTAAAACCAGTCCAAAATTATGTAGCTATGCATTGAAATCGAAGTTTCGGTGGCGGAACTGGGATTTTCGTAACACTGATAGTTACTGATAGTCTTTCTGGACTTGGGGCCTGATCCTGCCCAAATCTTACTCACTATCTACTGTATCCCCTGTGCTTGTTTGCTGTTACACAAGACCTCTATCTGTTTCTCAGTGGCAGATGGACTTTGTCTGTTTGACTCTTGACATTTATAATCCCGTGTGACCTGTGATTTTCCACTGCCTCTGTGTGTATTACATGACCTTTCACTCTACATTGTTGCATGTTCTCCATCTTGGTGTAACCATTGGCCTCTCTCTATCTTTTGGTTACACATGACCTCTATCTTTATAAATATCAAAGATAACAGCCCGAATCTAACAGACGGCTGACCATGACCGAGGGAAATTTTCCTTTTGAAATGCTGACACCGAAATATGCTCCTTATGAACGTATACACATTACCGATAAATGGCCAATACCGTTGGTACAGATGGGATTGGCCCTTTATCACTAATATGCGTAGACCAGTTTATGGCTGATACAAGAAGCTTTATAAAAAAGAGTATTTTGCAGTCAGCCTCTAATGTGTGAGGTGTTGTGGGTAATGAAAGGGCTGAGAATGAAAGTATGGCCGTACTAGTAAACATTTCATTTATTATATCACATTTACAGTAGAGTTTCTAAAGGGTGGGGAAACTTTTGAGCTTATCAGATCTGTTACAAAACACATTTTATCGCTTGTATAGGGGAACCAATAACACATTTACACACAGGGAAATGAGAGACTTTCCACAACTTATTCATTAACCACGTGGTCCTTAGTGACTTAATGGTAATTAGTGGTATTGCTATTAAATTAGTGGTAAATAATGCCTCCAGTTCTCAAGTGGTACCTGATACCTAAAACATGTAGTGGTGCAGATACTAAAAATAAAGCCTATACAGCACAGACTGTTTTCAACTGTCTCAATCTACCATATCTTATGTCTAATAAATGTTTAGGGTGTGAGAGGAGACCCTGGTAGTATTTGGAGACAAGCTTGGAGCCACAACAGCAGAAGTGGTCCAACCAGTTGTAGACTCAACATGTATGTATGGTCCATAGCATTTGTGACATGTAATAACATCTCTCATGTTCATTTCTGATGTGGGTTATCTCCAATACTGTGTTAAATACAGACAGTGTTAGTTTGTGTGACATGTGACAGCTCTAATCTAGTATTTTTACACATTCTTTACACATTCACGTTAGTCCTTGTTTGAGAACTGGAAGATTACCTAGTTGCATTTGCAAAAAAAAAAAGTCCCCCATCCCAGACCCAACCTTCCATAAAATGTAATAGATCACTGCTATGTCAATGAAAGAAAACTCCCAGGGTGAAACAGAATCCCAGTATTATATGTTCTCTAGTTACGAAACAAGTAAAACCAAACTCTTGGTTTGTAGTAGTTACACAAAGAATAGAATCTTCACACTATGGCTGAATTTTTTTTTATCCTCAATCTTTATATCTCTGCCAGTCTGAAGCTTTTCTTGTAATATAATCCACACCTTATCAAATTTAATGTCTCACTCTCCAGACCCTTATAAAACTTCTCATTGTTTCTCTCTGAAGAATTGAATTTAACACATTCTTAATGGCTGCCTCAGGTGAAATGATTGTTTCAATATTCCTCTTTCAACATGTCAGTACCTATCGTCCCTTTTGTGATTTGCTGGTGATTTCCATATTTCTAAACCCCACACCCTGTCAGACTGGAGATTAATGGGTGTTCCACAGAGTCACCTCTTGATTCTTTATACAGCTGATTCTGATTACTGCAGTGGCTTCTCTATCTTCATAAAATCACTTTGTTGTCCATTCCTTAGTCGACAAAAGCAAAATCATACGTGACAAGTCTTGTCTACATATCACAAAACTAAAAAACTAAATTATTTGTGAGTTTGTAAAATACTCAATTAATATAAACGGTAGATTGGATACACGCAAAAACTTAAAAGCTAAAATATTTAAAAAGGGCATGTCCACCAGCACATACAGCTTGTACAAGCTTGTTACAAGCTTACACATGTGCAGAGGAGGTGGCTCAGTGAGCAGGCACTGGCTACGATTGACTGCTGCCGCAGAAAGAAGACAAAGGGTCGATAAAGAGGATGGTGAACTCTGGACCGAATAATGCAGAGCAGATAAGTAGCTATTGTGGTTTTAGGTTTTTGGGGGTGGGAAAGGAAGTAGATCGACAAGCCCTGTAATCTTAACCCTAGATTAACATCATTGAGGTGTAATGTTTTGATATATTGTATGTTTTGTCAGCTTTATGCCAAATGTAAATCTTTATTCCTGTGTTATCGAACAAGCTTTATTATCATTTCTTAAACACATTACTCATGCTGAATAAAACATAAAAGTCTTCCACACAATAGCTGTTAAGGTTAAAAAAAGACATATTAAAGCAAAATTCCAAAATTAACTTGTCTCGAAATTCTCCAAATGGCAAATGAACCAGTTCCTGTACATTGTGTATTATAATTATTAATGCCACAAAGCCACCCTGTCACGTTTTAAACTAATTCTACCTAACAGTAGAGATAATTTTACATTCTCTTGTTATACTGTAATAAAAAATGTTACTTCTAAAAATAAAGACTCTTTCCTATTTCACCTGCTCTGATGCCCCCTGGTAAGATTTATTGTTAAATATGGCTGAATAAGTTATAAAGTGTATCCCTTCTCAACAACTGGTCAGCCTGTCTAAATGACTGTTAATCGTTATTATTTTAATTACGTTTTTCTTCTTTTTCTTTACAATGTCCTGTTTGCTTTTCCTTTTTACTGATTTTCAGCACAGAGCTCCGAGTGTGTTTTGATGAAAGAGACAACAAGCGATATGATAACATTTTATCATATTAGTTATTAGTTATTATGCTACCCACTCAAGGGATTTAGTACCCAGGACATTTTCACTCCAGACAAGCAGGTTTACCAAAAATAATTAGAAGTTTAGCATTTTATCCTTCAGTAAAAAGTCACTAACTTTCACTGACAGAATTGTACCCTGTGCTAATGGAAATTTGAAGAGAGATGCATAATCAACTGAAAAGGTTAGGATGGAGCTCCTGAAATCTTATCTCTGAACAGGAATTGGTTTGTGGGACAAACTGAGCAAAAATCTGATTCTCTTTTTTAACCTTTATGTGTGTGTTAGTGAATCAAGATATGAAAGTGTGAGGTGTGTGCAATTTACATATCTAAACCCAGATTTAGAAAATCCCAATTCCTAACATACTTTATAAAAAATACAGATGATAAAATAGCAACTGTCCAAGAACACATCAGTGTATGTCTATACACATTTCATGTAGTTTATTCCATCTATATATATTTAATATTCTGGCTAATCTATTTTTCTAGCAATCTAATATCTATTACACGGGATTGACATTTTAAATGAACCAATAAATTTGATCATATTGCTCTAATCATTCCCGATCAACTGCCGACCCACTTGGGGCCACATTAGCGGCACTGAGCACAGTAAGCAGGACGCAGGGAGTAGCTTTGCCCCCAGCCCGCCCAGTTAACCCCCAAAACGCCTCTACCATGCCCATTCCATGCCTACTCGTGGCTCCGTGCGGGCCGTAGGTTGGGCATTTCACTGAGATATCCGATCGGAGGAACATCTGTCCATGTATGGCCAGCTTTCATATAATAATATAAGTATGCTTAAGGCTTGTTTTAAGCTCAATCTTTCTCTTTCTTTCTCAATATCTCTCTACTCTATCTATCCATCAATCTATGACTGCATCTGTCTATGAATGTTTGTCTATCTATTCATCTAGCTGTCTGTTTTTACGTATCTATTTATCATCCATTTATCTATATGTCTTTCTTTATAAATGTGACACAATCTGTTTATATGCACAGAATGTTGATTTTAGTAGCCATTCCCCCAACCATATAAATATTATTAATAAATAATGTACCGTATTGAAAATACAACATTTTGTACAAGGCCACAGTGAGCTGCATCTTAAACAAGATCCATAATTCCCCAGTATCTTCTGTATTTCCTTTAATTGGACACTTTATCAGAGTCAGTTCCCTTTTATTAAAGTACACATCCAATAACTATTTGTGGTCATTATCCAATCTCTCCGAAATGTCTGTTGAACATTGCATTAGGTCTTCAATATTGTTTTTAGTCCTATCTCGGTTACAATAAAGCACATTCCATCTGTTGTCCGATATTGCTCCCTTAGGGGCTATAAGAAAAAGGAAAATGTCTTCGTTATATCCCTCCTCCCTCTTAAAGCTTTGCATTTTAAAAATGTCCACTGCCACTGGGTCACATTAATAAGGCCTTTTCATACCATGGGCATTATTAAAGCTAATTCATAATTAATTAGTGTGCATACAGTGAGCCCATAACAAGATACATTTTTAGCTTGGTTAAGCACATTGCACTGGTTTCTATATGAAAAATGTAATGCATTTGTGCATTCTAGCTGTTGGCTTGGACTTTCCCTTAACTGATGCTAAGCCCTCAATTCTGCAGAGCCCTGGAGTGGGGAAGTTGTTTGAATATTTAACTGTTGAGAAAACACATTGTTTTCATTTACACATCTCCATACTGTGTGTGTAATTTCAGAACATATATCTTATGCAAAACCAGGGCATAAAAAGTCAGTCATCTATTATGCATTATATTATATAGACATGTGGCCAATGCATACTACTTTCTAAGTGAGGGCCATAATTGCAATCTGTTCCGTTGGGAATATGCTTACAAGTGCATCTTTCCATCCTCCTGCTAAATTTATTTTCATATTATAAAGTTATTTAAGGAGACAGCACAATTTATTTCCTTCTTTAGTCTTATTTGACGTAATTTAAGTGACTACATATGATATATAAATGTATATGGCAGAAAAACTGAAAAGTTTAAAGCCCTCCTACTATTTATAGTTTCTTATTTGTGTGACAACTGTCTTTCATTTCAGGTTGTGCCCTCTGCTGGCTGGGTGAGGCCTAGATATAATTCTTAAACATACTTGACAAAGTCACCTTCTAACTGGTTGGTTTCTTCTGCAGCCTTTGGGTTGGGCCTAGGGTTTGAGTTACAGGGCCACTACCTGTACCTGAGTAAAATGTATTAATATTGCTTCTACTATAGGCTCTGTGTCTGGGAAATGGGTCTGGCCTACAATCACGGTGTTGTAATGTGTTTATATCATTAAGAGCTTATTCACAATAAACTGCCAGCTCCTTACACCTGGATTTACCTAGTAGCAGCAGAACTTACGGTATCCTTTAAAGTTGGGACGGCAGTCCTGGTTTGCCCTGCCTCAACACGTAATCTAAAATAGTTTTTTTGCAGAGTTAATTTATTGGCTATAACAGGGTGTGTTTTCTGGTGAATATCTCTTTATAGTAAGAGACGACTATAAGATGTTAAAAAAAGACCTGGTGGTATTGTAAAACTCCCAGAAATCCATATTCTAATGCTTCCGTTTATTTGATACAGTAACAAGCCTAATCCTTGGAAAACATCAGAATACAATTAAAAGAAAACAAAACAAAAATAAATTGACGCAACTAGAGGAAGAGATAAACATGGGTCTACAAAAACACTATAATAATTCATAAATCTGTGATATTCGTTTAAATAGTTTGCTGTTTTATTCACTTTGGGCCCAATACAAAGACAGAGGATAAATGCGTTTTTCTGAACCACCTAAAATAATAACAGATCTCAGTTTTGCTGTAGGCGAAGTTAAAAGAACATCTGAAATGATATTAAAATGTGTTGTGGTTGATCACGTATCTTACCATCTGGGTTAATCCTTAGCAATGAGAATTTAATATAATCCTAGCAGGGGAAGGAATGAAAATGCAGGCGCTAGATGGAGTTAATGAAGACAGGAAGACAGGTAAAGATATATACATGGAGCATAAGAATAATATAGTTACACAGATGTCAAGGGAGGCCGTGTGACATTCGCAGCAAAGCAGAAGTTCCTGCGTATATGTAGAAATGCGCTAAAGTGGAAATTGGAATGGTTTTAAATTTGTATGAGATCCAAAGGCAAGAAGCTTAGTTCAATTAAACGATTCTTCTCTAGTGAGCAGCACAGTACAGTAATTAGTACTGGGAACCAGAAAGCAAAAAATACCATAAAACATTCTCCCGCGCTTTCCCCCAGAAATGCAAAGACCAAAGGGCAAGAAGAAGAAAGGAAGAACAAACTTTAATTATTTGTACGGGTGGGTATGTGTGTATAAAGATTATAATTTACAAAAGGCACAAAGTGATCATTTCACTGCTGAATTTGTAATATTACAGATGTTCAGTTGAAAGAAATGTCACCTATGGACCAATTGTACCGACTAAAATGTAAATATGCCCTCAGTATGGGGTTCCTGACTTGGCAGAAAAGCATTGGTAAGTAATATATGTGTGTTTGCTTGTAGAGATGCATAAAGCTTGGTAGGATAGCTGTTTCCAGCTATCCTACCAAGGACAATTAAAGGACAATTATACTCACCTTTCCCCCCGATCCATTCCTGCATAGTACCTAGGGAGAGGACCTAAATAACTAAGTCCTCACCTCTGGGTACTTTACCTTACTCCTGCAATACTTATTTGAAGGCTCCCCATGGCGTTCCGGTCTGTCAGTGACAGTTCACGAGGCAGCCAATGGGAAGACACTCCTGCTTGCAGAGCGTGACTTCCCATTGGCTGTCTCATGAACTGTCACTCACAGTAGCAGAAAGGAGGATTGGACCTCAGCGCACAGGAAGTCTTCAAATAAGTATTGCAGGAGTAAGGTAAAGTTGGATCAGAAAATAAGTACAGATGATTGCCTCTATATTTAGTAGATGATGCTTTACATTTTTAAAATCAGCAATTTGTATCCTATAAAATATACAGTTATTGGTTTTATTTTTAAAATGCATGTCCACCCTTAAAACAAAAAACTAATGACTCGTCAGTTATCTGCCCGCAATCCCAACTATTTCTTTCTAGTTTATTACTTGCATTTGTAATCAAATTTTATGATAATTATTGCCTTCATTTTAGCAGAGTCTGTTTCCTCCCTCCATGCAGTCAATCAAGGCTGTGACAACTGACATCACAACCAATGATTGACTGCTGTTTCCTCTGCTGCCTCCTCTGCACATGCTCAAGCCAATAAAAAGGCCATTGACAGAATGGAAGAGAACTGGTGACACATTCTTGTAATAGACTGATAAAAATTGCAGTTGAGGTTGCACGCAGATAACGGACAAGTCACCATTTTTTTTGTTTTCAGGGGGAACATGCCCTTTAAGTGATAATAAGAATTAGATTGTGCACATTCATTTTTACTTTATACCTGTTACTGTATACTGTATAATGCACAGCACTGTGTGGCGCTATATAAATAAACTTATACATACATACTGTACAAAGCCTTTCAACTACCTTTTGCTCTTTAATTTATTCTTTTAACAGTAAAAACCAGAAATAATAATACTGCTGGAATCTGCTTTCATGTTGCACAAATGAATATCACCAACATATTTATGAACATTCCAGGGAAAATTGCCTTTGTGTTCGTTGTCATTCTTACGGCTGATTTATGTGGCCAGGTTACCTTGTGGGACACGATGATTCTTTACATACCGTAGCTACATGTTAAGGTTTGATACACATTGTTAACCTGTACATAATAAACAGCACACAGGTCAATATGAAAAAATGTTTATCTGAGCTCCTTAGGGATGTCCATTTGTCAGACTTGATTGCACTGTTTTCTCTTTGATCTGGTAAAAGCAGATATTGGGACACACATTCCAACGAGAAACCTTTTACAAATAAGATCAATGACATACAAGTTACCATTGCCGTCTTAAATCCCTTTTATATATTAAATAAAAGCCATAAATATAGTTGATTTTTAAAAGAATCTACAAATGATAATTTAAAATGACAAAGCCGTAATTTTTTAAAATAAAAACGACTAACGTTGAAAACAAACAAAAACCTGTGGTCTGTACAATCAAAATGACTTTACACAAAACAAAGACAAATGGCTGAAATTCTGTATTGTTTGGGAACCCTGAATTTACAAAATGAATCTTGTCAAGAAGGGCAAATTTTATATCAGCTTTACCCTTTACGGTGGTCTCATAATTATCTTCCCCTCTTCTTCCCTTTAATTTCTGTTTCCGCTTTTTTCCACTCTATTATGTGATTTTCTCCCCACTATAATCCACCCCCTTCCCCCGATTTTCCCCTTGGATTGTCCTATATGAAACTTACTTCTACAGAATTGTTGCTTTTAGCAGATATAAAAATGTAAATGGTACAGACATAGGTTAACATCCTTTTATTTTGTTGTTTTCACCTTGAACATGCTCTGTATCTGTACAACTCTCTTCTGATATTTCTTTCAGGCACATTGCTGCAGTATAAAGGATTTTCATATTGTTATCCTGATTTCAATAAAAGATATTGAACCAAAAATTTTTTTAACAAATGGAAATTTTTGTTGTTGTTGATTGTAGCGTGTATACAACTTTTATTTCTGTAAACTGGAAAAATAGTTTTTTTTTAATTGCCCATTACTGAAAACTATAATTTTTTGTACCATTTATTTGTTGATCTGTCCCTTATTTCTTTAGATATCTAATAATGCCTTACTATCAAAAACACTTTTTAAACACACAGGGATAACAGTTGATGAAGTGCATGGTGGGAAATCCCCTCTCTCAGTGCTGGCTTATAGTGATTACTGAGCACACTTGACTTCACAGTGAGTCGTGTCTGATAAAGGGAGCATCGGTTAAAGGAATTGTACACTGAAGAAATGACTTAACCTCATTTTAGTCTATAAATGAATACATGTAAGTAGCACTTACTCTGATGTGTTTGTGTTCCTACATGACTTCAATCCAGAACTTGTTTTGCACAAGCTAAGTCCCTTAGCCCCCCTGCCAGACTATCTGACTCTCTGTGAGGGCAAGCATGCTCAGTAATCCCTAAAGTAACATAATCTGATCATGTATTAAATGTGTAGTATACAATGTCATGGAATACAAAACAGCATACTTTCTACAAGGAGCACATAACAAAACAGTGTCTATCACCTTCTCCAATACTGTATATTTCAACACAGTGACGAATTGCTGGTGGGAGGAGCATTTTCTCTAATGAGGGGGCTGCCACATGACAAGTAAACATTATTGGCTATTGTAGCTGAGGCAGATTTACACCTCAGGAGCCTGTATTCCCCAAAAGCCGGGCACCCCTAAACACAGACCACACCCCTAAAAGATACCCCTTTCTCTTTTTGAGAAGAAAATAGACTATTGAAGGGAGTGGATTGGTCGGGGAAGATTGACAGCCGCCCCTCCAACCACAGGCACCCTTTGGTGCTTGCCTACTGTGCCTAATGGTAAATCCAGCCCTGATTGTAGCTCTACTGTCCATGGGCTGAAAATTTTTCTCCACCAAACCTAATGTGGTATTAAACCTTAACCTATCCTATATAGATTTCATATTGCAGACGTGTGTCAAACCTGAATATTTTTTATACTTTACATCTAGTGATTTGTAATATCCCTAACATTCAGTAATATTCAAACATATTTATTAAAAGAAATAATGCTCACCTTCTGTTAAATGCAAAGATTCTGTATAAAAAGTCACCTCAGAGCATAAAAATTAGAAAAAATAATAAAAAAGTTGACACGTAGCAATAAATTTATATACTTCAAATAGAGTTAACAGAGATCGGGTATAACAGTATTTTACATATCCTGTAACCTTTAACAGACTGCTTCTCTAATATTATTATCATGTCTTTTGTTTTATATCAGTACCATTATCCTATTTTCTAGGATACATTTTTATGATGCTTTGAACTGCATGGCAGTGTTTTATTGCAATCAATTTGCCTTTAAGAAAGTCACACGCTTCACGTGTCATTGTAATTTGACTCCTATTATCATATTATTATATTACACCACATTGTCCTTACGAACTAACTCTTTTGTATTGGTTGTGATTAAATGGACACTGTAGGGCTGATGCAATATAGGGCATTTTTGGCTGGAATTAGTTCAAATCCCATACTACCCAATGCAATATCGAGTTAGCGTGGAGTTTGCAGCAATTTTGGCATGTCCACCACTCAAACTAAAATTTAATCCACTATTAGCCTCACTGTGATGGTTAAAAAAAATCCTTACCATACATCCCTGCTCCTTATGGTTCTCCTGCAGTGCTTGTCCAAAGTACAGGAAACTGAAGAGTAGGAGCTGTCTTCCTGTCCAAAAGGTTTCTGCCTCTTCCTTGTCCTCTGAAAGGACAGTGGCATGCGCACAGGAGCCCTTTCCCCCCTCCCTCCCACCATCTGGGTCAATCCATGGCTGGCCATCCACCTAGCATAAAATCCTTTTTCTCTAGTGTAGGGCACCCCTGCCCGTCCCCAACCGCTGTCATTTTGTAAAAAAAAAATTCAGATCGCTACTTACGGCCCTTTGTCTCCATTGACGGCAGCTGCGCCTGTGATTTGCTGCCTCTCAACCAATCACAGACGCATCTGCTGGTCTGGCCCCTGTTTCCTAGTTCCGGCAAGCAGGGAGCCGGATCACTGCACCGGAGGATCGAATGTCTGTAAGTAGCATCCTAAATTTTTTTTTTTACATTCTGACACAGGGGTTGGGGTGGTCACCAACATTATATACATTTTTTTATTAGGGTGGACATACCCTTTAGGCCATACATGTCAACATCTTGCATTTGTGACTGATAAACAGCAGTACCTATGATTCTCCCTGAAAGTATCCCACCAATCAAAATTCTCCACATAAATGTGACGATTTAAAAGCACAATCATACTGTTCCAATGTATAAGCGCAGTGACCAATAAACGGTCTCAGCTGTGATGAGCTTTTCTCATATTGTATATATTATTCAACCATCATTAAGATAAAGAGGGTTTTAAGAGAGAAAAACTAATTTCCACATTATACACTGAATTTTACCAATGCGCTTAAACTGGCCAGCTGCATCTACAATGCATTATTAACAAAAGGCAAAGTTCTGTAATCATCCGCTCTACTCCCCGTGTAAAATAATGAATACTAAATAAGACAACTGTTGGGAATATTGTTTTTTAAAAAAGCTTTTGTTCACTTTAGATGACTGGAAATTGGGGATTAAACATTATGGAAAGTGCTGGGAATGGTAAAATATGTATACAGCAGCGCGGATACAAGGGCACACTAAAACAGCAGAGAAGTCATTTTCGTCACACAATTATTCCCTAGTATTTGCTAATTTTTTTGGTTTAGCTTTATTTATAAAAAGAGACACGAATTGTAGGTGAAAATTTCACCAGCAAAATTTTTATTTCTTCACCTCACAGAAAAACAAATAGCAAAAAGTCAGTAAGGTATTTATAAAGCACCATAAATCCAATATTTATCAAAAATCCAAGATGGCGTCAATATATTTTGCAGACTTTTCTGACACGGTAAGTGTTACTACTGGCGAAAATTAGCCATGGTGTGTTTACAACAACCAGTTTTACTCTATTTAACATACTGTATCAATTGCTGAATTTTTTTTAGATGTGTTAAACTATTTTAAATAACAAATATAAGAGTTTTGTGTGTATTAGTCTATTTCACACAACTTTGAAAAGTCAACAGATAGTTTTACCTATTTACCTTCATATGTCCTGATCTGAAAATATGCAGTGCATAGGAGATGACAGCCTGACTAGGCTGGAGGGGATTCTTGGCCAATTGGACAGGGAGAAGCTGGTGGAATGTGGAATGTAAGAATTGGGGTACATGATAATTGGTGAAGCAGGTCACAGGGAGGGCAAGGAGTAGTATATAAGATAAAATCTATGTAACAAGTCATCATTATCTCTGACTATCGAGCTGAAGAACTCTATAGAACTCTTCCTGCTTTGGTTCCACACATAGCTTACAGGATGGCTCTTTCTAGGCAGAATTTGGAGCACCTACTACTTCAGGTCCATGCTGCTGGTAAAATGTTTAGAGAAATTTGGCTACAAGGACTCATCCCAGTCCACCTCTTCTGCCACACATTAAATACCCCAGGTTCCAGGTTCAGATGTTCAATGCAGAACTAGGAGGTCGTACCCACCTGAGGGACTGTCTCCTCCTCTAACAAGGACAGACCAGTGCAATCCTGCACTAGACATCCTCCTTCTGTTTCTAGTCCAGCTACCAGATGTTGACGCCTGTTTACCAAGCCTTTCTCTTCTGGTTGTGACCCCAGACTTGGCTGCACTCCCCAGCGCAGCCTCAACCAGCTCATCTTGTACCCAGAGGATGAAGGTTGTAGGAATCCTCCAGTAGGAATCCTCCAACCCGACCTCCTATACATGGTGGCTCTGGTACACAACACTCTTGCACAAATGTTTGCGCTTACAAGTGAAAGGAAAAAAAAAATTAAAACATTGTGGCAAAATATGTTGTTGAAAAAAACAGAAAATATTGCTGCTTTGTAAATATTCCATTGGGGGGTTACTTATCAACTAATAGAATTATATGCGGTTAGAAGAGACAGCGATAGTAAATTCTGTGTATTTTTTATTCCCATTGGCCAACCCATATCTAAGAGCTTCCGTTGGCTGACAGCATCCACCAAATTACTGAATACCCTTTAGACTGTACAGTTAGATGGCTATTACATGCCACCCACAAGTATGAGATCTTTCACACCAACCAACACCAGGAAGGAAATACATTTACAGCACTAGGCTTGGCTGGTAAAGTTAACTGGTATTTCACTGATTTATTATAATGATGAAAACACAATTTTCATGACTTGCTCTGTATGGAATTGTTTTTTTACTTTAGTTTCAGCAGTATTCCAACTGGATACTATCATAATTATAGCAGTTAAAACAATCCAGCATGTTAGACAGACAATAATAATCATTTGTCCTTTTAATTGGGTTGTTGGTTGTCCCTAACTTTACAAATTAATAAGTATATGGCTGCCATTGGACTGGCACACCAGGATACATGGAAAAATCCAGTTCACAGTTCATTCACCCATGAAACCATAAACCTAAAGAATCATGTTAATGAGTGAGAAATAAAGAGATAAAAGTTGAGTGGTTCCTGGTGGGCCTCAACACCCCAACGGAGAAACAGACATTAACAAACATACAGGCATAGGAGCAATAATTGTAGGAATGTTTTGGTGGGAGTTAGGCTGTACACTGTAAAGAGAGAATATTATGGAGTGAATTATTTGAATACATTTCCAAGCATGTGACCACCATTTTATTGCCAAAAACCTCTATCAAATTCTGTCAGATACTAAGAAAAAAGCTTTTCGTTCATTTATAACATAGAGGAATACTGTCCAAAACATAGAGCCAATACTCAAAAAGTATGATTAAATATTTCAAATTGGACGTCCTGCACAATTATTTAGCTGTGTTCATTGATGGTCCATCTTTACACAACACAGTGTCTAAAATCTTGTGTAGTAAAATTTTTTACAATACCAAAAATCTGTTTCTGCTCTCATTGTTCTCATTGGTAGAACTGAAAAGAGTAGGACAGGGTTTAGGTTAAAACCTTTAGTATGAAGATGGCTGTGATGTTTTAGAAACTAAATGAGCTGGTATGTAACATATCCTAAAAATATTTTGATTCATTTCCTACAGGAACTGTTGATTAAAGTGGTGTATCACTATACTTTCTTAATAATTCCTACCATAGATACACCTATGTTAAAAAAGTCAAAACCTATAGTAACTCCTTAACCATCTTCCTCCCCCACTGGTTCAGGCATGCCCAGAGGAAGGGCTGTCCAGTGAGCTACTTTCTTTTTTCACTGTAAACTGTTTCTTGTAGTTTTTACCAAATAATGCACTAATGGACTATAGGCCAGGAGAAACGTGTTTATCTTGAATTTCTAAATAAAAAGAGGAAAGTTAAAATATAAATTAATTTCAATTATTCTCAATAGTTCAATGTGAAACTCTATTAAGGCTTTTAGATTTGCATGAACCCACTTGAGTTCAGTTAATGGATCAAACAAGAGTTTTGACTGGGAATTTCAACAGTCGAAACCCTAATTACTATACTTTGCCAGACTATTCTCTTTTATGTGCAGTTTTGCCATAGAGAACAGAGCTTTTCTTTGAGACATAGCACTGTAATTTTATATGTAAATAGCATCAATATTGGGGGGGAAAGAGCTGCAGATTCCACCTATCAGAATATTTTTTTAAGAATATTGGAGTGATGAAACAAGTCTCTCTCGCTATTTCCTGTCCTAAATCCACAATGACAGATGTAATTAAAGTTAGATTGCAGCTGCTCCTATGAAAAATGTCCCAAAAAGCTGCAACCAATGCAATAAACCAATAGTGGCTACATGTGTGTGACATTTTAAGTTGGTATAGTGGGATAGCAATGCACTTAGAGATACAGGGAGATTAAATAAAAGTTCTTAATGTTAAAAATGGTTAAAATTTTACCCCAACCAATGAGATTTAACATTTGAAAGCAAACATCTGATTGGTTGGGGTAAAAATGACACCATTTTTAACAATAAGAACTTTTATTGAATCTCCCTGATTGTTTATTGCATTGGACAGGAATGCAGCTCAATAGTCTTTGGTTAATTAATTCTTAACTGAAGACTAAGGTGCATATTTACAAAAGATTGTTACGTTTGTGGCACTGTTACTGCCAATGTTTTTGGCAAAATTAAACGTCGATAACCAGCGGGGAAAAGTTATACTGCTGCATTTTGCCATTTTAGGCCATTGAAAACCTCCAAGTCTGAGGTGGCAAAAATGCATCAGTGGGCATATTTCTAGCCTGGAAATGGGTCCCTGGAACATGTTAAAGGACAAGTTCACTCCTAAAAAAGTTTTAGGAGCGTTTTTGAAAGCTACGAATAACGCAAAAGTGGGGTTTGGGGGGGTAATATACAATTTAAAGAAAAGGTTTTTTTGGAGTGGAATGCCCTTTAAACACATTATGGTGGGTTTATTTAAAATCATTAATAGTAATTAGAGATGGACTAGAACTATAACTCGAACCCGGGTTCGAGCCAAAGTTATCGAGTTCGAACAGACACGGACTTCTCGAACTATCCTGGACCCGGATTTCTCAAACTTTCGAACATTCGATAATTATCCCATAAATGATTCGAACATTCGATAATTATCCCATAAATGATTCGAACATTCGATAATTATCGAATTCGAAAATCGAACGATCTTTGAATCGTTTATGGGATAATTATCGAATGTTCAAATTGTTTATGGGATAATTATTGAATGTTCAAATTGTTTATGGGATAATTATCAAAGATTGAACAGGGGAGCTCGAAAGTAGCGCGCGTGAGAATAAAATATATTCGAACATGTTCCCCAGACCATTTCCAAGGTCCCACAGCCATTCACATTAGGTTACCATTGATATTATAATTGTATTTCATTAGAACATTTCAAACTATTTTATAGTATTTTATTTACTCCCATTGACTTTAATGGTCCGTTTTCGCCCTTTCCATATAGTTCGAAAGTTTGAAAACGGACCGAACTTTCGGAAGTTCGGACATCTCTAACAGTAATATGAAATTTTTCACATTTTTGTTTTTTCCGCTTTTCAAATGTCTGATGTCTCCTTTTCGAGTTTCTGCTATTCACTGTTTCACAACAAACGATCCGGTTTATAAAAAAAAAATATTTCTATTTACCATAGCGAATTCTGCCATTAGGGAAATTCTCCAATCTGCTACCTTGACCTATAGGAAAAGGGTAGGAAAATTAAAAATGAATGTAACCAAAGGACTTTCTTTAGTGAAAGCTTTGATGGACTTCAAACAGGTATATCTCTAGTAAGGAATTACTTTGGCTTTAATTGGCAATGTTTGGGCTATAAGTCAGGGTAAATTGAGCATCTTCTTTAACTTTTACCACATAATGATCAGATGACTAAAAAAATCTGTATTTCTATATCAGACAACCATCTAAAGACCTTATACAAATGTGCTGGTAATTTAAAGGAAAATATGTAGCACGTGCCTGTCACCAAATACACCCCATTCCTAGTAACACAGTTTACACATGATTTAATGCAGAGAATCTTTGCAGTAATTGTACAAGTGAAAGGAGCCAGAGTTCAGCAATACGTGAGCAATCGAGTTATAATGGATAAAACGTGTAGAAGATAACCAATTATTGGACTTAGTTCTATAAAACTTGCAATACTGAAAAAGACCCTTATCCCCTCCGCATTAACAGACATGTACCTGTGCAGATTAAACACTGCCCTCAGTTTCAATACTCAGTAACTGTTAAAGGAAAGATTCAAGAGTTTAATTTGTTTTAAAATTGCAGTGCTAGAATTCTGCCAAGGTAAAGTGGAAATACAAATGTATAAAGAATTACAACTTTTAGAGACGACACCAGAAGAGTTTTAAGTCTACTCCTCAATTAGGTAAATCTCAACCCAAACCCCAAACGGGCAAGCGCAGGATTTTCATGAGTTACCATTACAAGCCCAGTAGAAAAGACCAAATACATCCATACATTCTATTCTATATAGATCATATAACAATATTATGTATATTCTCTACTTGCTGCGATTATCATCACAGTTATGCAACTTATAATTTTGATATAAAGTATTCATTAAGACTGGGTACACTGTACCGGTCGGTTGGGAAAAAAAAAATCTGAAGTGGTTTAGCTGGCTGATCAGACATACATGCGATCTAACAGGTTGGTAAATCTCCGCAGATCGCATGGTCCATAGAAGACATTCAACTGGACTGACGTTGTCCCGCGTGACTTCGCTAGTGGCTAACGGTTTGAAAAAAAGAAAAGTTTGTCTGCGTTTACCCAGCCTAACGTTCTGTTTTACTGAGAATTCCACATTTGTGCTACATTATCATTAGTGTCTTTCAAAGTCAGAGCTGTGACACTGGTAATGGATCTGAGGAAATTTGCTGAATATTGTTGGTATCGGGACCTACCAGGCAAGACGGAAAATTTCCGTTTCCAGCTCTTTATACTACAGAAGAGGAATCCGATAACATTGGACTATATATTGGCACATGGAATTTCTCTGAACATTTTTTGCAAGCTTGTAAAGAGCTTGGAGAACTTAGAGATGAGAGGGAAACCTTTTCGGCAGTGGGAAGGGGGAGAGGAACATTTTGCTGCGTACCACGTTAGTCCCACCTCCGTCAGCTTTATAAGGAATCTGCTTTTGGGGGAACTAATAAGGGTAAACCTATATACCTATTTAAAACCTAAAACTTTTTTGTTCCTGATGACGGCCATTAATGGCGTCTTAAACCCGTTGATTGTTTGCACTGATGGCACAAGTCCTAGTGCACTAGTGCACTGATGGCACAAGTCCAGGGAGTGCACTAGTTCTTTCCTCCAATGCATCCTCTATCGGATATAAGCCCCTGGGCATGGATGTAAAGTTCCGTGAGTGCAGTTAACTCTATGTATTTATTATATAAAACTATATACAAATTTTAATTTAAAGGGTGAGCATTTTCCTTTCCTTTATCTCTATAAAGGAAAGTCATCAGCATTAATAATTGTAAGAAAATATACACAGGGTATAACGTTACACCTCTGGTGCATCTCAGTGAGTAGACTTAAATAAAACTCTTAAAGAAACTTAACCGCAGTCTTTAGAAAAGTAGGATTGGACGTGTAGGGGCTATATTCTGTCTGATATCTAACCCACTCTTGATAGGTTCAATGCTGTGATAGCTCTATGGTATCAGTAATAACCATAGAGCTACCAAGTTGCCCATGTGATTACCTTTTTGCGATCTAGCAACGGAGCAGATAAACCCACTTGTAAACATGTAATAAACAAACTGACCAGTGATCCAATAGCAAAACAGCAACTCTTTTTCCTAAACATTTTATTAAAGAAAAACTAACATGAAAAACTCTGCCACAAGCAACCCCTTACAATAGATGCATGCATTACGCATAATAGATTAATTAGAGATAAAGGAACCACTAAGTAGGGATGGCCGGTTCGCGGATCCGAACCCGGATCCGCCGCGGATTTATCCCGTTCGCGAACAGCGGATTTTTCCAGATTTTCCACCTTCTGAACTTCAGAACCGCGGATTTCTCGTATTTTCGAAAATTTTCGAAATTACTAGGATTTGTTGTATTTTCGAAAATGTGTGAAAATACGTATTTTCGAAAATTTTCGAAATTCCGAGGATTTCTCGTATTTTTTGAAAATTTTCGAAATTACGAGGATTTCTCGTATTTTCAAGGATTTTTCTTCATTTTAATGGGTCCGCTCGTGGATTTTTGAATTTTCGAATTTTTTCAAAAATTCGCGGATCCTCGAGCGGACCGGATTTTGCAAAGTTCGGACATCTCTACCACTGAGTTATTTTCTGAGATAAGGTTTTCAATTTTCAAAAAATTAGAAAATTGAAAAATAGACCCATAGAAGTCAATGGGAGTTAAAAACATCCTGAAATTTCCAAAATTAAATTTAAGGTAGTTTTAATGGCTTAGGGACCTGGGAAATAGTCTCGGAAACATGTACAAATAACTAAAACATATTAAAAAACCTTTTTGTATTTTCAAGTTTACGCATCACATATTCAATCATTTTCGAATATTCGAAATTTTGGGATTGTGGGTTTACTATTTATTTTATATTCAGAATGAAGGGTTTGCATATTAAATTTTTTCAACATCGGGCCTGTATATTCGATCAGCCCCTGAAAATCAAACTTCCTAAAGTCACTAATTCTCGAATATTTAGAAATTCGAATAATTTAATTTTCTATAATTATAGAAAATCTGGAAAAAAATTCCACACTCCGTAAAATCCACCAGTTCCTCTCGGAATCATAGTAATTTCAGTTAAAAAAAAAAAAATACTGAATTTTGCTGTAAGTGGCACAAACCAATGGTATAATGGTAACAAAGCAATTTCACTATTTTGTCCAATCATTGTTGCAACCAATTGCTCATAAGTTTGGGCAAAATTAGTTGGAATCTAGGAAAATCACAGCTGACCCTGCGTTCTTTAGTCAACAGCTTTAGGCCAGGCTGAAATATTACTGTGGATTCTTTAATCCAATTGGTACTTCATCATCAGGAATATCAGACCTTATTTAACCTGGGAGTACTAGGCCTAACTATATGCGTGCCAAACAAAAATGTTTCATACCAAACCAATATAATGTAACACAACATAAAAGGAAACAATAATAGAAGGATATATTCCTTGTATGGATCGTTTTCGGTAACCCTTTGAATTTATGGTTCTATTTTCGGTAACCCTGGAAAGTATCATTTGGTAACTCTCGAATTGGCCGTAACCCTCGAATGTAGCTTGCGCAAAACTCGACAATTGCCCGCTCGTGTTTAAGAAGTGTTTAACAAGTTTTGGTGATAGTGACATGTTCCCCAGACCATTTCCCAGGTGCCACAGCCATTTACAGTAAGTTACCATTGTTAGTTTATCTGTAAATCACCCGAACTTTTCGAACTATCATTCCTCCATTGACTTTAAAGGTCAACTGTGGTCTCAAAACCAGTTAGGGTTAAATGAAAGCCTGCAGTATTTCCTTTACACTGAGCCAACAATCCCATCTCTGGCTGGAGCATGTGAGAAATTACATTGGGGTGAATGTTCAAACTTCCTGCTTCCAGTAGGTTGAGTGACATCACCTGACCTCTGCCGGCCCTTTTCCCCCGGGGGAGAAGCATGCTCAGTTAAGACTTATTGCCGGGGAAATCAGGAAGTACCTGAGGAAAAAATTGACAGTTGAGAAGGGGAGCCTATTAATGCAGACAGACTGGTCACATGTATACAAGCTGGTCACATGGCTAAAAACAGGAAGAGTTTAATCAGAGCATTTGATCTGATTTGTATGTGGGGGAGACCAAACAGCAACTGCATCAACGTATGGCCCAGCACAGAAGAGCCAATTCCTCGGGTCAGGACTCAGCCGTGTATCTGCATCTTAAGGATAAAGGACATACCTTTGAAGATTGTAATGTTAACATACTGGCGAAGGAACGTGACTGGTTCAAGAGAGGTGTTAAGGAGGCCATTTATGTGAAAATAAAGAAACCAAGCCTGTCTGCCATGTACAATGCTGTTTTAACACCTTACTCTGGGCGTTCCTATAACACCTCTTAGCCACTATCCAATCACACCCTTACCACCTGGCTGTGTATGCTAATTGGGATTTTCCAGGGTACATAATTGCCACAGATTCTTGTACAAGTCATTCTGAATTGAGAAAGCCAGTCGGATGACTAGCGAAACGTCTTCAAGAACTACATTTCAAGTCTAGTTGATCTAATTGAATACAACAGATACTCTTCTGAAATTGAATCAATGTGTAAAAAACATTTTCATGATATATATATATATATTATTTTATTATATATATATAATATATATTATAATATTTTTTTTTTTATTTTTTTTTTCCCCCCCTAGTGTTTCTGTTTCTGGCTGTACAGAAAGTCGACTCTTTATGTTCCATTCATTCATTCAGCTAAATGCTTTGCATTTGGATTCCATTATCCAGCGGTTCCTGCTGTTTTGTACTTGTGTAAAAAGTCCCACAAGCATTTTCTTCCTTTTGCCAACCTCACACCTTTTTTTGTATTGGCTCCCTTCATTGATCTGATGGGTAGTCAATATCTCACTAGAATAAATGGAGACGTGCAATTCATCATAATGTCACCTAGTGAAATAACTAAAAGAGTCAAGGACGGCTACAGTGAAGCAAATAGTGTGTGTGACGGAGACTGTTACTTTCTACAGTACTTGCACCATGAAACCTTGAGTTGGCAGAACCTAATAAACAGTGTATGAACTGATGCTTTAGTTATATGGAACCAAAGTCCCTAAGCAGTGTCGGACTGGCCCACAGGGTTACATAGGAAAACCCCGGTAGGCCCACAGCCCGTACACCCAAGAAGTACACAGTAATAAATGTATTATAATAAATAATTGGTCAGTTGGAGTAAGATAGATATGTAAATGAGTGATAATAGAGATCTGAAATGTATTATAATAAATAATTGGTCGGTAGGAGTAAGATAGATATGCAAATGAGTGATAATGAGATATGAAATGTTAGGTGGGCCCCTAAACTCATCCTGGTGGGCCCCTGGTCTCAGATTTCCTTGAGGGCCCCAACACCCCAGTCTGACACTGACCTGAGTACCAAGAAAGGTCAAAAGACAGCAATTGAAGGACAACAATATTTTATTAACCCATCTAATTCCAATAAAAGTATTCAGGGTAAGGACCTAAACTGTGCCACTGTGTTTCTACACATTAACATTGATTTGTACATGTTAAGTGGTGACTAACAGAATCTGTGATGTTTGTTCATTTCTATGGCCTGACACACTTTTTAAATTGGTTAATTAAGCAACAGAATCAGGTCACTTGGAACTTTCTTATTCATTCGGCCATATCGATGCAGAAATTGCTTTTATTATCAGTAAATACATATTTAAATTGGCTACATTTAAACAGAAAGTATAAAAGGACAATAGTTTTTCTGTAAAATGGCATGTCCACCCTTAAAACAAAAAAACCTGGTTGCTTTTCAGTTATCTGCCCGCAATCCCAACTACTATTTTTCCCAGTTTACTACATGTATTTGTAACCAGATATTTAATAAGTTCCAATCCCTCCCCCTCTACTAAGTGAGCTTTTTATAAGCTTGAGCATGTGCAGAGGAGACAGACAGACATCATTAGTTGTAATGTCAGTTGTCACAGCCTTGATTGACTGCATGGAGGGAGGGGTCAGCTAAATCTACCAGAATGGGGACAATAATTATTCTTAAATATCTGGTTAGTAATGCTGGTAATAGAATGATAAATATATAAGTTGGGGTTGGGGCAGATAACTGACAATTGACCAGTTTTTTGTTTTTAACTGTGGACTTTCACTTTAATGGCAAATGAAAATTCTTGATGGGGGCAGGTACATTTGTTCCAAAGAATAAACCAAACTATTAATAAACGTAAGTCACTGTAAAGTCAGATCAGTGCAATTTAGTTCCAAGAAGAAAAAAACACAATAGTAATAAAGAATTCCCTTTAGAAGACTTTTTTGTTTGGACTATTAAAGAAATCTGTCTCACACTCTCAGGCTACCACTCATTAACAGCTGTCCCTACGGAATTTGATTGGGCAAGTTTAGTTGTTTTAATTAGTAATTATTATGCAAACACTGCACATAAATTAATTCCATATGTAAAGCTTCCCTGTATATATACATTTTTTAAAGTTATAATAAGCAAGGCCCAATATGACTAATTAATGAATAACCTTTAGTCATTCAAACTGCCATGTACCAGATTTCATTCAGATTGATAAACATAAAATGTATTGAGGTCCATGGTGTCAACTCCAGTGGTCTATGTGTATCAGTGTAGTTAAGAGTCAAGAAGCAAAAAAATAATAAACTAATAGTGACGTTCCCTTAGAAGACCGTTTGATGACCAGTAGAGATAACTATAAGTAACTCCCAGGCTACCACTCATTAACAGTTCTCTCTACTGTTTTTGATTGTTTTTAGCTGAGGATGCATTGTTTTAATTAGTAATTGTTATGTAAAACACTACGAATAAATTAACATATGTAAAGACTCCCTGTTCTCACATTGTCTGAATATATATATTTAGTGTTATAATAAGAAAGGCCTTATATGACTATTAATAATCTCCAGTCACCTAAAATGCTGCAGAGCAGACGTCATTCAATGGTCTATATATATCAGTGCAGTTTATTATCAAGAAACAAAAATCTGTAACAGTAACCTTCCTTTAGAAGACAGCTTGATGACCAGTAGAGGAATCTGTAGCTGGAAATCTCATCCCCCTAGGCTTACCAATCATTAACAGCTGTCTCTCCTCTAAGGAATTTGATTGGGCAGTTTTTAGCTGAGGATGCATTGTTTTAATTAGTAATTATTATGCCAACACTACGCATAAATTAATAATATATGTAAAGACTCCCTGTTCTCGCATTAGTCTGAATATATATATTTAGAGTTATAATAATCAAGGCCTAACTGAACAAATTTGTTATGTTTAATTCATTCCATGAGATTTAGGCTAAGTTCACTGTAACAATTTCAGAAAATGAATGAAATAAACAAACTCTTTTTTTCCAGCCAACTGCAAGGTATTTTGTAGTACATTGTGCAATGCATTTTTATAATAAACACTGATCTATACTAGGCTACACATACCAAATTAGCTTACATTAATTATTATTATAATCTGAAATATATTCTGTTTTCTGCAATTCTATATGTGGACCAATCTGTGGAAATCACAGTGTGGCGGAATTTGGGCAGTTCGAAGTCGGGCAATCTGGGGGCAGAGTCAAAAGGTACCACATTCCTAAAGTAAATTAAGATAAGTGTAAATAACTTGATTTATATCTCTAGTAAGGGATCACGTCTAATTCTAAGAGCTCACATGTAGTTATTTTCAGGTTTTGAAGTGGATAATTTACACTGGTGAATAAATTACTCTTATGGGAAAGTAATTGGTTCACTAAACCTAACAGAAGTAGGAGCATTATTAAAGGAGCTTTCTGCCTTCTGGCAGTAACTGACAGTTTTCAAACTCCTCCCCCTCATTCATTAGCATATGTTTTCCAATGTCAGAGATGGTAGAATTATCAGTGACAATAACTGTGGGAGGTTCCAGAAAGTCAATTACTGCATCTTTAAAGGGTATCCCCACTGGAAATAAAAAATGTTGGCATTTAGTTTTATTGAAGAATGGGAGGTAATACAGCTGTGTCTTACCTCCCGTTCTTCAATAAAACCTGCAGGAGCCAGGAGAGAAGGTACGGTACTTACACAATCGTATGGTACTGACACTGGCTCTTGCGCATGCGCATAGAAGACAGTCTGTCGGGACCTGTCAAACTACTCGGCGGAGGAGAGAGCAATCGTGTAAGTTCCCTACCTTCTCTTCTGGCTCCTGCAGGTTTTATTGAAGAACGAGAGGTAAGACGCAGCTCCTTTACCTTCCGTTCTTCAATAGAACTAAATGCCACCACCCCCCCTCCCAGTGGAGATACCCTTTAATATATTGTCATCAAGTAAACATGCAACTTTCTTACACTTCTTTATTTTTAGAATTTACATGTAACTTTGAACAAGATACATTTGCGGAAAACTAAAGCTCAAGAAATAAACTTACAGAAGATACATTAGCAACCCTGACTCTCTGCCTTAATCTTTTTAAAGTGTTCTCCAATGATAGTTCTGTTTGGGCTGGGGAATATAAGTGCTTGAGTGATGTTTTAGCTTCTGTTGTTTGATATTTTTCTTCTTCTTAAAACTGTGGTTGGACAGGGAACTCTCTTGTACAGTTTAAAGGCTAGAGGGAAGTCTCTAACCAAACTCTGGCACTTGCTTGTAAAGAAAAAACAGTGTTTGATATTGTTGACTTCACCTTTTGGGCATATCCAAGGGTTATTTCAGCTTTGCAATGAAAAGGATATGCTGTAGATCTCAAATGATTACACAGAGTTGGCCGACAGTCCTGATGCTTAATTTAAATGCTAATTTAATTTTATCTTTTTGGACATCAGGGCATTGTATGGCTCATTTCCGGTTGTTGCTTTATTACCTCATTAAAATTGCTATAATTTTGCTATGATGGCTGAAAAATGATATCTAAAACATATGATTTGGGGAAAAAAATACAATCATTTATTTCTAATGTTTTAATGGTGATATTCATTTATGCAATCTCTAGCTATAGTGCTCGTCCCATTATCTATATAGCATTACAATATTTGGGTGTAATAAATTATTTGGAGGGATGTTGGCTTTTGGCTATATTGATGACCATGCGAGAAAAAAACATGAATTCCAGAGGACCACTGTTCGTTCCCTCAGGTCTCTGCTGGAAGTTGCAAACAGGGGCCAGACTGGCAGCCATGTCTGTGATTGGCTGAGAGTCAGCCAATCACAGACGCGGCTGCCGGCTATGCATAGAACCTAAGGAACAAACAGTGGTAAGTCTATTTCTGCATTTTTTAATTTTAATTTTATTACAACTAACATGGGATCCGGAGGGTGGGAGGAAGCTCCCCTGCGCATGCCAGATTCCTCCAGGAGGACAAGGAAGAAGCAGGGACCGGATGACACACATCAGAGGAGCAGAGGAGTAAGGTAAGGATTTTTAAGCACTATGCGGGGGGGGCAGTAGTGGGTTAAATTTTACTTTTGGGGGTGAACATGCCCTTTAATTTTCAACAACCAGTAGTGAGAAATCCCGGTGTCGATTTTGGAAACTCTGAACTTTTCACAGAAAAATTTAGAAAAATTTAGAAAATCGAAAATCCCATTCGATAATTAAAAATTTCTTTCAAAAATCAAAAGTTCCTATTAAGAATTTGAAAAATTCTATTGCAATTGGAAATTAGAAATTTTTTTTGTTTAACTGGGTTTGAATCGGATGTTTGGAACTTGGAATGAAACTCTCCATATTCGTTCAACTCTACCAATCAGATGTTAGCATTTTACTGCCTTACAGCAGTAAGAAAACATCTAATTGGTTGCTGCAGATTCATAGAATGAGCAAACATTTTACACTTTTTATTGCATTAGCCCCTGTCTGTAAAGAATGACCGGTATGCCTTCCAGCTTGTTCTTGAGATAACAGCATAGAAAAGCAGTGCACCCATTTTTATAATCAACCAAATTTACACGGAGTTACCACACAAAACTGTACATTTGTCAAAATCATGAACAAATGCTGCTTTAAAGTGTTGTCCGTTTGAGGAATGTAAACAAAAAGTTGATAATTATTGAACGTTGAGTGCATTTCCTTTAATGATCAAGTAACCCACACTTTTAATTCTTGTTTGGGAATAGTTTTGTGCTATCAATATCAGCTCGCTTCTAGGCACCAGCTATAACTTTCACAAAGGGTAATCAATCAAGTCCCTACAAACGCTCAAGGGAAAACTACAGCTGTGCTCTGCATTTAAGTACCTTTACTCCCTGGTGCGGCTTCAAACAGAAACTGTGCATCTTTCTGAAGAGGCTTCCTTGCCATTTTAGAATGATTTTATATAATTACATGAACAAGAAATTCTATGGCTTTCCCTCTTTCTTATTATTATCAATTACACTCTTCTAAACAAAGGAAACCTTTACACCCTCAAATGAAAAATTGTATATAGGAATATCATACCCCCAACCCCAAAATTGCAATAGTTAGAAATCCGACACAGATGTAGGAGTAACCTGTTATGCAGCAAACTGTTCTCCTCCCCCTACCACCCTTTAGTAATATTAACTGTTACAGTATATCCATTAAATACCAAGCAGCTATATAGCTTAATGTGAAGTGCACTTAAAGGAGTAAAAAGCCCTCCACAGAGCATAAAATGAAATAGAGCCTACTTTAAAGGGTCACTATACCCACATAAACAACTTTGTATGAATTGAAAGTGGAGTATTCTAATGATATGATTAAAATTTTTGTCTGTGCCTGCTTTGTCATATAATATTAACATATAGTGAGTGCTCCCAATCTAGCCCCCACCTGATACTCCTCTCAAGTCTGGCGACAATTATAAGCATTCTCTCCACTTTGTAGCTCATTAGCATTTGTGACTTGACTCTGCTATCCCCGCCCTTCCAAAGTAAGTCTCCAATCACAGTGGCGTGCATATTTGATGCCTGTGCGTCTGCTACGTTCCGGTATGGAAATGGAAGGGTAGATCAGTAAGTGTGTCCTCTTGTGTCAGGTTGGGGGTATGCGTTTTTGCGTTTACAACTATAAAACTAACTTTTTTGATGATTGATCAAGATCTTGTTTTTTGACTATAGCTACTTTTTAAGTATGGCTGCCATGGAAATGGAAGGGTCAGTAGGTGTTTGTGCCTAAGTCAGTAGGTGTGTGTACCTGTGCAGGGCAGGTCTTTGATATGGGTAAGCTGTGTGGCCGCACAGGTTGCATCACCAGGGGGGTGCCAGCAGGGGGTGTAAGGTCATGGACTTGTAGGTCAATGTTGTGCATCAGTGCCACAGCCTCCCAGTTACAGTCCTGCAGATCAAATGTTTGTCCCAGCACCACTCCACTGACAAAGCCAAAAAACACGTTAGCCTTCTATAGATTTCTATATGCTGTGCTGTCTGTGCATTTACAGGGAGATTGAATAAAAGTTCTTATCGTTGGTGCTAATTTTGCCCCAACCAATCAGATGTCAGCTTTCAAATGTTAAATAAGATCTGATTGGTTGAGGCAATAGTACCATTTTTAACAATAAGAACTTTTATTGAATCTCCCTATTAGTGCTTTACGTGTTACGCAATGATGTATGCGCAATATATACAAGTTTGTACTGCAAATACAGTAAGCACAATTGTTGGACTTGATTTGAAGCAGGTCAAGGCAAGCAGCATTTATCAGTGTATTGTGTGTGCCTTGGGGGTATTTTGGAGGGGGTGCTAGACACCAGTAACAAATGTTGCACAGGATGCTATTGATCCTAAGGCCAGCCCTATACCTGTGTCTGTGTGGGGGTTGGGGGTATCAGTGTTTGTGTTTATCATAAAACTGTTTGGATCACATAGAGGGACATCTAGGAGGGGGTCAGGGGCCCAGCCTCCATTCTCACAGGGGGCCCCAGGCCCCTGCAGGTACGCCTCTGGGAGAAATTTTGCATGTCTCCGTCCATTTCTCTGGGGATGCTGGTAGTGGGAAATTGCTCCTTGTTTCTTCCTTGTATATGTACAATACTTTTTATATAACATGAGGCTGCAAAGTACCTTCTGTATTGAGAAGGCTGTATTTCAGTATTTTTATTACTAACCTTTGGTAGCCAGTTAAAAGCAGTGCAAATCCTTTATTAAGTACAGTGCTCCAGTTGCATGGGCGTCTTTTGTGAAACTGGTGCAGCCAGTGCAATTTTGGAGTTAAACTTGCGCTAACATATTCAATATAGGTTAGAACAATTTTAACCCTTTTTTTTAGCACAGCACATGTGGGTAAATCAGGCCTATTGTGTAGGTAAAATCCTTACCTTACTTCTCAGCTCATTATGGTTCTCCTGCAGTGCCTATCCAAAGTTCAGAAAAGTGAAGAGTACGAGCTTTCTGTGCCTGCTAGTTCCTTGTCCTCAGTAAGGACTCTGGCATGTGCAGGGGAGCTCTCTCCTCTCCCTCTCATCCTTCAGATCCCTCTGCTCTGTACATTTATGTAGTCTAGGGGGAACTTTCAAACCTAACAGGTTTATAACTTAAAAAAAATCCCAGAATTAGACTTACTGGACCTTGTTCCCTCTGCTCTCCCCATAGTCGGCAGCCCTGTCTTTGACTGGATGACTCTCAGCAAATCACAAACGTGGCTGTGGCGCCTATTGCTAATTCCGGGAACAATATAAGTCAGTAGGAGTAAGATAGATATGTAAATAAGTGATAATGGTGATATGGGTCCCTACACTCGCCATGGTGGGCCCCTGGTCTCAGATTTCCTGGTAGGACCCAACACTCCAGTCCAACACTGGTTGGGGAGGTGCCCTACACTACAGAAAAAGTTTATTTTGGGAGTGGAGATACCCTTTAAGGCATAAAGATGAAGTTCTCAAACCAAGAGCCCAATATTATTATTTCAGGGCAAAAAATATTATTTTTTTAACCATTATTATTATTTTTTTATGGTAACTATTTATGATTCTAATGGTATAGGCTTTTGCCATTCAAATTACCATTAAACAAACAAACAAAATATATATATTCTTGCTGTAACCTATGAGCATCTAGATTTGTCCCCAGCAAATAAAAAAAAGTAATTTAAGGGAGAAGGACCAGGATGCAGCAGGACTTCCCTTTGCGAATGACAAAGCCTATAAAGAAACAAACCGGTTATTAAGGCTTATGAAAAAAAATTGGATCAAAGCTTTGCCCGTGCTAATAATCTGCAACCATCAATCAGATGTTATCTAACTGCAGAAGACCAGGAAAAATGAAACATCCGATTCCACAGATTTATTGCACAGACAAACATTTGTAACTCTTTGTACACATAATCCTCACTTTTTACAAGTCCTTTAATTTTCGTTCCCTTAGCAGTTGAATAGCAGTGCAACCCATCCTTATTACTGAGAGAAGCCAGGGAGATAGAATGTTCAGCCTCTGTCACTCTTCCAAATAAGTAGCAATAAACATCAATGAACCACAAATGGGTAGTATTCACATTGGAGAATAGAAATGCAGACAGAGATGTTAAACATTCGGATTTTTTTTTCACCCTTTTCATTTTCTTCCCTCCTTTCCGCATTCTGAATTTTCTCTTCACTTACGATCATACACTCCCCTGATTCCCATTATTATCCCCATGACAAGTGTTAGAAGTAATGCTAAAGATGAACTCAGATGATTAGATTTGTGACAAGGGAGCAGCTTCTGTGAATGTTACCAGCTTTGCGATATAACACATATTCATATCACTTTATGGCTCACCCTGCAGCAAAATGGAGCAAAGCTGGATGTGCCTTGCAGACCTCTCTACAAGCTAAGGGTTTAGAAATCCCAAGAAACAACTTTTGGTTGATCAATGATTTTGTCAGTTGCATAATTTTCTATAAAGATGGCTGAATCGAGAGTTCTCCCAAATATGGAATCAAGGGTTAACAAATTCTGCAAATTTACCATATATAAATTCAAGGGTTCATGATAATTCCCACTAATTTCCATGAATTATTAGTGCCCTTGCAGCACTTATAATTACCTTTGTTGGGGATCCCAAGGGTGGTCCCTGTTTCGAGGACCTTTTTAGGTCTCCGAAGCAGCAGCTAGTGCATACCCCCCATGGGGACATCACTAGTGGGACATGCCCCCCCTTCCAGGGGCCCCTCGCAGCCCACCTCACCAAATGCCACTATTTCAGTTACAGCAAAACTGCACACAGCAGAAGAGTTTATGAAAATAAGGCATTTGATTGACAGCTAAAATGTAAAATGTTTCTAAAGATATATAAAGAAATAGGAAAAGATCTACAAAAAAAGGGTACAGTGATAATTAATATAAATTTTAGTTTCTAGTAATGTGCAATTTAAAACAAAACATTTTCAGTATAAATGCCCTTTAAAAGGAAACTCTGGTCCAAAAATGTACTTTAAAGAATCTAATGTAAAATTCAAAGTAGCATTCCTAGATGGTTGTTAGTAAGAGAGGTGAGCTGGTAAAGTTCCCTTCATGCTGCAGGGGAAAACTAACTGCATGTTCCTCTGCACAAGCACGACTGTCTACTAACATTAGAAATAGAATAGTCAAGGTCAAAGGTGCTTTGTGCCATCTAGTTGACTTGGACTGTGTGATTTGCCCACCCAATTGCAGTGGTCACTATACAATCAAAATAAACTAGGAAGTTCAAATTTCCCACCTGACCCCAGTTTTTTCTTTCTTGGCTTCATTGAAGTATGATGATAAGCTTATGGTTTGGTTCTCCTACTGAGATTTAGGGTGCACAAAATATTTCCATAATAGAGTAGTCTTATATCTTGGTGTACCATTGCTATGGAGCCTTTTTAATGTCCCGATTTAGAGGACAATATACTTTTAAAAACATTGGTTTCTTCAGATACTTTCTTTTTAAAGCCTTTAGACATTTAAGAGCAGAATGTCATTACACAGTAAGTTGAAAGCTGGTGTGTGCTGTGCAGCTAAGCAGTGCCTTGGAGAATTCTTTGGGAACCCAAAGGATTATAATACGAGAAATGACAAAGAGTAAAATTAAAAATGTATTTATATTTGTATGTGTTGTTTTAAAGAACCAAACTTATAAGGAGATCCGGTTTGTCTTATCAATAAACACATACATAGACGTATCAGAAATTGTATTAAAAAACGAATAGGGGAAATGTTCAAGAGAAAAAAACATTATTCTCTTTACAAAGCACTGGTAAGGCCTCATTTGGAATATGTGGTGCAGTTTTGTAATTCCATATACAAAAGGGACATCTTGGAAATGGAAGCAGTTCAGAGATGGGCAACTAAAATAATAAGGGGAATGGAGATGCTTGACAATGCAGACAGATTAGACAAGTCAGGGCTGTTTGTGTGGGGATATGATCACTTTATACAAATATATTAATGGGCCATACAGTAAACTCTCTGGTGCATTGTTCAGTAATAGGATTTATCAGAGGACATGCTTTAAGACTAGAAGAAAAGAAGTTTCATCTTTAGGTTAGGAAAGGTTTCTTTACAGTGGTTATGGTGAAAATGTGGAATTGTCTTCCAGTAGATGTGGTAATGGCACGTTTATTGAATAGATTTACAAGTGGACTAGATAAGTTCCTAAAACTAAACAATATTGAGAATTTCTGGTATTAATACATGTACTGTACTTCTGGCTGGTACGGGGATACTATATAATATTGAGAATTACTGGTATTAATACATGTACTGTACTTCTGGCTGGTACGGGGATACTATATAATATTGAGAATTACTGGTATTAATACATATACTGTGGTTCTGGTTGGTACAGGGATACTATATAAGATTGAGAATTACTGGTATTAATACATATACTGTGGTTCTGGTTGGTAGAGATGTCCGAACTTCACAAAATCCGGTCCGCTCGAGGATCCGCGAATTTTCAAAAAAATTTGAAAATCCGCGAGCGGACCCATTAAAATCCATTAAAATGAAAAAATCCTCGAAAATACGTGAAATTTGCGTAATTTAGAAAATTTCCGAAAATACGGGTTTCACGCATTTTCGAAAATATGTGAAATCTGCGTAATTTCAAAAATTTTCGAAAATGCGGTTCGGAAAAGTTAGGAAGGCGGAAAACTGGAAAATCCGCGATATCCGCCGTTCGTGAACGAGGTAAATCCGCCGCGAAATCGGGTTCGGATCCGTGAACTGGGACATCACAAGTTGGTACGGGGATACTATACAATATTGAGAATTACTGGTATAAATACATATACTGTAGTTCTGGTTGGTACAGAGATACTATATAATATTGAGAATTACTGGTATTAATACATATACTGTAGTTCTGGTCAGTACAAGGATACTATATTGAGAATTACTGGTATTAATACATATACTGCAGTTCTGGTTGGTACGGGGATACTATATAATATTGAGAATTACTGGTATTAATACATATACTGTAGTTCTGGTTGGTACGGGGATACTATATAATATTGAGAATTACTGGTATTAATACATATACTGTAGTTCTGGTTGGTAGGGGGATACTATATAATATTGAGAATTACTGGTATTAATACATACACTGTAGTTCTGGTTGGTACAGGGATACTATATTGAGAATTACTGGTATTAATACATATACAGTAGTTTGGTTGGTACAGGGATACTATATAATATTGAGAATTACTGGTATTAATACATATACTGTAGTTCTGGTTGGTACGGGGATACTATATAATATTGAGAATTACTGGTATTAATACATATACTGTAGTTCTGGTTGGTACAGGGATACTATATTGAGAATTACTGGTATTAATACATATACTGTAGTTCTGGTTGGTATGGGGATACTATATAATATTGAGAATTACTGGTATTAATACATATACCTTAGTTCTGGTTGGTTTAGGGATACTATATAATATTGAGAATTACTGGTATTAATATATATACCTTAGTTTTGGTTGGTTTAGGGATACTATATAATATTGAGAATTACTGGTATTAATACATATGCTTTAGTTCTGCTTGATCCAAGGATATTTTGCCATTTGGAGTCAGGAAGGAATTTTTTCCACCTTTTTTAGCTGTTTTTGTTTGCCATCCTCTGAATCAACTGTTAGGTAGGGTTAAAAAGGAGGGTGAAAAGATTGGACTCACATTCTATCAATAAACAAAATCAAAGGCACCATGTTCCAACAGATTCTGATTATTGCGTTTACAAAATGATTTATCACACAACATCCCATTGGCTAAAATAATAAACCATATTGATAGTTTCTATTATACTGGGTTCAATAAACACTAGAGCAGACAATACGTCAACTACTTTCTGCACGTGAATACAAAAAAGCATTATTACTAAAAATTCCCCTTTTATCGACTCCACTTTAGCGCTTATTACTCTAGACATTTTGTTCTTTATGTCTTTAGGCAAACAACTCATGTTAGATATGACACGGAGGACTTCAACCGATTCATTTCCGAACATTTTATAGACAAAAGACACAGCTTTTTGCAAAATATCTCCTTTTTTCTTCTTCCATCGTGGATTTTTTGAGGAATGTTTTCAGTGGTGTTACAATGTTGACCAGCATTATATTCCATCACCAACATCTTTTTAGAATCCATGATCAGAGAATGTTTCAACTATGATTTCTTGTACAGCTTCTAATTTGCCTTTGTGTTGAAGTAAAGGGAAGGATACAATTACAATGATGAGTGCTGTGTATTCTTCTATGAATCATTTTAGAATTATCCACCTTTTACTGCAAGCCAAAGTGTCTCCTCTGCAGTTAAGGAAAACCGGATTTCTGGACTGGCCTACTGTGTTGTGGTTACAAAGGGTGTCACTTTCTCAGGCTGGAAAGACCAGACATGTCCATCGAGCTCTGAAAGGTGTTAAAATGTAATTGGATAATATAGTCACAATTTCTCTGCACAAATCTCTTAAAATGACATAAAGTAAATCTGTTTGTCCAGGTAAAGGAGCTAGCCATGTTACCTTCTGTTCCTCAATGAATTCATCAGGAGCAGGCAGGGAAATGGTAAAGTTCCCGACTACAGCCACGCTCCCTTGTACTATACGTGTGGATATAGTAGGTAGATGTTAGAGAGGAACAGAATCATAAAAACTGTCCATTTCCCTGCCTGCTCCTGATGCATTCATTGTAAAAAAAATATTTGATTGGGCAATTAGAGTTACTGGGTTACTTCTCTGTGTCCAAATGAATATCTTTAAGGGATACTTACCTGCAGCCGCAGCTGCTCTGTGTATATCTTCCTAATGGAGGTTTACCAGCGGTTGTGTGTCTCTGGGAAATGCATCTGATTAATGCTTAAAGGGCAACTAAAGCCACAGAACAAAACTGAACCAGAAGGCAGAACACCTTGATATAAAACCAGTAATCTGTGTCTTACCTCTCATTTTGTTGCGGGTGCTGGGAAATTTACCTAAATAACATATGGTTTGTGCTTTACTTCTCAGCATTCTAATATCAGACAGTTTGGTCAACGACCATTATGTTCTGCACATGCTCAGTCCTTAGCTATGGCACAAAATTGTTACAGTTGGTCACACCCATTAATAATCTCTAGCCAATCCTTTTACAGGACAGAAAAAGCAAGGAAGCATGTGACTGAGGTCAGGAGGTGTGGTCTGACACTGCACATACACACAGATACTTCATCCAGTTCTTAACAGGCTTTGATTTACTTTAACAGAGTTTACTAAAGTGGCATTTTATAGTTTATTGGTGTTTTTAGGCGAGTTGTTTTCAGATTCTGGAGTATAAAAAATTGGATTTAGTTCTCCTTTAAGTAACTTATTAACGCCTGCTGTTAGCTGCCTTAAATAGCAGAGGCATCCCTACCATGAAGCTAGCTGAAAGATTTGATCATGGCTCTTCCTGTGGTCATCTAGAAAGACCTCAGTTAAAAAAACCAACATATTTTTCCTGTAATGCTGTATTTCTGCTCAACATGGGAGTTCAAATTATAGAGAAAGGGGATGTGTGCTTCACCTTACAGTGCCTGCGCCTGGCACCTGGCAATTCAGCAGAAAGAATATTGTATAGGTGACAGAATTCCACTTGCACACACTGGCAGTGGGTGGGACTGAACACACTTCCTTATGGTTTGGAGTTGGGGCTCAACACATGGTGCTGACAGAACTTCTCTGGGGGGCTGGGTTGAGCCCATTTTATGAGCAGCCTGGGACCTTGGTCTTGTGGTCAGGAGAGAAATTTGTTAAGTTTAGTTACTCTTCTGTATGCATGTGTGTGTGTATCTCTATGTGTGTATCTCTATGTGTGTCGATATCTATGTGTGTGTATCTGTGTCTTTGCATGTTTGTGTGTTTATGTGTGTCTCTGTATCTGTATGTTTGCATGCATTCTACACATGCGAGTGTATCTGTATGCATATGTGCCATTATGTATGCGTGGGCATCTTATATTTTATAGTCTGTATTGTGGGCATATTTACCTGTTAACCAGCCCTCCAATACACCAGTCAGTGTAAAGTCAGCCCTCCAGGCCACCAGCCAGTATTAAGTCAGCCCTTTAGTCGACTGGCCAGTGTTAAGTCCACACCTACGTCCACAAACCATGGCCACCTCTACAAGCCACACCCACTTCCCCAATGAAGCCACACCAACGTTGCACGCAACATGGGTGTGGCTTGTAGAGGGGACCATGTTTTGTGGAGGTAGGTGTGGCCCATTGTCTGCCAATAGGCACCAATCCTGGTGTAGCTTTGTGAGTGTCTAGCGATACTTTCGCAGCTACTGCGAGCAAGGGGTTTAAGTCCCGATTGTGAATCAGTTAGTGTGACTTTAACACATCCCTGTATCACTGCGGGTGGCAATAAATTCTCCAGTGTGTTTGAGCAATAAACAGATAAGGTGGTGGGCGAGGGACAAGGGACTCTGCCTGCCATTATATGAAGTTTCCTCTTCTATGCCATGACTCATTCTTGAACCCTACCACTGTCTCCAGCCCTTGTTCTTTCTATTCAGTTTTGAGAGTCATTTCTTTTCTTCTTCTCTCATACACCCAGATCCTGTTTCTACTTTCAGCCTCTGCTTATTTTTCTGTTCCCCTCATCATCCACTTACCATCAGCTTCATCTTTTTCCCTTAACTGCTGCTTCAGCCTTATTCCCTATTTCCCTATCTTATCCTCATTATCAGTGTCTTCCTCTTGTATCAGCACTAACAATTCCAGACTTATGAAAACTGTCTATGTACCTGTCTGTATGTTCTAGTGCAATATTTGCTGATTGTGAGTCTGCTCACTACTTCCCACTTAACTCTGTGCACAGCCCCTTCCTATAGCAGGTCATCAGACAGATGGCTTATTAACATGCTACGGGTGTATACATGCATTCACAGAACGGTGCTTATTAAAGGGAAATTTGCATAGTCTTTCATTGTTCGGCACATCAGGAATGCAGTAAGAGGAGCATCGCCCTCTAATGCAAAATAATGGCAGCTCCTCTGTTCTAAGAAGCCGCTCTACCTCTGTGTCTTGCCTCAATCAATTAATGTGCATCATCCTCTCGTCTTTCAACTCAGCTCCAGTAAACCAGTTTAACTGTGAAATAGCTTTGTTCTTATTGATTAAAGCCATGTAGCTTTCATGTGTGAAAGGTGCTTAAATCAAGAGATACTGTTAAAATAAGCTTTGCACTTTTTTTGCCTAATAATTCAGAAACAGTCACTAGAGGTTCCTGTTTCAACTGAGCATATAGATGAGATTTCAGAAATCCTCACAATAATCCTTCACAATAGAGCTACAGTGTGTATGTTAATAAATATACAGGGAGATTCAATGAAAGTTCTTATCATTTAAAATGGTGCTAATTTTGCCCCAACCAATCAGATGTCAGCTTTCAAATGTTAAATAAGATCTGATTGGTTGGGGCAAAATTAGCACCATTTTAAACGATAAGAACTTTTATTGAATCTCCCTAATGGTTCCTTGTATAATATGATCTTTAAAAAGTAGTTCATCCTAAAATAATATTCCTTCTAAGGGGATATTTGTAAAGGGGAGATGTTAACAATTTGGAGCTATTCTCGAGATTGATAAATTATAGCAAGATAGAATAAGAGGAAATGCCATTTTTCCTTAGGGACAGCAAAGTTATTTCCATACTTCGGAAATGGGTGTCATCAGAACCCTGCAACACAGAGCTTAGAACATCCCCACTAGCATAGAGGCAAAGGCTAAAGAAATGAAACATCTCAGAGGAGCCCTTAAAACTTGTGGATATCCAGACTGGGCCTTTGTCAAAAGAAGTAGAAGGAAAGAAAAGAACACGAATACCAACAGTGAAGGGGAAAAGCAAGACAGGAGGAAGAACATGGTCATCCCATATGTAGCAGGGGTCTCCAAGAAATTTTCAAAAAACACTGTATCCCTGTCTGCTTTAAACAACACACTGAGGCAGCAATTGGTACATCCAAAAGACCCAATACCCAAACACAAGAAAAGCGATATCATATACACAGTGCAGTGCAGTGAAGAATGCTCTGATTTGTATGTGGGGGAGACCAAACAGCAACTGCATCAACGTATGGCCCAGCACAGAAGAGCCAATTCCTCGGGTCAGGACTCAGCCGTGTACCTGCATCTTAAGGATAAAGGACATACCTTTGAAGATTGTAATGTTAACATATTGGCAAAGGAACGTGACTGGTTCAAGAGAGGTGTTAAGGAGGCCATTTATGTGAAAATAAAGAAACCAAGCCTTAACACTTGGCTGTGATATGCTAATTGGGATTTTCCAGGGTACATAATTGCCACAGATTCTTGTACAAGTCATTCTGAATTAAAACGTCTTCACGAACTAAACTTCAAGTCCAGTTGATCTAATTGAATACAACAGATATACCATGACCTGGATGAATGAGAACCTTCACAAGCTTCTTTGGCTAGGATTAACATAGAATAAATAAAGAGGGGAAAATTATGTTTCAATTTAACTTCCCCTTTAAACAATTCTCCTCCTCTCTCTTGACCAAAACGATACTGTATATAATAAAAACCATATTCTAAATACATTCAGCGAGATTCAGTTAAAGTTCTTATAGTTAAAAATGATGCTAATTTTGCCCCAACAAATCAGATCTTATTTAACATTTGAAAACTAACAACTGATTGGTTGGGGCAAAAATTAGCACCATTTTTAACAATAAAAATAACCCTGATTATATTTTCTCTTTTCACAACACCAGTAATGGAATACACTGTATACTGTGGTTTTAATTTGTTTTTATCTTCCATTTGTTTTATCTGAAATGCAATAAAGGAGCCACAGATGCAGATTACTGTGATAAATGAATTTCTTTCACCCTGTTTGACTTCTAGAACTTTCCGAGACATTCGAATGTGACTATTTAATGGTTACATGTTTTGATTTTTTTAATACTACATTCATAGATAATGCTAAATGGAAGCGCACTGTTAAGTATAATGCTCATAATTTCTCTAATGATTTCAACTAATGCATTTTGCTCTGATTAAAGTAGCATTACATTTATAAAGAGAATTGCGGTCATTTCTTTCCCAAGGATGAAGCTGATCACAATGAATTTCCCAGAATCCTTTTGCTCTTCAATGGAATGAAATTTTAGCTTGTGGTAAGTGCCGCAGAGAGATCCCTACTTCCTCCAACCCAGCCATTTGATATGATAGATAATGGGATATTAGTTCTTTATTAAATCAGTGGGGTGACACAACACTTCTGCTTCCTGAATCCCTGCTTAATATCATCCTGTATTTGGCAACCAATTTATTTGAAAATTATTGGTCTTCTTGCCTTTAATAGTTTGTTTCTCAGTTCCTTGGCTTTTATTATTACTTATCTTTGAAATATGATTTGTATTGATGGAATCTCTGATGCTTTGGCAGGGAATTTTCTTTTATCCTCTCTTTTTTTTGTTGTGTTTCTTGTTCCGAGAAAAATGTGCTTCCGATGTGTATCCCCTTTATTCCAACACAATGATCAGTGCTCACATGGTGTGTATCCTGAGAAACTGAATGTATTCTTGCCAAACACTAAATCAAAGAACTCTGGGAAAGATAGTACTGTAAGGTCATAAATACTAAAAGAAAAGAATTTGTATTTGTATCTATCAAAGGATATGTAAATATTTCTACACAATAGGAATATTTCTTACACAATAGACAGTATTTCTGTATTCTGTAGCTACCTTCTAGTATGATGGGGTATGCAGTTGGCTTTTACTCCTTAGAACACTTTTGCCAAATGAATGAAAACTTGGGCTATTATAGGAATAGTTCAGTCTCAAAGTGAACTATTCCTTTTATATATTGATTGAAGTCCGATAGGTTAAGGAGCTATGCCTTACCTCCCGATCTTCAATCAATATTGCAGGGTCCGGGAATGAAGGTACCAAAGACCTTACCTTTTATGCAATCCACCACAGCCCAGCTGGAATCTCTGACCGCTTCATTCTCCTGTACAGCTATAGCACGCATTATGCGCATGTGCGCTATAGCTGTACAGAAGAGTGAAGTGGTCGGAGATTCCAGCTGGGCTGCAGTGGATCACGTAAAAGGTAAGGTCTTTGGTATCTTCATTCCCGGACCCTGCAATATTGATTGAAGATCAGGAGGTAAGGCATAGCTCCTTAACCTCCCGGGCTTCAATCAATGTATTAAAGGAATAGTTCACTTTGAGAGTGAACTATTCCTTTAATGAGTTGCCCCAGGCAAAAACTGCACAAAATATGCAGGGTAGATACTCAGAATGGGTGGAACTCTGTTTAAAAACTAAGAAGGTAGGTGTCTGATACAAGCCACCAACTACTAGTGAAGAGATTCAGCTCCACGTGCAGATGGCAAAGGCAGCAAATTTGGTACATGCTTGGAAAATAATGACTATGATGAAGAAATGTACATTTAATGCATTTTTCTAAAAACTAAACCTACAGTACATCAAAAAACTGGGTAGCAGCAGGAACAGGACAGCTGACGTCACACCCAATAACTGTCATTCCTGAACCAACTCCTGTGTTCAAATGCACGCTCATAAAAGGCTTGAACAGCTTTATAACGAGGTAGGAAACATTTTAGAAGGCAGAGAGTGGAAGCAGAACATTGGGCTGGATAACAGGTTAGTTAGTAGAATTCTAACTAGTTTCTGATGATTTATCTGTATACATTTTTAATTTAAGGGGTGGACCTTTCCCTTAAATTCGGGGGGAAAAAATCCCAGCACCTGGCTTCACTCTGCTGGAAGTTATTTTCAAACATCTGAAGTGCCGCTGGATGCACTGGAAATAGATGGACTACTTTGTAATACTCACACACTACTCATTATTCGTTTGAATATAGCACTGCAAACATGGTTATATCAATATTTCAAACACAGAGCTTTCAAATTGTTACTTCCATGTATTCTCTGTAAATTGTTCCATCCAGTCTACATTAGCTTGCCTTTTGCTGTGTAGTTGAGTTTATGGAAATGCTGTTTGCTTGCTGCACTGCAGAATATGTAAACGCTTAATAATTTAAAGATAATAAAAAACGATGGTTGAATTTATATGAAGAAATGTATGTATGCACTTTCCTAGGGGCATTGGAAAAAACAGTTGCATTCACCTCAATGACCTGCTCACTTAAAGGCTAGCTTTAAGGTCACTTACTATTCCTTATACATTTTTACATGCAGACACATTTAGCTTATGTGCATTTACTGCTAAATATGATGGGCCTCTTGCAATAAACATCCAAAATTTGCAAAGCTGTTAATCTGCAGCAACCAATACGATGTTATCTAACTGCAGTAACCCAGTAAAAATCTAACATTTAATTGGTTACTGCAAATTAACAACACAGACAAACTTTTGCACCTCTAATAGCTTTATAGCTTTAGCTATATTGTTTGTGTGTGCATTAGTGGTGGGTTAGTGGACTAGTGGTCTACTTTTAATAACACAGAATTCATAAAGTTGCAGGTTCAAATCCCCAACCTTTTTCTTTCTGTCTCCATGCAGGAAAGGAAATAAGCAGCGTTTTTTTATGAAAAGCAAAGCAATCTTTAATTGTTAGGGACAAAAGCATTGAAGAAATTTGCAATAGCAGAAATGTATGGCATACACTCCCAGAGAGTCTAACCCAGAGAGATGAATTATGGGGACTGACCCCTAGTTATGAGAACTGACCCCTAGATATGGGGACTGACCCCACAGGTAAATTTCATATGTATCCAACAGAGGTGAAAGCTTCTGGTGCTCTGTCTATTGGGACAATATTGGCTGGTGATTTAAGTTCCCCTTTAATTGCTTTTGATATTATTTTCTTTTATTCTGTTTGAGTGTTCAGAGTTCTTATGTTATTATTATTCTTTTTAGACATACGATTAAATAGAGCTGGTGGAATTTTCTATCATTGGATATTGTAAAACTACATTTAATGGTAAAGGCTGGGGAAATAGAAACTTTCCAATATTTTTTAGTTTAAATTTACTGGCCAGACAACATTTTGTCAACTACATTACTAGAATTTTTTTTTTTTCAATGGTATTTTCACTATAAGGTTTCTTGGGCCAATTATCCCTAGCAACAAGAATTAATTTTGAACGGCCTCCCAAAAATATATAAATATAAATAAATATATATTTTGCATTTATTGGAAAACATTTTACCTATAAATAATTAGTGTTTTTCCTTCCTCTAATATCTTACTTTAAAATCCCAGCAAATTCCTCTATTCAGTGAATAAATGGGCGCTAGGAGAACCATTTCATTTAAAACAAGGTTCTGAAGCTTCTTATAGCTTCATATAGAATCTTAACAGAAAACAGGGCAACCTAGAAAAAAAGTTGGGGACAGTCACTCTCCTATTTTTATTGGAGTCATATAAAGGAGAAATTAACTTGAGATCTGAGTAGCAATAACTGTTAATGTTTTTTATTTACGTTTAGTTTGTTAAGGTACTAAATGTTAATTTTTTAATATTATTAAAGGGTATGTCCACCCTAAAAACAATCCTTCAATATAAGAAAGAGACCCCCTGCCTATCCCCAACCGCTGTTTTTTATTAAAAAGACGAGAAACAGCGAATCACAGGCGAGGCTGATGTCAAAGAAAGCGCCGCGGGAAGACAGGGCTGTAAGTACAGTTATGATTATTTAAAAAAAAAAAAAAATAGCGGTTAGGTCTGGGCAGAGGGCAGCTACCTCCCACTATAAGGATTTTATGCTAGGTTGAAGGGGGAGTGAGGATGGATCCAGATGGTGGGAGGGGGGTTGGGGGTGGGGTGAGCAGAGGGAGGACAAAGGCTGCGCGGGAACAGAATAGGCACGGACGTGGATGATGCCAGGAGCTTGGATTTACAGTGAGATACTGATCTGCAAAAAGAAGGTTCAAAAAAGGTATGTAACTAAAAATTGGCTGAACGGATTTCTGAGCGTGGACATTCCCTTTAAGAGAAATAAACTTGAGAGAACTGACTTTAGTGCCGTGGTGGAAATTTTTACCACATCATATAACTCACTGTTGGAGATATATCTGGTATTCCTTTGCTCACCAAACCACATAGCATTAATTCATGTAAAAGAGATACACCCCCCCAATATTAGTCTATAAACGTGCTTTTAATGTGACATGGTGGTCACAACGTTTCTTCGGGTGCATGAAATGTGAACTGGCCTTAATGGACCTTAAATACCAATAATAGTATAGACTCCACCTCCTGGGAGGAGCCAGGAATACAAACATTTAGAATCTACATATAACTCATATGCAATGGCACATTGCACAATGCAATAAGGACTATTTGTCAGTAAGTGACATTTGATAATATTTGACAATGTGTACTTTGTTACATAGTGTTTATTTGTTTGTCTTACTACTTTGCAGGTCCAGTTTATTCCATACCAGCCGGATTATGTTTCTAAAACAACATTTAATAGTGTTGAGTTTATAATTTTTTTACTTCTGACGCATATTTTTGGCAAAATCGTCTCCCCTTGGGGGAATCATAAAAACTTCTAATACAAAAAACATCCAATTAGAAGGTTTATTCCTCCCTACTGGCGAGTTTTTATTCCAAATCCTAAACCTATTGAAGTTCTAAAAATGCAAAAATCTGATTAAAACCCAATTGAATTGGAATTTTTAGAATTTTACAATAAATTTAGGAATTAGCATTTTTTAATTTGCTTTTTTTTACCATGTATTTTTTAATTTTTAGTTTTTTATTATTCGATGAGCAAATCTAATTTTAGATTTTCTAACAGAAGATTTTAGAAAATTTGGAAAAATCCATGAAATCCGCTGATTTTCGGACCCTGCACTTCCGAATTGAAACCAGATTTGTTTTGAATCCCGGGACTCATCACTGCTCTTTACAAACTCTACATTTCCATGATTTTCCGGTTACCTTATATTAGGATTTTCTTAGACTCACTAATGAACCATTGTTTGACCAGATGTGTGATGTCACTTCCACCAACGAGGATGATGGTCCAGGAGGTAGTAATACTGATGGTAGAAAAATATCAAGATAGTTTACTTGCTGCCATTAAAAGAATAGGAGCCTGTCTGGTATTTTTTGAGGTTTTATACTGGAACTACCGTAGATTAACCAGACAGGACTGTGAGACATTGTCTGGATGGAAACTTTACTTATTCTGGGGCTGATGCAATAAGGGGTGAAAAAAGTTTGCCGATGCTATTCACAAGCAGCATCCAATCAGTTGAAAGATTTTTACTGGGTTACTGAAGTATATTAATCCGATTGGTTGCTGCAGATTATTAGAACAGGCAAATTTTGCACCTTTTCTTACACCAGTACTCTGTATTTAAATAATTCTGTAAGGGCTAGACCCCACTTGAGCGTTTTTGCCGTAAGCGCATAAAAAAGCAGATACAAGCGGACACATGCAGATGGGGAAAGCGCACAGAAACACACAGCGTTTATACATGTGCTCAAGTGGGGCTTAGGAATAAAGAGGTTATTATTCATACGATTATATATGTTTGAATATATTTATTTGTTTTTCTCATACATTTTATAGAATTCTGTTCTCCAATCTCTGTGCATGAAATGAAATATAATAATCTTATAGAAAAGATACTAGGATTTGGTTTATAATGAATGAGTGTGATTACGATATTACCTTACCTACTGCAATAATTCTTAATTATATTTAATTCTTCTTTTTACAGGATATGGACTAGAATGCTCTATTGAACAGAACACTATCCCCCTCCCATCTATACCAGACGCCCGGGAGGAGAACATTGATTTACCTCACAAAAAATGTCAAGCCCTAGATTTAGCAAATCACGAGCCCTCAGACAGCATCTTTGAAGGCTTTTGATTTTGTAGCTGACTAGGATGAAAATTATTAATATACTATCTCAAAATATTCCGGTTACATGATTAATTGTTATATCATACAGTGGCATAACTAGGAATCTCTGGGCCCCCCTGCAAAACTCTGGTGGGGCCCCTATCCGTGGTTCATCCACAGTGGTTTTCTTGGAGGAGGCTATATCTGTCATAGGAAAAATAAGAAGATGGGGCCCCTTGGCTCCCGGACCCCCCTGCAGTTGCTCCCCTGGTAGTTACGCCCCTGACATCATATGATGGGTCCCCAAACCTTTTCAGACAAATGACCTTATAATGCAACCCTTAATTACACATCGACACATGCAAATAAGAAATAAATGTACATTTTAAGGGTAAAAATTATTTGTCTTCATCCATAATGGGTAAGATTTATTTTATGTTTGCTTGGATTTTGGAGTTCTGGGTCTGATCTGGGTCTGAATCGGACCCAGATCCCATCACTAGTAAAAAAAATCAATACAGTAGGTGTGTGTACCTGTTTCTGTGTGGTGTTATGGGATATGTTTCTTACATTTTAATCCGTAAAACTAACTTTTTTGATGGTTTAGGTATGGTTGCCATGGAAAAGGAAGGGTAGGTTTGCTTGCTGGTGTGTGTACCTGTGTCTGTGTTATGTTAAGTGGTATGTTTTTGTGTTTGTGCCAATAAAAGAGATATGTCTTTCCAATGGACCTGCAGATGTTTGAAAAAATTCTCAGAATTCACCAACAGCAGATTGCTGCAGGGAATGCTAGGAATTGTATTTTACAGGAAAAGTTGGGAATTGTGAGGACCACAGCATAGACTTTAATAGTATACTTAAATAATAATAGATAAGACTATTATACTTTTTCGGACTATTCGAACTACGAACATTCTGACTTTTGGAACTTGAAGACTTATCTTTGATAATTATCAAAAATTTGAGGATTCTTGTTACTTTCGATAACCTTAGTGCTCCTTAACCCTCGAATGCTGCATTTGGTAACCCTCAAATTCAACTTTACTGCTCCAAAACCCTCAAATGTGGCGTTCCCTAACTTTTGAATTCAGCCATAAACCACAAATATGCTGTTCGGTAACCCTTGAATTCGGCGATCACCCTCGAATGTGGTATTTGCTAACCCTTGAATTCTGTAAATAAGAAGAAAAGCTAGAGGCAAAACTGGCTAATATAAAACTTTACATTTATTTCATCAATTAAAAATAATCCTAAAATAGGTTAATATAATGTATCAAAAAATAGTGCAATTCAGTGTGCAAATAATTCATCTAGTACAACATACATGCACATCTAGCATGTTTCTCCCACCCAGACATGTGTATAACTCTTCTGTAAACCCTATTATACTTATCAGTCATAAGTCAGAATTGTCCGTGCACGGACAGTCAGAGTATTTGCAGAACACCAGGGTGAGTGTAGGAGGGACAGTGCCACAGCCAAATGAAGAATTCCTGGGTGGGGGAGCACCCCAATTCTTGAATTCTGCAATAACCATTGAATGCAGCTACAACTCTTCACTTTAGTGCTCCATAACCTTAGAATGCGGCATTGGCTTGCACTCTAATTCACCAATAACCCTCAAATGTGACGTTTGCTAACCCTCGAATTCGGCCATAACTCTCGAATGCAGCTACAACACTCGACTTAGGTGCTCCATAACCCTAGAATGCGGCATTAACTTCCACTTAAACTCAACAATAACCCTCCAATATGGCGTTTGCTAACCCTCGTATTTGGCCATAACCCTTGAATGTGGCATTCGCTAATCATCAAATTTGTCCATAACCATCTAATGGGACATTTGGTAAGCCTCGAATTTGGCCATAACCATCAAACGTGGCGTTTGGTCTTGGCAACCATTGGAAATTCAATGCGGATCGAAAATAGCCTGATTGTAAAGGAAAGTATTTTGGTGATATGTATGTGTTCCCCAGACCACTTTCCAGGTCCCAGAGCCATTTAGAGTAAGTTACCATTGCTATTTAACCGAATTTTATCAGAACTTTGCCTACACTATTTGTCCCCATTGACTTTAATGGGTCCGTTTTCGAACTATAGACCTTTTACTGAAGTTCGAAAATTTGTTAATGAACTGAAATTGGTTGGTAAGTATAATTGCCCTTAATAATTCCACTGGCTAAATTGTTCTAAACCCATGGATATTTAGCATTCAGCACATAAAAAACAATATTTGGGTTGCATTCGAAATTGCCCTAAATCCAAACACTACAAAGGTTTTCTTTTAATGTGAACCTTCCAAAATATAGATGGCCTAAGTATATTTGAGTTTAACAAGGGAGTTCAACAAGGAGATCAACAACACAGAATTAAAGCTGAGAGTCCAATTTCAATTAGGTCTTAATATCTGCCTAATCTGATTGGAAACATTATGTATATACTTTGGCTGGGTCTCCCTGTTTTCTGCCCTGTGTTCCCTAAATTGTATTCCACCCCTCCTCCCCAATCTCCCAACTCTGTTTATATCTCTCCATCCCTTCTGTCTTTAAGCATACCCATGTTAAGCCCATACTAAAAAAGCCCTCGCTGGACCCTTCTTGTTAAGCCAATTACTGCCCAGTCTCTCTATTACTGATAGCCTCTAAACTGCAAGAATGATTAGTCTTCTTCCGTATTACTAACTACCTTCATGCTCATAACCTATTGGATCCTATGCAATCTGGACTCCGTCCTGTGCATTCCACCGAGACGGCTCTGTGTAAGGCTGTGAATGATCTGCAGGTTGCAAAGGCCAATGGTCACTTTTCTATTCTTATCCTCCTTGACCTCTACTTTCGACACAGTCGATCATTCCCTCCTTATGTGGATACTTCACTCTTTGGGCATTCGGAATGAAGTGGCATCCTGGTTTCTATCCTATCTCTCTGACAGAACTTACTCTGTATCCTATGCTAGCAATAGCTCTTCTCCGGTTCCTCTTGGTGTGGGGGTCCCGCAGGGGTCTGTTCTTGGATCCTTATTGTTCTCCCTCTACACTATTTCCTTGGGAGATGTTATTACCTCTTTTGGCTTCAAATATCATTTAGTCTTCCTGCTTCCCACCTTTCTCCCCTTAAGTCTATAGTTAACTCTGCCACACGTATTGTTTCGCTCTCTAATAAACTGGATCCCAAATCTCCTCTTTACCGGACAACAACTGGCTCCCCGTTAAGCAGCGTATTACATACAAAATCCTTCTCCTAACATTTAAATCCCTTCACTCTGCTGCTCCTCCTTATATTTCCTCTCTAGTCTCCCCATATGTTCCTGCTGTATCCTCCGCTCATCGCAGAACCAGCTCCTGTACTGACCCCCCACTCGGACTGCTTCCTCTCACCTTAAACCTTTCTCTCTTGTGGCTCCCATCCTCTGGAATTCTATTCCCCATTCTCTACGTCAAGAAACCTCAATTAGCAGGTTTAAATCTACCCTTACATCCTACCTATCCGGTAACCAGCACAGTATATGGTATCTATATATCTATATATGATAAATCTACCCTTACATCCTACCTATCTGGTAACCAGCACAGTATATGGTATCTATATATCTATATATGATAAATCTACCCTTACATCCTACCTATCTGGTAACCAGCACAGTATATGGTATCTATATATCTATATATGATAAATCTACCCTTACATCCTACCTATCCGGTAACCAGCACAGTATATGGTATCTATATATCTATATATGATAAATCTAGCCTTACATCCTACCTATCTGGTAACCAGCACAGTATAGGATTGTTTTATTTGCACTGCATATGTCTCACTTCAGCACTTATACCTATTTCATTGTATCTGTGTGTTACCCACCTAAATAGATTGTAAGCTCTACAGGGTAGGGACCTGCTTTCCTCTTGTGGCAAAGCTCTAGCACTTCTATTTATATATTTATGTATTGAACTATCTATGTATTTATCCCCCTTGTATGACTTTATTGTATTTTATTACTGTACAGCGCTGTGTCCCCAAGTGGTGCTATATAAATAAACACATACATACATACATACATACATACATATATACATACACACATACATACATACATATATACATACATACATACATATATAAATACATATATAAATACATACATACATATATACATACATACATACATATATACATACATTTGTTGAAACAAAAACCCAAATGTAATTACTGCGAAAGGCAAATCTTAACGACTTTCCTACATTTACTCACGATTAAAGTATGGTCTGCCTGTAATTTGTATCATAAGATAAGAAGGTATAACAGGTGATAATTAAAATGTACAAATGGCTTTTAGGGCCGTGTAGGAAGAAAGTGATAAGACGAAGAAGGGGGGTGATGTAAATGAAAGAGGGGACTCTTAGCACAGTACACACAAAAGACAATTCAAAAGACTTCTAATTTTCTTCATATAAAACCACATCTATAGCATTAAATCAGACCCAGGGGTGGCTCATCCATATTGTGACACTCCTGCCATTTATGCCATTTTATGGTGTGTGCCCAAAGGGAGGGCTGGTGGAAGGGGGGTGGGGTTGCAGAAGACCAGAAACTTGTGTTTCCTGTGTATTCATTTTCCTTTTTTAAAACATGTTATTTAAATCGCAAATTCACGGTATATTCAATTGGAATCTTTTCAAGAAAACCACATATCATTGTTATCAGCTTCTTTTATTAGTAGTAAAAGGAGCCACAAATTCCTGACTCAGGGCTAGGCCACACCAGCGCGTTTTGCGATTGCGCTCTTGATTTTCGCTAAAATGGAAATAGCGGGAACGCGAAAATCCCTGCGATTTCTGATGCGCATGTGATTAGGGGTCCGTTCACCATTTTTCGTGCATTAATGCATGCGTTTTCATGACGGAAAACGGCAAAATCGCATGTGCAAAATGCACGCGCAAATGCAATACGTACAAGAATGGTGCACACAATCGATAACGCTTGCAATTTTGTGCGCAATTCCTGTGCGTTGCAGTGTGGCCTCAGCCTGAAGCTAGGTACACACCATACAATAATCCGTCCCAACCAACCGCCATTTCAGTGTTTCAGTCGATTGGGCCGAATTATTGTATGGTTCCTTGTGGCGGCCACGACTGATCAACGACGGTTTGTTTGTCCCAATCGGCGAACGCACCATCAGACAGGTCGGAAAACCACGGCCGATCCTGTGGTCCTCTATGGGACTGCACGCTCGCCCATGGTTACTGTCGGACAAGGCTGCTTTTCCCGCAACCGACAGTCCTTCCTTTGGCCGACCGGTTGAAAGACTCAAACGGTCAGCCAGGAGAAAGAATTGCCACTTGTGTACCCACCTTTAAATTTGCCATTCGGACCTATTAATGGCCTTGGGGGCAATTGTTTTCAGTCTGTAGACTTACATCACAATGCACCGAGAGCCGCTATTGGCAACCCAGTGCAAACAGCCGAATATGCTATATTGCGATAGCGGCTCTAGGTGCCTTTTTCCTATTTCGGCACTTTTAATGATGCTTTGCGGCTGCAATGAAGATGTTTAAGTCACGTTAACCAATATAACATTGGTTACCGTGAATTAAACTCCAGAACAGGAGTGGTGCGCCAGTTGGTGCATCGCACTGTTAGAATTTCAACAGGATTTGTCGGGTATTGTTAGGGATGGGCACCTTAAGTTAAGCTCCACCAATAATTGTGAAAGTGAAGAATCATGATAATGAAGCTACAATGGAAAGATGCCAATAATGACTGATGAATTATAATGATATCTCATTGACTGCACTGTACAGACACTCATGGCAAGTGCTACCAAAGTAAGAGTTGTACTGCATAGGTCCTGCACAATCACCATCCACTAACTCTAAAAGGGTCACTGCTTAACAAGCTCCCTCCCCAATAGGACCTTTTTATAGTAAAAAAAAAGTGGAGGATTTCTAAATGAAAAGCAATAAAATGTAAAGTCAGCGCAGAATGTAATTTATTTAGGGTTCACCCATGGTATAGAAAGTAATATTACTATGGTCTCTTGACATTTTAGTCCAATCAACTGAAGAACTCCATTGCCCTGAAGGCTCCATTATTTGGATTGGAAGAAGTCTCACATTATCGGATACTGGAAAGCTATTTCTTGCTGAACTCTGCCCATCCATTGATTGCTATAAGTAAGATGCCTTATTATCTTCTTAACCCTTCCCTTGCCAGAGAAATGTTTCAAATCAATATGTCATATTTTGGATTAAGCTCTAGCATGCATTCATGTTACAGATACTGGCAGATAGTCTCAGCATAAACCAAGCTGCATAACATGATTGTGGCCTTAAATTATATGGTAATGTCTGCCCCTTAACAGGGGACTGGGCTTTTATTAATTTTGTTGAGCATTGTCTTAAAGGGCATGTCCACAAACAAAAATCCTTTAAAGGTAAGAAACCCCCCCCAACCCTAGACAATAAGTTTAAAAATCCAAAATCGGCTGCTAAAGTTACTTACCAGACTCAGCTGCTCTTCTGCACGGATCAGCAAAAGGAGCCAGACTGGCAGCTGCATCAGTAATTGGCTGAGTCTCAGCCAATCACAGACATGGCTGCCAGTCAAGCCACTTTTGCTGATCTGTGTGGAAGAGCAGCAGAAGGGTCTGGGAAAGAGGAAGCAATGTCTTGTAGGTACCTTTAGCAGATGATTTCGGATTTTTAAATCTAGCGAGCTCTAGGTTTTGGATTCCCTACCTTTAGAGGAATTTTGTTTTTGGGGGTGGAGATACCCTTTAAGGAATTGCCTTTAAACTGTTCTTCACATAGTGAGAAATGCTCTGTTCAAAGCAAAACAGATGTCATTTCATTTAACTTTAAATGGACACTAAACAGAAAAAAATGACTTTCCTTTATTCATTTCTATATTTTTAGTGCTGTCAGGAACTTTATCCCTTTTTGCTCTGTGCTCCCTGTCACTAGATCTCCTCATGTCCTGTTTAACTCACTCCTAGTTAGTATGCATGTCTCCTCTCTATGTATTCACACCCTCCCAAAACTGAGGCACAGCTAGGATGTGGAGCATGTGCAGTGGAGATGATCTGTGCCCCACTACAGCCAATAGCATTCACCCAGTGATTTCGTGTTAAAGTGAAAGGTAAGCAGCACTGGGAGCTGTAATAACTGCTTGGATCAAGTAAGATTTTCTTTTAGCTGTAGGAGTTTGAAGGTGTGTGTGTGTGTGTGACTTTGTAATTGATTTCTTTATGTGCTACATTGGGACTTAACTAACAGACAGCAGCTAACTGCAGGATTGGGTTTATCTGCACAGAAAGAACACAGAGCAACAGACAATGCTTATTTCCTTTCCTGGTCTTAATGCAGAATCAATTAGCCATGCAGTGACATAAGCAAATAATGATAAAATGGATACTTTCTACATGTAGTGTGCCAAGGGGAGGGGCTGGGTGATTGACAGTTCTTTACTCACTAGCTGTGCCCTGCCTTCTTTAAAAAGTAAAACTCCTAGAGTTGAAAAGCAAGGGATAGGAAGAAAAAAAAGCAGATTTAAGATTGGTGGTAATTAATCCTAATTACTGTGTGATTGGTTAAAAAATGATTTGCCCCAGTTTACCTGTCCTTTAATTCTTTTTACAAAATGGAGACAAGTGACTTTCATTTTAAGCAGGACATTTCCAAGCAGAGAACCCTAAGACAATCCACTTAATTATACTTTGTAAAAACTCACACAAAAAGACATGTCCCAACAGAATGCAGGTTAATTTCCATAGATCAAAAGACAGAAAAGAAACCTATTTGAACACAGGACTACTGGACCCAGAAGAAGGGAGAGATTCCCGAAACGCGTATTGGTTCAGTTTTTGGTTCCACACACCTGGGAGTAGATTTGGCACGGTTTGATGTTATGGACTGGCTTCCACTCTTGCTGCCTTAGTCGGAGGACGGACAACTGCGGGACTGGTTAGCAGCACAGAGACACGCAGCCAGAACGCCGTGGATTAATTGGAGGATTTGTTGTAACCCTTTTGGATACGGACCTTCCAGCGATACGTACCTCTTGGGGAGACTGCTCCATGCTTTAATCTGTTTCTGTATGTTCTGCTACAATATTATATTGCCTGTATGTACTCTTCAGCATCAGCTTCCCTGCAGTTTGGGGGATTGAAATTGCACCAGGATTGGGGATCACTGTCCCCTTCTGCAGTTTTTCATCTATTGGTTGGACTAAGAAGAACTTTGGCCATCCGAATATTAGTAGCTTCGTTTTTATCTTTAGGCGTTCATTTGTCTCCCAGGTGCCTCTGAATTATATGTATTTATACCTTTTGATATCTAATAAAATTTATATGTGCACCACTGGACTGTGGTAGTCTTAACTATTATTTGGGTGAGTGAAAGGGCTATGTCCCCACCACCCTTATATAGGGCTAAATGGTTGTTGAGTGCCACAGGACAGTTGTCCTATGTTCAAATAGGGTTCTTTTCTGTCTTTTGATGTTTATAGATGAATATAGATTCCCTTCTCCCTATTACAACACCCACTGGCATCAGTGTATACCGCCCCCTGCTTGCTATACTGGTGATATTTTTCATATTAACTTAAATGTCCATAGATCTTCTGCACATTGGCAATAATGTATTTTATGGTTTCTGTGGGATTCACAGCACAATGTAAATTAATGTTGCTTCGTCTGTTATTTAAGAAATTCAAGAAAAATTTAAGACATCCTTCTGGTAGCTGGTGGTCAATACCAGAAAAAACATTTATTTATATAAGAAAATATTTATTTATTTACAATAATGTGATGTAAATGTGACCTCCCAGTTAATTTAGCAATTATGGATGTCCACCGCTCTCTGCTCAAAAATCAAAGATGGTGTCTCGCAGCCAAGGCTGAAAACACAGCTTAAGAGTTAATATTTCAAAACCAGCAGTTTTAAAATAGAAGGTAAAAATCAAAGGTATATCATTTAAGTGTATTGCATGGAATACAAAAAAAATACATAATAAAGTTTCGTTCCCTTTTAACATATTAAAATTTTTTCATTTAAAATTCGACTGCTGTGAAAAATGCATAATTAGCATTGCACTGGAATCAAGCTGAGATACATGAAGAGTTTTAAAATATGCTACTATACTGCAGACTCTTATCCACAGACTCTTTTCTAAATAATAGCTGTAAGTGTTCGGCAATAGCTTAATGGGAACGAATGTTTTATTTTAAGTGTAAATTGGGTCGATCAACAAAACAGATGACAAAGATAATTATTTTTTAGGAAATTTTCATTATTATATATTTTTTTTTCCAACCTTTTTTTTTTTTAAACCTGAACTTGTAATTTATAAGAGGCTGCTGGTACCTTAATAGGTGGCTTTAATTAGACCCATTGTGCGGTAATATCGCTTTGTGAATTTTAGCCATGACAGAGTTCTTTGCTTCCAGCATTAGAAGTATAACTAGAAAAATGGAAAAGAAAAAAGCAGGATAGCTGGATAAATACATAAAGATACAATATGTAATGAATGGCCAAACAGCAAATAAAATGAATATTTTTGTGGGTCATAGGTTCCCAATTGAAGTCTTTGGATAATGAGGAATCTCATCAAGTTCCTAATCAGAAAGATTAAATAAAATTAGAGAAAATCTTTGTTCCCCTCATTGCATTAATTTATGGTCTAATTCCTGCATCTGAAATTAAGGGAGTGAGAAAGCTTTTTAGCTATGTAGCAGAACCAGAGCTCTGAAATGGGGAATATTCAATACAGTCTACATAATGCATAATTCAGGATGAGGCCAATCCAAGAAGTTTCTATGTAATGGCTCAATTGGACATACAACTATACATTCCTGTTTCTTAAACAAGGGCTAATTATGTTCCCTTAATTTCATTACGCGTGCATTTAAATGAAATTTTGTGCGTTACACAGTGCAGTGATTTTTGTGTGCACAGGCCTGAAGCACACAAGGGAACATTGGGTAACTACTGTTAAAGAACAAACTTACATTGAAATAATATTTTCTATGCACGGTCTAATGTAGGGCCATATTTTTAAAGGAGCAGTATCGTTTTTTCGCTATATTGTGCCTTTAAAGGGCATGTCCACCCCCAAAACTATAATCCCCCCCACTACTGGCCCCATCATGTAGTGTAGCTTAACCTTACCTCACATCCCAGCTCCATATGGTTCTCCTGTAGTCCCCCCCAAAGTCCCAAAAAACTGCCTACCAGGAGGATAGCAGAGTCCATATAGGACTCTGCCTCCTAACTGGCCTCCGGGAGAAGTTTGGCATGCGTACTGCAGCCCTTCTCCCCCCTCCCTCTCCCTCCCGATTAGGATTCCCTCCCCCTAGTGTAAAACCCTTTTTAGCAAACATTGCCCCTGTCCCCCCAGCCCCAACCGCTATGTTAGTAATATCAGAAAATGTCCAGAACATTACTTACCTTCCCTCTTGCCTCCGCCGCACTGAACTCCCGGCAGCTGCGTCCGTGATTGGCTGCCGCTCAGCCAATCACAGACGCGACTGCCGGTCCCGCCCCTCTGCTTGCATTTTCTCGCAAGCAGAGGGCCTGGGAGCGCGGCGGAGGCAAAAGGGAAGGTAAGTAAAGTTCTGGACATTTTCTGATATATATATACAAACATAGCGGTTGGGGTTTGGGGCAATGTTTGGTAAAAAAATGTTTTGAAGGGTGGACATACCCTTTAACAATCATTATGGTGATTGTTACTATACAATCTTAAATCTACTATATTGATCGTAAATATACCATATTGATCCTAAATCTGAGACCGATAGATTTACGATCGTCCAAACCACATAGAATACCACATAGAATACCATTGCGGTAAGTTTACTACCGCTTTGTATTCTACGAATTAACATTTGTCGATTTCCAAACGTTTGCCCTAAATTTATGATCGCAGCCGTAAATGTGTGGCCGCAGTCATACAGTAAGGAAAAACAGCAGTATCGCAAAGTTGCAATACTGCGGGTTTTTAAATATGGCCCCTAGTTCTTTAAAAGCCTAACTGGCTTGTACACAGAAGTGCCCCTAGTGGCAGCAACCAGACTTGTTCTTGATGTATGTGGATGTGCCCCTTGAGATAGTTACTTTTCCACTGCATTCAGCTTCTCCTCAACATTTTTGTAAGTAGTAATCTGCCATTCAGAAATGAACAAGATGCCTAATTAACCACACCAGACAAGGTTGCATATCATTCAGTATATAGGTATATATTTCCTAACACGTCTGTGTTCTTGTAGTAGTGGATTATGGTTCAATTTCTCATTGCTCGGTGGAATATTTTTCCATCTGTATTGGAATACTGTGAAGCGCATGAATTAGATTCTAAATAATGGATAGGGTTATGTCAACACCAGTGGAAAAAGCAAAATGTATTGATAAATCTAATATTATATTATGACAGACAGTTGGTACTCAGGCCAATCACCCTGTCCATATTTACGTGGTTACATAAATACACTTAATGGCTACAGTGCAATATGGCCATACCTTAATAGTTCTCTTGTCTACCATTGCTATAAGAAAAGAATATGGGGATGATGCACAGTTGATTAAATCTTAGGAACACTGCGTAGAACAGCTCTACCCAAACTTACTTCAAGTCATAGCATTCAAATGATACACGTGTCTGCACAAGGTTGTCAGGTTATAACTGAATCAGCAGCCCTGCCTTTAAAAGGATCATGCAAAGGGGGGAAAAACACAAAGTTAAAGAACATCTATTAAAAGATCCAACAGTTCAACATCAAGAGAATCTTTAAAGGACATGTCTACCTGCCAAGATAAAAAATTGTATCTAAGCAGATCCCCCTAAACTCTCAGATCACGATACTTTTAAACCTCTCACCTTGTTTCTGCTTTATGCTCCACCACCTTCCAAAAGGATCTGCAAATTTTAATACAGGGGTGGAAATTTTAGACCAGGTAGCCAAGTCCAACCTCATTGACCCCATTCCCTTAACCCAGGATGAATTCACTGTAGATCTTGTTTTTCCTTCACTAGGTTAATGTTACTGTCCATGGCTGTACCCATGGGGAGGAGCCAATGCAGGTGTTGATGTTGATTGATGTTTAAATGTTTTTTTGAATGAATACCCACCCTGCTCTATTTTTAACTTTAAAATTCTACTGATGACCTTAACAGTGGGAATTCACTCTGTCAGCGACATCATTGCAAACCACTTGACTATTACTAAGTGCCTGGGAGCTCTTAATCCTATAGTACTCTACACCAAAGTACATGTATCCCTGCCACCAGCCCCAACAACATTCTCTCCATTGTTATTAACTGTGTTGGTGTCTGCAGCAGGAGATAAGCAAAGCAATTTTCCCCGGTCTTAATTTAATATAAATCTTGGCAAATGGGGACTTACCATCTGATCAGTGGATTTTTGTCCACCAATTTACATTCATTCAAACCTCTATTTGATCCCAATTGATTTGCATTGTAGAATTCAAATCCAGCTGTAATTCACAGGCGATTTTCTTATTTTACTTAAACTGCCAAATCCATTACTTGGTAGATCTGTCAGAATCAATCATTTCATTGCTGATATAAAAAGCAACGAGCAGATGGAACTGTTTGGGAAAAGGCTGAACAAAGACTTGGGGATCCATCTTTTTAAACCTAGAAGATTATATATGTAGGAAAGGTGTTTTCTAGATATCTTTTAAGTCCTTCAGGAACCATTATCATTTAACAAAAACAGGAAAAAGAAACACATAGCTTTTGTTAGGAAAAGGGTATTCCAATGTGTGAGAGATGCAACAATTAAAGAATATATATATAGATCAGACAGAGTCAGGCTCCATGCTGGTAAGCTCCAGAATGGTTCTAAATCCCAAGACTAGTCTTACTCTGGAGCACAGGAAGACCCTTGGCTGCATTGCTGCATTAAAGAGTCCAGTTAAAAGAACATTAAGGAGGAGATTCTAGAATATCATATCCTGTATCCCAGTTGTATATCCATAAAATGTATAAGCTCTGGTCAGGCTGTGGACTCCAGAAATGGAACTTTGCTCTTCCTGATTCAATCAATATATAAAATGATGCTGAATACTCTGGATTAGGTTAAGTTCACACTAGGGTGTAGGCAATGCAGGGGAATATTGGACTTGTGATGTTATCAAATAGCGGCATCCATTGTTTTAAATGGCTCTGCTGTGCCTTAATGCACAAAACTATAAGATAACTACATACTCACATATAGATCAATAATATCCTTAATGTTATAGCATTATCATGTATTTATTATAGTAACGTAGGGGGTACATGCAATTCATATAATACACACATTTCAGTAAGTTACATGAAACTGTTGACATAGCTAAGTAGCAATTACATCATATCTTGGCACCATTTACATAGATATTATTTACAGGATATTCATGGTTCTTGTGTTATAAAGAAAACATTTTGAAATTTTGAAGACCATTGAGACAGAGAGGCCAGTTTCTATGCTACTGGATAAGGCATGGTTAGTCCAGAGCAACTCCATACCTACTGGTAAAACCCATGAAAGACTGCCACATACCACAAATATAAACATCTGTGCAAATTTATTTTCCTCTGCTCCACCAGGAATCACCACAGACCGAGGAAATCTCTGTGCCTCTAGCAAAATCCTATCCTACATTGTTCAAGCTTGATCTTCTTGCACTTTTTGCTTGAGCATGAGCACTGCACCATGGTCTGGCTTGGTACAAGCTCAAGTATGGGCATGGGGGCATATGCTGCCTAGGGAACCCCAGTCAATCATTGGCAAGCCAGGTAGGATTGGCAGAACTTTCTTTTGCCCATGCCAGCTTCTAGTAAAAAGGTTTCTACTCTCCACTGTTCAAACTTGTTCTGAGCGTAATCATTTGCACTGCGCAGTGGTACAGCTTGGTACAAGATCAAGTATGGGCAGTAGGGGAAAGCTGCACGGAGGACCCCAGTCAACCTTTGGCAATGATTGACAGCTTGCCTTGCAGGGTTGGTAGAACTTTACTTTGTCCGTGCTGGCATCTGATGACTGCCAATACTTAAAATGGCTTACAAAGAAGAAAGGGGGTAGATTTTAATGTTTGGGGTGTTTACCACTACAGGTAAACTACAACAGATACATCATGACGCATTCAAGCATTTTGTAAGCTCCTCCAGACAGACAGCATTGGCATTGAGTAACATTACCCATCTACATGCAATACCAGCTTGCCAGGAAATGCCCCCATTAATCCAAGACTTTCCATGTTTCCCAGCGTATACAGAGATGATCAAATGGTGGATTGTAAACAAGACATAGATATATCTCTGCCATTATTGGACTCTTTATCCAGAGAACTTCTGTGTCTCTGTGATACGCAACATATAGCAAATTAATTCGCCTCTGTGGAAGTGTGTGTAATCCTTTGAAAAATTGCAATTGTGCATCTGACTTTACATTGACAGATGCAGTTTGTGATACAGACATGGCGTGTTGCTAAGCAACGTTATACACTATATCGAAGCTAACACGAGTGACACTGTGTCATCATCTCTGCTCGGCTGCAGGTATCGCTCTGATCTATAGTATATGGATGGAAATCCCCCTGTTCTAACACAAGCTTATTAAAGGCCAAGTACGATGTGAAATCTATACAATTTAACTGTCCAATTGTATGCATTATTAATACAAACACACACAGTAACTGGAAAACAGACTATCAAATGCACAGAGCAATGCAGACTGACATTTATAGATCGATTACTCTTCCCTCCATGCAAAATCCTTCTTTTCAGCAGTGCAATGGTCTAAAACCCTCTTAATTACACCCAACGTGCGATCATTTTGATCACAGCTGTGAAATGTTATTGGGATGCATTGTTTTAAATACTGTGTGCTATTATGTAGGTAAGATATGCACTTTATTGTGAATCACAGAATCAAGTCAATAGAAATGGGGGGGGGAAATGTACATTTCCCCCCATAAACAGTCAATATGGAAACCGACCAGCAGGAGGCAGTGCTGGATTGGAAATAAAATCTGATAACCTGAAGACTTGGCTCTGACTGTGGCTGTCTCACCTCATAGCAGGGAATGGCTAGACACCATATCAGCGCAGTGTGTGACATACTGCCATCTGCACTTTCGCTGTGATAGCCTCTGTTTGCTGTTGTGTTGTGTTCCATGCTGTGCGCGCCCAGGAGTGTTCTGTCATCAATGTGACTGTATTTATGCTGAGAACTGGTTGGAGTTTGCTCTGTTGTTTGTGTGTGTTTTTCTCTCCATTGTTTCAGCATTTTAGTGTGTATATTTTCCCCATGAATTTTTCACAATTAGTCAGAGAATTAATCACTATTTGTGCAATTGTGCATGCATTCGTGTGCGTGCAAATTACTCTCATGTGCAGGAGCCCGTGGAACACTGCGATTGTGTATTTGTTTGTATGTGTGCAAATTCCTCTTAGCTTTAGAAACACTTTGTGGAACACTGTACAATGGTACATGTGTAGGAGCGTGTGCAATACCCTCTAGGTACACATGTAGCAACAACACAGTGCAGAGCTGCAGAGGGTGGAAAATAAAGTGAACCTGATCTTGGCACAGCTCTGAGTAATGTATTTCTCAATAGTGTACCCATTCAAAGAGAACATTGAGGGTATGCATGTAGAACACTGCACAAGTGTGGAAGTGTTCGTGTGTATGCGTGCAAATTCCCCCTGTGTAGGAGAATGTGGAGCACTGTTTGTAAGATTGTGCATGTGTTTGTGTGTGTGCAAATTCCCCTTAGCAGTAGGAGCGAATGATTGTAAGTGGTGGGATTTGCTGTCAGGTTCAGTGTGCTGTGATTTGGCTGAGGACGTGCTGCTTTCCAATTCAGTATGCACGGCAATCCTCTGGCTGCTCTGCAAAACCAATGCTAAATGTGTACGGGTGATGGGAAACTCTAAGGAGCAGGCAGACCGAAGAAAAAATCTCCATAATGCAAAGCAGATTTCTGAGCTCCTGGCAAATAAAAGAGACTTCGCCTTGCTCCGTTAATGGGGGAGAATTGATCTGAAATCATATAAATCACATGCATTATAGTGTGGGCTGTAAGTGTGTGTTAGTCATTCCTATAGGATTTACTGTCCGGTCTTGGCAAATGGGAGGTAAATGAGTTTTAAAGATCATTAGGTGCAGGTAAATGTGGTGATGCTGGTGATATTATGGTCGATCATTGCCAAATGTTCAATTTCAGGGATAGCACTATGATAAATTGGGTATTTTAAGGGGAACTAAAGGCAACTCTGTAAAGTACAAGGAATGAAAAGCCAAATTTTTTAAATGAAAAAGGCTAGACAAGCTTTTCAATAATCAGCATTATACCAATAATCCTTACACCAATACATTTGTACAATATACGTACGTTTAGTTTTGCATTCTTTCCATTTAAAAATTGAAGGATGTAGAATGCATTGGTTTCAGTGCAGTAATTTAACATGCATTTAATTACCGGTGCGGTATTTAGGTTCTATAGCTGTTAGGATTAAGGAAAACCTTTAATCTTCGCCCTACCATTAAAATTACCCAGGGTCAGTAGCACTGCTAGGTATTACTGTACCCCCCAGCAAAACTATAATGGGGCCCCCCTCCCTACTTCATCTACAGTGGTTATGTTGGGAGGCTGTTTTTGTCTTAGAAATAGTTAAAAGATGGGACCCCCCTGTTGCTGCTCCCCTGGTAGTTATGTTCATGCCCAAGGTTAAGAATAAAGCTATAGTTCCTAATGCCTGAGTTTCCAATAGATCACTGTTAACACTTACCATCTACCAAAATCAGGATCTGACCATTGGAAATACATACTTCTTGCACTTGGTGAGGTCTTTGACACAAACAAAGGGCAGGGGCAGAACAGACCAGCAATTGCAAGCAGGCCCGGATTTACCATTAGGCACGTGTTTAGGAACGACTGTGTTTGGAGGGGCGGCTGTCAATCTTCCACCATCAATTCACCTCCTTTATAGTCTATTTTCTTCACACACAAGAAAGAAAACGGGTGTGGTTTGGGGGTGTGGTCTGTGTTCAGGGGTGGGGCTAAAGGCTCCAGGCTTTTAGGACCTACAGGCTCCTGGGGGGGAAAACATGCCCCTGATTTACAGGGGTGAGCATCTAGTGGTTCTCACTATGGTAATTTTAAAGGGAGGGGGAATTAAAGGGGTTTTGTTTTGTTTTTTTAAAGAGAAAACACAATGTACATTGAGACTACCATAATGTGTTATCATTTATGTATTTATAAAAACATCATGGTCATGACCAATCTATTACAATGATAGTAAATTTCCTAAAAACATTACAAAGAATGGTCCTTGGTGTTATAATCACGTTAGATATTCCACATACATCACTAAACAATATGAGAATTCCAATGCTAAATGTGCAGAACAGCTTAACACACACGTTCATTTAAAGGCCAGGTTGCCGTCCTGATAAATCAAAGTGCATGGTGTATATCTCTTTAAAACTGCAGCCTGATTACAGTCAGCCTGTGATTATTGGTTAGATTAATAGCAAAACCTTAAGTTTAAAAAGCTTTTGAAGATACCTGATCCTCATTTATACTGAGACCCAAAAAAAGCCGCTTGACATTCATTGTAACAAGTTCATCCTTCCAGTTCCAGAGATTAGATTTAGCGATGAACAAACTAATATTTCAACCAGTTGTTTCTTTTGCAGTAACAAATAATTTCTGATTAATTTCCCATGTTGATCATGTTCTGTTAATTGTCTATGGGGCCTGGAGCAAAATCCTTTGACCTTCTCCCACGAGCCTCTCTAGTATAAATGTCTTTCAATAGTTTTTAAATGTAAAATATCTTCTCTGATTCATGGCCCAGACAATATATTGTATTGTAACCCCTGCCTTGTCTCATTCTCGAAAATGTATTGACATTCTAGTTCCTACCTGTCAGGACACCCGTCTGTGTGCTGCTTTGTTTCTGTGCTAAACGAACAAGGCAACACAATTGCCACAAAATTATGGGGGTGAGGGATCGAGAAAAGGGATTTCATACTGTGAAGGTTTATTTTCCTTTCCTGCACACAAAGTATGAACCTTTACTCTGCATGATGGTCCCTGTTTGATAAAATGACTAGATGAAAGACATACTAACTATGGGGACCATAATATTTATATGTATTTAAAAACTTACATGTGGCTTTGGCAGTAGTAAGTAGGGATGGACTAGAGCTCCAACTTGAACCTTCCATAACCCTCGAATGCGGTGTTCTCCAACCCGTGAATTCAGAGATAACCCTCGAATGTGGCATTTGCTACCCATCAATTACAGGGATTCCATAACCCTCGAATGCGGTGTTCTCCAACCCGTGAATTCATAGATAACCCTCGAATGTGGCGTTCGCTACCCATCAAATACAGGGATTCCATAACCCTCGAAAATTCAATGTGGAAGCTCAAAAATAGCCCGGAAAGTTAGTATTTAAACAAGTTTTGGTGATATGTACCTGTCCCCCAGACCATTTCCCAGGTCCCACAGCCATTAACAGTAAGTTACCATTGATATTCTAATCGTATTTTATCAGAACTTTTCAAAATATTTTCCTCCATCGACTTTAATTGGTTCGTCGTCGAACTAAAGAAATATAGAACTTTAGAAAGTTCGCCATCTCTAGTAGTAAGTTTGTTATCAGGTTACCTAGAAAACACATATAATGAATAGAAGGTGAAGGCTCCTTTGAAAGGCAAATGACGAAAAAGTATCAGTAGTGCTGAGGAATATATGACACACAATGTCTCAGGGATGTGCCCTTTATCAGGTGTCCTGGTGGAGTTTTGCACCTCTGATTGATTCCATTTTGTGGCTGACTATTACAGCTGATGTACACATGTATGTATTGTTTGGAATGGATTTAGGGAGATTTTATGTGGCCAACGTCTGGCATTGCTATCATGACTGTTGTATAAGCTAAATTCTGTGCTCGAGATCAATACAAATATGAACTATGATTCACCTTTCTGTTGTCATGAAACCCTGTTGAGAACAAATAAACAGCAAGAAGTATAGAGAAATGAATGTCTGCAGAGGGTGAAAACTGTAGAAAGACTTGACAGGACACAGTCAACTGTAGTTCTCCTTTTACTCTGACTCTCCTTCCGACATCTGTCCTTACAACCCACCCCTCTTATACCCCCTCCCCCCCAAAATCAAGAAAACACACAAGTTATTGGAATAAGAAAGAAGGCTGCAGTTTCCTTACTTATAGGACAATTCTACCCTAAACCCCCCGCACTCACACCTTATTCAATCCAGAGAGAGGACCTAAAACCTAAACCATTAGCACAGTGCATTGCTAACATGCTACTGTATATCCCCTGTGTGAACCAACTGTGAGTTAGATTCTGTGCTACGGATCAATACAAATATTTGTGTCCACAATTCACCTTTCTGTGGTCATGAAACCCTGACCCTCTGTCTGAACCCAGTATAGAGAATTTAATGTCTGCAGAGGGCTGAGCTCTGCAGGAAGAATGGATTAACTTTCTCTTGGGTTTGGTGTAAGGTCAACAGTAGGGGAAATAGATGAAAGTTTATTGCTCATACCAAACCTTCCAACTGCTGCATTTTGTCTGGAACTGTCTAAGGGTCTGTCCTGGATCTGCCTGTGCTGTTCTATAACAGGTGGACTTGAGCAGTTTGTTTCATTATTTCCATGTTATAGATTAGAGGTGTCAAACTCAATCACTCAAGGGGCCAAAATCAAAAAGACAGGTTAAGTGGTGGGACATACATAGCAGGTGCAGGATTGTGCCTAGTGCTGAGTCTCGGCAGGGTGTGAAGCACAATGTTTTAAACTGGGACCTCAGCCTATAGCAGGTTCATGTGCTAATGTTGAATGCCCACCTTACTCTTCTGGCATGATAATGGAATAGCCAACTCCAATAGAAGACCTTTTTTCACACCTCCCTCCCCAGTGCCAGGCTAGATACACAATTAGTTGTTACAGCGGTGACTGCATCCAATCCTTACTACGATGCTATCCATTTGTGCAGTCAGTAAAAGTGTGTTTAAGAGCAGATCACGGTATCTAGCAGGCAGATTAATAGTTACGCCCCTACTTGTGATTGCACAAATGGATAGCAATATAGTAAGTCTACAGACTGTACAGTCAACGGGGGCTACAAACAATGGCCAGAAGGGCCAGATTTGGGCCGTGGGCCTTGAATTTGACATGTGAGTTATAGATAAAAGGAGAACTAAACTACATGTACTTTTCTTTTTGTGTTTAAAGCAACTACTCTACAGAAAAGACACTACAGTGAAATCCCTGATCAGTGCCAGAGAGGCAAGAACTCTTAGCAGTAAAATGATTGGCTGTCACCTTCTATTTAGGCAGACAGATAAGATAAATTGGTACTACAGTATTTACACTGGAGAAAAGGCGCTTGCATGAGGATATAATCACTTTATACAAATACATTAATGGGTCATACAGTAAACTCTCTGGTGAATTTTTGGTAAAACTTTGTGTCAGAGAACATGTGGGCATCCCTTAAGATATAAAAAGAGTAAACTGTATATACATATTTCCCAAGATTCCCAATAATTTAAAGATTACCGTTGGAATTCGCCAATTTTGTTCATCTCTAGTCAAGACACCATTTTATTGAAAAGACTGGAGAGAAGCTACCAAGGAATGCTGGGAGTTGTAGATTTTAAACATCTGGGGTTGGTCATCCTAGAAAATCACATATTTACTTGAACTACAGCTCCACAGATTTATATGCAGAGCATGAGAGAATGGAACAAGCCTGCATTCTTCACTCTTCCCCAATGTGCAGATAAATTCATGCAATATACATGCACCTCGGTACATTGCTCTATCATTTCCGACAGGACTGGGAAAATAGAAGGATTTTTATTTGTTTTTATTGATAAATCTAAGCTGAGAAATGTGGCAGTTTTCTTCTGTTTTCTGTTGCTGGGAAGGTAAGTGGAGGGTTATTAAGAGGGCTGTAGAGCTTATTTTATTTTGGGAAATAGCTGGACCAACTTACAGCCATCCATCTGTTGTACTGTATTGTGTTATTTTCGTATATAAATAATATAAACATATTGCACAGCATTGTACAAATAGTTTAATGGTTATCAGGTCAGTGGTGCTGGGGGGACTGGCACCCCCATTAAAAACGGACCATAGACTTCAGTTAACAGGGCTTGTCTGCACCATGAGCAAGGTTTGTAAATTGCCTCATGGGCAGCATTTCAGCATAAGGCCCTGTGCCAAAGACCTTACATTAGTGCTGCAAGCAGGGATGTTACTGCCAAGGGGAGCAACAACCTAGCCCAGGAGCTAAGGGGGCCCCATCTTCTTATTTATGATGGATACAGCAGAGAGGTAGGCCCAATCATAGTGTTGCTGGGGCACCGAGCGAGTCCTAGTTACGCCACTGTCTGCAAAGTATCAATGCAAACCAAATAGCCACCATGCTGCACTATGGGCTGGTACACATGGGTGAACTAATCGACCACCCAGGCAGATATTTTTAACTGATCAAAAAAAACCAAAAAACGTAATTTCTAATCTGACCAATTGCTCTAGACAGGCAATGCAGACAGTCTGAGTGATTGGACATGCCACAGTCTTCAAGAGACCGCATGATTGGTCAGGCCAAAATATACATCGTTAATTTCTGATTGACAGACTATTGAATGGTTTATTGATCTGCAGGCCAGGAATGAACCAAACCAAACAACGAGAACACGCAAACATACAGCAGATGTGGGAGGCAGACTTTCTTATCTCTTATAACTTGTTGGTACATAATTAGAGATCCAATAACTATTGATTTAAGTCTGTTGGTGGGAAGGTTGAACTTTAAAGGGTTACCCCAACTGATACATTTTGCTCTGTTACCTGTATAACTTAATACAGTAGATATTTAAGAATAACTATTGACCCCATTCTGGCAGAGTAAGCTGGCCCCTCCCTCCATGCAGTTGACCAAGACTGTGACAAATTACATCATAGTCAATAATTGACTGCTATTTCACCTGCTACATCCTTTGCACATGCTCAAGCTCATTGAGCAGATACCTTTATCAAAAAGGAATAGAATTTATGTAATAAACTGGTAAAAATAGCAGTTGGGGCTGCAGAAGGATAACCGGCAAGTCACCAGTTATTTCTTTTAAGGGTGGACATGGCCTTTAAATGGTTTTCTACATTTCTTACAGGTATTTCAAAGACTTTTTTTTTATTGTTGTTCACAATATTTATATTCCTAAAGGAAATAGAAAAATCAGTTTAGAATTTCCATTGCTTTATCTCAGATCTCATCCATCTTAGCAAATTTACTTTCTCATTACTGTGCAGCTTATGTACGAATAATGCAAACAGAAGTGCAGTTCGCTTGGCGATAATAATACGGCAGAGGGTATATCACATTGTCACTTTCAAAAAAGTAATTCACAGTAAATAGATAACATTGCCCTGTTAGAAATTAAATCCACTGCGTCCATTTCAATGCAGGGCTGTAAATGGACTTGCTTATATTACTGGTGACATAGCGCAAGAGAAACAGTGACTAAGTGCTTATTATTATTATAGCTTTGAAGGAGAAACATTATCATCATGTCCAACCTGTGCATATGTTGCAAAGGACTCTGGGAGGGTAGGGTTGGCCTGACTCTTTTTGAGGACAATGGATATTATGGAGAGAGAACAACCGAAAGAAGCTATAAAAAAAGATGGATTTTTAAATTGAATTGACCTGCAAAACCACCTTTGTATGTATGATTTTTTTATTCTATGCATTCACATCAGACACTGCACAACAGAGCTTACAATCTAAGCACTGTATGGTCTGTATCACACACACACAGGAAGAACATATAAACTCATTGCAAACTAAGCAAAGGGGAGGATTTAAACCCCAGACTTGGCACTGACCACTGAGTCACCATAATAACCGGGATGACTAAAAATGTTTATTTTACTATACACAGAGGAGACATTTGAGAACAGTAATTGACATTTACATTAGTGTGATAGGACTTATTACACAAAAACCTAAAAGCATGAAAACATTAATGTTATAATTAGAGATGGTGGAAATTCCAGAAGTTCGGTTGGTTTTCGAACTTCAGTAAAAGTTCGGTAGTTCGGAAACAAACCCATGAAAGTCAATGGGAAAAAATAGTTTTAAAAGTTCGGATTAATAACAAATAAAATATCAATGGTCTGGTGAACATGTGTTCTATAATTCCCCCAACCCCCAGAGTACCTTTATTTTCTTTAGTTTCCTCCTCTGTCCTGAGATATATAAGTTTAAAGAAGTGAAGATTTCAATACACCACTCCTGCTTGGGCTGTCAATCAAATCCCCTAACAGCATGCCGGTGTAGTGTGTAGGCTTACACAAGTTTTACTCACTAAAATACTGGGGTAAAAACAGAAGTAAAGGGAAGGAGAAGTCCACCTCCTCCCTTAGCTTTCATCGATTTATTGCCTGTCAAAGGGAGACCAGGCTGCAGTGATAAGGCAGGACTCAGCTCTTTTCTAAATAACTCCCCTCCGATTCCTTATGTAGCAAATATATCCAGAACAACAGACAGACTTCCTCTCTACAGGCTTACATACCAAGGTTTTTTTTGTTTACCATGGTTAGAGTGATGTGTCATTTGTAGGAGGATTAAAGCGCATGAGCGGCTTGTTTCACAGGCTTAATTTACAGACGGACTAAATGAACAGGGTAATGACCAGAGGGGGAGTGGGGAGCTCTGCAGTAAATCAGACAGTGTGCAAACACGGAGCCACAGAGGAAGGTAAGAATAAGGCAGGATACACTAAACCCTTTTTATGTCTGGATTGGAGCAATGTATACATTTCACTATAGATGCCCTTTAAACACTTCTTTCCACCAGGATTGGGCAATTGTTGGGTTTCCACACGCTACATTTGAGGGTTATTGCCAATTCAAGTGTTACCGAACGCTACATTTGAGGGTTATTATCATTGTTATTATTATTATTGTGGATTTAAATAGTAATAACATCTTCCGTAGCACTTTACAATTACATGTATACATTCACATCAGGCCCTGCCCCGAAGAACTTACAATCTAAGCACATTTATTTGACACATACAACCTATCAGTATGTCTTTATCGAATTCGAATGATACATTTGAGGATTACTAAAAATCGAACATTACATTCAAGGGTAACTGAAAATCAAACGATACTTTAGAGGATTACCGAAAATCGAACATTACATTCGAGGATTACCAAAAATGAAACATTACATTCATGGGTTACTGAAAACCGAGCGATACATTCGAGGATTATCGAAAATCGAACATTTTATTCGAGGGTTACCGAATTCGAAAGATACATTCTAGGGTTACTGAACGATACATTTGAGGGTTACTGAAAATCGAATAATACATTCAAGAGTCACCGAGTTTGAATGATACACTCAAGGGTTACCGAATGATACATTCAAGGGTTATCACCGAGACGTAACATATGAGGGATATCGCCAAAATGCCGCATTTGAGGGTTAATCCCGAAATCGAGGCTTAGCGAACAATACGTAAATGAGATAAATATCGTAAATATGTCCGTGAGTGAATGAAAGGGTTCGATTCTAAGTACATCTCTATTTATAAGAGACTCTCCAATTACCTGTTGTAAGAAGACAGTAAGTACTTTTCTTGTTCCTAAATAAAAATCCTACAGTATACAAATTACATACTGAACAGGGAAGAACTGTAAAATTATATTCTTAGAATCTTACAGTTCCAGGAGGAGAAGGAAACCAGAAGCCACAAAGGGGTAGGTTATAATAAATAATGCACCCCAAACTGTAAATTAAAGGGATATTAGAAGTCACACTGGAGTTCTGTGCCCTGTATAAAAGGCCTGCGGCCTCGTGCATTTATATGGTCACGGAGCTCCTCAGTGACTTCTAATACCCTTATAATTTACAGTTGGTGTTGCATTATCCACTATATAAAGTCTTATTGGACTTTTCACACCACCCCTCCCACCCCCATCCTCTTTATGGCCTAGGCTGAGTGAAGATGGATATTTTTGAGGATGTCTCAGCCTCAGGTTTCCTTTTTGAAGACAATACATTTGCCATGTTTATTACAGTTCAATATCATTCCAGAGAGTTCCATATTGTAATATCAGCTGGAGTGTTGAATGGAGTGTTGAATTTACCTATTGCCGATTCCCATCAAGCACATCTGCATTTTTAACATATTAGTTTTGGAAAAGCTGCAATTTCCGCTCACAGTGAACAATGATTTCGCTGTTGGATGATTCATTTGCATAGAATTCTCAGTGCAATGAGGATACGTTTTTTATCTACAAAGGAAAATAATAAAAGCTTTTATAATTAGAATTTAACAAGTGGTTGCATGGGTCTGATTGATTTTTATTTATAAATATTTACCACAATGTACGGTAATAGCCTTCTCTGTCTACAAGGTGGCAAATCTTTCAGGCCTAATGAAAAAATGTTGAAATGTTGAAGGTATTTGTTTAGGCAGGAGCTCCACAATAATAATAATAAGTAATGGTGTAGGATGTAGGCCTAAAAATAGGTTTGGGCTGATGCAAAAAGTTTGCCTATAATATTAAAGGACAACTGCATATTGTTGCTCCACCCCCCTTCTTGCCCAGGGCCTAATTAATGGGAAGACACACGATTTTTATCCCATTAGATAGTTTGCAGACTGAGCAGGGCGGTGTTTGGAGAATAAGTTGGCCTTTAATTTGCAACAACCACTATAAAGGTAGCGATCAAGGTGCCAGGGCCACAAATGTCCGTCGACGACAGAAAATGTATGTCGGTTGGTAAAGGATACTATAGTTCTTGTGTATTTGTGAAGGAAAGATCATTCTATATAAAGTATATTTGGAATGATCTTCCTTTGCATTTGTGCATTGGGCAAATTCACAAACAGATTCCAGTGGAATCAGACCCCAATTTGTGTCCGAAGTGGCATGTGTATGGGCACCTTGGGCCGTATTTATAAAGGCACTGTATGACTAATTCGCAATACTGCGTCTTTAACAATAGTAATCGCGACCATACTTTTATAGTTGTGGATGTGAAATTACTATCGCGGTCGTAGTCTACTACTGCATGGTATTGTATGGCTGAAAGGCTGTAATTGTACAACCGCATACTTTTATGATAACCTGCAGTACTAGAACTCTGATACTTTTAAATTAAATTGGCCCCTTAACCAATGTAATCCAGTAAAAACCCGACATCTGTTTGGTTGCTGCAAACTATAGGTGGCCATACATATGTTCGGATATTGCTGACCGAGCGCTCCCGCGACATTTGATCAATCCTGCCAGAACTGCCTCTCCTGTTCTATGTTTTTAGATGAATGGGAGAGGCGGTTCCAGCAGGATCGATCGAATGTTGCAGGAACGTTCGGTCAGGTAAGTAAAATGGAACATATGTATGGCCACCATAATAGTATTACGTTTGCTCCTCTTGCATCAGGCCCAGTCTTTCTATATCAGGTATCTATGAACTCATCCATTTAATTTTTAGAAGGTGTGAAGCAATATCCATACATACAATATGATTGACAATACAGTTTTACATTTCTAAGGCTGAGACCCCATTAAAATATACATTTTTATTGAGCACAAAACACACCTTAAAAGAGGTGATAGTTTCTCTTTAATAAATATTGACAGAAGATTAAATGAACATTTTACATATAAAGAAATAATGTCTTAGATGCACAATTAAACACAGAGCAGTATCTCCTTTACATGCAGCCCCTGTCTTCCATATCTCTAGTGACAGTAACTGACATATTTTGGTTAATTAATCTTAGTGCTGAATTTGTTCCCATAAGAAACACTTTCTTTTTAGTCCATACATATGAAATTCACCGCAGCTAAACCGCAGGCTTCTGATTAACCCTCAGTAGTTCTAAGTCAGGCCAAATGTAGAGTCATGTAAGGCTGGGTACACACCAACAGATATTTCCGGGCGACCGACCGACCGATAGTGCCGTGTGTTGGACGGTTGGCCGGAAATATCTGATGGTGTGGGGCGGCTTGCTGCAACCGAGCTCGATCGCCAGTTTGTCCTTATTTGTCCAAACACGCAACTGACAGTCATTTGTCCCGACCGAGCGCTCGCTCACAGGATAGGTAGGAGGAAGATATGTAGGAAGGGCATAACCCATTACCAGATCATAGTTTAGAAAAGTTAATAGTGCAGTTCTGGCCACCAGTTCTGGCCACCATAAGTTGAGAAATCAACTCAGGTAAGACATCCACGTCAGCCATCAATCGTATGTGTGTGGCGGATCCTGTCAGCGTTGTTGAGGACCCATCCTTATGGATCAATAAACTAACCTGTGTGTGCCACAAATATGCGATTGTCATGCAAAAACGGACGTTTGTCTGTGACACGAATCGCATATGTGTATGGGCCTTTAGCGGCTTTCTAAATGATGTTCTCTTCAGAGCTAGCCTTTCATTCTATTTTGTTTATTTACACAAGTGGAGCTGCCAAACTGTTTTTATTAGAACATTTATTTCCCAGCCACGTCCTCCAATGAACTAACTGCCTCTAGAAAACACATTTCCATCAACAAAAAGCAAATCCATTTCTGAATCCGTGACCTGAATAATGTTCAGATTGAAATGGCAATATCACAACATCTATTGTCCTTTAGGAAGAGTGGACATAAAAAAAAGAATCGTTCTTAGTGTCCAACCCATCAGGACTATACACAGCACCGAATGGAGGACCTGTCGCTATAGTCTGGATAGGCAACATCACATGGCGTTAAAAGGCTTTTAAAGGCCACCCTTAAAACAAATAAATGATCACTAGTCAATTATCTTCCTGCAATTCTAACTGCTATTTTTACCAGTTCATAGATGTATTTGTAACCAGATATTTAATGATCTGTAAAAGGTATCTCCCTCCTCCCTCTGCTCAATGAGCCTTTTACAAGCTTGAGCATGTGCAGTGGAGGCAGCAAGTGAAACAGCAGTCAATCATTGGTTGGGATGATAGCAGTCTTCCTTGATTGACTGCATGGAGGGAAGGACCAGCTTACTCTGCCAGAATGGGGTCAAAAATTATCCTTAAATATCTGGTTAGTAATGCAGGTAATAAAGTGCAAAATATGTCAGTCGGGGTTGGGGGCAGGTAAATGGCAATTGACAGTTTTTTGTTTTAAAGGTGAACATTCCCTTTAACAACCCTAAAGTGGTGTATTACAGTGGCGTGAAGGTGTAGTTCACACTAAAACAATTTTTTTTACGACTGTTGATTAAAATAACAGTATTAAATAACGTATCACTTGTATTATGTCATTTCTTACTAAAGAAATTTCTCTACAGAAATCCCGCACAATTCCACTTTACATTTTACTCCTCCCCCTTCCTTTAGTACAGGGAGATAAAAAGAAGAATTCCCTTCTGTCATCCAGGGTGAATTACACTGAGCATGCTTCAAGCTTAACAAGCTTCTGGAGGGGCAGTAACTGCAGGCTGTGCTGTCAGATTATAGTGTGTACATACAAAAACAAGAGATACATTGTTTTAATCAGCAGTCTTTGCAGTATTAATCAGGGGAAAAATTATTAAGGGTGAACTTTATTTTAAAGCCAAAGAAAATAGCACGGCTGCACTTCCTTCCAAATGGGCCGTAAACATATAAAACATTACAACTGTCCTGTGAAAAATGGTTCGTTTTAGCAGTGGCCCCAGAAATGTTTCCTAATTTTGCGCTGTTCTATTCAAGGGGCGATGTGCTGATCCTTTACACAGATCCGCTGACTGATCAAAATCTTGACCTAACGATTCAATGAAAAGGACAAAAAAAAAAAAGAAAAACCCAGCAAAACCACTAGCATCAATCACAGTTCCTGCTGCAGAATTTAATGGCCACTTGGTAACGAGAGGGAAATATCACACTGATGGGTAAAGTTAGGAGAGCTTGTCCTAATGTCACTGATACTTTGTGCTGCATCTTAATAGAGAACAGCTTGGTTTGTGCCCTTCATCCCTCGGGGATAAAGAAAATGTCATGGCCAGACAGAGAGCCCATCTGATTCTCTTCTCCATTCTTCTCCTGTGCTGCTTTACTTGTGGGGAGCCAAATCCAAACTGCAACTCTCAGCACTGGATGAAAAGCTGTTAGCTACCGGCACTTTCCATTTAGGACAGAGCAGCAGGGAAGCTTTTAGAAGATGCTCAAGTGTTTATTATGCATTTCACTACAGCAGGACAATTTAACTACCTAGGTGCTTCTGGGAGATGTAGTCAAACAGACATCTGATTCTAACATGGCATATACATAAAGGTTTCCTTCTAAAACTATACATGTGCACATCCAATATATATCATTATTATGTTTATTAAAACATTGTATTTCAATGTGGGAATTGAAGATAAGTGCGCATGAGCAGATATTTCTGGTATATATATAATATCTTCGGTAATTTTTAGCCTGGGGCAACTGATACCGGTAGGACATATTCCGTAATCACAGCCGATTGTGTTGGTGTGGCTACTTTCGCTGTGACTTTCAGGCCAGACCAGTTGGATGAGCTGAAAGTCTGTGCAGATTAGTAGCAAAGTCAAACTTTTGCATCTCTAATTGCATTTTGCCCATTGTTTTTCTTTTTAAAATTTGGAATAATCAGCATATACTGCGCTATATTAAACAAATGTCATTTAAGTATAGTCAGTTGCACCCAAACATTTAAAGGTAGGCAGGAATATCCTGGGCCCTCCACATGTTTGAATACTATAACTGCCAGCATCTCCAGGTTGCCTTGGGTGGATATGCAATGGTGGGAGTGACATTAGAGATAAACAGTACTAGTGACTTTGGTTCCAACAGCAAATCTGAAATTTTTCAATACTGTATTTGAAAATCTTGCAATTTTTTGTTTGAAGGTTTGTAAATTCTAATATTTGATTTTTTCTGAGTTTTGAAATTTTGAAAATTCTGTTGGATCTGCGGATTTTGAAAAAGTCAGTTCCAAAACGAAACCAGACCCATTGAACGGGGACAGTTGTAATAACACTGACATGGTCTGGTTGGATCCTATAAATTACTGTAAAGAAATATTCTTCCTCTACAAATTTTCTTTATACAGAGACAAATAGTGACAGTTCCCTGTACCTAGAACATCCCTTTTCTGCATTTATCATTAAAACTGAGGTGCTGCCATAGTGATTGCCTGGTTATGCTAACTACTAAGCCACCATGTTAGATATAACAGTTTGTACCAAATTTGGTGTGTTGTGAAACCAAACTTTGTATTTTTACCAACATGCCACCTAAAGGCAGGATATAAATGCTGCATTGCATTCAATGCCTTTATGCCCATTCCAACTTTGTCTAAACCCTCTTGCCCATTCAAGAAATAATGAGACTTTCCTGTTTAAGGCTGGGTACACACGGGGGGGGCAGAGTGCTGTCTACTAGCGGGGACAAATGACAGTTGGTTGCGGCACAAGTGGCCACGGCCGATACTTCGCCTGTGATTTACCAACAGAACCAATCGCCATTCACGGACAAACAGGAAACTAAGCTCGGTCGCGGCCCGCCTACACCCACACCATGCGATATTTCTGCCCAACCGTACCGTATTGGGTTTTCCCAGCTTCAAATAAAATGTTTAGGAGGTATTAGAATGATTACGATGGCAATTGGCAAACCTTAAAGGGCATGACCACACTAACATAAAGATGTGTACTTACCTTCCTTATCCCCCCAAAACTGCAATAATGACTCACCTTATAGAGGTTCCTGAAGTCAGGTCATGTGATGATCATTATTTGGGGGTCGCGTGTGCTCCAATCGTGCACTATTACATGGATCGCACTGCAAATGTACGATAACGTGCGTGAAATGCCGTCATAGTGTGGCCTTAGCCTTCGGAACTTTTATGGGGTTTGGGGTGGGAAAAGTAATTATAATTTTTTTGTGTGGGGGATTGAAATTTTCTTTAAAAAAACTAAACTTCAAGGTGCATTAGAATCAGCAGTGAATTTGTGAAATGCATCTAGGAGTCTGTAACATAAAGGCGATACATTCAACTTGTATTTAGCGCAGTGAACTTTGAATGGAATATCTAACATACCTGGATAAAGTGCCCAACTCTATTTGGAAAATGTATTTTTTTACGGCTCACTTAATACCAAATCTCCGTGCTACATGAGCTTAATCTAGAACTCCAGAAGTACATTTTGACTTTTACTCAGTGTGGTGCATTTTGCATTAAATAAATCTGTGCAGTACTCGAGGACAGTCTAAGGGTGAAGGGTGCGCCAACATATCTATTGTATATAGTACGGAGCATTTTGTACCGAACATGTCTGTGGGGAACCCAATTACCAGTCAGTCACACTCAACAGGAGAGAGATGTCAGTCATTTTAACAATAAACACATCATTTCCATAGGCATATAACATCCCCCCTCTATCTAAACGAGCATTGTAATCAACATAACAATGTAATTGGCTTTCTTAAACAAATGCAGTCAAGTTCAAAGCAAACATGAGGCTGTTTTCCAGATTGATTGGTGCACCGAGCGAAGAGGATTATAGTCAATCACAGCAAATTTCATGTACATATTCATCGACGGAGGAAGATTAACTTATTCCATGACGTTTACATCAGAATTGGGTTTGGGAAACGTGTTAAAAAATCAATGCAAACATTTCATTTTGATGTGAGGATGCGTATACCGAGGGAAATTCTACTTCCCCTTAAAGGATAACTATTGGCTAATATATATATATATTTATGTAAATTGTAACCCCAAAACTGCTGGTTAAAAAGACATATCACTTGCCTTTCTACATCACTAAGGATAATACAGTATAATAAAGACATGAAAATCTTTAATTACAAACACCGTCTCACTTCCCCCTCCCCTTTACCCAGAGCTGATTGGTGAGCGGCTTTCTCACTATTCCTAAATAAAGCCCCCCCCTTTTGTCTATTGCAATAGGAGATGAACTATATATTGCTGCAAGCACTAAAGTTACATGAGCAACAATGCCCAAGTACAGGACGAACGCCTCTTCGATTGGCAATGGGCGTTCATTCAGGGGTTTTTGATAATTGTGCCAGGTAGATCATCAACAAGGCCCATCCGAATGCCCATTCATGTTGGCTGGAACAGCCGTTCACTATGTACATGGGCCTCTTGTGCGTGAAAAAAAATGAATTTTAGCCTAAAGATTTTCTATAAGTTCAAGTGTTTACCCCACGTAATGGAGACCTATACGTTTATATTTTTAACCATAAATATCCAAAAAATGCCACAATAGATTCTCGTTTTTATCATTAACTTCTGGTGATGAAAGATCATTTAAATCTATCAGGCGGGTAGTAAATTAAGATTTTCCTGCCTAGAAGGTATGTCTGGCAGAAGATAAACTTGGAAAGTATAATGTACAGTATGCATTGATTTACAGATGTTATATGGTGTTTCTAGAGGAATTGTAGAACCTCTCATATAGATTCCCTTGTGAGAGGAGCTATAGCAACATACTAAGTTAGGCAGTGGGTGAATTCCCTTACCTGTCCTGTCCAGGTGACTTCTTTACAGAGAGGTGACTTCTTTTAATTGAAATCAGTGAGAGATCAATAATAAGCCAAACAGTAACTGGGAAAACAACAACAGGAATGGGAAACAAATGTAAACTAGAAAATTAGGGTACAGCACACACTGCGTCTCCTGAGATTATCAATAAGAAGTGAGATGCTTTATATCTCGGCTTGGCGGTAAAATGAATTTCCAGGAAAGGGAGATTACAGATAATTGTATGTGGGTCACATTACAGCAGGAAGAAAATGGAAGACCCTTGGGCTATAGATTTTATTAGAGAAGAATTACAGGTTCCACAGACCCCAACCCATGTGACCAGAAATCTATGTTTATAAAGTTTACACTGATAGATAAAGTCTCTCATTCTGCATCCCCCACTTTATGGTCCATTGTCTTCATGCTGTCCATAAAAATCAATTGTTTTTCATAAAAAATTATATGGTACCTTAACTAAAAAAAAAAAAAAAAATTTTTTCAAAAATTGCACCCTTAGATAAAGATAAAGATCCCACTACTCTGAAAACTTTTTTAGACTTTTAAATCGGAGCTGTAGATTCTGAAAAATCGACATTTGAAATCACAGCATTTACAGGTTAAGACCTGTCACTTCACATGTGCCCCATCCAGGGTTGCCAGTTGAGATGAGATCCGGGTATGTCTCGGACCCAGATCCGAAATGGGACCCCTCGGTTTGGAAATCCGAATGTTGATGGATTGTTTGGATTTCGAGACTTGGAATCCCATTTTCGATGATAATCAAACGTTTGAGCTGTTTTTGATAATCCTCGAAAACACCCTCGAACGTTCGATCGGAAACTTGAAAGCAGTTTCCAATTGTATTCTCGAGGATTATCGAACGTTCGAGGATATTTTCGAGTCCCAAAAGCATGTTCTGTCAGCTGAAGGGACACTCACTCCCCACCAGTATATGCAAAAGGAAAGAGAAAAGAGCTGCAGCACCACAATAAGGCTGTAATAAAAACATCACTTTATTAAGTACCTGTAAGGTATAATAGCTCCGTGTGGGAGCCGAATTAAAGCTTCAGACTAAAACAAACTTTAGGTTTTGGGGGGTAATCTTCAATATATACATTTTAGAAAAGAGGGGTGGACATTCCCTTTAATCATAGGTAAATGCTACAATTACCGCTTCCTCTTTTAAAAGCATGAACATCCAATAAAAACAGATTACACAATCACACCCTCCTTCCCTGTTGTTAACCCTTAACCTCCTATTTTAACAGTTTACTTCCTATTCTTAAAGAGACACAGCACATAATATAAATTCCCACAAGAAGGGTATCCAGCAAATGCAGATTATATGATTGCTAATTACAGAATTACATGTTAATCAAAACCCTTTTATCCAAAGAGCTATAGCCAAAATGTGAAGAAATATATGGAAAAATCTGGAAAGATATATACATAAATAAATATATACAAAGATAAATATACACACATATATGAAGCAATATGTTTGAGACAACATGTATGAGACGATATACTGTACATGCCGCGAATCCGGCCTTTTATCATCATTAAGTCCCGTAAATCCCATAGGGGTAAATTTGGGGCGTAATAAAGTGATGTTTTTATTATAGCCTTATTGTAAGACATTGGTTTGTTTACCAGAAATATTTGGCTTTAAATTGATTCTAAAATGGCAAACCTGCATTCCAACCCTGAACCCACACTACGGCATCACCATCTGCACCTAACAGACTGATGGAATTTTATGGTTTGCATCATCCTTATCTCTCCCCTGCACAAATGTCTTGTATGTCTCCTACATACTCACCTCTATGCCCGAAATGCCAATATAGCCCTGCAAACTTTTGACACCTAATATGGGATTGCCCACATGTCAATAGATTTTGGAATAAGGTTATAGCACTTCTAACTGAAATATTAGAGAATTACCCCTTGAACCTCAACTTTGCATTCTAGGAGTACCTGAAATCGATATCTGGGGTAAATTTCAACTATTACTCCTTAAAGGATCCCTATTCTATTCTAGAAGGACAATAATCCTGGATGGCCCCCACCTCTCAAAAATTAAGAAACAGGAAGGGAATGTGAATAAATATGTTACCGTACTTAGATTGGCTTATCTTAATAGAGGGGATCTTGGAAAGTTTCACAAAAGTTGGACCCCCTGGTATGACCACTTTGGTATACATCCATGAGAGTAAGAGAGATACCACCCAGCAATGGTACAGGATGAACATAACCGATAAATGATCTCTTTGTCTGGCATCCTATCTGCAAATTGTTATAAAAGTGACTACGTTATTTCTTCTTCTTTCTCTATTTCTCTTTTCTTTTTCACGTTCCACCTTGTTCCCTTTTCCTCCCCTTCTTTGGGAAAATCTACCCGTTGTGAACCAACTTAAGACAATATTTACTGTAATTAATCAATCTTTACTGTACAAATATGTGTATTTAATTGTAATACAAATGGATTATAACAGTAAATTCAGTTAAAAAAAAATAAAAGAAATATTTGGCTTCTTATGGAACTAAATCATCTCTGGTCATTATATTTTATTGTTGCAATGTAAAAGAACCTTTCAAATCGTCTTTTTTGCTGGAGATTAATCTCTTCACTGGAGGGACATGTTTAGAATCTTTAGTAGTATCAAAGAACCATTGAATTGCATTTCATAAAGTTACTGTTTGTCAGCAATGATTAATCAGTAGAGATGGGCTTGAACTTGAACTCGATCCTGAGTTTGAGCCGAACTATTCGAGTTCGAACGGACTTCTCAAACTATCCCAGACCTGGATTTTGGATATTTTCCAGACTTTCGATAATTATCGAATGTTCGAACTTTCGAAGAAAGCGAACATGCGAGTAAAATGTCTGTTATACCAATACGCGAGTAAATATCGAATCCGTGACTAAAATGTCCAATATACCTAGATGCGAGCATCGAATCTGCAAGTAAAATGTCCATTATACCTAGACGCGAGCATCGAATCCGCGAGTAAAATGTCTATTATACCTATACGCGAACATCGAATCTGTGAGTAAAATGTCCATTATACCTAACACAAGCATCTAATCCGCGAGTAAAATGTCTATTATACCTATACGCGAGCATCGAATCCAGTAAAATGTCTATTATACCAATACGAGCATCGAATCCGCAGTAAAATGTTTATTATACCTAGACGGCAGCATCGAATCCGCGAGTAAAATGTCTATTATACCTATACGCGAGTATCGAATCCGAAGTAAATGTTATTATACCTAGACGCGAGCATTGAATCCGCTAGTTTAGTTCTATTATACCTATACACGAACATCGAATCCGTAGTAAAATGTCCATTAACCTAGACACGAGCATCGAATCCGCGAGTAAAATGTCCATTATACCTAGACGCGAGCATCGAATCCGTGAGTAAAATGTCCATTATACCTAGACGCAGCATCGAATCCGCGATAAATGTATATTAACCATACGCGAGCATCGAATCCGTGAGTAAATGTCTATTATACCTAGACGCGAGCATCGAATCCGCGAGTAAAATGTGTATTATACCTATACGTGAGCATCGAATCCGCAAGTAAAATGTCTATTATACCTATACACGAGCATCGAATCCGCGAGTTGTTCATGGGATAATTATCGAATTTTCGAACACAAGAGCTCGAAAGTAGCGCGCGTGAGAGTAAAATCGAGTATCTGAAAGTCCTGGATATTCGAACATGTTCCCCAGACCATTTTCCCAGGTCCCACAGCCATTTACGTTAAGTTACCATTCATATTTTAATTGTATTTCATTCAAACTTTTCAAACTATTTCACTCCCATTGACTTTAATGGGTCCGTTTTCGAACTTTCTATATAGTTCGAAAGTTCAAAAACGGACTGAAATTTCGAAAGTTCAGCCATCTCTACTAATCACCACTAAAGGTGTCAATACACATGAAACTACCATAACCTGTATTGTATCAGATTCATCTATTGGCAAAATGTAGCGGTAACAGTATACACAGACCCAGCCAGCAGGCAACCTCCCATATGCTTTTTGGAGTTCGATTGGGTGTTTGCCCATGGGTCGATCGTGTCAGCTCCCACTTCTTAAAGTTACATTTTCTATTGCCTTGAACACCTTAAAACAAAAACTGGAGACTTGTCGGTTATCTGCCCGCCATCGCAATTGCTATTTTTACCAGTTTATTCCATGCATTTGTAACTAGATATTTAATGATACGTCCTGTTCCTTTCTGGCAAAGGTATCTGCCTCCCACCTCTGCTCAACGAGCTTTTAATTAGCATGAGCATGTGCAGAGGGGGCAGCAAGGGAAAAGGCAGTCAATCATTGGCTGTGATGTCAGCAGTCACTGCCTTGATTGACTGCGTGAATGCAGCTTATTTTGCCAGAATGTAGGCAATAATTATACATTTAATACCTGGTTAATCATACATCTTAATAATACAATAATGGGCTGAATATATAATTAGGGTTAGGGGCAGGTAACCAACGTGACCTTTTTTTGTTTTAAGGGTGGACATTTAAGGGACAAATAATTTCTCTAACAAAGTGTTCTGCAAAAGATCCCCCATAGTTTGCTGCATGTATGTAAATTCTTTTATCTTTTTATAGAATGATTTCCATAGTTCATGATGCAGCTGAGTTACACAATGTACATCTGGATCTTCAGTTAATAAACAAGTTGTTAACCCACTAGAAAGAGATCTGTAGGGCAAAGTCTTTTCTACGAGGCTTCTCATAAAGGCAATAGGATAATCTAACGTCCCCCAGTACAATATCTCCCACTTTGCCTGTTTAAAAGAAAGGTTAAATTAGATTAAAGTTTTATCGGATTTCACCTAGGAAGTAAATGAAGTCTTAGCTGAAGACCAGGGGTTAATGGAAAAACGTTGGTTTCCTTAGCTACCAAGAAGTTAAATTCTTACACACGGACGGGGCTTTGTGAGAGTTAACCAGACATAAGACTTCAAAATAATACTAACTGTAATATTTATCACTTTACAAAATGCCAAGCGATCAATATCCCATGCAGCACTGGGAAAAAAAATCTCCCCATGTTCTGTCTCTTGGTTTTATTCTTCTGTTATTTTTATAGACATTTTCCTTGTTATTTGTTCATCAAGATTCTTCCTTCCCACCACCTACTTTCCCACATTTTACATGCCCGTTCTCTCATTTATTCTGTTATAGACCATTTCCTTTTTCAAATTGATAAACGTTTATCGTGATTTTTCGAAATGTAAAGAGAAAATGTAGGTTTTATTATCATATATACAATGCAGAGGAGATAGTTTATAGCAAGAGAAACATTCCTTATCTAAAATGTGTCTGCATTAGTAGGCCAAAGACACCAAGTTGGCATTACTAGACTTGTCAAAAACAATGGTGTAGGCCTCTTCACTTCAGAAACATAATAACTGGTACTTCTAACCCACTTTCCTCCACCAGCAGAAACAAACACCTGGTAAGAATCTTGCCAGCCCTGACAAACTTCCCAAATTTCTATGGACAGCCTTTTGTTGCAATCCTTTCTAGACTGCAAAATTTTGTCCTGAAATTGAAATGATTTGATCAGGCCTGGGGCATTTCTTGGGCAGACTGGGACAGTCATGGGTGTTAGTTAGGCAATAACCATGTCACTCCTGCCTTATGTCGAAAGTTGGAGGGTATATTCTAACAACTGTGCTGGTCTGAGAAAGGAGGTGCAAATTTTTGTCTATGATATGAATCTGCACCAACCAATCAGATGTTACTGAATGCAACTCTAAACTGTGCAATGCTGTATGTAACTGTACAATCCTAACATCTGCAAATGAGTTCATTTTGAGACCTGTAACTAATGTTGTCAAGTGTGACTCATTCTGTTGTAGAGATGGCCCAACCTACTGGAGATCGGTCAGTTTCTGAACTTAAGTAAAATTTTGGAAGTTAAAGGAGAACTGCTATCCCGTTTTTGTAAGTTTTTTGCACAAACATGTCTAATTGTTCCTTAACCCCCTGCAAAGCTTTCTGAAGCTTTAAATATAAAAAAATTAAAAACACATATTTAAAATCGCCTTATAAAGTCCATACTTGGGCGCCGCCATCTTGGATTCCATCCCTTCCTGTTTCTGCCAAAAACTACAATCCCAGCATGCAATTTCCTGATGCTGGTGACATCACAAGCATTTTCTATTGGCCGCTCGGCACTACAGGGGGAGGGATGGGGAGGCGTGGCCTAACAAACAGGCACGCCTCGGTTAGAGGAGGGAGGCGGGATCGGTAATACAAACTACCTTTATGAATGGATTTTTTTGTATATTATAACACATTGTTAAAAAATAATAATTGTTTGTAAAAATACTTAATATTTAATTACATTTTTAATTACCGTATATACTCGAGTATAAGCCGACTCGAGTATAAGCCGAGGCACCCATTTTGACTAAAAAAATTTGAAAAGACGATTGACCCGAGTATAAGCCGAGGGTATACAGTAACCCTAATACCTTTCTACTGTAGATGTTTGGAAACTACAACTCCCAGCATGCTTGGTTGCTGGGAGTTGTAGTTTCCAACCACCTATAGTAGAAAGGTATTGGGGGTTACTGTATGGCATACTGTCTCCCACCATAGTACCTTTCCACTGTAGATGTTTGGAACTCAACTCCCAGCATGCTTGGTTGCTGGGAGTTGTAGTTTCCAACCACCATAGTAAAAAGGTAATGTGGGTGTCTGCATGGCATACTGTCCCCAGCCCTCCCCCCAGTACCCCCAGTCCCCCCCAGCTCACTTACCCGTACCTGGTCTTCAGTCTTCCTTCTCTGCAATCCAGAGGCAGCCGCGAGTCCGGCCGGCAGTTCCCATTACTGCTTCGCGGCTGCGTGATGACATCATCGCGGCAACCGCGAAGAACTACTGGGAACTGCCGGCCGGACTCACGGCTGCCTCTGGATTGCAGGTAAGTTCCTTGTGACTCGAGTATAAGCCGAGTCAAGGTTTTTAGGTTAATTTTTAAACCTAAAAACCTCGGCTTATACTCGAGTATATACAGTATTATATATGTAATATAACGCTGTTGTTAATGTCATTATATGTGCATGATTGGTGCTGTGAGTGTGTGTGAATGTCGTTATATGTGCGTGATGGGTGCTGTGAGTGTGTGTGAATGTCATTCTAAGTGCGTGAATGGCGTTGCGGATGCGTGCGAATATCGTTTTAAGTGCGTGAATGGCATTGTGCGTGAATGGTGTTGCGGATGCGTGCGAATGTCGTTTTAAAGGGCAACTATAGTGTCCAAATTCAAACTTTTAAAAACCTCATACTATTAAAGGAGAACTGTTATCCCATTTTTGTAAGTTGCACAAACATGTCTAATTGTTCCTTAACCCCCTGCAAAGCTTTCTGAAGCTTTAAATATAAAAAAAATCAAAAACACATACTTTAAAATGCCTTATAAAGTCCATACTTGGGCGCCGCCATCTTGGATTCCATCCTTCCTGTTTCTGCCAAAAACTACAATCCCAGCATTGCAATGCTGATGCTGGTGACATCACAAGCATTTTCTATTGGCCGCTTGGCACTACAGGGGGAGGGATGTGGAGGCGTGGCCTAACAAACAGGCACGCCTCTGTTAGAGGAGGGAGGCGGGATCGGTAATACAAACTACCTTTATGAATGGATTTTTTTTGTATATTATAACACATTGTTAAAAAATAATAATTGTTTGTAAAAATACTTAATATTTAATTACATTTTTAATTATTATATATGTAATATAACGCTGTTGTTAATGTCGTTATATGTGCATGATTGGTGCTGTGAGTGTGTGTGAATGTCGTTATATGTGCGTGATTGGTGCTGTGAGTGTGTGTGAATGTCATTCTAAGTGCGTGAATGGCATTGCGGATGCGTGCGAATATCGTTTTAAGTGCGTGAATGGCATTGTGCGTGAATGGTGCTGCGGATGCATGCGAATGTCGTTTTAAAGGGCAACTATAGTGTCCAAATTCAAACTTATAAAAACCTCATACTATTAAACTATACTTCATCCCATCCATCAACAGATCTCCAAACGAGCGGCCGTTTTGCCCGATAAAGTGCCCATTCACGGCACGATTATCGCCGACATGCGATCACACGTGTGTATAGTAAGCAGGATACGCGTGTACTGGCAAATCAAGGAGAAAGTTCGAAGACATCTCTACCAGTACCCATTTGGATCTGGGATGTAAGGTAAGGATTTTATTACACTACAGAGTGGGGCCAGTAGTGGGAGGAATTATAGTTTTGGGGGTGGACATGCCCTTTAATAAAGTCAATTAATCTTCAATAAACTCTCAGAAACTCGGTAATCAAAGAAAAAACTTTTTATCCCATCTCTCTCCACACACATGTAAAAGCCATAAATGAAAGTTATATGGTAACAAACCTTGTATTGTACAGAGCCTGGCAGACAGATTCATTTAATTAGCAGGGCTGCATTATTGTAAATTGATTTTATACTGTGATCATTCTAACTCAGACTGGCTACAGGTGTTTTACCTGATTAACCTGTGGCTCTCTATATGTTTTCAAAATACAACCCCAACCATTCCCTGACTGCCCTCTGCTATTAGTGAGTATCTTTAGGGTAAATGGTGATAGATGTAATTCAACTACACCAACAATAACTTTGTTCAAAGCCAGTGAATTTGATCAGGCATGGCAACTAAATTTTGAGAGAACTTTATGAAAACGTTTTTTTTTATACATTAAGCACCAAACAATCATTTATGAGATGGAGCAAAACAGAGAGCAGCCACACTGCAACTACCAGGCACCAAAACTAATGCATTTAGAAAGCTCAGTTAGGCACCAGACATCTGATAGTTGCTATGCTTGCAGAACAAACTAGCAGCTCTGCTACTAAAACAGAACTAGGACTTGCTGAAGGCCTCTGGCTGTTTTATACTGTCTCCTTGGCACACCCCCAACATATGATTGGTCAATAATACAAGAGCCAATCAGATTTAAGATTTGTTTTGGACCAATCAGATTTTGAGGGTGTGTTTATGAGACACTATAAAACTTCATGAACTCCTCAGAGCAGCTCAGTTTGTAATCAGCAGTCAAACTAGCAGGTCTCGCCTTTGTATTTAGGGTAGCGATTTGCAAGTAAGTGGCTGGTAATTTAGTTGGACTACAGCAATGAATAATCTTTAACTCCTAGGTTTATTGTTTATAGTGTCATTGTGTAGCAGTCCATAAACAGCACATACATGTTGATATAAATGATAAAAGAATAATGACTAGGACTGAATGCACTACCACATTATTATTTATTATTAGAATATGTGTGACCAGACTAATCTGGTGGTGCTGGAGATATATAAAGATAAATATTCAATCTACACAATTTGGGAGACACCCTTCCCCAGTATCTCCACAACACACCAAAGACACTTGTAATTCAAATTTAAAATGCGATTTATTGGCACAGACAAATATATAAACACTCAAAGCCAACCCCCTTTCCTCCCACCCTTATAATAACATAGATAGAACTAGAACAATCTGGCGTCCCCAGATATATTGTATTAAAAGGTCTCTAATTGAATGACCTGAGAAGACGCGCGTTTCGCTTGTACTCGTATTTCCCACAAGCTTCGTCAGGGTCTCTATTTCTATCTATGTTTATTATAAGAGGTGGGAGGTACAGGGGGTTGGGCTTTGAGTGTTTATATATTTGTCTGTGCCATAAATCGCATTTTAAATTTGAATTACAAGTGTCTTTGAGTGCTTGTGGAGATACTGGGGAAGGTGTCTCCCAAATTGTGTGATTGAATATAAATGATAAAAATAGATTTTTGTTTGCAGAACCTTAGTTTGCTTTACTTTAATCAATAGTCTGCAAATTGTGACAAGCCTAATAAATATGAGTTGCACTACTAGTTCCACACTTCCCTGACAAGCACTCTCAAACAGCATAGGGCAGTTAGGGGTTGTACATGAAATCATGCGTCAAGGCTGTCAGAATCACTGCAGTATAAATACAATCAGGTTGTAATTAACGCAGCCCTGTTACTACTTTAATTATAAGTGTCCCCCAATTATGAGATGATCTGATAACTAAATATATATCCACTAACAATTTATTGCTCTAGTGCCCAGAGCAGGGATGTCCAACCTGTGGCCCTCCAGATGTTGGAAAACTACAACGCCCAGTATTCCTTGGTTTCTTCTGCAATGGAGGAATGCTGGGCGTTGTAGTTTTCAAAAATCTGGAGGGCTGCAGTTAGAAATCCCAGACCCAGCTTGGCATAGCCAGGAAAACCAACTTGGATACCGCATGATACAGAAAATGAGTGATTGATAATACACGGGAATGGCGGCAACGAAAGAGTTACTATGTTATGTAACATAGTACCTCTTTCGTTGCCGCCATTCCCGTGGCAGGACGCACATAAGTAAAAAGACCTTTCAAATGCAGCAAAAAAAATCAAAGTTTATTGCAAGCACTTTCTGTACATTCTCTTAAAGTAACAGGTATAAAAGGACATCTATACTGAAACAAATAGTTCTCTTAGATATCCAATCTGAACTATCTTCTGCTAGGTGCAGTTTTGCTATACTGGAATGGACACAGTGTTCATGCAAATCATGTGAATTCATGATGGGAAATTCCCTCTTCCAATGCTGCCTCTTAGTAATTACTGAGCATGCTTGCCCTTATAGACAGAGCTGAGAATGTGCATAACAGAGATGCATTTGTCGGCGACAGGGGTTGGGATCATGGGATTTGGCAGGACTGTGGAGCCATTCTGATGATAAATGAGAACGGTGTATGCTAGAGAGGTGGTTCGGACTCGTTTTACAGGTAATATTCTTGCCTTTCTTACTAGACCTGTTTTTTGACCACAGTTCTCCTTTAATGAACCCATTAAAGCCATGAGAGATGAGTTTGGATAAACTACAGATAAACTAGCAATGGTAACTTACTCTAAATGGCTGTGGCACTGGCAAATGGTCTGGGGAACAAGTCACTATCGCCAAAACATGTTTACACACTAACTTTTCCCACGACCAGCCAATAGTCGGGTTCTGCATGCTACATTTGAGGGTTACCAAATTTGAAGGCTACTTCAAGGGTTACCAATATCGGCGCTACATTCGAGGGTTACCGAAATCAGGCTACAATCAAGGGTTACTGAAATCAAAGGCCATTCAAGGGTTACCGAATCAAAGGCTACATTCGAGGGTTACCGAAATCAAATGCTACATTCGAGGGTTACCGAAATCAAAGGTTACATCGAGGGCTACCGAAATCGAATACTACATTCGAGGGTTCCCAAAATCAAAGGCTACTTGAGAGTTACCGAATCAATTCGAGGGTTACCGAAATCAAAGGCTACATTCAGGGCTACCGAAATCGAATACTACATTCTAAGGGTTACAAATCAAAGGCTACATTTGAGAGTTACCGAAATCAAGGCTACATTCGAGGGTTACCGAAATCAAGGCTACATTTGAGAGTTACCAAAATCAAGGGCTACATTCGAGGGTTACCAAATCAAAGGCTACAAGATGGTTCTTGAAATCAAAGGCTACATTCAAGGGTTACCGAAATCAAACACTACATCGACGTTACCGAAATCAAAGCTACATTCGAGGGCTAGCGAAATCGAACACTACATTCAAGGGTTACCGAAATCAAAGCTACATTCGGGGCTAGCGAAATCGAACACTACATTCGAGGGTTACCAAATTCAAAGGCTACATTTGAGAGTTACCAAAATCGAAGGCTACATTTGAGGGTTACCAAAATCGAAGGCTACATTCGAGGGTTACTGAAATCGAAGGCTACATTCGAGGGTTACTGAAATCAAAGGCTACATTCGAGGGTTACTGAAATTGAAGGCTACATTCGAGGGTTACCGAAATTGAAGGCTACATTCGAGGGTTACTGAAATCGAAGGCTACATTCGAGGGTTACTGAAATCAAAGGCTACATCGAGGGTTACTAAATTGAAGGCTACATTCGAGGTTTACCGAATTGAAGGCTACATTCGAGGGTTACTGAAATCAAGGCTACATTCAGGGTTACTGAAATTGAAGGCTACATTCAAGGGTAACTGAATCAAATGTTATGTTTGCTTATTATCGAAAATAAGTCCACATGTTCAGAAAACCAAACTAGTTTGAATCTGAACTCTTCGGATAGTTCGAGTTTGTTAGAACTCATAAAAACTCGCCTGAACTCGGGTTCGGGTCCATTACTATTCTGTTGGACCTGTAAGTATATTTAACCTCAGCAAAAAATCCTTTAGTTCTTCTTTAAACAATAATCCTTAAAAGCCTTGATTATTACATTTTATCCTTTCAACCTCTTCCTATTTTGTTTTTAACAAATACAATCTTCCTGTTTAATGTCATGCTCCGTGCCTTTTAAGTACAAGATGTGGTCAAGCCCTTAGGCTCTGTGAGTCATAGTTCACAATGTAAAGATTATTGTGGATCCGTCATGTAACACATCTTGTCGTCCTTTCTCTTCTCCTCATCTGCCCTCCATTCTCTCCTCCCTCCCGTCATTCTCCTCAGTGGGTTAGAGAGAAGAAAATGAAGCTAATGAGAAATATAGCTTGGATGTGAAGTCATTTAGAGGCAAGCTGATCGCAGAGGAAAATTGTTTCTGTTTTCCAGCGAACCTGGGTTACGTTATAATTCAGATTTATAAGAGGCCATGTTCTGCTATGTAAGTACAGTGCTAACCAAGCCCAGGTCAGAGCGTGCTCTGCCCTGTTTAATATGTGTATTGGCGCTTGTTGCTTGGCAAAGATAGTGTAGTTAGAGCAGATTGCTCTTTTAGTTAATCTCAGTGCTTGAGTACTTTTAGCTTATTACTGCCTGCTTTCATCTGTTTCCAGCTTTGAGTACCTCTTCCACATACGTATTCTCTCCATTGGGTGGTAATTATTCTATATGCAGTCCCATGGAACCGCACGATCGGCCTTGAGTTACCAACACGTCCGATCGCCCGTTGTCCGTTCAGACGAACAGGTACCGACCATTGGCCGTGGTGAAAGCAGCACAGCTTTTTGTCCAAATCGAACGATACACGGAAGTTTCATTCGATTGGGCTGAAAGATCTGCCAGTGTGTACCCAGCCTTAAAGGAAGGGGTGCTTGGGAGACCATCCGAAACATGGGAGAGCAAAGGTATCAATCTCCCCACCTAATTGATCCACCAGGACAGATCACTAACCAATTTTGGTTACAGCCTGCACACACACTATATTGCCACCAAAGCAGTCAGTTGGCTGAGAATCATCTAAGGTGTTTTAGAATCTGTACATGATTACTGTATGTTACATATGTGTGTATTTATAGAAAGTTAAATAAATCTGTAATCTGTAGATTACTCACATAAGTCCTGCATAACTAACAGATCACATAAAAGGGATTGTGCGGAGACTATAACTGCAGATTATGAGTGTGAAAAACATATTAACACATTTACTTTAATTCATCAGATATCCATACTAGCTACTGGAGAGGAGATTTCATGGCATATTTAGATTTTTTTTGCCAGGGATAACTATCACAGTTTATAAAAGGCTTTTTGACAATTTTTTCCATTTAGGCAAAATATTCACCACGTATTACAAATACACTTTTCTTCGTGTTCAACCTTTGTTACCCATCTGGTGAAAATTCCCCAGATGTTTTAAACTTAACTCTAGATTTATAAATAAGGCAAAAAATTCTAAATTTATGGCATGTCAGATAAAAATACTCTCCTTTACAAATATTACCCTAAAACCATATTTTGTCCTGTTGGACCCCGTTGACTGGCCCTCCCGGTAGGACCATCAACAGGCCTGACCAATTGGGAGTTTCGGTCAACAAAGCACCGGAAATTGCAAATTCAGGGATATTGAATGCTAGATTCAAGTTTGAAAACCAGAACAGTTTAAAACCAACACTAAGTATTTGAGTTTCCTCTCATCTCAGATCCTCCCATCATACATGCTCCTTTGCCTTTTACATTAAAGTTACTGTTCCAACATTTAAATTCTACAACCACAAAGGATTTTGCTGTGGTACTAAATCTGTTGTAGTATCAGGTTAAATGAATAGTTCATTGCAAGTGAACTATTACTTGCATTGATTGAAGACTGGGAGGTTAGGATCTTCCTTACCTCCCGTTCTTCAATAAATGCCTGTGGAGCCAGGAACAAAGATACTGTAGAAGAAACTCCCTTTCATGCAATCCACCATGTTCGCAATAACAGGTCCTGACTGCTTCCTGGTTCTGATTAACTATAGCGCTTTTATTGTACATGCTATAGTTAATCGAACCAGGAAGCGTGACAGCAGTGGGTCTGTGAAAGGTAAGTTTGTTCTATCTTTGGACCTGGCTCCTGGTAAATTGATTGAAGATAAATTGTTGATTAGATCCTTACTTCCCGGCCTTCAATGCATTAAAGGAATAGTACACTTTCGCATTCAACTGTTTCTTTAAGATGGGATCATGGCACCACCGAGATCCTGCTGTTAACGTATTACATTGCGAATGTGATTGTGCCAGACAATATGGGCTCTTGGTGCATTGCCTTGTGTAGGTGTGTTTCTTTCTTTTTATGCTATTATGTATTTGTTTTATTATAACAATCGAATATATAACTAGGGGAACTTTTTGTCTTACAGCTACGTGTACGGTCTGTTCTTTGTATTATGTTATGTCCACTATTAATATATTTTAATGTATTGCTTTTTTTATATAGCGCCGTGTATAGAACTCCCAAGGCAATAGTCTTACAAGTCAGAGTTCCCATGAAGGAACTGCTGGACTAAACGCCAGCTCATGGAATGGGTGTGAATGTTGTCAATATGGGCTATCACCCCCCTGCTTGAACTCCATTTAGCATTACCAGTGGCATCACCAGCTGTTGCTGTACTTCCCAGTTGTGTTCCAATTCCATTCAGTAGAGACTGTCATGTATATTTCCTGTTAAATAGGTTTACAGGTCAACAAACCTGAAATTCTTTTATTCTTATTTTTATTTTTTTGGGATGGAATGACTAATTAATTACTAATGCTTATTTAATATTGTAAGAGATTTACTAGCACCACTAATTAAACAGACCCCCACATAATCCTGCTTGCTATGTTTGCACTTGCACTTTGCCAGGTACCTATTCCTGTACATGTTCAGGCCTTCAACATACACGAAACATTCTATATATATATATATATATATATGTTTTTTGAAAATGTTCCACAAGTCATCTGACTGTCTTTCTCAATTTAGAATGACTTGACAACAAATACCCTTGACATAAATACTCTCCTTTCCCCCTTTTTTTACCCAGTCTTTCTCTGTGTCTAAGATGTTAAAATTACAGTTTTCATGTGTCCTTTTGCCTTAAGATTTGGATACATGGCTGAGTCTAATCTCAAGGCATTGCCTCGTCTGTGGTTTGCCTTATGTTTGCTGCTACTGTTTATCTCGCCCACTACATTCAGAGCAACCCTTATTGCACTACGTATATGATGTTGCTCTCCTTGTGTATCGATATCTTTGAGCCGTTTGATAAAACTTCTTAGCTACAATGCAATCAACACCTTGCATTCCTCATTCCTTGCTGTTTTATGAGGCACGGACACCTTTGCTGTTATGCTGATTGGGACACATTCCAGGGTATTTGTTGCCAATAGATTCTTGTACAAATTATTCTGAATTGAGAAAATTGATGATTGATGGAACACCTTCAAGAACTTAACTTCATGCCAAGTGATCTAACTTAAAATCACAGATAAAACACAGGGTTGTTTCTGTAAAGAACAATATGAGCAAAACAGTTGGATGACTGATGGAACATCTTCAAGAACTTAACTTCATGCCCAGTTAATCTTACTAAATATCCAGATAAAACACAGGGCCGTCTCTCTATAAGAGGCAATATGAGTAAAAACAGTTGGATGACTGGTGAGAAACATCTTCAAGAACTAAACTTCATGCCAATTTATCTAACTAAATATCACAGATACAACAATAACTTGTTTGATAAGATGCTGATCTGTTCTTTATGGCCATGTTTATCTGTTTTGCCACAAATAACACGGGAATCATGTATAGTGTTACATAACAGAGCAACTAGTCAACAAGCATGATCCTGGTATCTCACAATGGACCACAATGTTATTTGATTTTCACTAATCCTGTTTAGGAGAAAGATAGTGGAAACCCCTAGCTCTTTTAATTTATTAAAGATTATACCCAAAGAAGCTTTTTTAAAGTTAAGTTTACCCTACAGACAGTTTAAGAAAATACACATGGTAGGAAAATAGTTTATGGTTGTGAATATTGGACAGTTTCGGTCAGCTCTAAAATAAAAGCATAAATTACAAATGGCACTATGAGAGATGGAATATAGCCTATCTACAGACAAACGGATGTGCTATCTTTCTTACCATCTAGCTTTCTCCCAGCCCATGACTTTAAATGGATTTATAAATGATTTGTGAACATAAATAAAGAGACATTTTAAGAACCAGCCCTAGCTCAAGCCCTTAAAATGTGAATGGCTATGACTAAATGTTCCTAAGAACAAGACAGTAGATTTAAAACAAGCAGGTAAGGGCCAGCGTCTATTACACACTAAAAATTTGGTTCATAAAACTTGAATGAAAGTGTCATATGTGAATTTAAACTTTTATAGCAACTCAACGTAATGAAACATAAAGCACTTTTGGTACAAAATAACCACATTACTACTTACTACTTTCACAGCTTTAAAATAAAACTGGCAATACATTAAAGGAACAAAATGGCTGGTCAACTTTTTGGGAATCCTGTAGTTCTAATGCCACCTTAAGACTACCGTTTGTAATTATCTGCACCCCTGCAGTATTAAGCACTAGTTTAGTTTATTATTCTTTATAATTTTATTGACATTTTATTTTAAATGTATATATTGTTTATGAATTTAAGCCTTGATATACTGAAGAGTAGAGATGGGATCTGGGTTCGACACGGAACTCCTAGGTTCTGAAACCGAAAGTCGGTCCGAATCCAGAGGATTCTCCGGATTTCAAGACTTTTGGAACACTTTTCGAAGATTTTCGAATGTACGCGAGCTGTTTTTTGATAACTCTCAAAAATATCTTCTAACATTTGAAAATCTTTAAAAATACGATCGGAAACTCAAAGTGTCTTGATTGTATTTTCGTGATTTTCAAATGTTCGAAGATATTTTCAAAATTATCGAAAATAGCTCCGTCCTATTAGAAAATCTTTGAAAATTCAGATTGTTTTCGTAATCTTGTATCTGAAGAATGGATAACTAAATACTGGTTAATGAATATCTGAAGAATGGATAACTAGATACTGGTTAAATGGATATCTGAAGAATGGATAACTAAATACTGGTTAATGGATATCGGAAGAATGGATAACTAGATACTGGTTAAATGGATATCTGAAGAATGGATAACTAGATACTGGTTAAATGGATATCTGAAGACTGGATAACTAGATACTGGTTAGAAGCTAATGAAGAAATAATAGCTTGAATGTGAAGTCATTGTAGGAGGCAAGCTGATCGCAGAGGAAAATATGTTTCTGTTTTCAGCGAACCTGGGTTACGTTATAATTCAGATTAATAAGAGGCCATGTTCTGCTATGTAAGTACAGTGCTGAACCAAAGCCCAGGTCAGAGCGTGCTCTGCCCTGTTTATTAGTGTATTGGCGTTGGTGCTTGGCAAAGATAGTGTAGGTAGAGCAGATTGCTTCTTTTAGTTAATCTCAGTGCCTTGAGTACTTTTAGCTTATTACTGCTGCTTTATCTGTTTCCAGCTTGGAGTACCTTTCCACATACAGTATTCTCCATTGGTGTGTAATTATTCTATATGCAGTCCCATAGGAACCGGCACGATCGGCCGTGAGTTACCAACACGTGACGATCGCCCGGTTTGTCCGATTCAGACGAACAGGTGCACCGACATTGGCCGTGGGATGAAAGCAGCACAGCTTTTTGTCCAAATCGAACGATACACGGAAGTTTCAGTCGATTGGGCTGAAAGATCTGCCAGGTTACCCCAGCCTTAAAGGAAGGGGTGCTTGGGAGAGACCATCCGAAAATGGGAGAGCAAAGGTATCAATCTCCACCTAATTGGACCACCAGGACAGATCACTAACCAATTTTGGTTTACAGCCTGCACACACACTATATTGCCAGCCAAAGCAGTCAGTGGCTGAGAATCATCTAGGTGTTTTAGAATCTGTACATTGATTACTGTATGTTACATATGTGTGTATTTATAGAAAGTTAAAATTAAATCTGTAATTGTAGATTACTCACATGGAAGATCCTGCATAAAACTAAAGATCACAAAAAATGGATTGTGCGGAAGGACTAAACTGCAGATTATGAGTGTGAAAAAATATTAACACATTTACTTAATTCATCATAGATATCCATACTAGCTACTGGGAGAGGAGATTTCATGGAATATTAGATTTTTTTGCCAGGGAGAGAACTATCACAGTTTATAAAAAGGCTTTTGACAAATTTTTTCACTTTAGGCAAAATATTACCACGTATTACAAATACACTTTTCTTCGTGTTCAACCTTTGTTACCCATCTGGTGAAAAATTCCCCAAGATGTTTAAACTTAACTCTAGATTTTATAAATAAAGGCAAAAAAAATTCTAAATTTATGGCAATGTCAGATAAAAATACTCTTCCTTTACAAAAATATTACCAAAAACCATATTTGTCTGTTGGACCCCGTTGACTGGCCTCCCGGTGGGACCATCACGAGGCCTGACCATGGGAGTTTCGGTCAAACAAAGCACCGGGAAAATTGCAAATTAGAGGGATATTGAATGCTAGATTCAAGTTTGAAAACCAGAACAGTTATAGAACCAACACTAAGGGGATATTATAAAGGTTCGTTTACTTTTCGCGGCCGTTTCGCGGCCATTAACGCATGAATCGCGTTACCGCTGATTTATAAAAGGCCCGAAAACGGCGCGAAAAGGTTAACGAAGCGTTAACCTTTCGCGCCGATACTTACCCGTTACCGCCGCTTCTATTTATAAAGCGGCGGTACTGGTTTCGCTCGGCTAGTATCGGCTGTTTTACTCGCCACCTTGAAGGAGGCGAAGTAAGCCGATACTAACCTCCGCGGCGGGGGGGAGAGGGGAGGGCAGGAACCGCGCGGGTGGTCGCACCCGACCGGAGACACGCCCACCCCGCCACACACCCCCGCGGCGGCAAGGCGACCACCCGCCGCCGCCGCACTTCCAGCAGCCCCTCCCAACCCGTTCCCGTCGCGGCAATCTCGGAACGGGAGCTAGAAGGGGCTGCCGGGAAGGGGCCGCGCAGGGGTCGCAGACCACCGCCGCACCCCCCCCCGGCAACCCTCCAAGCCCCCGCCCCGGCCGCTCCCGGGAGGGGACGGGAGGAGACGCTGGGGGGTGGAGGCTCCCTCCAGCGGGCCTGAGTAGGGCCTTTTGGGGCTTAGGGGGTCCCGCAGCGAACGGGACCCCCCTCCCCCGGCCCTTACAAGGCCCTTGCGGCACTGACAAGTGCCTTGGCGGTCCCGCAGCTGAACCGGGACCCCAGTGCGGCTCTTAAAAGAGCCCTTGGGCGACGTCTTCTTCTTCCAGTCCCGGCGACACCAGATCCGCGAGGCCGCCGACCCCGAGAGGTACCCCTGCGGCCGCCAGGGGTACCACGGCGGGCGCCGGCGACCTCAACGAGGCCGATGTTGCCGGCGTCTGATCTGACGCGACGTCTTCGGGCTGGGAACCAACCCCACTCAGGTCGCCGATGCCAGGCAGACTCACTGCGGCGCGCACAGTGAGCCCGTGGCACCGCCGCCTCAGCGGAGCCGATGTTGCCAGCCGCTCTTTCTTCAGCCATCTACTGCGATGGCATCTGAGTTCCGCGGCGGAAAGCTCCTCTTTATATAGGTTTGCAGAAATCCATAATCCGTTCTGATTGGTCAATTTTTAATACTTGCTTTACATTAACCAATCAGATTTCTGGAAAGTTCTGAAATTGATTGGTTAAGTAAAGCAAGTATTAAAAATTGACCAATCATAAACGGATTATGGATTTCTGCAAACCTATATAAAGAGGAGCTTTCCGCCGCGGAACTCAGATGCCATCGCAGTAGATGGCTGAAGAAAGAAGCGGCTGGGCAAACATCGGCTCCGCGAGGCCGGCCGGTTGCCAGCGGGTCACTGGCGGCCACAGTGAGTCTGCCTGGCATCGGCGACCTGAGTGGGGTTGTGGGTCGCCGCCCGAAGACGTCGCGTCGGATCAAGACGCGCCGGCAACATCGGCCTCGTTGAGGTCGCCGGCGCCCGCCGGGGGTACCCTGGCGGCCGCCAGGGGTACACCTCGGGGGTCGGCGGCCTCGGCGGAGCTGGTGTCGCCGGGACTGGAAGAAAGAAGACGTCGCCAAGGGCTCTTTAAGAGCCGCACTGGGGGTTCCGGTTCAGCTGCGGGACCCCGCCAAAGGCACTTGTCAGTGCCGCAAGGGCCCTTGTAAGGGCGGGGAGGGGGGTCCCGGTCGAGCTGCGGGGACCCCCTAAGCCCCAAAAGGCCCTTCTCAGGGCCCCGCTGGAGGGGAGCCTCCACCCCCCCAGCGGCTCCCTCCAGTCCCCTCCCGGGAGCGGCCGGCGGCGGGGGGCTTGGAGGGTTGCCGGGGAGGGGTGTGCGCGGCGGGTGGTCGCGACCACCTGCTGCGGCCCCTTCCCGGCAGCCCTTCTAGCCTCCCGTTCCGAGATTGCCGGAACGGGGAACGGGTTGGGAGGGGCTGCTGGGGAAGTGGCGGCGGCGGGGGTGGTCGCCGCTGCCGCCGCGGGGGGCTGTGTGGGCGGGGTGGGCGTATGCCCCGCCCCTTAGGAGCGGCGTCGGGAAGGGATTTTAAGTCCCTTCGCGGCGATACTATATAGTATCAGCCACGAAGGGGCTTAAAATTACCGCAGCACATCGCCGGGCCGCGATAGGTTATGCGGGAATAGCGTCGCCGTTATAATACGGCGATAGCGCTATTTTCGCGGGCCGCGATGTGCGGCTGGTAATTTTTTGCGCTAAATCGTTCCTTTAAAATATGCCCCTAAGTATTTGAGTTTCCTCTCATTCTCGATCCTCCCATCATACATGCTCCTTGCCTTTTACAATTTAAAGTTACTGTTCCAACATTTAAATTCTACAACCCACAAAGGATTTTGCTGTGGTACTAACATCTGTTGTAGTATCAGGTTAAATGAATAGTTCATTGCAAAAGTGAACTATCCTTCATTGATTGAAGACGGGAGGTTAAGGAGTATTCCTTACCTCCCGTTCTTCAATAAATGCCTGTGGAGCCAGGAACAAAGATACTGTAGAAGAAACATACCTTTCATGCAATCCACCAATGTCGCAATAACAGGTCCTGACTGCTTCTGGTTCTGATTAACTATAGCGCTTATATTGTACATGCGTGCTATAGTTAATCAGAAACCATGAAGCGTGACAGCAGCAGTGGGTCATGTGAAAGGTAAGTTTGTTCTATCTTTGGACCTGGCTCCTGGTTAAATTGATTGAAGATAAATTGATTGATATAGATCCTTACTTCCCGGCCTTCAATGCATTAAGGAATAGTACACTTTCGCATTCAACTGTTTTTTAAGATGGGATCATGGCACACCGAGATCCTGCTGTTAACGTATTACATTGCGAATGTGATTGTGCCTAAGAACAATATGGGCTCTTGGTGCATTGCCTTGTGTAGGTATGTCTTTTCTTTTTTTGCTTATTATGTATTTGTTTTGATATAACAATCAGAATATATAACTAATGGGAACTTTTGTCTTACAGCTACGTGTACGGTCTGTTCTTTGTATTATGTTATGTCCACTATTAATATTATTTTAATGTATTGCTTTTTTATATAGCGCCCATGGGTATAGAACTCCCCAAGGCAAAATAGTCTTACAAGTCAGAGGACTAAACTGCCAGTCATGGAATGGGTGTGTGAATGTTGTCAATAGGCTATACACCAGCCCTGCTTGAACTCCATTTAGCATTACAGTGGCATCACCAGCTGTTGCTGTACTTCCCAGTTGTGTTCCAATTCCATTCAGTAGAGACTGTCAGTATATTCCTGTTAATAGGTTTACAGGTCAACAAACCTGCGAAATTCTTTTTATCCTTTATTTTTATTTTTTGTGGTGGAGGAATGACTAATTAATTACAATCCTTTTAATATTTAAGAGATTACTAGCACACTAATAAACAGACCCCCACATAATCCTGCTGCTAGTTGCACTGCACTTTGTCAGGTACCTATTCCTAGTACATGTTCAGGCCTTCAACAACACGAAACATTCTATGTTATGGGAATCAAAAAACTGCATTAATCCTTAGCTTTGACCCTTTAAACCTTCCTAGAGAAGAAATGGCGAGTTTTGCTCCGTTAGTGGATTTGCAGAATGGATCAAAATTCAAGAACTAAAAAATTCAAATCAAGCAATTAAAGCCATGGAAGCATTGGTTTATTATATTACATATATATATATTATATATAATATATATATATATGTTTTTTGAAAATGTTCCACAAGTCATCTGACTGTCTTCTCAATTTAGAATGACTTGACAAACAAATACCCTTGACATAAAAATACTTCCTTCCCCTTTTTTTACCAGTCTTTCTCTGTGTCTAAGATGTTAAAATTACAGTTTCATGTGTCCTTTTGCCTTAAGATTGGATACATGGCTGAGTCTAATCTCAAGCATTGCCTCGTCTGTGCTTTGCCTATGTTGGTGCTGTACTGTTTTTAATCTCGCCCACATACATTCAGAGCAACCATTATTGCACTACGTATATGATGTTGCCCTCCTGTGTATCGATATCTTTGAGACGTTGATAAAACTTCTTAGCTACAATGCAATCAACACCTTGCATTCCTCATTCCTTGCTGTTTATGGAGGCATGACACCTTGCTGTTATGCTGATTGGGACACATTCCAGGGTATTTGTTGCCAATAGCTTTGTACAAATTATTCTGAATTGAGAAAAATTGATGATTCGTGGAACACCTTCAAGAACTTAACTTCATGCCAAGTTGATCTAACTTAAAATCACAGATATAAAACACAGGGTTGTTTCTGTAAAGAAGCAATTGAGCTAAAACAGTTGGATGACTGATGGAACATCTTCAAGAACTTAACTTCATGCCCAGTTAATCTACTAAATATCACAGAATAAAAACACAGGGCGTCTCTATAATGAGGCCATATGAGTAAAAACAGTTGGATGATGGTGAGAAACATCTTCAAGAAATAAACTTCATGCCCAATTTATCTAACTAAATATCACAGATACAACAATAAACTTGTTTATAGAGATGCTGATCTGTTCATTTATGGCCAGTTTTACGTTTTGCCACAAATAACACGGGAATCATGTTATAGGTTACAAAACATAGAGCTAACTAGGTCAACAAGCATGATCCTGGTATCTCACAATGGACCACTAAATGGTATTTTGATTTTTCACTAATCCTTTAGGAGAAAGGATAGTGGAAACCCCTAGCTCTTTTTAAATATTAAGATTATAACCAGAAGCTTTTTAAAGTTAAGTTTACCCTACAGACAGTTTTAAGAAAATACACATGGTAGGAAAATAGTTTATGGTTTGAATATTGGACAGTTTCGGTCAGCTCTAAAATAAAAGCATAAATTACAAATGGCACATGAGAGATGGAATTATAGCCTATCTACAGACAAACGGATGTGCTATCTTTCTTACATCTAGCTTTCCAGCCCATGACTTTAAATGGATTTAAAATGATTTGTGAACATAAATAAAGAGACATTTAAGAACCAGCCCTAGCTCAAGCCCTTAAAATGTGAATGGCTATGACTAAATGTTCCTAAGAACAAGACAGTAGATTTTAAAACAAGCAGGTAAGGGCCAGCGTCTATTACACACTATAAAATTTTAGGTTCATAAAAACTTGAATGAAAGTGTCATATGTGAATTTAAACTTTTATAGCAACTCAATAATGAAACATAAAGCACTTTTGTACAAAATAAGCCAACATACTACTTCAACAGCTTTAAAATAAAACTGGCAATACATTAAAAGGAACAAAATGGCTGGTCAATTTTGTTTGGAATCTGTAGTCTAATGCCACCTTAAGACTACGTGTAATTATTCTGACCCCTGCAGTATTAAAGCACTAGTTTAGTTTATTCATTTATAATTTTATTGACATTTTATTTTAAAGTATATATTGTTTATGAATTTAAGCCTTGATATACTGAAGAGTAGATGGGATCTGGGTTCGACACGGAACTCCTAGGTTCTGAAATCCGAAAGATCGGTCCGAATCCAGAAGGCTTCCCAGATTTCAAGACTTTGGAAACATTTCGAAGATTTTCGAATGTACGGAGCTGTTTTTGATAACTCTCAAAAATATCTTCTAACATTTGAAAATCTTTAAAAATACGATCGGAAACTCGAAAGTGGTCTTTGATTGTATTTCGAGATTTTCAAATGTTCGAAGATATTTTCAAAAATTATCGAAAATAGCTCCGTACTATTAGAAAATCTTTGAAAATTCAGATTGTTTTCGTATTTTGGGATTTTCCCGGATTGGGAATCCGAAAACGGAACAAAAAATATGTAGTTTCGGCCATCTCTACTGAGGAGTAGGATCTACCAACCTGGGCCCTCACATATTTGAAAAATACATTCCCATTGTGCAGACAGGAAATGCTGGGACTTGTGTTTTCAAATATCTAATACTGTAGAGCTGTAAATAATAAATAATTAGTTGGTATGGGTTAAATTCTTGATGCATTCTCAAATGCAGACTTTCAAGGGTTAAATACACCAACCTTCCCCCGCCCTTACATTAACTGTATTACAGTATAATTTTATTTTTAAAGCTCATAACACAGACTTTTTTGCCCTGGCGTGCAGGGCCTCAAGCATCTCTTGCAAAGCAGCCAGATAAGGTGACAGCAAGAAGTGTCTCAGAGGGCACAGAGGGCTCTGCTCTCGTACAGAACATCCATAATTCATCAGGCTTGATGGCTTCTGTAGCACCTGATTCCTTTTTAAACCCTTCAGGCCTATGAGAGGCTCTCGCGGATTTGAAAACAGAGCTAACCTGTTATGTGCCCTACTGGTATTTCCAAGCACAACCAACTATATAACCATGTGCCCTGATTTGCACAATAATACACAGTCATTAGGGCCGGGGGGAGATTGTGCTGTAGACCACATATGAGATAACGTTGATCGTTCACTTTAGTTAAGTTTAAAAAGAACCAAAGATTTAATTTAATCACTCCAGAAACTAATGTTGTATATCTCACGTCAATAATTACTACTAAACTGGGCACATTGCTAAAGGATGATGGTAACTGTTCCCTTCAATAACTGCAGTGGCACAAGTAACCTTGCTAGAATGCTTACAAATCACCTTAACGTACAGTCTGTACATGGAGTCTTTACTTCTCCTTTAAAATGTTTAGCAACATTTGTTCTGTTACATGGAATTCCCTATTCTCAATATTGTTTTCCTCACATTGTTTCCCTAGTGTATATCTGTATATCTAGTTAGATCAACGGACTTGAAGTTTAGTTCTTGAAGACGTTTCGCTAGTCATCCGACTGGCTTTCTCAATTCAGAATGACTTGTACAAGATCTTGGCAATTATGTACCCTGGGGAAATCCCAATTAGCATTCAGAGGCAGGTGTTAAGGGCGTGATGGATAGTGGCTAAGAGGTGTTTATAGGAATGCCCAGAGTAAGGTGTCAGAACAGCGTTCCTAAACACATCTTAGCCACTATGCAATCACGCCCTTAACACTGGCTGTGATATGTCATAAATGCAAATTTATTTACCTAGAGAATTACTCATGATTATTTCCACTGCTGTGTATATCTCCCCACAATCTGAATATCAGACAAGATATTTAAAGGGTCATTATACTCACGCAAACAACTTTACATTATCTGAAACTACATATTGAGAGAAGTAAAATGGTGGATACTCGCATATTTATCTGTGCTTGCTTTGTCATTAAATATTAATGTTTAGTGAGTGCTCCTAATTCCCCCTCCCTCCCTTACTCACTGCCTCCTTGTAGTGTCTGGGACACTTATAAGTTCTGCACACCTCACCATAGACACTGCTCTTTCTTACACATCTCTCCCTCCCCCCTGCCTTTTTCTCTGCTGATTCTCATAATTGTTGCAGAAAGCGTGCTGGCAGACAGCTAAAGATCCTAGTAAGAGGTCATTAATGGGTCCCATATTACACATCTCGCTCCTAGAGTGACAGGTCTGTCCCTGTAATGCTGGTGATTAAAATAATGATTTCTCAGGATCTACATCTCAGATTTAAAATCCGAAAAAAGTAGTGGGATCTTGCTGAATATTAATTTTTGAGAGTATAGATACCTTTAAGTGTTGGAAGATTTTAATAAGACAAAGCTGGGTCAGGTCATGACAATTTTACAAATATATAATATGTTACAAGAGGTAAAACACCTTGGATCATTGCATAAGCAGGTTAAGCAAGTATACAAGCTATTCACAGAGTTTGGAAAAAGTCATCATGAGGCTCTGTAGTTGATACTATACCAATGAATAAACAAAAACTTGATACAGAGGAAGGTGGAGGTAAAGACAGGAAGGAAGGAATGCTCAATCAGTGGATAAATTTCAAGCGGAATTGGAAGCAGTGGATTGGATGTTATGCTCCTGCTCTCGATGCGGAGGAATTTGCAGTTGTAGCAATGAGTTTATTGAGACATAGTGCACCAGATCATTACAGAGAAAACAATTAAGATTTTTCAGAATCAGAAACCTTGGGTGAACAGAGACAGTATGGAATGCAATTAATATGGGGATTGAGCTTGTAAAAAACAGAACGTTATAACGTTAGGGAAGCAGTAATGGAAGAAAAGAGTAGATATCGGGGCGATTAGAGGATCAATTTCATTGTAACGACAAACAGTACAAACAGTGATAGGAAATTTGTGAATGAGTTAAAAAAATCCTAGTCAGGTTTGAAATTAACAATCCAATATTCATCACATGTATGAAGGGTGTTAGGGCAAAGAACATAGAGGGGAGGAGGAGTGTTGTTGTTAGATGTTAGGTGCTTAAAAAAGTGAATGTTAGGAAAGCAACAGGACCGGATGGAAGTTTCTTGGAGGGTGTTACAGTAATGTGACGATCAATTGGCAGAAGATTTTAATCTACTCCATAGTGTCCAGGTGTTTTATAAAATCTATTATGTCTTTTACCAAACATTAGTAAAGCCATCTTATAAACTGATTATCAACAGTGGCCATGACAATTGGTTATGATGGTCTTTATAAGGATTGGTAAATGATTCACACTGCTCCTCTATTTTGTATGGGATAATTTACAATTTTCTTACACCCAAAGAGATCCACAGAAGATGCAATATCTTATATATGTTCATGATGTGATAAAAAGGAGTAAATTACCCTAAACTACGGCTTGTGGACTATAGTTCAGCTTTTCAAACAATTATCCCAGGTAGGGCTGAGGAGCCATTGTATAAATGGGGGCGGGCTTTTTTTAACATGGAGTCTTAGGTGATTTAATAGAATTGTATATCAAGGAAACTACTCTAAATGTCGGAGCCCTCCAGGGAGGTGTCCTAAGTCCCTTGTTTGTTAACATATTACTACATAGCCAACCCCGATTCTTCAAGAATCGTAAATCCATGGCCGTGCAACTGCACAGGGCCCCCCAGCAAAATTCTGATGGGGCCCCTATCTGTGCTTCATTTACAGAAGTTTTTGGGAAAAAGGGTATATCTGCCATAGGAAAATAAGAAGATGGGGCCCCTTGGCTTCCGGTCCCCTTTGCGGTGATCCCCCTGCTCCCCTGGTAGTTATGCCCTGGGTGTAATCCTTCGGTTAGTATTAGGATTTTTCCTAGTTCAACAGCACCACCTAACGGTCATTCAGGATGTTGCAATGGTCCGGTTTCTGTGTTTTACAACTGTCTTTTAATATACAATGATTGTGTGAGTTTGATTCTCAATTGTTAAATTTGCAGGCGACATTGCTGGTCAGTCTCTAATGAATAAGGGAATTACACAAGAGAACAAATCGGTGTCAGGGATAATGCTCTGGAATTAAACTAACTAAAAACTACAGAAAATAAAATAATATAGGAGGAAATTGAAACATCCCTATGGTCCAGTATTGTAAGTGAGCATAATGGTAGAAAGAGCAAAGAATTTCAAGATCCAATATCAAGGAGTCCAGTCAAGGGATGAGCTTAGCTGGACTATACATAATTATACCCAGGCAATGGCTGGCTGTCTAGGTTGGGGTAACACCACAGATACTTAAAGATTTTTATATAGAGTGGTGAGTGGTAGGTGTCTTGACTTGGTATAACAAAGATCAGCAAGCATTAAGGAGAGTGGTTTTAAACCTCGAAAGATGCTTTGGGTCATCGTTGCCATCCCTACAGAAGATTTATATTGAGTGCTGTTTAAAAAGGGCACATAAAATCAAGGGAGATTTCTACGTCCAAATGATGGATTGTTTGAGCAGTTAAATTCCGGGAGGGAAGGTTAGAGGAGCGGTTTAGCCAAAAAGAAAGATTTAAGAAGAGATTGTTCCCACACGTAATTAGAGCATTAAATCATGATAGGGCTATGGTTGAATTAATGAGAGGGTGTATGCTATTATGTGTGACTGAAGATGATTAATATGATTTATTAATGTTATGTATGGGTCAGGTTGGGGTAAGCAGGTGAACATTTCACTGCTTTTTGTAATAATTTTAGAACTATGTATGGGACAAATAAATCTAAGCTAGCTAATTGTATCGCTGATGATGTATCTCAGTTTAGCTTGAAAAACTTGCCCCGGATCAGCAAAGATCTTTAGAACATGTTTCAGGCTCTTATGAGATTTCTCAGTGGATGCCTGGCTTCCTTTTCTTGAACATTACCTGAGCATCTAGCAGAACTGGTGCCCCTAACCTATAGTATAGGGAAGGTGGATGGAATGAGTCATTGCATCAGCTACCCTTACTATCTTACTTTACCTCACCAGTTTGGTTTGTCTAGCCATTCAATTGAGCACTATCTCACGGGTTTATAATTTCTATTTGGCTTTTACAGTGGATATCAATGAATGTTTTATTATAAGAAAAAGAGCTACCACTGCCACAACAGACACAAGCACACCATCATGTTACCTCTTTTACAAAAGTTACTGCATTCCTGTTCCCACATTGCGCTTCACCCTACTTTTCAGTGTTTCTGAGTTAGTGAACTAGTCAAAACAGTCAAAAAGAGTATTTATATGCAGATGTATCCATGGAATCTATCAGTGTTAGTGTATAAATCTAAGAACGACCAGACCAGAAAAGTACCTTTAATCCTCCTACTGGCCTTTTTCCCATGCCCACTCTTGATACACCAAAATTCTTCTTTTTCTATCTGTAATGAGTTTCAAACCCTCCTTAGAACAGGATTGAAAGTGGGAAATCTGTAGGTAAGTGAATGCCTACACCATGAGCCATTACTAGGTGTATTGTGCAGTTTGTCAGACAAGCATAGGCATTATAGAGTACTTTGAGTTTTGAACAAGCTCAGCTCAGGATTAGATGGAAGGGTATTTGACGTCTTCTTTGAAAACCTCCAGCTCAAAGGACTGTCCGGTGGCCTGAAAATCTTTGCATCCACTTGCGGGCGGCCATGATCTTAGCTTTTATGGAAATGTGGACTTAATTTATACAATTAAACAGATCTGGCCAACTGTGTTGGGGGATGTTATTCTGGTCTGGTCCTAGATAATCCCTAGGTTACATGGCGTGAGAGCTAGGGATACAAAGCATTGAACACTGCCACCAAAAGTTAAATGCTTCCGTATCTTCCTTTGTCTGTATATCGAAAGTGTGGTAGTTCATCCTAGGGATCAGGAAGAGGACAACACCTGATTGTTCTGAAACAAAGAGGTTCACCTGATCCCCATTGGTTCTGACATTTTTAAATGTAATCTGCAGAACAGGCATTGTCTGTTCTTGATGGATGTACTCCCAGTGGTTAATTGCTTGTTGTCGGTGGCAGATATTTTACATATTTTACATAAGCACAGGGTTCTATAGATCAATGTTAGTTATGCGAATGGGGTCAGGTAGCCTAATGACGCTGTACTATCGGCTGTAGACTCCTGGATTTTGGTAAATCTTCGCATCTGAGTTTGTTATTTGTTGTATTCAGTTAGATCAACTGGACTTAAAGTTTAGTTCTTAAGACTTTTCGCTAGTCATCTGACTGGCTTTCTCAATTCAAAATGACTTGTACAAGAATATCAATTATGTACCCTGGAAAGTCCCAATTAGCATATCACAGCCAGGTGTTAAGGGCGTGATTGCATAGTGGCTAAGAGGTGTTATAGGAAAGCCCTGGGTAAGGTGTCAAAACAGCATTGTACATGGCAGACAGTTGGTGTCGAACCCCCCACCTCTATTCAGACTTGGTTTCTTTATTTTCACATAAATAGCCTCCTTGACACCTTTCTTGAACCAGATCTCTTGATCTAACTGAATACAACAAATATACTATGACCTGATGGAATGAGAAACCTCCACAAGCATATCTGATGTTGTTCTGATGGACCAGCTTCTGGCATAAATTGCCAGGCTACATTTGTCCTTAAAAATAAAGCTGTGATCAAATTTCAGACCCAAAATAGATTGGTTGTGTTTTTGTGTAATGAAAAACCGGTTTAGCGTTTAGGTTATAGGTGAAAAAAAGGGTGTTGACTGGCTATGGTTGTCAATAGCTATGACCTAAGCCTGCATTATCTCCAACAGCTGCAAATTTGTTTTTGCTGTATTAAATATATTTCAATTATTAAGAGAAGCTTCTAGCAAAAAAATCATCAAGATTTCCCCTTCCAATATCCCATTTTAAAAAACTGTTGCAACTAAAATCTCCTAGTCTTGTTTCACCAGCGGTTTTGCAAAACTGAAATCTATGGAAGAAGACATTCAAAAATATCTATTTTTTTTAATCTATACCTCATCTATTAGTGTAAAGGATCATACAGGATACATACAGTAGGATGCTGGAAAAGGCCATGTGGAATGTGTATCAATGCACTTAAGCATAAAAGGGAACTTTTGCAACCGCTCACAAGGAGACTACAATGTGGTGAATAGAGTAACTCTGGTTCGCAAAAAATAAGGAAGCAACTTCACTGCAAAATTTGTCATCAATATTCACAACTAGGGTTGAGTCCCAAACTTTTTAAGATGAAAATATCGGTTTACCTGATGTCCACAGGGACTGGTAAATACAAGATGCCCACAGTGATTGGTAGAAAACAAGTGCCCACAGTGACTGGTAAATACAAAATGCCCACAGTGACTGGTTGAAACAAGATGCCACAGTGACTGGTAATATAAGATGCCCACAGTGACTGGTAATAAGAGCCCACAGTGACTGGTAAATACAAGATGCCCACAGTGACTGGTGTACAAGTGCCACAGTGACTGGTAATACAAGATGCCCACAGTAACTGGTAGATACATGAGCCCACAGTGACTGGTAAATACAAGAATCCCACAGTGACTAAAAAAAGAGCTGACCTGAAGCAGCTGCCAGGAAGAGAGACTGACACTAATCCTCTCCTCCCTGCTGGCACGTGCATGCATGCAAGCAGAGGAGATGAAGATTTAAAAGAAAAAATAGACTTACAAAGGTATGTTGGCTGCCCCATAGGACACAGAGAAAATAATATCTGTACCTCCCGCTTTAAGTAAGGATGTTGGCTCTTATTCCATTCCAGCAATGTAGGTGACCTATGGCTTGTTGCCGAAATATGCGAAGCATGAGGTACATGGATCTGCAACAGATATAACCCATAATCCCTGCTCTGAGATAAATTATGCTAAAAAGCAATACACCCTAGCACACCAGCCTTAACAAGGCACTGAAAATGACATTGTTGAAATCGTTGGTTGAGAATGTCCTATTGTTGACATCAAATACACCTGAACTCGACATAAAAACAATCACCAGAATCTGAAAAGATGCATGAAAAATTGTTGAGAAATTTCATTTTTACGATGTGACATCTCTAAAATGGCTTCAAGATGGGGGTCATGAATATGGATTTAACCATCCCTTATATTTATTATTTGTTCAGATGCACCAGGCTAGTCTCACACACACTTATAAACTAGCTCTCAAGCCAACACAGATATAAAGTCTGACATTTTATAATACTTAATAAGTGACACATAGGAGATTTATAATACTTACTGCATATATCAATCATCCACCCCTCACAAACAGATGGCAGTCACATATGGAATCACAAGACATTGCGGAGCTAAAACATTTTTATTAACATAAAAAAAATGACACTATCTAAGTGTTGTCTTTAATTAAACGCAAGCTATGTTATCATTTGAAATATTATTTTAGAATCTCGGCGAAGGATCCATTGGGATTCATTTTTCTTTTGAGATATAACCTCTCTTCCAGAATGGGCAAAGAAATAAAGAATATAAAGAATTCGGATGCAGACAGAACAGCTGCTTTTGTGGAAGGAACTTTTACAAAGTAGTGAAGTGTCATTGATTTGCATATTTACTACTGTGTGGCGATTGGTAGAGGTACGTTTTTTTCTGGGGCTGCTGTTAGGGAGGTACGGTGGTATAGGGGAAGTTAGGCTGGCATACTTGACTGAGTTGATATTTCAGATTCATTGTAAAATACGGATCCTGTAATTTACTACTAGAGATGGGCGAACTTCATAAAGTTCGGTCGTTTTCGTACTTTCCAACGTCAGTAAAATTTCGAAAGTTCAAATTCGGACCATTTAAGGGAATGGGGGAGTGATCGTTCGGATGATTTACAGCTAAACTAAAATGGTAATTACGTAAATGGCTGTGGCACCTGGGAAATCACCAAAACTTGTTTAAACACTAAACATGAGTGGGCAATTGTCGGGTTTTGCGCAAGCTACATGTGAGTGTTACGGCCAATTCGAGGGGTTACCAAACGATACTTTCGAGGGTTAGCAGAAAAGAACCATAATTCGAGGGTTATGAAATCGAACAATACTGGGAAAGCTTAATCGCCTGCAGAATCCTGCCTGCGAAGGGTTTTCTGCAGAAGGCTGGCACAGCTAACCGCAGATGTTAAAAGTCCTAACCTATTTATTCAGGATAGGCAAGGAGGTCAAGGAAGGGGCAGTTTGGGCGGTCTTCCTAGTGCAGTATAACGGCAGGTCTTGTACCAAGGGCCTAGGGGGAGAGCGGGGGTCCTTATGCTTATACACTGATGTGGCAGGCAGTAGTGCGACGGAGCTACCTGGACGGTTCGTGGTGGAGCACAACAGTGGCCTGGGAGATGGCAGGAGTTGGGCCTTACAAAAAACATTGCCTTTCTGGAATTATTTCCATTTGGGAGCAGTTGATCTTTGGGGTGAACGGCTAGCCAATAATAGATTGTTTTTTGCTCAGACAACCTGAGGGTTGTACAGGCCATAAACAATTTATTGGCTTTTCACCGCCAATTCTGCGATTGCTCAGATACGGTTCTAAGATGCTTAAAACTTAACTTTGGTTTAGGGCTAGGCATGTTCCAGGCTGCAAAATGTGGTCACTGATTCTCTTTCTCGTTGCTGTGGGACGGGTCTGGCAAGCAGCACCTGCAGTGGAACGAGAGGGGTATCCATGTCGAGTTGGTTGTGGGAGGCTGGGGGAAGGCACGTGGCAGACTGGTGAGGAGGTCGTGGCACTAGCCACTTGGGTAAAGTATGACAGGGCATGGAGAGAATGGATAGCTGAAAAAAGTGGCCTTCAGGAAGTTTCTTCTACAGGATCGGGACATACTGTTGGATGGATAGGTAGAATGTACGCAGAGGGTACGTCCATATCAGGTTAAATAGTAGATTGTCCAGGCGTCTTTGGGCTAAGGATCACAGGTAGGAAAGATGTGACAAGAGGCCATGGTGCAACCGGCTTAAAGGGTACAGGAAAAAAGGGTATTCAGGACAAGCGGCGCCCAGTTTTATATGCTGCTTCAGTCTCTTATTTCTGTTATGGATAAAGTGTGTTTTTCAAATTATTAATGTTGTTTGTTTAGGGTGGCTTTTCAAGGCCTTTTTTGGGGGGATAAGGAATAGCGAACTGGTTAGTTTTGCAAGACTAGAGCAAGCGGGCTGTGTAGAGCGGGACTTCCGCAAAACGCAAGAAGGTTTGTGGTGACATTCCCAGTCCAAGACAGATCAGGAGGGAAAGGTACGTCATATTCCTATGGCCCTTGGAGGGGGAAGTCTCCTGCCAGTTGGCAGTTTCAGGCAGTTTATGGCCGTAAGACCCCAGCAAGAAGGCCATTACTCACATAGCCAGGGTTCCTTTCTTTCCCAAATTCATTAGGTCAGTTTTTGGAAATGTCTTGAGGCAGTGGGTTAACACTCTTTCAGAATAGGAGCAGCCACCAAGGTGGCCGCTGGGGATAGGGGACCGAAACGATTAAGAGGATAGGGAGATGGGAATCCAGCCGTTTCAAGCTCTACCTTTGACCAGGCAGGATTGAGGCTTTAAAAGGGTTTAAAAAAAAAAAAAAAAAAGTCTATTGCGGTTTATTGTTTTATTTAAGACCCAGTGAAAGTGTGGATTTATGGGCATTCTTATGTCTACTTGGGCTAAAGGGCAGGGATGCGGCTTGAGGCAAGCACTCGGTTTCAAGGGAGGGAGCTATGGATATGTATCTATATATATCTATGGATAGGTAATGGGCCTAAGGTGGAAACATTTTCTGATTTTTAGGGAGTATGCAGCATTGCAAGGGCCACCGGATATCCTTAAAGTGTACCGGGTGGGAATGATGTTAGGTTCGTTCCCCTGAAGACCCTGATCAAAGATGTGAAGTGCAACCTCTTTAGGTTATGGTCGTCCTTTCCTTAAGTTCTTGTGTTTGGTCAGACAATCGTTCCTAAAAAAAATTGGAGAGGGGGCCGTAACTGGATAAGATTAGGGTAAAAGTCAAAAGAGCTATAGAAAAATTTGTTATGAGCAACAAAGGTTTGGTTGTTGGCACCCAGACCTGGAGTCATTCCAGGACATATGGTATGGAAGAGATGGAGTCATTTGACCGAGCTAGGGTCGGATGTGTTGAAATAGACTTTCAGGAGTGGCCCAGTTGTCCCGATTGGTGGTGGACAGGAGATGAAGGGGTAGCCCTGTGGTGGGCGGGGGTCCATAGAGGAGAGAGTAAGTGGATAGGGGAACAAAATAAATTTTTTTCAATTTACAGTTGGATAGGCCTTCTTGTATAGGAGGAGGTGGTCAAAAAAGGGGGGTTAACAGTGTCGCATAGACCTCTATGGACCATATATAAGTTAATACTGTAAAAAGTTATTTAAAGAATGTTTAGTAAGTTTTAATAATTGTTTAATTGGAAAGGAAATAAGAATTTGGCACTGGTTAGTAAACATTGTGAATAAAGACCTGCTGTGGCTTTTTGATCCAAGATGGTCTGTGTGTTTATTATGTGGGGTATTGATAGGGGTTAAGAGTCATAAGGTAAATGGAGTTTTCATAGGCCTATCAATGCCATGGATTTGTCCCGTCACATACAAAAACTATTCCAATCATTAATGCCACTGGTGATTTAAAGGGCATGTCAAGCCCCAAAATGAAATTTTACATACAGGTAAACCACCCCCCAAAACCTAAACGGTAATTGTTTGAAATGTGAAATATATAAGTCTAACCTGAAATCCTGCACAATGTCTGGTTTCCCCTGTTTCTGCTTCCTGGTCTTTCCAGTTAGTAACTGTCAGTTATGGATTTGACAGATTACATCACAGCCAATGACTGAATGTTAATCCACTGTCTGCCTCTTCTGAGCATGCCCAGGCTCAGTACAGATTTCTAAATTGCTCAGTTTCTATGAGCATCCAGAAGGATAGCAGGCATACAGTAATGAATTCAAAGGACAAACTATGATATATCAACATATTTTAAAGAGGCCATTCTTTCTAAAGATGTTCTCATGAGGCTGGAGTTGTCCTTAATGCTATTTTCAAGTCTACAAGGCTGGTGGCAAATAACTGTGTGACTCACAGAGAGGTGTTACCAGAAGCAGGGAGCTTGGGAAGAAGAGGAGGATACATTTTTAAGTAACTGATAACATGTCTAAGGTTTCAAACATATCATTTTGGGCCTCATTACACGGAACATCTCCTCATCCTTATTTCATTCTTCTTAGGTAGAGTTTGCAATATTCCTTCAAAATATAATAAGAATTTGGGCTTCACTTTTGGTCATGATTAAATGGCATTGCACCATACAGTCTATACAATGCTCCATCCTGCATATGAATAACAGGCAATTAATATTAATACAGTATAATTTGATTTTGAGTACTGCTTAGAAAGAATTCATCACCCCAATGTTTCAAAGTCCATTAACTCTACCAATGTAAATTGCTTAACTTCTGCGCTGATCATAATCAAAGACCAAACACACACACGATCTGGGTAAGGATAAAGTACTGTAATACATTCAAGATGTGTAGGGCAAACAAACTTTAAAATATAATGTATCGGTATGTTTAATGATGTTTAATGGAATAAGATATTTCTTTCATACATCTTAAAGGGAAGTCCACCCCCTCTTAAAAAATCTATATCTTGTACAATACCCCCAAAACTGGACATCGTTCTATACAAAATCTTCAATTCAGCTCCCAGCTACGTAAGCGTCAATCCACGGGATGGCGCACAGGGAGGGTGACATCACCATGCAATTGCGCTGGCCAGCATGTGAAAATTAGATAGTGCCACCTTTCCTTTTCGAGGATTGCCGTATTGTGTGTAGGTGATCTAGGGTTCCTTAGTCCTCTTTTTTTCCTTGACAGTACTCAGTTATCCAGTCTTCTGACTTCCAGAATCCTGTTATCCAGACTCCGCTATCCCGTTAACTAGTATCAGTTATACAGTCTTCAGCTATCCAGTATTAAGCTACCCTTCTCAGCTATCAAGTATCAGTTAACCAGATTTATCTTCAGCTATCCAGTTTCCAGTCTTCAGCTATCCAGTTATCCAGTCTTCAGATATCCAGTTATCCAGTTTCAGATATCCATTTACACCAGTCTAGTTTTCCAGTCTTCAGATATCAGTATCCAGGTCTTTCCAGATATCCTGTCTTCAGATATCCATTAACCAGTATCTAGTTATCCATTCTTCAGATATCCTTTAACAGTATCTAGTTATCAGTCTTCAGTATCCAATCCAGCTCAATATCCAGCTTTCAGATACCATTTAACCAGATCTGTTATCCAGTCTTCAGATCCATTTAACCAGTATCTAGTTATCCAGTCTTCAGATATCATTAACCATTTCTAGATCCATTTTCAGATATCCATGTAACCAGTATCTAGTTATCCATTTTCAGATATCCATTTAACCAGTATCTAGTTATACAGTCTTCAGATTTCATTTAACCAGTATCTAGTTATCCAGTCTTCAGATATCCATTAACCAGTATCTAGTTATCCAGTCTTCAGATATCCATTAACCAGTATCGTTATCCATTCTTCGATATCCATTAACCAGTATCTAGCTATCCATTCTTCAGATATCCATTTAACCAGTATCTAGTAATCCATTCTCAGATATCCACTAACAGTATCTAGTTATCCATTCTTCAGATATCACATTTAACCAGTATCTGTTATCCATTCTTCAGATATCCATTAACCAGTATCTAGTTATCCATTCTCAGAATCCACTTAACCAGTATCTAGTTATCCATCTTCAGATATCCATACCAGTATCTAGTTATCCATTTCGATCCATTTAACCAGTATCTAGTTATCCATTCTTCAGATATCCATAACCAGTATCTAGTTCCATTCTTCGAATCATTAACGTATCAGTATCCATCTTCAGATTCCATTTAACCAGTATCTAGTTATCCATTCTTCAGAATTCCATTTAACTAGTATCTAGTTATCCGTCTTCAGATATCCAGTTATCCATTTTCAGATATCCAGTTAACCAGTCTTCAGATATCCAGTATCCATTCTTCAGATATCCATTAACCAGTATCTAGTTATCCAGTCTTCAGAATCCATTTAACCAGTATCTAGTTATCCATTCTTCAGATTTCCATTTAACTAGTATCTATGATCCAGTCTTCAGAATCAGTTATCCATTTAGATATCAGTTACCAGTCTTCAGTAGATTCCATTATCCATTCTTCGATAACATTAACTGGTGGTGCTGGAGATATATAAAGATAAATATTCAATCTACACAATATGGGAAGACACCCTTCCCCAGTATCTCCACAAGCACTCAAAGACACTTGTAATTCAAATTTAAAATGCGATTTATTGGCACAGACAAATATATAAACACTCAAAGCCCAACCCCCTGTTCCTCCCACCTCTTATAATAAACATAGATAGAACTAGAACATCTGGGTCCCCAGATAATATTGTATTAAAAGGTCTCTAATTGAATGACCTGAAGAAGACGCGCGTTTCGCTTGTACTCGTATTACACACGCTTCGTCAGGGTCTCTAGTTATCTATGTTTATTATAAGAGGTGGGAGGTACAGGGGGTTGGGCTTTGAGTGTTTATATATTTGTCTGTGTGCAATAATAGCCATTTTAAATTTGAATACAAGGTGTCTTTGAGTGCTTGTGGAGATACTGGGGAAGGGTGTCTCCCAAATTGTGTAGATTGAATATAAATGATAAAAATAGATTTTTGTTTGCAGAACCTTAGTTGCTTTACTTTAATCAATAGTCTGCAAAATTGTGAGCAAGCCTAAAAATATGCAGTTGCACTACTAGTTCCACCATTCCCTGACAAGCACTCTCAAACAGCATAGGGCAGTTAGGGGTTGTACATGAAATCATGCGTCAAGGCTGTCAGAATCACTGCAGTATAAATACAATCAGGTTGTAATTAACGCAGCCCTGTTACTACTTTAATTAAAGTCCCCCAATTATGAGATGATGCTGAACTAAATATATATCCACTAACAATTTATTGCTCTAGTGCCCAGAGCAGGGATGTCCAACCTGTGGCCCTCCAGATGTTGGAAAACTACAACGCCCAGTATTCCTTGGTTTCTTCTGCAATGGAGGAATGCTGGGCGTTGTAGTTTTCAAAAATCTGGAGGGCTGCAGGTTAGAAATCCAGACCCAGCTTGGCATAGCCAGGAAAAACCAACTTGGATACCGATGATACAGAAAATAGTGATTGGATAATACACGGGAATGGCGGCAACGAAAGAGTTACTATGTTATTAACATAGTAACTCTTTCGTTGCCGCCATTCCCGTGGCAGGACGCACATAAGTAAAAAGACCTTTCAAATGCAGCAAAAAAAATCAAAGTTTATTGCAAGACTTTCTGTACATTCTCTAAAGGTAACAGGTATAAAAGGACATCTATACTGAAACAATAGTTATCTTTAGATATCCAATCTGAACTATCTTCTGCTAGGTGCAGTTTTGCTATAACTGGAATGGACACAGTGTTCATGCAAATCATGTGAATTGACATGGGGAAATTCCCTCTTCCAATGCTGCCTCTTAGAATTACTGAGCATGCTTGCCCTTAGACAGAGCTGAGAAGTGCATAACAGCGATGCATTGTCGGCGACAGGGGTTGGGATCATGGGATTGGCAGGACTGTGGAGCCATTCTGATGATAGAATGAGAACGGTGTATGCTAGAGAGGTGGTTCAGGACTCGTTTTACAGGTAATATTCTTGCCTTTCTTACTAGACCTTGTTTTTGGACCACAATGCTCCTTTAAATGAACCCATTAAAGCCTATGAGAGATGAGTTTGGATAAAAAACAGATAACTAGCAATGGTAACTTACTCTAAATGGCTGTGGCACCTGGCAAATGGTCTGGGGAACAAGTCACTATCGCCAAACATGTTTACACACTAACTTTCCCACGACAGCCAATAGTCGGGTTCTGCATGCTACATTTGAGGGTTACCAAATTTGAAGGCTACATTCAAGGGTTACAAATCGGCAGCTACATTCGAGGGTTACCGAAATCAAAGGCTACAATCAAGGGTTACGAAATCAAAGGCTACATTCAAGGGTTACCGAAATCAAGGCTACATTCGAGGGTTACCGAAATCAAATGCTACATTCGAGGGTTACCGAAATCAAAGGTTACATGAGGGCTACCGAAATCGAATACTACATCGAGGGTTACCAAAATCAAAGGCTACCTTTGAGAGTTACCGAATCAATTCGAGGGTTACCGAAATCAAAGGCTACATTCGAGGGTACCGAAATCGAATACTAATTCTAAGGGTTACCAAAATCAAAGGCTACATTTGAGAGTTACCGAAATCAAGGGCTACATTCGAGGGTTACCGAAATCAAAGGCTACATTTGAGAGTTACCAAATCAAGGGCTACCATTCGAGGGTTACCAAAATCAAAGGCTACAATCGATGGTTCTTGAAATCAAAGGCTACATTCAAGGGTTACCGAAATCAAACACTACATTCGACGGTTACCGAAATCAAAGGCTACATTCGAGGGCTAGCGAAATCGAACAATACATCAAGGGTTACCGAAATCAAAGGCTACATTGAGGGCTAGCGAAATCGAACACTACATTCGAGGGTACACAAATTCAAAGGCTACATTTGAGAGTTACCAAAATCGAAGGTACATTGAGGGTTACCAAATCGAAGGCTACATTCGAGGGTTACTGAAATCGAAGGCTACATTCGAGGGTTACTGAAATCAAAGGCACAATTCGAGGGTTATGAAATTGAAGGCTACATTCGAGGGTTACCGAAATTGAAGGCTACATTCGGGGTTACTGAAATCGAAGGCTACATTCGAGGGTTACTGAAATCAAAGGCTACATTCGAGGGTTACTGAAATTGAAGGCTACATTCGAGGGTTACCGAAATTGAAGGCTACATTCGAGGGTTACTGAAATCGAAGCTACATTCGAGGGTTACTGAAATTGAAGGCTACATTCAAGGGTAACTGAATTCAAATGTTATGTTTGCTTATATCGAAAATAAGTCCACATGTTCAGAAAACCAAACTAGTTTGAATCTGAACTACTTCGGATAGTTGAGTTTGTTAGAACTCTAAAAACTCCGCCTGAACTCGGGTTCGGGTCCATTACTATCTGTTGGACCTGTAAGTATATTTAACCTCAGCAAAAAAATCCTTTAGTTCTTCTTTAAACAATATATCCTTAAAAGCCTTGATTATTACATTTTATCCTTTCACCACCTTTCCTATTTTGTTTTTAACAAATACAATTCTTCCTGTTTAATGTCATGCTCCGTGCCTTTTAAGTACAAGATGTGGTCAAGGCTTAGGCTCTGTGAGTCATAGTTCACAACTGATAAAGATTATTGTGAGATCGTCATGTAACACATCTTGTCGTCCTTTCTCTTCTCCTCATCTGCCCTCCATTCTCTCCTCCCTCCCGTCATTCTCTCTCAGTGGGTTAGAGAGAAGAAAATGAAGCTAAGGAAAATAATAGCTTGGAATGTGAAGTCATTTAGAGGCAAGCTGATCGCAGAGGAAAATAGTTTCTGTTTTCCAGCGAACCTGGGTTACGTTATAATTCAGATTTAATAAGAGGCCATGTTCTGCTATGTAAGTACAGTGCTGAACCAAGCCCAGGTCAGAGCGTGCTCTGCCCTGTTTAATTATGTGTATTGGCGCTTGTTGCTTGGCAAGATAGTGTAGTTAGAGCAGATTGCTCTTTTATATCTCAGTGCTTGAGTACTTTTAGCTTATTACTGCCTGCTTTATCTGTTTCCGCTTTGAGGTACCTCTTCCACATACAGTATTCTCTCCAGGGTGTGTAATTATTTATATGCAGTCCCATAGGGAACCGCACGATCGCCGTGAGTTACCAACACGTCCGATCGCCCGTTTGTCCCATTCAGACGAACAGGTGACCGACATTGGCGTGGATGAAACACACAGCTTTTTGTCCAAATCGAACGATACACGGAAGTTTCAGTCGATTGGGCTGAAAATCTGCCAGTGTGTACCCAGCCTTAAAGGAAGGGGTGCTTGGGAGACCATCCGAAACATGGGGAGCAAAGGTATCAACTCCCACCTAATTGATCCACCAGGACAGATCACTAACCAATTTTGGTTAGAGCCTGCACACAACTATATTGCCAGCCAAAGCAGTCAGTTGGCTGAGAATCATCTAAGGTGTTTTAGAATCTGTATGATTGTATGTTACATATGTGTGTATTTATAGAAAGTTAAAATAAATCTGTATATGTAGATTACTCACATGAAGATCCTGCATAACTAACAGATCACAATAAAAAAGGATTGTGCGGAGACTATAACTGCAGATTATGAGTGTGAAAAACATATTAACACATTTACTTTAATTCATCATAGTATCCATACTAGCTACTGGGAGAGGGATTTCATGGCATATTTAGATTTTTTTTGCCAGGGATGAACTATCCACAGTTATAAAAAGGCTTTTTGACAATTTTCTCACTTTAGGCAAAATATTCACCACGTATTACAAATACACTTTTCTTCGTGTTCAACCTTTGTTACCCCATCTGGTGAAAATTCCCCAAGATGTTTTAAACTTAACTCTAGATTTTATAAATAAGGCAAAAAATTCTAAATTTATGGCAATGTCAGATAAAAATACTCTCCTTTACAAATATTACCCTAAAACCATATTTTGTCCTGTTGGACCCCGTTGACTGGCCCTCCCGGTAGGACCATCAACAAGGCCTGACCAATTGGGAGTTTCGGTCAACAAAGCACCGGAAATTGCAAATTCGAGGGATATTGAATGCTAGATTCAAGTTTGAAAACCAGAACAGTTTAAGAACCAACACTAAGTATTTGAGTTTCCTCTCATTCTCAGATCCTCCCATCATAAATGCTCTTTGCCTTTTACATTAAAGTTACTGTTCCAACATTTAAATTCACAACCCACAAAGGATTTTGCTGTGGTACTAACATCTGTTGTAGTATCAGGTTAAATGAATAGTTCCTTGCAAAAGTGAACTATTACTTGCATTGATTGAAGACTGGGAGGTTAAGGAGCTATTCCTTACCTCCCGTTCTTCAAAAATGCCTGTGGAGCCAGGAACAAAGATACTGTAGAAGAAACATACCTTTCATGCAATCCACCAATGTCGCAATAACAGGTCCTGACTGCTTCCTGGTTCTGATTAACTATAGCGCTTATTATGTACATGCGTGCTATAGTTAATCAGAACCAGGAGCGTGACAGCAGTGGGTCATGTGAAAGGTAAGTTTGTTCTATCTTTGGACCTGGCTCCTGGTAAATTGATTGAAGATAAATTGATTGATATAGATCCTTAACTTCCCGGCCTTCAATGCTTAAAGGAATAGTACACTTTCGCATTCAACTGTTTCTTTAAGATGGGATCATGGCACACCGAGATCCTGCTGTTACGTATTACATTGCGAATGGGATTGTGCCTAAGAACAATATGGGCTCTTGGTGCATTGCCTTGTGTAGGTGTGTTTCTTTCTTTTTTGCTTATTATGTATTTGTTTTATTATAACAATAGAATATATAACTAATGGGAACTTTTGTCTTACAGCTACGTGGAGGTCTGTTCTTTGTATTATGTATGTCCACTATTAATATTATTTTAATGTATTGCTTTTTTATTATAGCGCCGTGGGTATAGAACTCCCAAAGGCAATAGTCTTACAAGTCAGAGTTCCCATGAAGGAATGCTGGACTAAACTGCCAGCTCATGGAATGGGTGTGAATGTTGTCAATATGGGCTATACACCAGCCGCTGTGAACTCCATTTAGCATTACCAGTGGCATCACCAGCTGTTGCTGTAATCCCAGTTGTGTTCCAATTCCATTCAGTAGAGACTGTCAGTATATTTCCTGTTAAATAGGTTTACAGGTCAACAAACCTGAAATTCTTTTATTCTTTATTTTTTATTTTTGTGGATGGAATGACTAATTAATTACTAATGCTTATTTAATATTGTAAAGATTTACAGCACCACTAATTAAACAGACCCCACATAATCCTGCTTGCTATGTTTGCACTTGCACTTGTTCAGGTACCTATTCCTAGTACATGTTCAGGCCTTCAAACATACACGAAACATTCTATATATATATATATATTATATGTTTTTTGAAAATGTTCCACAAGTCATCTGACTGTCTTTCTCAATTTAGAATGACTTGACAACAAATACCCTTGACATAAAATACTTCCTTTCCCCCTTTTTACCCGTCTTTCTCTGTGTTAAGATGTTAAAATTACAGTTTTCATGTGGCCTTTTGCCTTAAGATTTGGATACATGGCTGAGTCTAATCTCAAGGCATTGCCTCGTCTGTGGTTTGCCTTATGTTGGTGCTGCTACTGTTTAATCTCGCCCACATACATTCAGAGCAACCCTTATTGCACTACGTATATGATGTTGCTCTCCTTGTGTATCGATATCTTTGAGCCGTTTGATAAAACTTCTTAGCTACAATGCAATCAACACCTTGCATTCCTCATTCCTTGCTGTTTTATGGAGGCACTGACACCTTGTTTATGCTGATTGGGACACATTCCAGGGTATTTGTTGCCAATAGATTCTTGTACAAATTATTCTGATTGAGAAAAATTGATGATTGATGGAACACTTCAAGAACTTAACTTCATGCCAAGTTGATCTAACTTAAATCACAGATAAAACACAGGGTTGTTTCTGTAAAGAAGCAATATGAGCTAAAACAGTTGGATGACTGATGGAACATCTTCAAGAACTTAATCTTTGCCCAGTTATCTTACTAAATATCACAGATAAAACACAGGGCCGTCTCTATAATGAGGCAATATGAGTAAAAACAGTTGGATGACTGGTGAGAAACATCTTCAAGAACTAAACTTCATGCCCAATTTATCTACTAAATATCACAGATACAACAATAACTTGTTTGATAAGATGCTGATCGTGTCATTTATGGCCAGTTTTACTGTTTGCCACAAATAACACGGGAATCATGTTATAGGTTACATAAACATAGAGCAACTAGGTCAACAAGCATGATCCTGTATATCACAATGGACCACTAAAGTTATTTGATTTTTCAAATCCTGTTTAGGAGAAAGGATAGTGGAAACCCTAGCTCTTTAAATTATAAAGATTATACCCAAAGAAGCTTTTTTAAGTTAAGTTTACCCTACAGACAGTTTAAGAAAATACACATGGTAGGAAATAGTTTATGGTTGTGTATTGGACAGTTGCGTCAGCTCTAAAATAAAAAGTAAATTACAAATGGCACTATGAGAGATGGAATTATAGCCTATCTACAGACAAACGGATGTGCTCTTTCTTACCATCTAGCTTTCTCCAGCCCATGACTTTAAATGGATTTATAAAATGATTTGTGAACATAAATAAAGAGACATTTTAAGAAACAGCCCTAGCTCAAGCCCTTAAAAAGTGAATGGCTATGACTAAATGTTCCTAAGAAAAGACAGTAGATTTTAAAACAAGCAGGTAAGGGCCAGCGTCTATTACACACTAAAATTTTAGGTTCATAAAACTTGAATGAAAGTGTCATATGTGAATTTAAACTTTATAGCAACTCAACGTAATGAAAACAAAGCACTTTTGGTACAAAATAAGCCAACATTACTACTTCAACAGCTTTAAAATAAAAACTGGCAATTCATTAAAAGGAACAAAATGGTGGTCAACTTTTTGGGAATCCTTGTAGTTTAATGCCACACTTAAGACTACCGTTTGTAATTATCGCACCCCTGCAGTATTAAAGCACTAGTTTTAGTATTCATTTATAATTTTATTGACATTTTATTTAAATGTATAATTGTTTATATGAATTTAAGCCTTGATATACTGAAGAGTAGAGATGGGATCTGGGTTCGACACGGAACTCCTAGGTTTGAAATCCGAAAGATCGGTCCGAATCCAGAAGGATTCTCCGGATTTCAAGACTTTTGGAACACATTTTCGAAGATTTTCGAATGTACGGAGCTGTTTTTTGATAACTCTCAAAAATATCTTCTAACATTTGAAAATCTTTAAAAATACGATCGGAAACTCGAAAGTGGTCTTTGATTGTATTTTCGTGGATTCAAATGTTCGAAGATATTTTCAAAAATTATCGAAAAAGCTCCGTACTATTAGAAATCTTTGAAATCAGATTGTTTTCGTATCTTTGGGATTTTCCCGGGATTGGGACCGAAAACGGAACAAAACTATGTAGTTTCGGCCATCTCTACTGAGGGTAGGGATACCCAACTGTGGCCCTCCACATATTGAAAAATACAATTCCCATTGTGCAGACAGGGAATGTTGGGACTTGTAGTTTTCAAAATCTAATACTGTAGAGCTGTAAATATAAATAATTAGTTTGTATGGGGTTAAATTCTTGATGCATTCTCAAATGCAGACTTTCAAGGGTTAAATACACCAAACCTTCCCCCGCCATTACATTAACTGTATTACATGTATAATTTTATTTTTAAAGCTCATAACACAGACTTTTTTGCTGGCGTTGCAGGTGCCTCAAGCTATCTCTTGCAAAGCAGCCAGATAAGGTGACAGCAAGAAGTGTCTCAGAGGACACAGAGGGTCTGCTCTCGTACAGAACATCCATAATTCATCAGGCTTGATGGCCTTCTGTAGCACCTGATTCCTTTAAACCCTTTCGGCCTATGAGAGGCTCTGCCGGATTTGAAAACAGAGCTAAACTGTTATGTGCCCTACTGGTATTTCCAAGCACAACCAACTATATAACCCATGTGCCCTGATTTGCACAATAATACACAGTCATTAGGGCCGGGGAGATTGTGCTGTAGACCACATATGAGATAACGTTTGATCGTTCACTTTAGTTAAGTTAAAAAGAACCAAAGATTTAATTTAATCACTCCAGAACTAATGTTGTATATTCTCCCGTCAAATTACTACTAAACTGGGCACATTGCTAAAGGATGATTGTAACTATTCCCTTCAATAACTGCAGTGGCACAAGTAACCTTGCTAGAATGCTTACAAATCACCTTAACGTACAGTCTGTATATAGAGTCTTTACTTTCCTTTAAAATGTTTAGCAACATTTGTCTCTTACATGGAATTCCCTATTCTCAATATTGTTTCCTCACATTGTTTCCCTAGTGTATATCTGTATATTCAGTTAGATCAACTGGACTTGAAGTTTAGTTCTTGAAGACGTTTCGCTAGTCATCCGACTGGTTTCTCAATTCAGAATGACTTGTACAAGAATTGTGGCAATTATGTACCCTGGAAAATCCCAATTGCATATCAGAGGCAGGTTGTAAGGGGGTGATTGGATAGTGGCTAAGAGGTGTATAGGAATGCCCAGAGTAAGGGGTCAGAACAGCGTTCCTATAACACCTCTTAGCCACTATGCAATCACGCCCTTAACACCTGGCTGTGATATGCTAATAAATGCAAATTATTTACCTAGAGAAATTACTATGATTATTTCCACTGCTGTGTATATTCCCCCACAATCTGAATATCAGACAAGATATTTAAAGGGTCATTATACTCAGCAAACAACTTTACATTATCGAAACTACATATTGAGAGAAGTAAAATGGTGATACTCGCATATTATCTGTGCTTGCTTGTCATTAAATTATTAATGTTTAGTGAGTGCTCCTAATTCCCCCCTCCCTCCTTACTCAATGCCTCCTTGTAGTGTCTGGGACACTTATAAGTTCTGCACAGCCTCACCATAGACACTGCTCTTCTTACACATCTCTCCCCCCCCTCCCCCTGCCTCTTTTGTTGCTGATTCTCATAATTGTTGCAGAAAGCGTGTGGCAGACAGATAAAGATCCTAGTAAGAGGTCATTAATGGGTCCATATTACAATCTCTGCTCCTAGAGTGGACAGGTCTGTCCCTGTAAAGCTGTGATTAAAATAAGGATTCTCAGGATCTACATCCAGATTTTTAAATCCGAAAAAAAGTAGTGGGATCGCTGATATTAAATTTTTGAGAGTATGATACCCTTTAAGTGTTGGAAGATTTAATAAGACAAAGCTGGGTCGGTCATGACAATTTTACAAATAAAATATGTCTACAAGAGGTAAAACACCTTGGATCATTGTATACGCAGGTTAAGCAAGTATACAAGGCTATTCCACAGAGTTTGGAAAAAGTCATCATGAGGTCTGTAGTTGATACTATACCAATGAATAAACAAAACTGATACAGAGGAGGTGGAGGCAAAGACAGTGAAGGAATGGACTGCCTCATCAGTGGTAAATTCAAGCGGAATTGGAAGCAGTGGATTGGATGTTAGCTTGCTCTCGATGTGGAGGAATTTGCAGTTGTAGCAATGAGTTTTATTGAGACACTAGTGCACCAGATCATTACAGAGAAACAATTAAGATTAGAATCAGAAACCTTGGGTGAACAGAGCAGTATGGAATGCAATTAATATGGGATTGAGCTTGTAAATACAGAACGTTATAACGTTAGGAAGGCAGTAATGGAAGAAAAGAGTAGATATTGGGGGCGATTAGAGGATCCATTTTCATTGTAACGACAAACAGTACAAACAGTGATAGGAAATTTGTGATGAGTTAAAAAATCCTATGTCAGGTTTGAAATTAACAATCCAATTATTCATCACATGTATGAGGGTGTTAGGGCAAGAACATAGAGGGGAGAGGATGTTGTTGTTAGATGTTAGGTTTTTAAAAAAGTGAATGTTAGGAAAGCAACAGGACCGGATGGAATTTTCTTGGAGGGTGTTAAGTAATGTGACGATCAATTGGCAGAGATTTTAATCTACCCATAGTGTCCAGGTGTTTATAAAATCTATTATTGCTTTTTACCAAACATTAGTAAGCCATCTTATATAACTGATTATCACACAGTGGCCATGACAATTGGTTATGATGGTCTTTATAAGGATTGGTAAATGATTCACATGCTCCTCTATTTTGTATGAGGATAATTTACATTTTCTTACCACCCAAAGAGATCCACAGAAGATGCAATATCTTATATATGTTCATGCTGATAAGAAAGGAGTAAATTACCCTAAACTACGGCTTGTGGACTATAGTTCAGCTTTCAGCTTTCAAACAATTATCCAAGTAGGGCTGATGAGCCATTGTATAAATGGGGGCTGGCTTTTTTTTAACATGGAGGTCTTAGGTGTTATAATAGAAATTGTATATCAAGGGAAACTACTCTAAATGTGGAGCCCTCCCGGGAGGTGTCCTAAGTCCCTTGTTGTATACACTATATAAATACTAGCCAACCCCGATTCTTCAGAATCGTAAATCATGGCGTGCAACTGCACAGGGCCCCCCAGCAAAATTCTGATGGGGCCCTATCTGTGCTTCATTTACGAAGTTTTTGGGAAAAAGGGTATATCTGCCATAGGAAAAATAAGAAGATGGGGCCCCTTGGCTTCCGGTCCCCTTGCGGTTGCTCCCCCTGCTCCCTGGTAGTTATGCCCCGGGTGTAATCCTTCGGTTAGTATTAGGATTTCTTCCAGTCTCAACAGCACCACCTAACGGTCATTCAGGATGTTGCAATTGGTCCGGTTTCTGTAGTTTTACAACTGTCTTTTAATATACAAATGATTGTGTGAGTTTGATTCTCAATTGTTAAATTTTCAGGCGACATTGCTGGTCAGTCTTATCTCTAATGAATAAGGGAATTACACAGAGAACAAACGGTGTGTAGGATAATGCTCTGGAATTAAACATAACTAAAACTACAGAAATAAAAATTAATTATAGGAGGAAATTGAAACATCCCTATGGTCCATTATAGTAAGTGAGCATAATGGTAGAAAGAGCAAAGGATTTCAGGATCGATATCAAGGAGTCCAGTCAAGGGATGAGCTTAGCTGGACTTACATAATTATACCCAGGCAATGGCTGGCTGTCTAGGTTGGTGGTAACACCACAGATACTTAAAGATTTTTATATAGTAGTGGATGAGGTGTCTTGACTTTGGTATAACAAAGATCAGCAAGCATTAAGGAGAGTGGTTAAAACCTCAGAAAGATGCTTTGGGTCATCGTTGCCATCCCTAAAGAAGATTTATATTGAGTGCTGTTAAAAAGGGCACATAAATCAAGGGAGATATTCTACGTCCAAATGATGGATTGTTTGAGCAGTTAAATTCCGGGAGAAGGTAGAGGAGCGTTTTAGCCAAAACAGAAGATTAAGAAGAGATTGTTCCCACACGTAATTAGAGCATTAAATCATGATAGGGCTATGTTTGAATTAATTGAGAGGGTGTATGCTATTATGTGTGACTGAAGAATGATTAATATGTTTATTAATGTTATGTATGGGTCAGGGTGGAGGTATAGCAGGTGAACATTTCATGCTTTTTGTAATAATTTTAGAACTATGTATGGGACAAATAAATCTAAGCTTAGCTAATTGTATCGCTGATGAGTATCTCAGTTTAGCTTGAAAACTTGCCCCGGATCAGCAAAGATTCTAGAACATGTTTCAGGCTTCTTATGAGATTTCTCAGTGGATGCCTGGCTTCCTTTCTTGAGATCATACCTGAGCATCTAGCAGAATCTGCTGCCCCTAACCTATAGCATGGGAAGGTGGAATGGAGAGTCATTGCATCAGCTACTTACCTATCTTACTTTACCTCACCAGTTTGGTTGTGTAGCCATTCAATTGAGCACTATTCACGGGTTTATAATCTATTTGGCTTTTACAGTGAATATCACTGAATGTTTTATATAAGAAAAAGAGCTACCACTACCCCAGACACAAGCCACACCATCATGTTACCTCTTTTACAAAAGTAGTTACTGCATTCCTGTTCCCACATTTGCGCTTCCCTACTTTCTTCAGTGCTTTCTGAGTTAGTGAACTAGTCAAAACAGTCAAAAAGAGTAATTTATATGCAAGATGTATCCATGGATCTTTATCAGTGTTAGAGGTATAAATCTAAGACCGACAGACCAGAAAAGTACCTTTAATCCTCCTACTGGCCTTCATTCCCATGCCCACTCTTGATACACAAAATTCTCTTTTCTATTCTGTAATGAGTTTCAAACTCTCCTTAGAAGGATTGAAAGTGGGAAATCTGTAGGTAAGTGAATGCCTACACCATGAGCCATTACTAGGTGTATTGTGCAGTTTGTCAGGCAAGCATAGGCATTATAGATGTACTTTGAGTTTTGAACAAGCTCAGCTCAGGATTAGATGGAAGGGTATTTGACGTTCTTTGGAAACCTCCAGCTAAAGGACTGTCCGGTGGCCTGAAATCTTTGCTATCCACTTGCGGGCCAATGATCTTAGCTTTTATGGAAATGTGGACTAATTATCACATTAAACAAGATCTGGCCAACGTGTTGGGGGATGTTATTCTGGTCTGGTCCAGATAATCCCTAAGGTTACATTGGCGGAGAGCTTGGGATACAAAAGCCATTGAACATGCCACCAAAAGTTAAATGCTTCCGTATCTTCCTTTATCTGTAATATCGAAAGTGTGGTAGTTCATCCTAGGGATCAGGAAGAGGACAACACCTGATTGTTCTGAAACAAAGAGGTTCACTCCGAACCCCATTGGTCTTTTTAAATGTAATCTGCAGGCCTAGAACAGGCATTGTCGTTCTTGATAGATGTACTCCCAGTGGTTAATTGCGGTTGTCCGGTGGCCGAATTTTACATAAGCACAGGGTTCTATAGATCAATGTTTATGCGAATGGGGTCAGTAGCTAATGACGCTGTACTATCCGGCTGTAGACTCCTGGATTATTGGTACAATCTTCGCATCTGATGTGTTTTTGTTGTATTCAGTTAGATCAACTGGACTTAAAGTTAGTTCTTAAAGACTTTTCGCTAGTCATCTGACTGGCTTCTCAATCAAAATGACTTGTACAAGAATATCAATTATGTACCTGGAAAGTCCCAATTAGCATATCACAGCCAGGTGTTAAGGGGTGATTGCATAGTGGCTAAGAGGTGTTATAGGAACGCCCTGGGTAAGGTGTCAAAACAGCATTGTACATGGCAGACAGTTGGTGTCAAACCCCCACCTCTATTCAGCTTGGTTTCTTTATTTTAACAATAATAGCTCCTTAACACTTTCTTGAACCAGAATCTTGATCTAACTGAATACAACAAACATACTATGACCTGGATGATGAGAAACTCCACAAGCATATCTGATGTGTTCTGTGGACCAGCTTCTGGCATAAATTGTATAAGTGAGGCTACATTCGTCCTTAATATAAAGCTGTGACCAAATTTCCGACCCAAAATAGATTTGGTGTCTTTTGTGTAATGAAAAAACCGGTTTAGCAGGTTATAGGTGAAAAAAAAGGGGTGTTGACTGGCTATTGGTTGTCAATAGCTATGACTAAGCCCTCATATCTTCCAACAGCTGCAAATTGCTTTTTGCTGTATTAATATATTTCAATTTATAGAGAAGCTTCTAGCCAAAAACAATCAAAATTTCCCCTTCCAATATCCCATTTTAAAAAACTGTTGCAACTAAAATCTCCAGTCTTGTTTCACCAGCGGTTTTGCAAACTGAAATCTATGGAAGAGACATTTCAAAAAATATCATTTTTTTTAATTCTATACCTCATCTATAGTGTAAAGGATATATTACAGGTAGGATGCTGGAAAAGGCCATGTGGAATGTGTATCAATGCACTTAAGCATTAAAGGGAACTTTGCAAACGCTCTCACAGGAGACATACAATGTGATGAATAGAGTAACTCTGGTTTGCAAAATAGGAAGCAACTTCACTGCAAAATTTTGTCCATCAATATTACAAATAGGGTGAGTCCCAAACTTTTTTAAGATGAAACTATCGGTTTACCTGATGCCCATAGGAATGGGAAATACAAGATGCCCACAGTGATTGGTAGAAACAAGATGCCCACAGTGACTGGTAATACAAAATGCCCCAGTGACTGGTTGAAACAAGATGCCCACAGTGACTGGTAATATAAGATGCCCACAGTGACTGGTAAAATACAAGATGCCCACAGTGACTGGTAGATACAAGATGCACAGGACTGGTAAATACAAGATGCCACAGTAACTGGTAGATACAAGATGCCCACGTGACTGGTAAATACAAGAATCCCCCAGTGACTTAAAAAATGAGCTGACCTGAAGCAAGCTGCCAGGAAGAGAGACTGACACATCCTCCCTCCCTGCTGGCACGTGCATGCATGCAAGCAGAGGAGATAAAGATTTAAGAAAATATAGACTCACAGTGGTATGTTGGCTGCCCCATAGGACACAGGAGAAAATAATACTGTACCTCCGCCTTTAAGTAAGGATGTTGGCTCTTATTCCATTTCCAGCATGTAGGTGACCTTGGCTTTAGTGCCGAAATATGCGAAGCATGAGGTACATGGATCTGCCAACAGTATAACCCATAATATCCTGCTCTGGAGATAAAATTATGCTAAAACGCAATACACCCTAGCACACCAGCCTAACAAGGCACGAAGACTGAAAATGACATTGTTGAATATCGTTGGTTGAGAAGTCCTATGTTGCCAACCCCCTGTACCTCCCACCTCTTATAATAAACATAGATAGAACTAGAACAATCTGGGCGTCCCCAGATAATATTGTATTAAAAGGTCTCTAATTGAATGACCTGAAGAAGACGCGCGTTTCGCTTGTACTCGTATTTCCCACAAGCTTCGTCAGGGTCTCTAGTTCTATCTATGTTTATTATAAGAGGTGGGAGGTACAGGGGGTTGGGCTTTGAGTGTTTATATATTTGTCTGTGCGCAAATAATGCATTTTAAATTTGAAATACAAGGGTCTTTGAGTGCTTGTGGAGATACTGGGGAAGGGTGTCTCCCAAATTGTGTAGATTGAATATAAATGATAAAAATAGATTTTTGTTTGCAGAACCTTAGTTGCTTTACTTTAATCAATAGTCTGCAAAATTGTGAGCAAGCCTAAAAATATGCAGTTGCACTACTAGTTCCACCATTCCCTGACAAGCACTCTCAAACAGCATAGGGCAGTTAGGGGTTGTACATGAAATCATGCGTCAAGGCTGTCAGAATCACTGCAGTATAAATACAATCAGGTTGTAATTAACGCAGCCCTGTTACTACTTTAATTAGAGTCCCCAATTATGAGATGATGTGAACTAAATATATATCCACTAACAATTTATTGCTCTAGTGCCCAGAGCAGGGATGTCCAACCTGTGGCCCTCCAGATGTTGGAAAACTACAACGCCCAGTATTCCTTGGTTTCTTCTGCAATGGAGGAATGCTGGGCGTTGTAGTTTTCAAAAATCTGGAGGGCTGCAGGTTAGAAATCCCAGACCCAGCTTGGCATAGCCAGGAAAAACCAACTTGGATACCGATGATACAGAAAATAGTGATTGGATAATACACGGGAATGGCGGCAACGAAAAGAGTTACTATGTTATTAACATAGTAACTCTTTCGTTGCCGCCATTCCCGTGGCAGGACGCACAAAGTAAAAAGACCTTTCAAATGCAGCAAAAAAAATCAAGTTTATGCAAGCACTTTCTGTACATTCCTCTTAAAGGTAAACAGGTATAAAAGGACATCTATACTGAAACAATAGTTATCTTTAGATATCCAATCTGAACTATCTTCTGCTAGGTGCAGTTTTGCTATAACTGGAATGGACACAGTGTTCATGCAAATCATGTGAATTGCATGATGGGAAATTCCCTCTTCCAATGCTGCCTCTTAGTAATTACTGAGCATGCTTGCCCTTATAGACAGAGCTGAGAATGTGCATAACAGAGCATGCATTTGTCGGCGACAGGGGTTGGGATCATGGGATTTGGCAGGACTGTGGAGCCATTCTGATGATAGAATGAGAACGGTGTATGCTAGAGAGGTGGTTCAGGACTCGTTTTACAGGTAATATTCTTGCCTTTCTTACTAGACCTTGTTTTTGGACCACAGTTCTCCTTTAAATGAACCCATTAAAGCCTATGAGAGATGAGTTTGGATAAACTACAGATAAACTAGCAATGGTAACTTACTCTAAATGGCTGTGGCACCTGGCAAATGGTCTGGGGAACAAGTCACTATCGCCAAAACATGTTTACACACTAACTTTTCCCACGACCAGCCAATAGTCGGGTTCTGCATGCTACATTTGAGGGTTACCAAATTTGAAGGCTACATTCAAGGGTTACCAATATCGGCAGCTACATTCGAGGGTTACCGAAATCAAAGGCTACAATCAAGGGTTACTGAAATCAAAGGCTACATTCAAGGGTTACCGAAATCAAAGGCTACATTCGAGGGTTACCGAAATCAAATGCTACATTCGAGGGTTACCGAAATCAAAGGTTACATTCGAGGGCTACCGAAATCGAATACTACATTCGAGGGTTACCAAAATCAAAGGCTACATTTGAGAGTTACCGAAATCAATTCGAGGGTTACCGAAATCAAAGGCTACATTCGAGGGCTACCGAAATCGAATACTACATTCTAAGGGTTACCAAAATCAAAGGCTACATTTGAGAGTTACCGAAATCAAGGGCTACATTCGAGGGTTACCGAAATCAAAGGCTACATTTGAGAGTTACCAAAATCAAGGGCTACATTCGAGGGTTACCAAAATCAAAGGCTACAATCGATGGTTCTTGAAATCAAAGGCTACATTCAAGGGTTACCGAAATCAAACACTACATTCGACGGTTACCGAAATCAAAGGCTACATTCGAGGGCTAGCGAAATCGAACACTACATTCAAGGGTTACCGAAATCAAAGGCTACATTCGAGGGCTAGCGAAATCGAACACTACATTCGAGGGTTACCAAATTCAAAGGCTACATTTGAGAGTTACCAAAATCGAAGGCTACATTCGAGGGTTACCAAAATCGAAGGCTACATTCGAGGGTTACTGAAATCGAAGGCTACATTCGAGGGTTACCGAAATTGAAGGCTACATTCGAGGGTTACTGAAATCGAAGGCTACATTCGAGGGCCAACTCCAATAGAAGAACCTTTTTTTCACCCTCCCTCCCCATGCCAGGCTTAGATACCAATTATTGTTTACAGCGGTGACTGCATCCAATCCTTACACGATGCTATCCATTTGTGCGTCAGTAAAAAGTGTGTTTAAGAGCAGATCACGGTATCTAGCAGGCAGATTGAATAGTTCCGCCTACTTGTGATTGCACAATGGATATCAATATAGTACGTCTACAGACTGTACAGTCCCACGGGCTACAAACAATGGCCCAGAAGGGCCAGATTTGGGCGTGGCCTTGAATTTGACATGTTGAGTTATAGATAAAAGGAGAACTAAACCTACATGACTTTTCCTTTTGTGTTTAAACACTACTCTATCAGAAAAGACACTACAGTGAAATCCCTATCAGTGCCAATAGGCAGAACTCTTAGCAGTAAAAATGATTGGCTGTTCACTTCTATGTTAGCAGACAATAGATAATTGGTACTACAGTATATTACACTGGGAAAAGTCGCTGATGAGAATAATCACTTTCTACAAATACATTAATGGTCATCCAGTAAAACTCTCTGTGAATTTTGGTAAAACTTTGTGTCATGAACGTGGTGCATCCATTAAGATTAACAAGAGGTAAACGGTATCTACATATTCCCAAGATTCCCAATTTTAAAGATTATCCCAAGCCCCCGTTGGAATTTGCAATTTGTTCATCTCTATCAAGAACAACCATTTTATTGAAAACACTGGAGAGAAGCTCCAAGAACTGGAGTTGTAGTTTTAACACATCTGGGGTTGGTCATCCTAGAAAATTCACATATTTACTGAACTACATCTCCACAGATTTATATGCAGAGCATGAGATATGAACAAGCCTGCATTCTCACTCTCCCCCAATGTGCATGAAAATTCATGCAATTATCATGCACCTCTGTAACATTGCTTATCTAATTTTCGCCAGGACTGGGAAAAAGAAGTTTTTAGGGTGGGTTTATTGATAAAATCTTAATAAGCTGAGAAGTGTGGCAGTTATACCGTACTGTTTTTCTGTTGCTGGGAAAGAATAAGTGGAGGGTTAAATTAAGAGGAAAGGCTGTAGAACTTTATTTTATTTTGGGAAATAGCTGACCAACTTACAGCGCCTCTCTGTTTGTACTGTATTGTGTTATTTTTCGTATATAATAATATAAAACATATTGCAACAGCATTGTACAAATAGTTGTAAATGTTTATCTAGGTCAGTGGTGCTGGGGGGACTGGCACCCCTTAAAAACGGACCATGACTTGTCAGTTAAACATGGCTTGTCTGTCACCATAGCAAGGTGTTGTAAATTGCCCTCATGGGCAGACATTTCAGCATAGGCCCTGGTGCCAACAGACCTTACATAAGTGCTGCAAGCAGGGATGTTCTTGCCAAGGGGAGGCAACAACCTAGCCCGGAAGCTAGGGCCCCCATCTTCCTTATTTTGATGATAACAGCAGAGAGTAGGCCAATCATAGTGTTGCTGTGGCACGAGCGTAGTCTAGTTACGCCACTAGTCTGCAAAGTATCAATGCAAACCAAATAGCAACCATGCTGCATCTATGGGCTGGTACACTGGTGACTATCGATCACCCAGGCGATTTTTAACTGTCAAAAAAAACCAAAAAACTAATTTCATCTGACCAATGCTCTAGAAGGCAATGGCAGACAGTCTGGTGATTGGACATGCCATGTCTTCAGAGACCGCATGATTGGTCAGGCCAAAAAAAAAAAAAAATATTAACATCGTTAACTTTCTGATTGACAACTATTGAAATGGTTTATTGATCTGCAGGCCCGGAATGAACCAACCAACCAACGGAGAACACGCACATACAGCAGATGTGGGAGCAGACTTTCTTATCTCTTATAACTTGTTTGGTTACTAATTAGAGATTCCAATAACTATTGATTTACAGTCTTGTGTGTTGGGAAGGTTAACTTTAACAGGTTACCCAACTGATACATTTTGCTCTGTTACCTGTAACACTTTAATAGTAATATTTAAAGAAAACTATTGACCCATTCTGGCAGAGGAAGCTGGCCATCCCTCATGCCAGTTGAACACAAGACTGGTGCAATTACATCATAGTCAATAACTTGACTGCTATTTCACCTCTTTACATCCTTTGCACATGCCCAAGCTCATTGAGCAGATACCTTTATCAAAAAAGAATAGAATGTAAGTATAAACGTGGTAAAAATAGCAGTTGGGGCTGCAGAGGAGTAACCGGCAAGTCACCAGGTTATTTCTTTTTAACGGGTGGGGACATGGTCCTTTAAATGTTTTTCTACATTTCACAGTATGTCAACGACTTTTTTTTTATTGTTGGTTCATCAATTTTATATTCCTAAGGAGAATAGAAAAATCAGTTTAGAATTTCATTGCTTTATCTCAGATCTCTCCATCTGTAGCAAATTTACTTTTCTCCATTACGTGCAGCTTAATGTACGAAATGCAAACAGAAGTGCGTTCTGCTTGGCGATCAATAATACGGGCAGAGGGTTATCACATTGTCACTTCAAAAAAGTAATTCACAGTAAAATAGAGTAACATTGCCCTCGGTTAGAAATTAAATCCACTGCGTCCTTCAATGCAGGGCTGTAATGGACTTGCTTATATTATGGTGACATAGCGCAAGAGAACAGTGACTAAGTGGCTATATTTTATTTATAGCTTTGAAGGGAAACATTATCATCATGCCCAACCTTTGCCTAGTTGCAAAGGACTCTGGATGGTAGGGTGGCCTGACTCTTTTGAGACAATGGATATTATGGAGAGAGAACACCGAAAGAAGCTATAAAAAAAAGATGGTTTTTCAATTGAATGACCTGCAAAACCACCTTGGTATGTATTGATTTTTTTATTCTATGCATTACACAACAGCCTGCACAACAGAGCTTGACATCTAATGCATCTGATGGTTCTGTATCACAACACATCAGAAGACCATATAAACTCGATTGCAAACTACGCAAAGGGAGGATTTAAAAACCCAGACTTGGCACTGACCACTGAGGTCACCTAAAAACCGGGATGACTAAAACTGTTTATTTACTATACACAGAGGAGACATTGAGAACATTAATGTGACATTTACATTAGTGTGATAGGACTTATTACACAAAAACCTAAAATCGGCTGAAACATAATGTTATAATTATAGATGGTGGAATTCCAGAATTGTCGGTTTTTTTTTCGAACTTCAGTAAAAGTTCTTAGTTCGGAACAAAACCATGAAGTCATGGAAAAATAAGTTTTTAAAAGTTCGGATTAATAACAAATAAAATATCATGTTCTGTGACATGTGTTCTATAATTCCCCAACCCCCAGAGTTACCTTATTTTCTTTAGTTTTCCTCCTCTGTCCGTGAAGATAATCTATTAAAGAAGTGAAGATTTCAATACACCCACTCCTGCTGGGCTGTCAATCAAATCCCCTAACAGCATGCCGGGTGTGTGTGTAAGGCTTACACAGTTTTACTCACAAAATACTGGGGGTAAAAAACAGAGTAAAGGGAAGGAAAGTCCACCTCCTCCCTTATCTTCATCATTGATTTATTGCCCTGTCAGGGAGACCAGGCTGCAGTGATAAGCAGGACTCAGTCTTTTCTAACTAACTCCTCCGATTCCTTATTGCAAAATATCCAGAACAAACAGACAGAACTTCCTCTCTACAGGCTTACATACCAAGTTTTTTTTTGTTATCCATGGTTAGAGTGATGTGTCCGTTGTAGGCATTAAGCGCATGGGGCGGCTTGTTTTCACAAGGCTTAATTTAACAGACGGACAAATGAACAGGGTAATGACCAGAGGGGAGTGGTGAGCTCTGCAATAAAACAGACATGTGACAAACACGGAGCCACAGAGGAAGGTGATAATCAGGAGGATCACTAAACCTTTTTATGTCTGGATTTGGATCAATGTATACATTCACTATAATATGCCCTTTAAACACTTCTTTCCACCAGGATTGGGCAATTGGTTGGGTTTCCACACGCTACATTTGAGGGTTATTGCCATCAAGTGTTACCGAACGCTAGCATTTGGAGGGTTATTATCATGTTATTATGTATTATGTGGACTTTAAATAGTATAACAGCTCTCCGGAGCACTTTACATTACAATGTATACATTCACATCAGGCCCTGACCCCGAAGAACTTACAATCTAAGCACATTTATTATGACACATACAACCTAATCAGTATGTCTTTAATCGAATTCGGAATGATAATTTGGAGATTACTAAAATCGAACATTACATTCAAGGGTAACGAAAATCAAACGATACTTTAGAGGATTACCGAAAAATCCGAACATTACATTCGAGGATGTCACCAAAAATGACAATTACATGTCATGGGTTTAACTGAAAACCGGAGCGTATACATTTCGAGGTATATCGAAATCGACACACTTTTATTCGAGGGTTACGAATTCGAAAGATACCCATTCTAGGGTTACTGACGATACATTTGAGGGTTACTGAACATCGAATAATACATTTCCAAGAGTCACCGAGTTTGAATGATACACTCAAGGTGTACCGAATGAACATTCAAGGGTTATCACCGGACGTAACATATGAGGGATATCGCCAAAAGCCGCATTTTGAGGGTTAATCCCGAAATCGAGGCTTAGCGAACATACGTAACGAGATAAATATCGTAAATATGTCCTGAGTGATGAAAAGGGTTCGATTCTAAGTACAATCTCTATTTTATAAGAGACTCTCCAATTACCTGTTGTAAGAAGACAGTAAGTACTTTTCTTGTTCCTAAATAAAAAATCCTACAGTATACAAATAACATACTGAACAGGGAAGAACTGTAAAATTATATTCTTAGAATCTTACCGTTCCAGGAGGAGAAGAAACCAGAAGCCACAAAGGGGTAGGTTAATAAATAATGCACCCCAACTGTAAATTAAAGGGATATTAGAAGTCACACTGGTTCGTGCCCTGTATAAAGGCCTGCGGCCTCGTGCATTTATATGTCACGGAGCTCCTCAGTGACTTCTAATACCCTTATAATTTACAGTTGGTGTTGCATTACTCCACTATATAAAGTCTTATTGGACTTTTCATCACACACCCCTCCCACCCCCATCCTCTTTATGGCCTAGGCTGATTGAAGATGGATATTTTTGAGGATGTCTCAGCCTCAGTTTCCTTTTTGAAGACAATACATTTGCCATGTTATTAACAGTTGCAATATCATTCCAGAGAGTCCATATTGTATATCAGCTGGAGTGTTGAATGGAGTGTTGAATTTACCTATTGCCGATTCCCATCAAGCACATCTGCATTTTTAACATATTAGTTTTGGAAAGCTGCAATTTCCGCTCACAGTAACAATGTTTCGCTGTTGATGATTCATTTGCATAAATTCTCAGTGCAATTAGGATACGTTTTTTATCTACAAAGGAAAATAATAAAGCTTTTATAATTAAATTAACAATGGTTTGCATGGTTCTGATGATTTTTATTTATAATTTTACCACATGGTACGGTAAATCGCCTTCTCTGTCTACAAGGTGCAAATCTTTCAGGCCTAATGAAAAAATGTTGAAATGTTGAAGGTTTTGTTTAGGCAGGAGCTCCACATAATAATAATAAAGTAATGGTATGGATGTAGGCCTAAAATAGTTTGGGCTGATGCAAAAGTTTGCCTATAATATTAAGGACAACTGCATATTGTTGCTCCACCCCCCTTCTGCCCCAGGGCCTAATAATGGAAGACACACGATTTTTATCCCATTAGATAGTTTGCAACTGAGCGCAGGCGTGTTTTGAGAAGAAGTTGCCTTTAATTTGCAACAACCACTATAAAGGTAGCGATCAAGGTGCCAGGCCCACAAATGTCCGTCGACGACAGAAATGTAGTCGGTTTGGTAAGGCTACTTAGTTCTTGTGTATTTGTGAAGGAAAGATCATTCTATATAAAGTCTATTTTGGAATGATCTTCCTTTGCATTTGTGCATTGGGGCAAATTCACAAAACAGATTCCAGTGGAATCAGACCCCAATTTGTGTCCGAAGTGGCATGTGTAATGGGCACCTTGGGCCGTATTTATAACGGCACTGTATGACTATTCGCAATACTGCGTCTTTAACAATGTAATCGCGACCATACTTTTATAGTTGTGGATGTTGAAATTACTATCGCGGGGCGTAGTCTACACTGCGTATTGTATGGCTGAAAGGCTGTAATTGTACAACCGCATACTTTTATGATACCTGCGTACTAGAACTCTGATACTTTTAAATTAAATTGGCCCTTAACCAATGTAATCCAGTAAAACCCGACATCTGTTTGGTTGCTGCAAACTATAGGTGGCCATACATATGTTCGGAATTGCTGACCGAGCGCTCCCGCGACATTGATCAATCCTGCCAGAACTGCCTCTCCTGTTCTATGTTTTTAGATGATGGGAGAGGCGGTTCCAGCAGGATCGATCGATGTTGCGGAACGTTCGTCAGGTAGTAAATGAACATATGTATTGCCACCATAATAGTATTACGTTTTGCTCCTCTTTGCATCAGGCCCAGTCTTTCTATATCAGGTATCTATGAACTCATCCATTTAATTTTTAGAAGTGTGAAGCAATATCCATACTACAATCGATTGACAATACAGTTTTACATTTCTAAGGCTGATACCCCATTAAATATACATTTTTATTGAGCACAAAACACACCTTAAAGAGGTGATGTTTTCTCTTAATAAATATTGACAGAAGATTAATTGAACATTTTACATATAAGAAATATGTCTAGATCACAATTAAACACAGAGCAGTATCTCCTTTAACATGCACCCGTCGTCATATCTCTAGTGACAGTAACTGACATATTTTGGTTATTAATCTTATGCTGAATTTTGTTCCCATAAGAAACACTTTCTTTTTAGTCCATACATATGAAAATTCACCGCAGCTAAACCGCAGGCTTCTGATTAACCCTCAGTAGTTCTATGTCAGGCAATGTAGAGTCATGTAAGGCTGGTACCCACCAACAGATATTTCCGGGCGACCGACCGCCGTATGCCGTTATTGCCGATTTGATGGTGTGGGCGGCTTGCTGCAACCGAGCTCGATCGCCAGTTTGTCCTTATTTGTCCACACGCAACTGACAGTTATTTGTCCCGACCGAGCGCTCGCTCACAGATAGGTAGGAGGAAGATATGTGGAAGGCATAACCCATTACCAGATCATAGTTTAGAAAAGTTAATATGCATTCTGGCCACCAGTTCTGGCACCATATTGAGAAATCAACTCGGTAAGACATCCAGGGGGGGGGGTTTTCTCAGCCATAAATCGTATGTGTGTGCGGATCCTGTCAGCGTTGTTGAGGACCCATCCTATGGATCAATAAACTAACCTGTGGTTGCCAAATATGCGATGTCATGCAAAAACGGACGTTTGTCGTGACACGAATCGCATATGTTATGGGCCTTTAGCGGCTTTCTAAATGATGTTCTCTTCAAGCTAGCCTTTCATTCTATTTTGTTTATTTACACAAGTGGAGCTGCCAAACTGTTTTTATTTAGAACATTTATTTCCCAGCCACGTCCTCCAATGAACTAACTGCCTCTAGAAAACACATTTCCATCAACAAAAAGCAATCCATTTCTGAATCCGTGACCTGAATAATGTTTCAGATTGAAATGGCAATATCACAACATCTATTGTCCTTTGGAAAGTGGACATAAAAAAAGAATCTTCTTAGTGTCCAACCCATCAGGACATACACAGCCACCGAATGGAGACCTGTCGCTATAGTCTGGATAGGCAACATCACATGGCTTTAAAAGGCTTTAAAGGCCACCCTTAAACAAATAAATGATCACTATCAATTATCTTCCTGCAATTCAACTGCTATTTTTACCAGTTCATAGATGTATTTTGTAACCAATATTTAATGATCTGTAAAAGGTATCCTCCCTCCTCCCTCTGCTCATGAGCCTTTTTACAAGCTTGAGCATGTGCAGTGAGGCAGCAAGTGAAACACGCAGTCAATCATTGGTTGGGATGATAGCAGTTTCCTTGATTAGCATGGAGGGAAGGACCAGCTTACTCTGCCAGAATGGGTCAAAATTATCCTTAAAATCTGGTTAGTAATGCAGGTAATAAAGTGCAAAATAGTCAGTCGGGTGGGGGCAGGTAATGGCATTGACAGTTTTTTTGTTTAAGGTGAACATTCCCTTTAACAACCCTAAAGTGGTGTATTACAGTGGCGTGAAGGTGTAGTTCAACTAAACAATTTTTTTACGACTGTTGATTAAAATAACAGTATTAAATAACGTATCACTTGTATTATGTCATTTCTACTAAAGAAATTTCTCTACAGAAATCCGCACATTCCACTTTACATTTTACTCCTCCCCCTTCCTTTAGTACAGGGAGATAAAAAGAAGAATTCCCTTCTGTCATCCAGGGTGAATTACACTAGCATGCTTCAACTTAACAAGCTTCTGGAGGGGCAGTAACTGCAGGCTGTGGCTGCAGATTATAGTGTGTACATACAAAAACAAAGATACACTTGTTTTAATCAGCATCTTTGCAGTATTAATCAGGGGAAATTGATTAAGGGTGAACTTTATTTTAAAGCCAAAGAAATAGCACGCTGCACTTCCTTTCCAAATGGGCCGTAAACTATAAAACATCAACTGTCTTGTGAAAAATGGTTCGTTTTAGCAGTGGCCCCAGAAATGTTTCCTATTTTGCGCTGTTCTATTCAAGGGGCGATGTGCTATCCTTTACACAGATCCGCTGACTGATCAAAATCTGGACCTAACGATTCAATGAAAAGGACAAAAAAAAAAAGAAAAACCCACAAAACCACTAGCATCAATCACAGTTCCTGCTGGCAGAATTTAATGGCCACTTGTAACGAGAGGGAAATATCACACTGATGGGTAAAAGTTAGGAGAGCTTGTCCTAATGTCACTGATACTTTGTGCTGCATCTTATAGAGAACAGCTTGGTTGTGCTTGCCCTCATCCCGGGGATAAAAAATGTCATGGCCAGACAAGAGAGCCCATCTGATTCTCTTCTCCATTCTCTCCTGTGCTGCTTTACTTGTGGGGAGCCAAATCCAAACTGCAACTCTCAGCACTGGATGAAAAGCTGTTAGCTACCGGCACTTTCCATTTAGGACAGAGCAGCAGGGAAGCTTTTAGAAGATGCTCAAGTGTTTTTATAGCATTTCACTACAGCAGGACAATTTAACTACCTAGGTGCTTCTGGAGATGTAGTCAACAGCATCTGATTCTAACATGGCATATACATAAGGTTTCCTTCTAAAACTATACATGTGCACATCTAATATAATCATTATTTGTTTATTAAAACATTGTATTTCAGTGGGAATTGAAGATAAGTGCGCATGAGCAATATTTCTGGTATATATATAATATCTTCGGTAATTTTTAGCCTGGGGCAACTGATACCGGTAGGACATATTCCGTATCACAGCCGATTGTGTTGGTGTGCCTACTTCGCTGTGACTTTTAGGCCAGACCATTTGGATGAGCTGAAAGTCTGTGCAGATTAGTAGCAAAGTCAAACTTTTGCATCTCTAATTGCATTTTCCCATTGTTTTTCTTTTTAAATTTGGAATAATCCGCATATACTGCGCTATATTAAACAATGTCATTTAAGTATAGTCAGTTGCACCCAAACATTAAAGTAGCAGGTATCCTGGGCCCTCCACATGTTTGAATACTATAACTGCCAGCATCTCCAGGTTGCCTTGGGTGGATATGCAATGGTGGGAGTGACATTAGAGATAAACATACTAGTGACTTTGGTTCCAACAGCAAATCTGAAATTTTTCAATACTGTATTTGAAAATCTTGCAATTTTTGTTTGAAGGTTTTTACTTCTAATATTTGATTTTTTCTGAGTTTTGAAATTTTGAAAATTCTGTGGATCTGCGGATTTTGAAAAGTCAGTTCCAAAACGAAACCAGACCCATTGAAACGGGGACAGTTGTAATAACACTGACATGGTCTGGTTGGATCCATAAATTACTGTAAAAAATATTCTTCCCTCTACAAATTTTCTTATACGAGACAATAGTGACAGTTCCCTGTACCTAGAACATCCCTTTTCTGCATTTATCATTAAACTGAGGTGCTGCCATAGTGATTGCCTGGTTATGCTAACACTAAGCCACCATGTTAGATATAACATTTGTACCAAATTTGGTGTGTTGTGAAACCACTTTGTATTTTTACCAACATGCCACCTAAAGGCAGGATATAAATGCTGCATTGCATTCATGCCTTTATGCCCATTCCATTTGTCTAAACCCTCTTGCCCATTCAAGAATAATGAGACTTTCCTGTTTAAGGCTGGGTACACACGGGGGGGGGGCAGAGTGCTGTCTACTAGCGGGGACAAATGACAGTTGGTTGCGGCACAAGTGGCCACGGCCGATACTTCCCTGTGATTTACCAACAGAACCATCGCCTTCACGGACAAACAGGAAACTAGCTCGGTCGCGGCCCGCCTACACCCACACCATGCGATATTCTGCCCAACCGTACCGTATTGGGTTTTCCCAGCTTCAAATAAATGTTTAGGAGGTATTAGAATGATTACGAGGCAATTGGCAAACCTTAAAGGGCATGACCACACTAACATAAAGATGTGTACTTACCTTCCTTATCCCCAAAACTGCAATAAGACTCACCTTATAGAGTTTCCGGAATTCAGGTCATGTGATGATCATTATTTGGGGGTCGCGTGTGCTCCAATCGTGCACTATTACATGATCCACTGCAAATGTACGATAACGTGCGTGAATCCGTCATAGTGTGGCCTTAGCCTTGGAACTTTATGGGTTTGGGGTGGGAAAAGTAATTATAATTTTTTTGTGTGGGGGATTGAAATTTTCTTTAAAAAACTAAACTTCAAGGTGCATTAGAATCAGCAGTGAATTTGTGAAATGCATCTAGGAGTCTGTAACTAAAGGCGATACATTCAACTTGTATTTAGCGCGTGAACTTTGAATGGAATATCTAACATACCTGGATAAAGTGCCCAACTCTATTTGGAAATGTATTTTTTTACGGCTCCTTAATACCAAATCTCCGTGCTACATGAGCTTATCTAGAACTCCGAAGTACATTTTGACTTTTACTCAGTGTGGTGCATTTGCATTAATAAATCTGTGCAGTACTCGAGGACAGTCTAAGGGTGAAGGTGCGCCAACATATCTATTGTATATAGTACGGAGCATTTTGTACCGACCTGTCTGTGGGGAACCAATTCCAGTCAGTCACACCTCAACAAGAGAAGATGTCAGTCATTTTAAACAATAAACACATCATTTCCATAGGCATATAACATCCCCCTCTATCTAAACGAGCATTGTAATCACCATAACAATGTAATTGGCTTTCTTAAACAAATGCAGTCAAGTTCAAAGCAAACATGAGGCTGTTTTCCAGATTGATTGGTGCACCGAGCGAAGAGGATTATAGTCATCACAGCAATTTCATGTACATATTCATCACGGAGGAAGATTAAACTTATTCCATGACGTTTACATCAGAATTGGGTTTGGGAAACGTTTTAAAAATCAATGCAAACATTTCATTTTGATGTGAGGATGCGTATACCGAGGGAAATTCTACTCCCCCTAAAGGATAACTATTGATAATATATATATATATTTATGTAAATTGTAACCCCAAAACTGCTGGTTAAAAAGACATATCACTTGCCTTTCTACATCACTAAGGATAATACAGTATAATAAAGACATGAAAATCTTTAATTACAAACACCGTCTCACTTCCCCCTCCCCTTTACCCAGACTGATTGGTGAGCGGCTTTCTCACTATTCCTAAATAAAGCCCCCCCCTTTTGTCTATTGCAATAGGAGATGAACATATATTGCTGCAAGCACTAAAGTTACATGAGCAACAATGCCCAAGTACAGGACGAACGCCTCTTCGATTGGCAATGGGCGTTCATTCAGGGTTTTTTTGATAATTGTGCCAGGTAGATCATCAACAGGCCATCCGAATGCCCATTCATGTTGGCTGGAACAGCCGTTCACTATGTACATGGCCTCTTGTGCGTGAAAAAAAATGAATTTTAGCCTAAGATTTTCTATAGTTCAAGTGTTACCCCACTAATGGAGACCTATACGTTTATATTTTTAACCATAAATATCCAAAAAATGCCACAATAGATTCTCGTTTTTATCATTAACTTCTGGTGATGAAGATCATTTAAATCTATCAGGCGGGTAGTAAATTAAGATTTTCCTGCCTAGAGGTATGTCTGGCAGAAGATAAACTTGGAAATGTAAATGTCAGTATGCATTGATTTACAGATGTTATATGGTGTTTCTAAGGAATTGTAGAACCTCTCATATAGATTCCCTTGTGAGAGGACTATAGCAACATACTAAGTTAGGCAGTGGGTGAATTCCCTTACCTGTCCTGTCCAGGTGACTTCTTTACAAGAGGGTGACTTCTTTTATTGAAATCAGTGAGAGATCAATATAAGCCAAACGTAACTGGGAAAACAACACAGGATGGGAAACAAATGTAAACTAGAAATTAGGGTACAGCACACACTGCGTCTCCTGAGTTATCAATAAGAAGTGAGATGCTTTATATCTCGGCTTGGCGGTAAAATGAATTTCCAGGAAAGGGAGATTACAGATAATTGTATGTGGGTCACATTACAGCGAAGAGAATGGAAGACCCTTGGGCTATAGATTTTATTAGAGGAGAATTACAGGTTCCACAGACCCCAACCCATGTGACCAGAAATCTATGTTTATAAAGTTTACACTGATAGATAAAGTCTCTCATTCTGCATCCCCCACTTTATGGTCCATTGTCTTCATGCTGTCCATAAAAATCATTGTTTTTCATAAAAATTATATGGTACCTTAACTAAAAAAAAAAAAAATTTTTTTCAAAAATTGCACCCTTAGATAAAGATCCCACTACTCTGAAACTTTTTTAGACTTTTAAATCGAGGCTGTAGATTCTGAAAAATCGACATTTGAAATCACAGCATTTACAGGTTAAGACCTGTCACCTTCACATGTGCCCCATCCGGGTTGCCATTTGAGATGAGATCCGGGTATGTCTCGGACCCAGATCCGAAATGGGACCCCTCGGTTTGGAAATCCGAATGTTGATGGATTGTTTGGATTTCGAGACTTGAAATACCATTTTCGATGATAATCAAACGTTTGAGCTGTTTTTGATAATCCTCGAAAACACCCTTGAACGTTCGATCGAAACTTGAAAGCAGTTTCCAATTGTATCTCGAGTTTATCGAACGTTCGAGATATTTTCGAGTCCAAAAGCATGTTCTGTCAGCTGAGGGACACCTCTCCCCTCCAGTATATGCAAGGAAAGAGAAAAGAGATGCAGCACCACAATAAGGCTGTAATAAAAACATCACTTTATTAAGTACCTGTAAGGTATAATAGCTCCGTGTGGGAGCCGAATTAAAGCTCTACTAAAACAAACTTTAGGTTTTGGGGGTATTCATATATACATTTAGAAAGAGGGGTGGACATTCCCTTTAATCATAGGTAAATGCTCAATTACCGCTTCCTCTTTTAAAAGCATGAACATCCAATAAAAACAGATTACACAATCACACCCTCTTCCCTGTTGTTAACCCTTAACCTCCTATTTTAACAGTTTACTTCCTATTCTTAAAGAGACACAGCACATAATATAAATTCCCACAAGAAGGGTATCCAGCAAATGCAGATTATATGATTGCTATTACAGAATTACATGTTAATCAAAACCCTTTTATCCAAAGAGCTATAGCCAAAATGTGAAGAAATATATGGAAATCTGAAGATAATATACATAATAAATATATACAAATATAAATATACACACATATATGAAGCAATATGTTTGAGACAACATGTATGAGACGATATACTGTACATGCCGCGAATCCGGCCTTTTATCATCATTAAGTCCCGTAAATCCCATAGGGTAAATTTGGGGCGTAATAAAGTGATGTTTTTATTATAGCCTTATTGTAAGACATTGGTTTGTTTACCAGAAATATTTGGCTTTAAATTGATTCTAAAATGGCAAACCTGCATTCCAACCCTGAACCCACACACGGCATCACCATCTGCACCTAACGACTGATGGAATTTAAAGGGTATGTCCACCCATAAACTTATTTTTAATATCTGCTCCCCTGGTCCCCCAGCCCCACCGCACAAATATTTTTTCAGAAAGCCCCCAACTCTTACTTACCTCCCCTCGTTCCTCCGCCGCACGCCGGCCCTCTGCTTGCGAGAGGCAAGCAGAGGGCGGGGGACCGGCAGTCGCGTCTGTGATTGCTGAGCGGCAGCCAATCACGGACGGGCTGCCGGTCATTCAGTGCAGTGGAGGAAAGCAGAGAGGTAAGTAAGAGTTGGGGAGCTTTTTGAAAAAAAAAATATGCGGTTTGGGCTGGTGACATGGGGAGCAGCATTTTAGGGTTTAACGCTAGGGGGAGGGATAGTAAACGGGAGAGGGGGGAGAGGAGGGAGAGGGAGGGGGGGAGGGAGGGGGAGAAGGGCTGCAGTGCGCATGGCAAATATCTACCGAGGCTAGATAGCAGGCAGAGACCTGCTATCCTCCTGGTGGTTAGTTTGAGACTTTGGGGGGGGGTTTTACAGAGACCCATGGAGCTGGGATGTGAGTAAGGATTAAACTACACTACATGTTGGGGCCAGTAGTTGGGGGATTATAGTTTTGGGGTGGACATGCCCTTTAATGGTTTGCATCATCCTATCTCTCCCCTGCACAAATGTCTTGTATGTCTCCTACATACTCACCTCTATGCCCGAAATGCCAATATAGCCCTGCAAACTTTTGACACTAATATGGGATTGCCACATGTCAATAGATTTTGGAATAAGGTTATAGCACTTCTAACTGAAATATTAGAGAATACCCCTTGAACCCTCAACTTTGCATTCTAGGAGTACCTGAAATCGATATCTGGGGTAAATTTCAACTATACTCCTTAAGGATCCCTATTCTATTCTAGAAGAACAATAATCCTGGATGGCCCCCACCTCTCAAAAATTAAGAAACAGGAAGGGAATGTGAATAAATATGTTACCTTACTTAGATTGGCTTATCTTAATAGAGGGGATCTTGGAAAGTTTCACAAAAGTTGGACCCCCTGGTATGACCACTTTGGTATCATCCATGAGAGTAAGAGAGATACCACCCACAATGGTACAGGATGAACATAACCGATAAATGATCTCTTTGTCTGGCATCCTATCTGCAAATTGTTATAAAGTGACTACGTTATTTCTTCTTCTTTCTCTATTTCTCTTTTCTTTTCACTTCACCTTGTTCCCTTTCCTCCCTTTCTTTGGGAAAATCTACCCGTTGTGAACCAACTTAAGACAATATGTACTGTAATTAATCAATCTTTACTGTACAAATATGTGTATTAATTGTAATACAAATGGATTATAACAGTAAATTCAGTTAAAAAAAAATAAAAGAAATATTTGCTTCTTATGGAACTAAATCATCTCTGGTCATTATATTTTATTGTTGCAATGTAAAAGACCTTTCAAATCGTCTTTTGCTGGAGATTAATCTCTTCACTGGAGGGACATGTTTAGAATCCTTAGTAGTATCAAAGAACCATTGAATTGCATTTCATAAAGTTACTGTTTGTCAGCAATGATTAATCAGTAGAGATGGGCTTGAACTCGAACTCGATCCTGAGTTTGAGCCGAACTATTCGAGTTCGAACGGACTTCTCAAACTATCCCGGACCTGGATTTTGGATATTTTCCAGACTTTCGATAATTATCGAATGTTCGAACGTTCGAACTTTCGAAGAAAGCGAATATGCGAGTAAAATGTCTGTTATACCAATACGCGAACATCGAATCTGTGAGTAAAATGTCCATTATACCTAGACGCGAGCATCAAATCGCGAGTAAAATGTCCATTACCTAACGTAAGCATCGAATCCATGAGTAAAATGCCATTATACCTAGACACAGCATCGAATGCATAGTAAAATGTTTATTTACCTATACGCGAGCATCGAATGCACGAGTAAAATGTCTATTATACCAATACGCAAGCATCGAATCCGAGTAAAATGTTTATTATACCTAACGCGAGCATCGAATCCGCGATTAAAATGTCTATTATCTACTACGCGAGATCGAATCCCGAGTTAAATGTTTATTATACCGAACGCGAGCATCGAATCCGCTAAAATGTCTATTATACCTATACACGAACATCGAATCCGTGAGTAAAATGTTCAATATACCTAGACACGAGCATCGAATCCACGAGTAAAATGTCCATTATACCTAGACGCAGAATCGAATCCATGAGTAAAATGTCCATTATACCTAGACGCGAGCATCGAATCCAGAGTAAAATGTATATTATACCTATACGCGAGATCGAATCCGCGAGTAAAATGTCTATTATACCTAGACGCGAGCATCGAATCCGCGAGTAAAATGTGTAATCTACCTATACGTGAGCATCGAATCCGCAAGTAAAATGTCAATTATACCTATACACGAGCATCGAATCCGCGAGTCTTCATGGGATAATTATCGAATTTTCGAACGCGAGAGCTCGAAAGTAGCGCGCGTGAGAGTAAAATCGAGTTCTGAAAGTCCTGGATATTCGAACATGTTCCCAGACCATTTTCAGGTCCCCAGCCATTTACGTTAAGTTACCATTGATATTTAATTGTATTTCATTCAAACTTTTCGAACTATTCACTCCCATTGACTTTAATGGGTCTGTTTTCGAACTTTCTATATAGTTCGAAAGTCAAAACGGACTGAAATTTCTAAAGTTCAGCCTCTCTACTAATCACCACTAAAGGTGTCAATACACATGAAACTACCATAACCTTTTATGTATCAGATTCATCTATTGGCAAAAGTGTAGCGGTAACAGTATACACAGACCCAGCCACAGGCAACCTCCCATATGCTTTTTGGAGTTCGATTGGGTGTTTGGCCCATGGGTTGATCGTGTCAGCTCCCCTTCTTAAGTTACATTTCTTTGCCTTGAACGCCTTAAAACAAAACTGGTGACTTGTCGGTTATCTCTGCTAGTAGATCTGCTGACGTTATTAATAGATGATACGTCCTGTTCCTTTCTGGCAAAGGTATCTGCCTCCCACCTCTGCTCAACGAGCTTTTAATGGGGACAGCAAGGCAGTCAATCATTGGCTGTGATGTCAGCAGTCACTGCCTTGATTGATTGCATGGAGGCAGCTTATTTTGCCAGAATGGAGGCAATAATTATACATTTAATACCTGTTAATCATACATCTTAATAATACAATAATGGGCTGAATATATAATTAGGGTTAGGGGCAGGTAACCACGTGACCTTTTTTTGTTTTAAGGGTGACATTTAAGGGACAAATAATTTCTCTAACAAAATGTTCTGCAAAAGATCCCCCATAGTTTGCTGCATGTATGTAAATCTTTTATCTTTTTATAGAATGATTTCCATAGTTCATGATGCAGCTAGTTACACAATGTACATCTGGATCTTCATTAATAAACAAGTTGTTACCCCACTAGAAAGAGATCTGTAGGGCAAAGTCTTTTCTACGAGGCTTCTCATAAAGGCAATAGGATAATCTAACGTCCCCCAGTACAATATCTCCCACTTTGCCTGTTTAAAAGAAAGGTTAAATTAGATTAAAGTTTTATCGGATTTCACCTAGGAAGTAAATGAAGTCTTAGCTGAAGACCAGGGGTTAATGGAAAACGTTGGTTTCCTTAGCTACCAAGAAGTTAAATTCTTACACACGGACGGGGCTTTGTGAGAGTTAACCAGACATAAGACTTCAAAATAATACTAACTGTAATATTTATCACTTTACAAAATGCCAAGCGATCAATATCCCATGCAGCACTGGAAAAAAATCTCCCCATGTTCTGTCTCTTGGTTTTATCTTCTGTTATTTTTATAGACATTTTCCTTGTTATTTGTTCATCAAGATTCTTCCTTCCCACCACCTACTTTCCCACATTTACATGCCCGTTCTCTCATTTATTCTGTTATAGACCATTTCCTTTTTCAAATTGATAAACGTTTATCGTGATTTTTCAAAATGTAAGAGAAAATGTAGGTTTTATTATCATTATACAATGCAGAGGAGATAGTTTATAGCAAGAGAAACATTCCTTATCTAAAATGTGTCTCATTAGTAGGCCAAAGACACCAAGTTGGCATTACTAGACTTGTCAAAAACAATGGTGTAGGCCTCTTCACTTCAGAAACATAATAACTGGTACTTCTAACCCACTTTCCTCCACCAGCAGAAACAAACACCTGGTAAGAATCTTGCCAGCCCTGACAAACTTCCCAAATTTCTATGGACAGCCTTTTGTTGCAATCCTTTCTAGACTGCAAAATTTTGTCCTGAAATTGAAATGATTTGATCAGGCCTGGGGCATTTCTTGGGCAGACTGGGACAGTCATGGGTGTTAGTTGGCCAATAACCATGTCACTCCTGCCTTATGTCGAAAGTTGGAGGTATATTCTAACAACGGTGCTGGTCTGAGAAGGAGGTGCAATTTTTGTCTATGATATGAATCTGCACCAACCAATCAGATGTTACTGAATGCAACTCTAAACTGTGCAATGCTGTATGTAACTGTCAATCCTAACATCTGCAATGAGTTCATTTTGAGACCTGTAACTAATGTTGTCAAGTGTGACTCATTCTGTTGTAGAGATGGCCCAACCTACTGGAGATCGGTCAGTTTCTGAACTTAAGTAAAATTTTGGAAGTTAAAGGAGAACTGCTATCCCGTTTTTGTAAGTTGCACAAACATGTCTAATTGTTCCTTAACCCCCTGCAAAGCTTTCTGAAGCTTTAATATAAAAAAATCAAAACACATATTTAAAATCGCCTTATAAAGTCCATACTTGGGCGCCGCCATCTTGGATTCCATCCCTTCCTGTTTCTGCCAAAAACTACAATCCCAGCATGCAATTTCCTGATGCTGGTGACATCACAAGCATTTTCTATTGGCCGCTCGGCACTACAGGGGGAGGGATGGGGAGGCGTGGCCTAACAAACAGGCACGCCTCGGTTAGAGGAGGGAGGCGGGATCGGTAATACAAACTACCTTTATGAATGGATTTTTTGTATATTATAACACATTGTTAAAAATAATAATTGTTTGTAAAAAACTTAATATTTAATTACATTTTTAATTACCGTATATACTCGAGTATAACCGACTCGAGTTATAAGCCGAGGCACCCATTTTGACTAAAAAAATTTGAAAAGACGATTGACCCGAGTATAAGCCGAGGGTATACAGTAACCCTAATACCTTTCTACTGTAGATGTTTGGAAACTACAACTCCCAGCATGCTTGGTTGCTGGGAGTTGTAGTTTCCAACCACCTATAGTAGAAAGGTATTGGGGGTTACTGTATGGCATACTGTCTCCCACCATAGTACCTTTCCACTGTAGATGTTTGGAAAACTACAACTCCCAGCATGCTTGGTTGCTGGGAGTTGTAGTTTCCACCATAGAGTAAAAGGTAATGTGGTGTCTGCATGGCATACTGTCCCCCCAGCCCTCCCCCAGTACCCCCAGTCCCCCCCCAGCTCACTTACCCGTACCTGGTCTTCAGTCTTCCTCTCTCTGCAATCCAGAGGCAGCGCGAGTCCGGCCGGCAGTTCCCATTACTGCTTCGCGGCTGCGTGATGACATCATCGCGCAACCGCGAAGAACTACTGGGAACTGCCGGCGGACTCACGGCTGCCTCTGGATTGCAGGTAAGTTCCTTGTGACTCGAGTATAAGCCGAGTCAAGTTTTTAGGTTAATTTTTAAACCTAAAAACCTCGGCTTATACTCGAGTATATCAGTATTATATATGTAATATAACGCTGTTGTTAATGTCATTATGTGCATGATTGGTGCTGTGAGTGTGTGTGAATGTCGTTATTGTGCGTGATGGTGCTGTGAGTGTGTGTGAATGTCATTCTAAGTGCGTGAATGGTTGCGGATGCGTGCGAAATCGTTTTAAGTGCGTGAATGGCATTGTGCGTGAATGGTGTTGCGGATGCGTGCGAATGTCGTTTTAAAGGGCAACTATAGTGTCCAAATTCAAACTTTTAAAAACCTCATACTATTAAAGGAGAACTGTTATCCCTTTTGTAAGTTGCACAAACATGTCTAATTGTTCCTTAACCCCCTGCAAAGCTTTCTGAAGCTTTAAATATAAAAAAAATCAAAAACACATACTTTAAAATCGCCTTATAAAGTCCATCTTGGGCGCCGCCATTTGGATTCCATCCCTTCCTGTTTCTGCCAAAAACTACAATCCCAGCATGCAATTTCCTGATGCTGGTGACATCACAAGCATTTTCTATTGGCCGCTTGGCACTACAGGGGGAGGGATGTGGAGGCGTGGCCTAACAAACAGGCACGCCTCTGTTAGAGGAGGGAGGCGGGATCGGTAATACAAACTACCTTTATGAATGGATTTTTTTTGTATATTATAACACATTGTTAAAAATAATAATTGTTTGTAAAAATACTTAATATTTAATTACATTTTAATTATTATATATGTATTATAACGCTGTTGTTAATGTCGTTATATGTGCATGATTGGTGCTGTGAGTGTGTTAATGTCGTTATATGTGCGTGATTGGTGCTGTGAGTGTGTGTGAATGTCATTCTAAGTGCGTGAATGGCATTGCGGATGCGTGCGAATATCGTTTTAAGTGCGTGAATGGCATGTGCGTGAATGGTGCTGCGGATGCATGCGAATGTCGTTTTAAAGGGCAACTATAGTGTCCAATTCAAACTTATAAAAACCTCATACTATTAAACTATACTTCATCCCATCCATCAACAGATCTCCAAACGAGCGGCCGTTTTGCCCGATAAAGTGCCCATTCACGGCACGATTATCGCCGACATGCGATCACACGTGTGTATAGTAAGCAGGATACGCGTGTACTGGCAAATCAAGGAGAAATTCGAAGACATCTCTACCAGTACCCATTTGGATCTGGGATGTAAGGTAAGGATTTTTTACACTACAGAGTGGGGCCAGTAGTGGGAGGAATTATAGTTTTGGGGTGGGACATGCCCTTTAATAAAGTCAATTAATCTTCAATAAACTCTCAGAAACTCGGTAATCAAAGAAAAAACTTTTTATCCCCTCTCTCCCACACACATGTAAAAGCCATAAATGAAAGTTATATGGTAACAACCTGTATTGTACAGAGCCTGGCAGACAGATTCATTTAATTAGCAGGGCTGCATTATTGTAAATTGATTTATACTGTGATCATTCTAACTCAGACTCTACAGGTGTTTTACCTGATTAACCTGTGGCTCTCTATATGTTTTTCAAAATACAACCCCAACCATTCCCTGACTGCCCTCTGCTATTAGTGAGTATCTTTAGGGTAAATGGTGAAGATGTAATCAACTACACCAACAATAACTTTGTTCAAACCAGTGAATTTGATCAGGCATGGCAACTAAATTTTGAGAGAACTTTATGAAAACGTTTTTTTTAACATTAAGCACCAAACAATCATTTATGAGATGAGCAAAACAGAGAGCAGCCACACTGCAACTACCAGGCACCAAAACTAATGCATTTAGAAAGCTCAGTTAGGCACCAGACATCTGATAGTTGCTATGCTTGCAGAACAAACTAGCAGCTCTGCTACTAAAACAGACTAGGACTTGCTGAAGGCCTCTGGCTGTTTTATACTGTCTCCTTGGCACACCCCCAACATATGATTGGTCAATAATACAAGAGCCAATCAGATTTAAGATTTGTTTTGGACCAATCAGATTTTGAGGGTGGTTTATGAGACACTATAAAACTTCATGAACTCCTCAGAGCAGCTCAGTTTGTAATCAGCAGTCAAACTAGCAGGTCTCGCCTTTGTATTTAGGGTAGGATTTGCAAGTAGTGGCTGGTAATTTAGTTGGACTACGCAATGAATAATCTTTAACTCCTAGGTTTATTGTTTAGTGTCATTGTGTAGCAGTCCATAAACAGCACATACATGTTAATAAATGATAAAAGAATAATGACTAGGACTGAATGCACTACCACATTATATTTATTATTAGAATATGTGTGACCAGACTAATCTGGTGGTGCTGGAGATATATAAAGATAAATATTCAATCTACACAATTGGAGACACCCTTCCCCAGTATCTCCACAAACACTCAAAGACACTTGTAATTCAAATTTAAAATGCGATTTATGGCACAGACAAATATATAAACACTCAAACCAACCCCCTGTTCCTCCCACCTCTTATAATAAACATAGATAGAACTAGAACAATCTGGGCGTCCCCAGATAATTTGTATTAAAAGGTCTCTAATTGAATGACCTGAAGAAGACGCGCGTTCGCTTGTACTCGTATTTCCCACAAGCTTCGTCGGTCTCTAGTTCTATCTATGTTTATTATAAGAGGTGGGAGGTACAGGGGGTTGGGCTTTGAGTGTTTAATATTTGTCTGTGCCAATAAATCGCATTTTAAATTTGAATTACAAGTGCTTTGAGTGCTTGTGGAGATACTGGGGAAGGGTGTCTCCCAAATTGTGTAGATTGAATATAAATGATAAAAATAGATTTTTGTTTGCAGAACCTTAGTTTGCTTTACTTTAATCAATAGTCTGCAAATTGTGAGCAAGCCTAATAAATATGCAGTTGCACTACTAGTTCCACATTCCCTGACAAGCACTCTCAAACACATAGGGCAGTTAGGGGTTGTACATGAAATCATGCGTCAAGGCTGTCAGAATCACTGCAGTATAAATACAATCAGTTGTAATAACGCAGCCTGTTACTTACTTTAATTATAAGTGTCCCCCAATTATGAGATGATCTATAACTAAATATATATCCACTAACAATTTATTGCTCTAGTGCCCAGAGCAGGGATGTCCAACCTGTGGCCCTCCAGATGTTGGAAAACTACAACGCCCAGTATTCCTTGGTTTCTTCTGCAATGGAGGAATGCTGGGCGTTGTAGTTTTCAAAAATCTGGAGGGCTGCAGTTAGAAATCCCAGACCCAGCTTGGCATAGCCAGGAAAAACCACTTGGATACCGATGATACAGAAAATGAGTGATTGGATAATACACGGGAATGGCGGCAACAAAGAGTTACTATGTAATTAACATAGTAACTCTTTCGTTGCCGCCATTCCCGTGGCAGGACGCACATAAGTAAAAAGACCTTTCAAATGCAGCAAAAAAAATCAAAGTTTATTGCAAGCACTTTCTGTACATTCTCTTAAAGGTAACAGGTATAAAAGGACATCTATACTGAAACAATAGTTATCTTTAGATATCCAATCTGAACTATCTTCTGCTGGTGCAGTTTTGCTATAACTGGAATGGACACAGTGTTCATGCAAATCATGTGAATTGCATGATGGGAAATTCCCTCTTCCAATGCTGCCTCTTAGTAATTACTGAGCATGCTTGCCCTATAGACAGAGCTGAGAATGTGCATAACAGAGCATGCATTTGTCGGCGACAGGGGTTGGGATCATGGGATTTGCAGGACTGTGGAGCCATTCTGATGATAGAATGAGAACGGTGTATGCTAGAGAGGTGGTTCAGGACTCGTTTTACAGGTAATATTCTTGCCTTTCTTACTAGACCTTGTTTTTGGACCACAGTTCTCCTTTAATGAACCCATTAAAGCCTATGAGAGATGAGTTTGGATAAACTACGATAAACTAGCAATGGTAACTTACTCTAAATGGCTGTGGCACCTGGAAATGGTCTGGGGAACAAGTCACTATCGCCAAAACATGTTTACACACAACTTTTCCCACGACCAGCCAATAGTCGGGTTCTGCATGCTACATTTGAGGGTTACCAAATTTGAAGGCTACATTCAAGGGTTACCAATATCGGCAGCTACATTCGAGGGTTACCGAAATCAAAGCTACAATCAAGGGTTACTGAAATCAAAGGCTACATTCAAGGGTTACCGAAATCAAAGGCTACATTCGAGGGTTACCGAAATCAAATGCTACTTCGAGGGTTACCGAAATCAAAGGTTACATTCGAGGGCTACCGAAATCGAATACTACATTCGAGGGTTACCAAAATCAAAGGCTACATTTGAGAGTTACCGAAATCAATTCAGGGTTACGAAATCAAAGGCTACATTCGAGGGCTACCGAAATCGAATACTACATTCTAAGGGTTACCAAAATCAAAGGCTACATTTGAGAGTTACCGAAATCAAGGGCTACATTCGAGGGTTACCGAAATCAAAGGCTACATTTGAGAGTTACCAAAATCAAGGGCTACATTCGAGGGTTACCAAAATCAAAGGCTACAATCGATGGTTCTTGAAATCAAAGGCTACATTCAAGGGTTCCGAAATCAAACACTACATTCGACGGTTCCGAAATCAAAGGCTACATTCGAGGGCTAGCGAAATCGAACACTACATTCAAGGGTTACCGAAATCAAAGGCTACATTCGAGGGCTAGCGAAATCGAACACTACATTCGAGTTTACCAAATTCAAAGGCTACATTTGAGAGTTACCAAAATCGAAGGCTACATTCTAGGGTTACTGAAATCGAGGCTACATTCGAGGGTTACTGAAATCAAAGCTACTTTCGAGGGTTACGAAATTGAAGGCTACATCGAGGGTTACCGAATTGAAGGCTACATTCGAGGGTTACGGAAATCGAGGCTACATTCGAGGTTACTGAAATCAAAGGCTACATTCGAGGTTACGAAATTGAAGGCTACATTCGAGGGTTACCGAAATTGAAGGCTACATTCGAGGGTTACTGAAATCGAAGGCTACATTCGAGGGTTACTGAAATTAGGCTACATTCAAGGGTAACTGAATTCAATGTTATGTTTGCTTATTATCGAAAATAAGTCCACATGTTCAGAAACCAAACTAGTTTGAATCTGAACTACTTCGGATATTTCGAGTTTGTTAGAACTCATAAAAACTCAGCCTGAACTCGGGTTCGGGTCCATTACTATTCTGTTGGACCTGTAAGTATATTTAACCTCAGCAAAAAAATCTTTAGTTCTTCTTTAAACAATATATCCTTAAAAGCCTTGATTATTACATTTTATCCTTTCACCTACTTTCCTATTTTGTTTTTACAAATACAATTCTTCCTGTTTAATGTCATGCTCCGTGCCTTTAAGTACAAGATGTGGTCAAGCCCTTAGGCTCTGTGAGTCATAGTTCACAACTGATAAAGATTATTGTGAGATCCGTCATGTAACACATCTTGTCGTCCTTTCTCTTCTCCTCATCTGCCCTCCTTCTCTCCTCCCTCCGTCTTCTCTCTCAGTGGGTTAGAGAGAAGAAAATGAAGCTAATAGAAATAATAGCTTGGAATGTGAAGTCATTTAGAGCAAGCTGATCGCAGAGAAAATATGTTTTCTGTTTTTCCAGCGAACCTGGGTTACGTTATAATTCAGATTTAATAAAGGCCATGTTCTGCTATGTAGTACAGTGCTGAACCAAGCCCAGGTCAGAGCGTGCTCTGCCCTGTTTAATTATGTGTATTGGCGCTTGTTGCTTGGCAAAGATAGTGTAGTTAGAGCAGATTGCTCTTTTAGTTAATCTCAGTGCTTGAGTACTTTTAGCTTATTACTGCCTGCTTTCATCTGTTTCCAGCTTTGATTACCTCTTCCACATACAGTATTCTCTCCATTGGTGTGTAATTATTCTATATGCAGTCCCATAGGGAACCGCACGATCGCCGTGAGTTACCAACACGTCCGATCGCCGTTTGTCCGATTCAGACGAACAGGTGACCGACATTGGCCGTGATGAAAGCAGCACAGCTTTTGTCCAAATCGAACGATACACGGAAGTTTCAGTCGATTGGGCTGAAAGATCTGCCAGTGTGTACCCAGCCTTAAGGAAGGGGTGCTTGGGAGACCATCCGAAACATGGGAGAGCAAAGGTATCAATCTCCCACCTAATTGATCCACCAGACAGATCACTAACCAATTTTGGTTAAGCCTGCACACACACATATTGCCAGCCAAAGCAGTCAGTTGGCTGAGAATCATCTAAGGTGTTTTAGAATCTGTACCATGATTACTGTATGTTACATATGTGTGTATTTATAGAAAGTTAAAATAAATCTGAATCTGTAGATTACTCCACATGAAGATCCTGCATAACTAACAGATCACATAAAAAATGGATTGTGCGAGACTATAACTGCAGATTATGAGTGTGAAAAACATATTAACACATTTACTTATTCATCATAGATATCCATACTAGCTACTGGGAGGAATTTCATGGCATATTTAGATTTTTTTTGCCAGGGATGAACTATCACAGTTTATAAAGGCTTTTTGACAATTTTTCTCACTTAGCAAAATATTCACCACGTATTACAAATACACTTTCTTCGTGTTCAACCTTGTTACCCCATCTGGTGAAAATTCCCCAAGATGTTTTAAACTTAACTCTAGATTTTATAAATAAGGCAAAAAATTCTAAATTTATGGCAATGTCAGATAAAAATACTCTCCTTTACAAATATTACCCTAAAACCATATTTTGTCCTGTTGGACCCCGTGACTGGCCCTCCCGTAGGACCATCAACAAGGCCTGACCAATTGGGAGTTTCGGTCAACAAAGCACCGGAAATTGCAAATTCGAGGGATATTGAATGCTAGATTCAAGTTTGAAAACCAGAACAGTTTAAGAACCAACACTAAGTATTTAAGTTTCCTCTCATTCTCGATCCTCCCATCATACATGCTCTTTGCCTTTTACAATTAAAGTTACTGTTCCAACATTTAAATTCTACAACCCACAAAGGATTTTGCTGTGGTACTAACATCTGTTGTAGTATCAGGTTAAATGAATAGTTCATTGCAAAAGTGAACTATTACTTGCATTGATTGAAGACTGGGAGGTTAAGGAGCTATTCCTTACCTCCCGTTCTTCAATAAATGCCTGTGAAGCCAGGAACAAAGATACTGTAGAAGAAACATACCTTTCATGCAATCCACCAATGTCGCAATAACAGGTCCTACTGCTTCCTGGTTCTTGATAACATAGCGCTTATATTGTACATGCGTGCTATAGTTAATCAGAACCAGGAACGTGACAGCAGTGGGTCATGTGAAAGGTAATTTGTTCTATCTTTGGACCTGGCTCCTGGTAAATTGATTGAAGATAAATTGATTGATATAGATCCTAACTTCCCGGCCTTCAATGCATAAAGGAATAGTACACTTTCGCATTCAACTGTTTCTTTAAGATGGGATCATGGCACACCCGAGATCCTGCTGTAACGTATTACATTGCGAATGTGATTGTGCCTAAGAACAATATGGGCTCTTGGTGCATTGCCTTGTGTAGGTGTGTTTCTTTTCTTTTTTATGCTTATTATGTATTTGTTTTATATAACAATCAGAATATATAACTAATGGGAACTTTTGTCTTACAGCTACGTGTACGGTCTGTTCTTTGTATTATGTTATGTCCATATTAATATTATTTTAATGTATTGCTTTTTTATAATAGCGCCGTGGGTATAGAACTCCAAAGGCAATAGTCTTACAGTCAGAGTTCCCATGAGAACTGCTGGACTAAACTGCCAGCTCATGGAATGGGTGTGAATGTTGTCAATATGGGCTATACACCAGCCCTGCTTGAACTCCATTTAGCATTACCAGTGGCATCACAGCTGTTGCTGTACTTCCCAGTTGTGTTAATTCCTTCAGTAGAGACTGTCAGTATATTTCCGTTAAATAGGTTTACAGGTCAACAAACCTGAAATTCTTTTATTCTTTATTTTTATTTTTTGTGGATGGAATGACTAATATTACTAATGCTTATTTAATATTGTAAGAGATTACTAGCACCACTAATTAAACAGACCCCACATAATCCTGCTTGCTATGTTTGCACTTGCACTTTGTCAGGTACCTATTCCTAGTACATGTTCAGGCCTTCAACATACACGAAACATTCTATATATATATATATATATTATGTTTTTTGAAAATGTTCCACAAGTCATCTGACTGTCTTTCTCAATTTAGAATGACTTGACAACAAATACCCTTGACATAAAATACCCAACTTTCTTTTTGGGTTACTGAAATCAAAGGCACATTCGAGGGTTACTGAAATTTAAGGCTACATTCGAGGGTTACCGAAATTGAAGGCTACATTCGAGGGTTACTGAAATCGAAGGCTACATTCGAGGGTTACTGAAATTGAAGGCTACATTCAAGGGAGGTAACTGAATTCAAATGTTATGTTTGCTTATATCGAAAATAAGTCCACTGTTCAGAAAACCAAACTAGTTTGAATCTGAACACTTCGGATAGTTCGAGTTTGTTAGAACTCATAAAAACTCAGCCTGAACTCGGGTTCTGGGTCCATTACTATTCTGTGGACCTGTAAGTATATTAACCTCAGCAAAAAAATCCTTTAGTTCTTCTTTAAACAATATATCCTTAAAAGCCTTGATATTACATTTTATCCTTTCAACCTACCTTTCCTATTTGTTTTTAACAAATACAATTCTTCCTGTTTAATGTCATGCTCCGTGCCTTTAAGTACAAGATGTGGTCAAGCCCTTAGGCTCTGTGAGTCATAGTTACAACTGATAAAGATTATTGTGAGATCCGTCATGTACACATCTTGTCGTCCTTTCTCTTCTCCTCTTCGAGGGTTACTGAAATCGAAGGCTACATTCGAGGGTTACTGAAATCAAAGGCTACATTCGAGGGTTACTGAAATTGAAGGCTACATTCGAGGGTTACCGAAATTGAAGGCTACATTCGAGGGTTACTGAAATCGAAGGCTACATTCGAGGGTTACTGAAATTGAAGGCTACATTCAAGGGTAACTGAATTCAAATGTTATGTTTGCTTATTATCGAAAATAAGTCCACGTGTTCAGAAAACCAAACTAGTTTGAATCTGAACTACTTCGGATAGTTCGAGTTTGTTAGAACTCATAAAAACTCAGCCTGAACTCGGGATTCTGGGTCCATTACTATTCTGTTGGACCTGTAAGTATATTTAACCTCAGCAAAAAAATCCTTTAGTTCTTCTTTAAACAATATATCCTTAAAAGCCTTGATTATTACATTTTATCCTTTCAACCTACCTTTCCTATTTTGTTTTTAACAAATACAATTCTTCCTGTTTAATGTCATGCTCCGTGCCTTTTAAGTACAAGATGTGGTCAAGCCCTTAGGCTCTGTGAGTCATAGTTCACAACTGATAAAGATTATTGTGAGATCCGTCATGTAACACATCTTGTCGTCCTTTCTCTTCTCCTCATCTGCCCTCCATTCTCTCCTCCCTCCCGTCATTCTCTCTCAGTGGGTTAGAGAGAAGAAAATGAAGCTAATGAGAAATAATAGCTTGGAATGTGAAGTCATTTAGAGGCAAGCTGATCGCAGAGGAAAATATGTTTCTGTTTTCCAGCGAACCTGGGTTACGTTATAATTCAGATTTAATAAGAGGCCATGTTCTGCTATGTAAGTACAGTGCTGAACCAAGCCCAGGTCAGAGCGTGCTCTGCCCTGTTTAATTATGTGTATTGGCGCTTGTTGCTTGGCAAAGATAGTGTAGTTAGAGCAGATTGCTCTTTTAGTTAATCTCAGTGCTTGAGTACTTTTAGCTTATTACTGCCTGCTTTCATCTGTTTCCAGCTTTGAGTACCTCTTCCACATACAGTATTCTCTCCATTGGGTGTGTAATTATTCTATATGCAGTCCCATAGGGAACCGCACGATCGGCCGTGAGTTACCAACACGTCCGATCGCCCGTTTGTCCGATTCAGACGAACAGGTGACCGACATTGGCCGTGGATGAAAGCAGCACAGCTTTTTGTCCAAATCGAACGATACACGGAAGTTTCAGTCGATTGGGCTGAAAGATCTGCCAGTGTGTACCCAGCCTTAAAGGAAGGGGTGCTTGGGAGACCATCCGAAACATGGGAGAGCAAAGGTATCAATCTCCCACCTAATTGATCCACCAGGACAGATCACTAACCAATTTTGGTTACAGCCTGCACACACACTATATTGCCAGCCAAAGCAGTCAGTTGGCTGAGAATCATCTAAGGTGTTTTAGAATCTGTACATGATTACTGTATGTTACATATGTGTGTATTTATAGAAAGTTAAAATAAATCTGTAATCTGTAGATTACTCACATGAAGATCCTGCATAACTAACAGATCACATAAAAAATGGATTGTGCGGAGACTATAACTGCAGATTATGAGTGTGAAAAACATATTAACACATTTACTTTAATTCATCATAGATATCCATACTAGCTACTGGGAGAGGAGATTTCATGGCATATTTAGATTTTTTTTGCCAGGGATGAACTATCACAGTTTATAAAAAGGCTTTTTGACAATTTTTCTCACTTTAGGCAAAATATTCACCACGTATTACAAATACACTTTTCTTCGTGTTCAACCTTTGTTACCCCATCTGGTGAAAATTCCCCAAGATGTTTTAAACTTAACTCTAGATTTTATAAATAAGGCAAAAAATTCTAAATTTATGGCAATGTCAGATAAAAATACTCTCCTTTACAAATATTACCCTAAAACCATATTTTGTCCTGTTGGACCCCGTTGACTGGCCCTCCCGGTAGGACCATCAACAAGGCCTGACCAATTGGGAGTTTCGGTCAACAAAGCACCGGAAATTGCAAATTCGAGGGATATTGAATGCTAGATTCAAGTTTGAAAACCAGAACAGTTTAAGAACCAACACTAAGTATTTGAGTTTCCTCTCATTCTCAGATCCTCCCATCATACATGCTCCTTTGCCTTTTACAATTAAAGTTACTGTTCCAACATTTAAATTCTACAACCCACAAAGGATTTTGCTGTGGTACTAACATCTGTTGTAGTATCAGGTTAAATGAATAGTTCATTGCAAAAGTGAACTATTCCTTGCATTGATTGAAGACTGGGAGGTTAAGGAGCTATTCCTTACCTCCCGTTCTTCAATAAATGCCTGTGGAGCCAGGAACAAAGATACTGTAGAAGAAACATACCTTTCATGCAATCCACCAATGTCGCAATAACAGGTCCTGACTGCTTCCTGGTTCTGATTAACTATAGCGCTTATTATTGTACATGCGTGCTATAGTTAATCAGAACCAGGAAGCGTGACAGCAGTGGGTCATGTGAAAGGTAAGTTTGTTCTATCTTTGGACCTGGCTCCTGGTAAATTGATTGAAGATAAATTGATTGATATAGATCCTTAACTTCCCGGCCTTCAATGCATTAAAGGAATAGTACACTTTCGCATTCAACTGTTTCTTTAAGATGGGATCATGGCACACCGAGATCCTGCTGTTAACGTATTACATTGCGAATGTGATTGTGCCTAAGAACAATATGGGCTCTTGGTGCATTGCCTTGTGTAGGTATGTTTCTTTTCTTTTTTATGCTTATTATGTATTTGTTTTATTATAACAATCAGAATATATAACTAATGGGAACTTTTTGTCTTACAGCTACGTGTACGGTCTGTTCTTTGTATTATGTTATGTCCACTATTAATATTATTTTAATGTATTGCTTTTTTATTATAGCGCCCGTGGGTATAGAACTCCCAAAGGCAATAGTCTTACAAGTCAGAGTTCCCATTAAGGAACTGCTGGACTAAACTGCCAGCTCATGGAATGGGTGTGAATGTTGTCAATATGGGCTATACACCAGCCCTGCTTGAACTCCATTTAGCATTACCAGTGGCATCACCAGCTGTTGCTGTACTTCCCAGTTGTGTTCCAATTCCATTCAGTAGAGACTGTCAGTATATTTCCTGTTAAATAGGTTTACAGGTCAACAAACCTGAAATTCTTTTATCCTTTATTTTTTATTTTTTGTGGATGGAATGACTAATTAATTACTAATCCTTATTTAATATTGTAAGAGATTTACTAGCACCACTAATTAAACAGACCCCCACATAATCCTGCTTGCTATGTTTGCACTTGCACTTTGTCAGGTACCTATTCCTAGTACATGTTCAGGCCTTCAACATACACGAAACATTCTATATATATATATATATATATATGTTTTTTGAAAATGTTCCACAAGTCATCTGACTGTCTTTCTCAATTTAGAATGACTTGACAACAAATACCCTTGACATAAAATACTTCCTTTCCCCCTTTTTTTACCCAGTCTTTCTCTGTGTCTAAGATGTTAAAATTACAGTTTTCATGTGTCCTTTTGCCTTAAGATTTGGATACATGGCTGAGTCTAATCTCAAGGCATTGCCTCGTCTGTGGTTTGCCTTATGTTGGTGCTGCTACTGTTTAATCTCGCCCACATACATTCAGAGCAACCCTTATTGCACTACGTATATGATGTTGCTCTCCTTGTGTATCGATATCTTTGAGCCGTTTGATAAAACTTCTTAGCTACAATGCAATCAACACCTTGCATTCCTCATTCCTTGCTGTTTTATGGAGGCACTGACACCTTGCTGTTATGCTGATTGGGACACATTCCAGGGTATTTGTTGCCAATAGATTCTTGTACAAATTATTCTGAATTGAGAAAAATTGATGATTGATGGAACACCTTCAAGAACTTAACTTCATGCCAAGTTGATCTAACTTAAAATCACAGATAAAACACAGGGTTGTTTCTGTAAAGAAGCAATATGAGCTAAAACAGTTGGATGACTGATGGAACATCTTCAAGAACTTAACTTCATGCCCAGTTAATCTTACTAAATATCACAGATAAAACACAGGGCCGTCTCTATAATGAGGCAATATGAGTAAAAACAGTTGGATGACTGGTGAGAAACATCTTCAAGAACTAAACTTCATGCCCAATTTATCTAACTAAATATCACAGATACAACAATAACTTGTTTGATAAGATGCTGATCTGTTCATTTATGGCCAGTTTTACTGTTTTGCCACAAATAACACGGGAATCATGTTATAGGTTACATAAACATAGAGCTAACTAGGTCAACAAGCATGATCCTGGTATCTCACAATGGACCACTAAATGTTATTTTGATTTTTCACTAATCCTGTTTAGGAGAAAGGATAGTGGAAACCCCTAGCTCTTTTAAATTATTAAAGATTATACCCAAAGAAGCTTTTTTAAAGTTAAGTTTACCCTACAGACAGTTTAAGAAAATACACATGGTAGGAAAATAGTTTATGGTTGTGAATATTGGACAGTTTCGGTCAGCTCTAAAATAAAAGCATAAATTACAAATGGCACTATGAGAGATGGAATTATAGCCTATCTACAGACAAACGGATGTGCTATCTTTCTTACCATCTAGCTTTCTCCAGCCCATGACTTTAAATGGATTTATAAAATGATTTGTGAACATAAATAAAGAGACATTTTAAGAACCAGCCCTAGCTCAAGCCCTTAAAATGTGAATGGCTATGACTAAATGTTCCTAAGAACAAGACAGTAGATTTTAAAACAAGCAGGTAAGGGCCAGCGTCTATTACACACTATAAATTTTAGGTTCATAAAACTTGAATGAAAGTGTCATATGTGAATTTAAACTTTTATAGCAACTCAACGTAATGAAACATAAAGCACTTTTGGTACAAAATAAGCCAACATTACTACTTTCAACAGCTTTAAAATAAAACTGGCAATACATTAAAAGGAACAAAATGGCTGGTCAACTTTTTGGGAATCCTTGTAGTTCTAATGCCACCTTAAGACTACCGTTTGTAATTATCTGCACCCCTGCAGTATTAAAGCACTAGTTTAGTTTATTCATTTATAATTTTATTGACATTTTATTTTAAATGTATATATTGTTTATATGAATTTAAGCCTTGATATACTGAAGAGTAGAGATGGGATCTGGGTTCGACACGGAACTCCTAGGTTCTGAAATCCGAAAGATCGGTCCGAATCCAGAAGGATTCTCCAGATTTCAAGACTTTGGAACACATTTTCGAAGATTTTCGAATGTACGGAGCTGTTTTTTGATAACTCTCAAAAATATCTTCTAACATTTGAAAATCTTTAAAAATACGATCGGAAACTCGAAAGTGGTCTTTGATTGTATTTTCGTGGATTTTCAAATGTTCGAAGATATTTTCAAAAATTATCGAAAATAGCTCCGTACTATTAGAAAATCTTTGAAAATTCAGATTGTTTTCGTATATTTGGGATTTTCCCGGGATTGGGAATCCGAAAACGGAACAAAACTATGTAGTTTCGGCCATCTCTACTGAGGAGTAGGGATACCCAACCTGTGGCCCTCCACATATTTGAAAAATACAATTCCCATTGTGCAGACAGGAAATGCTGGGACTTGTAGTTTTCAAATATCTAATACTGTAGAGCTGTAAATAATAAATAATTAGTTTGTTATGGGGTTAAATTCTTGATGCATTCTCAAATGCAGACTTTCAAGGGTTAAATACACCAAACCTTCCCCCGCCATTACATTAACTGTATTACATGTATAATTTTATTTTTAAAGCTCATAACACAGACTTTTTTGCCTGGCGTTGCAGGTGCCTCAAGCATATCTCTTGCAAAGCAGCCAGATAAGGTGACAGCAAGAAGTGTCTCAGAGGACACAGAGGGCTCTGCTCTCGTACAGAACATCCATAATTCATCAGGCTTGATGGCCTTCTGTAGCACCTGATTCCTTTAAACCCTTTCAGGCCTATGAGAGGCTCTGCCGGATTTGAAAACAGAGCTAACCTGTTATGTGCCCTACTGGTATTTCCAAGCACAACCAACTATATAACCCATGTGCCCTGATTTGCACAATAATACACAGTCATTAGGGCCGGGGAGATTGTGCTGTAGACCACATATGAGATAACGTTTGATCGTTCACTTTAGTTAAGTTTAAAAAGAACCAAAGATTTAATTTAATCACTCCAGAAACTAATGTTGTATATTCTCCCGTCAAATTACTACTAAACTGGGCACATTGCTAAAGGATGATGGTAACTATTCCCTTCAATAACTGCAGTGGCACAAGTAACCTTGCTAGAATGCTTACAAATCACCTTAACGTACAGTCTGTATATAGAGTCTTTACTTCTCCTTTAAAATGTTTAGCAACATTTGTCTCTTACATGGAATTCCCTATTCTCAATATTGTTTTCCTCACATTGTTTCCCTAGTGTATATCTGTTATATTCAGTTAGATCAACTGGACTTGAAGTTTAGTTCTTGAAGACGTTTCGCTAGTCATCCGACTGGCTTTCTCAATTCAGAATGACTTGTACAAGAATCTGTGGCAATTATGTACCCTGGAAAATCCCAATTAGCATATCAGAGGCAGGTGTTAAGGGCGTGATTGGATAGTGGCTAAGAGGTGTTATAGGAATGCCCAGAGTAAGGTGTCAGAACAGCGTTCCTATAACACCTCTTAGCCACTATGCAATCACGCCCTTAACACCTGGCTGTGATATGCTAATAAATGCAAATTTATTTACCTAGAGAATTTACTATGATTATTTCCACTGCTGTGTATATCTCCCCACAATCTGAATATCAGACAAGATATTTAAAGGGTCATTATACTCACGCAAACAACTTTACATTATCTGAAACTACATATTGAGAGAAGTAAAATGGTGATACTCGCATATTTATCTGTGCTTGCTTTGTCATTAAATTATTAATGTTTAGTGAGTGCTCCTAATTCCCCCCTCCCTCCCTTACTCACTGCCTCCTTGTAGTGTCTGGGACACTTATAAGTTCTGCACAGCCTCACCATAGACACTGCTCTTCTTACACATCTCTCCCTCCCCCTGCCTTCTTTTCTCTGCTGATTCTCATAATTGTTGCAGAAAGCGTGCTGGCAGACAGCTAAAGATCCTAGTAAGAGGTCATTAATGGGTCCCATATTACAATCTCTGCTCCTAGAGTGACAGGTCTGTCCCTGTAAATGCTGTGATTAAAATAAGGATTTCTCAGGATCTACATCTCAGATTTAAAATCCGAAAAAAGTAGTGGGATCTTGCTGAATATTAAATTTTTGAGAGTATAGATACCCTTTAAGTGTTGGAAGATTTTAATAAGACAAAGCTGGGTCAGGTCATGACAATTTTACAAATATATAATATGTCTACAAGAGGTAAAACACCTTGGATCATTGCTATACGCAGGTTAAGCAAGTATACAAGGCTATTCCACAGAGTTTGGAAAAAGTCATCATGAGGCTCTGTAGTTGATACTATACCAATGAATAAACAAAACTTGATACAGAGGAAGGTGGAGGCAAAGACAGTGAAGGAATGGACTGCTCAATCAGTGGATAAATTTCAAGCGGAATTGGAAGCAGTGGATTGGATGTTACGCTCCTGCTCTCGATGTGGAGGAATTTGCAGTTGTAGCAATGAGTTTTATTGAGACAATAGTGCACCAGATCATTACAGAGAAAACAATTAAGATTTTTCAGAATCAGAAACCTTGGGTGAACAGAGCAGTATGGAATGCAATTAATATGGGGATTGAGCTTGTAAAAAACAGAACGTTATAACGTTAGGAAGGCAGTAATGGAAGAAAAGAGTAGATATCGGGGGCGATTAGAGGATCAATTTCATTGTAACGACAAACAGTACAAACAGTGATAGGAAATTTGTGAATGAGTTAAAAAAATCCTATGTCAGGTTTGAAATTAACAATCCAATTATTCATCACATGTATGAAGGGTGTTAGGGCAAGAACATAGAGGGGAGAGGATGTTGTTGTTAGATGTTAGGTGCTTAAAAAAAGTGAATGTTAGGAAAGCAACAGGACCGGATGGAATTTTCTTGGAGGGTGTTACAGTAATGTGACGATCAATTGGCAGAAGATTTTAATCTACTCCATAGTGTCCAGGTGTTTTATAAAATCTATTATTGTCTTTTTACCAAACATTAGTAAGCCATCTTATATAACTGATTATCACACAGTGGCCATGACAATTGGTTATGATGGTCTTTATAAGGATTGGTAAATGATTCACATGCTCCTCTATTTTGTATGAGGATAATTTACAATTTTCTTACCACCCAAAGAGATCCACAGAAGATGCAATATCTTATATATGTTCATGCTGATAAGAAAGGAGTAAATTACCCTAAACTACGGCTTGTGGACTATAGTTCAGCTTTCAGCTTTTCAAACAATTATCCCAAGTAGGGCTGAATGAGCCATTGTATAAATGGGGGCTGGCTTTTTTTTAACATGGAGGTCTTAGGTGATTATAATAGAAATTGTATATCAAGGGAAACTACTCTAAATGTTGGAGCCCTCCAGGGAGGTGTCCTAAGTCCCTTGTTGTATACACTATATACATACTAGCCAACCCCGATTCTTCAAGAATCGTAAATCCATGGCCGTGCAACTGCACAGGGCCCCCCAGCAAAATTCTGATGGGGCCCCTATCTGTGCTTCATTTACAGAAGTTTTTGGGAAAAAGGGTATATCTGCCATAGGAAAAATAAGAAGATGGGGCCCCTTGGCTTCCGGTCCCCTTTGCGGTTGCTCCCCCTGCTCCCCTGGTAGTTATGCCCCTGGGTGTAATCCTTCGGTTAGTATTAGGATTTCTTCCTAGTCTCAACAGCACCACCTAACGGTCATTCAGGATGTTGCAATTGGTCCGGTTTCTGTAGTTTTACAACTGTCTTTTAATATATAAATGATTGTGTGAGTTTGATTCTCAATTGTTAAATTTGCAGGCGACATTGCTGGTCAGTCTTATCTCTAATGAATAAGGGAATTACACAAGAGAACAAATCGGTGTCAGGATAATGCTCTGGAATTAAACATAACTAAAACTACAGAAATAAAAATTAATTATAGGAGGAAATTGAAACATCCCTATGGTCCATTATATGTAAGTGAGCATAATGGTAGAAAGAGCAAAGAATTTCAAGGATCCGATATCAAGGAGTCCAGTCAAGGGATGAGCTTAGCTGGACTATACATAATTATACCCAGGCAATGGCTGGCTGTCTAGGTTTGGGGTAACACCACAGATACTTAAAGATTTTTATATAGTAGTGGTGAAGGTGTCTTGACTTTGGTATAACAAAGATCAGCAAGCATTAAGGAGAGTGGTTAAAACCTCAGAAAGATGCTTTGGGTCATCGTTGCCATCCCTACAGAAGATTTATATTGAGTGCTGTTTAAAAAGGGCACATAAAATCAAGGGAGATATTCTACGTCCAAATGATGGATTGTTTGAGCAGTTAAATTCCGGGAGAAGGTAGAGGAGCGTTTTAGCCAAAACAGAAAGATTTAAGAAGAGATTGTTCCCACACGTAATTAGAGCATTAAATCATGATAGGGCTATGTTTGAATTAATTGAGAGGGTGTATGCTATTATGTGTGACTGAAGAATGATTAATATGATTTATTAATGTTATGTATGGGTCAGGTTGGAGGTATAGCAGGTGAACATTTCACTGCTTTTTGTAATAATTTTAGAACTATGTATGGGACAAATAAATCTAAGCTTAGCTAATTGTATCGCTGATGATGTATCTCAGTTTAGCTTGAAAACTTGCCCCGGATCAGCAAAGATCTTCTAGAACATGTTTCAGGCTTCTTATGAGATTTCTCAGTGGATGCCTGGCTTCCTTTTCTCTGAGATCATACCTGAGCATCTAGCAGAACTGGCTGCCCCTAACCTATAGTATAGGGAAGGTGGAATGGAGAGTCATTGCATCAGCTACCCTTACCTATCTTACTTTACCTCACCAGTTTGGTTTGTCTAGCCATTCAATTGAGCACTATCTCACGGGTTTATAATTTCTATTTGGCTTTTTACAGTGAATATCACTGAATGTTTTATTATAAGAAAAAGAGCTACCACTACCCCAGACACAAGCACACCCATCATGTTACCTCTTTTACAAAAGTTACTGCATTCCTGTTCCCACATTTGCGCTTCGTCCTACTTTCTTCAGTGCTTTCTGAGTTAGTGAACTAGTCAAAACAGTCAAAAAGAGTAATTTATATGCAAGATGTATCCATGGAATCTTTATCAGTGTTAGTGTATAAATCTAAGACCGACCAGACCAGAAAAGTACCTTTAATCCTCCTACTGGCCTTCTATTCCCATGCCCACTCTTGATACACCAAAATTCTTCTTTTCTATTCTGTAATGAGTTTCAAACTCTCCTTAGAACAGGATTGAAAGTGGGAAATCTGTAGGTAAGTGAATGCCTACACCATGAGCCATTACTAGGTGTATTGTGCAGTTTGTCAGACAAGCATAGGCATTATAGATGTACTTTGAGTTTTGAACAAGCTCAGCTCAGGATTAGATGGAAGGGTATTTGACGTCTTCTTTGGAAAACCTCCAGCTCAAAGGACTGTCCGGTGGCCTGAAAATCTTTGCTATCCACTTGCGGGCCAATGATCTTAGCTTTTATGGAAATGTGGACTTAATTTATCACATTAAACAAGATCTGGCCAACTGTGTTGGGGGATGTTATTCTGGTCTGGTCCTAGATAATCCCTAGGTTACATTGGCTGAGAGCTAGGGATACAAAAGCCATTGAACACTGCCACCAAAAGTTAAATGCTTCCGTATCTTCCTTTGTCTGTATTATCGAAAGTGTGGTAGTTCATCCTAGGGATCAGGAAGAGGACAACACCTGATTGTTCTGAAACAAAGAGGTTCACCTGATCCCCATTGGTCTTGACATTTTTAAATGTAATCTGCAGAACAGGCATTGTCTGTTCTTGATGGATGTACTCCCAGTGGTTAATTGCTTGTTGTCCGGTGGCAGATATTTTACATATTTTACATAAGCACAGGGTTCTTATAGATCAATGTTAGTTATGCGAATGGGGTCAGTAGCTAATGACGCTGTACTATCCGGCTGTAGACTCCTGGATTATTGGTATAATCTTCGCATCTGATGTTGTTATTTGTTGTATTCAGTTAGATCAACTGGACTTAAAGTTTAGTTCTTAAAGACTTTTCGCTAGTCATCTGACTGGCTTTCTCAATTCAAAATGACTTGTACAAGAATATCAATTATGTACCCTGGAAAGTCCCAATTAGCATATCACAGCCAGGTGTTAAGGGCGTGATTGCATAGTGGCTAAGAGGTGTTATAGGAAAGCCCTGGGTAAGGTGTCAAAACAGCATTGTACATGGCAGACAGTTGGTGTCGAACTCCCCCACCTCTATTCAGACTTGGTTTCTTTATTTTCACATAAATAGCCTCCTTGACACCTTTCTTGAACCAGATCTCTTGATCTAACTGAATACAACAAATATACTATGACCTGGATGAATGAGAACCTCCACAAGCATATCTGATGTTGTTCTGATGGACCAGCTTCTGGCATAAATTGTATAAAGTGCAGGCTACATTCGTCCTTAATAATAAAGCTGTGACCAAATTTCAGACCCAAAATAGATTTGGTGTCTTTTGTGTAATGAAAAACCGGTTTAGCAGGTTATAGGTGAAAAAAAAGGGGTGTTGACTGGCTATTGGTTGTCAATAGCTATGACCTAAGCCCTCATTATCTTCCAACAGCTGCAAATTTGCTTTTTGCTGTATTAAATATATTTCAATTTATAAGAGAAGCTTCTAGCAAAAAAATCATCAAGATTTCCCCTTCCAATATCCCATTTTAAAAAACTGTTGCAACTAAAATCTCCTAGTCTTGTTTCACCAGCGGTTTTGCAAAACTGAAATCTATGGAAGAAGACATTTCAAAAAATATCTATTTTTTTTAATTCTATACCTCATCTATTAGTGTAAAGGATATATACAGTAGGATGCTGGAAAAGGCCATGTGGAATGTGTATCAATGCACTTAAGCATTAAAAGGGAACTTTTGCAACCGCTCTACAAGGAGACATACAATGTGATGAATAGAGTAACTCTGGTTTGCAAAATAAGGAAGCAACTTCACTGCAAAATTTTGTCCATCAATATTCACAACTAGGGTTGAGTCCCAAACTTTTTTAAAGATGAAACTATCGGTTTACCTGATGCCCATAGTGACTGGTAAATACAAGATGCCCACAGTGATTGGTAGAAACAAGATGCCCACAGTGACTGGTAAATACAAAATGCCCACAGTGACTGGTTGAAACAAGATGCCCACAGTGACTGGTAAATATAAGATGCCCACAGTGACTGGTAAATACAAGATGCCCACAGTGACTGGTAGATACAAGATGCCCACAGTGACTGGTAAATACAAGATGCCCACAGTAACTGGTAGATACAAGATGCCCACAGTGACTGGTAAATACAAGAATCCCACAGTGACTTAAAAAATGAGCTGACCTGAAGCAAGCTGCCAGGAAGAGAGACTGACACTAATCCTCCCTCCCTGCTGGCACGTGCATGCATGCAAGCAGAGGAGATGAAGATTTAAAAGAAAAATATAGACTTACAAGTGGTATGTTGGCTGCCCCATAGGACACAGGAGAAAATAATATCTGTACCTCCCGCTTTAAGTAAGGATGTTGGCTCTTATTCCATTCCAGCAATGTAGGTGACCTATGGCTTTAGTTGCCGAAATATGCGAAGCATGAGGTACATGGATCTGCCAACAGTATAACCCATAATCCCCTGCTCTGAGATAAATTATGCTAAAAAGCAATACACCCTAGCACACCAGCCTTAACAAGGCACTGAAAATGACATTGTTGAATATCGTTGGTTGAGAATGTCCTATTGTTGACATCAAATACACCTGAACTCGACATAAAAACAATCACCGGAATCTGAGAAGATGCATGAAACATTGTTGAGAAATTTCATTTTCCAGATGTGACATCTCTAAAATGGCTTCAAAATGGGGGTCATGGGAATATGGATTTATTACCATCCCTCTATATTTATTATGTGTTCAGATGCACAAGGCTACGTCTCACACACACTTATAAACTAGCTCCTCAAGCCAACACAGAATATAAAGTCTGACATTTATAAATACTTAATAAGTGACACATAGGAGATTTATAATACTTACTGCATATATCAATCCTACCACCATCACAAACAGATGGCAGTCACATATGGAATCACAAGACATTGCGGAGCTAAAACATTTTTATTAACATAAAAAAATGACACTATCTAAAGTGTTGTCTTTAATTAAACGCAAGCTATGTTATCATTTGAAATATTATTTTAGAATCTCGGCGAAGGATCCAATTGGGATTCATTTTTCTTTTGAGATGATAACCTCTCTTCCAGAATGGGCAAAGAAATAAAAGAATATAAAGAATTCCCGGATGCAGACAGAACAGCTGCTTTTTGTGGAAGGAACTTTTACAAAGTTAGTGAAGTGTCATTGATTTGCATATTTACCTACTGTGTGGCTGATTGGTAGAGGTACGTTTTTTTCTGGGGCTGCTGTTAGGGAGGTACGGTATAGGGGAAGTTATGGCTGGCATACTGTACATGAGTTGATATTTCAGATTCATTGTAAAATACGGATCCTGTAATTTACTACTAGAGATGGGCGAACTTCATAAAGTTCGGTCCGTTTTCGTACTTTCCAACGTCAGTAAAATTTCGAAAGTTCAAATTCGGACCCATTTAAGTGAATGGGGGAGTGATCGTTCGGATGATTTACAGCTAAACTAACAATGGTAACTTACTGTAAATGGCTGTGGCACCTGGGAAATCACCAAAACTTGTTTAAACACTTCGTAAACATGAGTGGGCAATTGTCGGGTTTTGCGCAAGCTACATGTGAGTGTTACGGCCAATTCGAGGGTTACCAAACGATACTTTCGAGGGTTAGCAGAAATAGAACCATAAATTCGAGGGTTATGAAATCGAACAATACTGGGAAAGCTTAACTTCGCCTGCAGAATCCTGCCTGCGAAGGGTTTTCTGCAGAAGGCTGGCACAGCTAACCGCAGATGTTAAAAGTCCTAACCATTTTATCAGGATAGGCAAGGAGGTCAAGGAAGGCCTGGCAGTTTGGGCGGTCTTCCTAGTGCAGTATAACGGCAGGTCTTTGTACCAAGGGCCTAGGGTGGAGAGCGGGTCCTTATGCTTATACACTGATGTGGCAGGCAGTAGTGGCTACGGAGCTTACCTGGACGGTTCGTGGAGTGCACAACAGTGGCCTGTAGATGGCAGGAGGGGGCCTTACAAAAAAACATTGCCTTTCTGGAATTATTTCCCATTTTGGGAGCAGTTGATCTTTGGGGTGAAAGGCTAGCCAATAAATAGATTGTTTTTTGCTCAGACAACCTGAGGGTTGTACAGGCCATAAACAATTTATTGGCTTCTTCACCGCCAATTCTGCGATTGCTCAGATACTTGGTTCTAAGATGCTTAAAACTTAACTTATGGTTTAGGGCTAGGCATGTTCCAGGCGTGCAAAATGTGGTCACTGATTCTCTTTCTCGTTTGCTGTGGGACCGGGTCTGGCAAGCAGCACCTGCAGTGGAACGAGAGGGGTATCCATGTCCGAGTTGGTTGTGGGAGCTGGGGGAAGGCACGTGGCAGACCTGGTGAGGAGGTCCGTGGCACTAGCCACTTGGGTAAAGTATGACAGGGCATGGAGAGAATGGATAGCTGAAAAAAGTGCCCTTCAGGAAGGGTGTTTTCTTCTACAGGATCGGGACATACTGTTGGCATGGATAGGTAGAATGTACGCAGAGGGTACGTCCATATCAGGTTTAAATAGTAGATTGTCCAGGCTGTCTTTTGGGCTAAGGATCACAGGTAGGAAAGATGTGACTAAAGAGGCCATGGTGCAACAGGCTTTAAAGGGTACAGGAAAAAAGGGTGATTCAGGACAAGCGGCGCCCAGTTTTATTTATGCTGCTTCAGTCTCTTATTTCTGTATTGGATAAAGTGTGTTTTTCAAATTATTAATGTTGTTTGTTTAGGGTGGCTTTTTCAATGGCCTTTTTTGGGGGGATAAGGAATAGCGAACTGGTTAGTTTTAGCAAGACTAGAGCAAGCGGGCTGATAGAGCGGGACTTCCGCAAAACGCAAGAAGGTTTGTGGTGACTATTCCCAGGTCCAAGACAGATCAGGAAGGGAAAGGTACGATCATATTCCTATGGCCCTTGGAGGGGGATACGTCCTGCCCAGTTGGCAGTTTCAGGCAGTTTATGGCAGTAAGACCCCAGCAAGAAGGCCCATTACTCATCCATAGCCAGGGTTCCTTTCTTTCCCAAATTCAGTTTAGGTCAGTTTTTTGGAAATGTCTTGAGGCAGTGGGTTTAACACTCTTTCAGAATAGGAGCAGCCACCAAGGTGGCCCTGCTGGGAATGGGGAACGGAACGATTAAGAGGATAGGGAGATGGGAATCCAGCCGTTTCAAGCTCTACCTTTGACCAGGCAGGATTGAGGCTTTAAAAGGGTTTAAAAAAAAAAAAAAAAAAAGTCTATTGCGGTTTATTTGTTTTATTTAAGACCCAGTGAACGTGTGGATTTATGGGCATTCTTATGTCTACTATGCGGCTAAAAGGGCAGGGATGCGGCCTTGAGGCAAGCAACTCGGTTTCAATGGGAGGGAGCTATGGATATGTATCTATATATATCTATGGATAGGTAATAGGGGCCTAAGGTGGAAACATTTTCTGATTTTTAGGGAGTATGCAGCATTGCAAGGGCCACCGGATATCCTTAAAGTGTACCTGGGTGGGAATGATGTTATGTCGGTTCCCCTGAAGACCCTGATCAAAGATGTGAAGTGCAACCTCTTTAGGTTATGGTCGTCCTTTCCTTAAGTTCTTGTAGTTTGGTCAGACATCGTTCCTAAAAAAAATTGGAGAGGGGGCCGTAACTGGATAAGATTAGGGTAAAAGTCAAAAGAGCTATAGAAAAATTTGTTATGAGCAACAAAGGTTTGGTTTGTTGGCACCCAGACCTGGAGTCATTCCAGGACATATGGTATGGAAGAGATGGAGTTCATTTGACCGAGCTAGGGTCGGATGTGTTGAATAATGACTTTCAGGAAGTGGCCCAGTTGTCCCGATTGGTGGTGGACAGGAGAGCTGAAGGGGTACAGCCCTGTGGTGGCGGGGGTCCATAGAGGAGAGAGTAAGTGGATAGGGGAACAAAATAAATTTTTTCAATTTACAGTTGGATAGGTCCTTCTTGTATAGGAGGAGGTGGTCAAAAAAGGGGGGTTAACAGTGTCGCATAGACCTCTATGGACCATATATAAGTTAATACTGTAAAAAGTTATTTAAAGAATGTTTATGTAAATGTTTAATAATTGTTTAATTGGAAAGGAAATAAGAATTTGGCACTTGGTTAGTAAACAATTTGTAATAAAGAAACCTGCTGTGGCCTTTTTGATCCAAGAAGTGGTCTGTGTTGTTTATTATGTGGGGTATTGATAGGGGTTAAGAGTCATAAGGTAAATGGAGTTTTCATAGGCCTATCAATGCCATGGATTTGTCCCGTCACATACAAAAACTATTCCAATCATTAATGCCACTGGTGATTTAAAGGGCATGTCAAGCCCCAAAATGAAATTTTACATACAGGTAAACCACCCTCCCAAAACCCTAAACGGTAATTGTTTGAAATGTGAAATATATAAGTCTAACCTGAAATCCTGCACAATGTCCTGTTTCCCCTGTTTCTGCTTCCTGGTTCTTCCAGTTAGTAACTGTCAGTTATGGATTTGACAGATTACATCACAGCCAATGACTGAATGTTAATCCACTGTCTGCCTCTTCTGAGCATGCCCAGGCTCAGTACAGATTTCTAAATTGCTCAGTTTCTATGAAGCATCCAGAAGGATAGCAGGCATACAGTAATGAATTCATAGGACAAACTATGATATATCAACATATTTTAAAGAGGCCATTCTTTCTAAAAGATGTTCTCATGAGGCTGGAGTTGTCCTTTAAGTCTATTTCAAGTCTACAAGGCTGGTGGCAAATAACTGTGTGACTCACAGAGAGGTGTTACCAGAAGCAGAGGAGCTTGGGAAGAAGAGGAGGATACATTTTTAAGTAACTGATAACATGTCTAAGGTTTCAAACATATCATTTTGGGCCCTCATTACACGGAACATCTCCTCATCCTTATTTCATTCTTCTTTAGGTAGAGTTTGCAATATTCCTTCAAAATATAATAAGAATTTGGGCTTTCACTTTTGGTCATGATTAAATGGCATTGCACCATACAGTCTATACAATGCTCCCATCCTTGCATATGAAATCACAGGCAATTAATATTACTACAGTATAATTTGATTTTCTGAGTACTGCTTAGAAAGAATTTCATCACCCAATGTTTCAAAGTCCATTAACTCTACCAATGTAAATTGCTTAACTTTCTGCGCTGATCATTAATCAAAGACCACACACACACACGATCTGGGTAAGGAATAAAGTACTGTAATACATTCAAGATGTGTAGGGCAAAAAAACTTTAAAATATAATGTATCGGATATTTGTTAATGGTATGTTAATGGAAATAAGATATTTCATTTTTCATACATCTTAAAGGGAATGTCCACCCCTCTCTTAAAAAATCTATATCTTGTACAATACCCCCAAAACCTGGACATCGTTCTATACAAAATCTTCAATTCAGCTCCCAGCTACTGTAAGCGTCAATCCACGGGATGGCGCACCAGGGGAGGTGACATCACCATGCAATTGCGCTGGCCAGCATGAAAATTTAGATAGTGCCACCTTTCCTTTTTCGAGGAGCCGTTTGTAGTGGTGATCTAGGGTTCCTTAGTCCTCTTTCCTTTTTCCTTGACCAGTACTCAGTTATCCAGTCTTCTGACTTCCAGAATCCTGTTATCCAGACTTCAGCTATCCCGTTAACTAGTATCCAGTTATACAGTCTTCAGCTATCCAGTATTAAGCTACCCATTCTTCAGCTATCAAGTATCCAGTTAACCAGTATTTAGTCTTCAGCTATCCAGAGGTATTCCAGTCTTCTAGCTATCCAGTATCCAGTCTTCAGATATCCATATCCATCTTCAAGATATCCATTTAACCAAGTATCTAGTTTCCAGTCTTCAGATATCCAAGTTATCCAGTCTTCAGATATCTGTCTTCAGATATCCATTAACCAGTATCTAGTTATCATTCTTCAGATATCCATTTAACCATATCTAGTTATCCAGTCTTCAGATATCCATTATCCAGTCTCAGATATCCTCTTTCAGATATCCATTTAAAACCAGTATCTAGTTATCCAGTCTTCAGATATCCATTTAACCAGTATCTAGTTATCCAGTCTCAGATATCCATTTAACAGTTTCTATATCCATTTTTCAGATATCCATGAACCAGTATCTAGTTATCCATTTTCAGATATCCATTTAACCAGTATCTAGTTATACCAGTCTTCAGATTTCCATTTAACCATATCTAGTTATCCAGTCTTCAGATATCCATTAACCAGTATCTAGTATCCAGTCTCAGATATCCATTAACCAGTATCTAGTTATCCATTCTTCAGTATATCCATTTAACCAGTATCTAGCATCCATTCTTCAGATATCCATTTAAACCAGTATCTAGTAATACCATTCTTCAGAATATCCACAACCAGTACTAGTTATCCATCTTCAGATACCATTTAACCAGTATCTAGTTATCCATTCTTCAGATATCCATAACCAGTATCTAGTTAGTATCCATTCTTCCAGATATCACTTAAACAGTATCTAGTTATCCATTCTTCAGATATCCATTAACCAGTATCTAGTTATCCATTCTTCAGATATCCATTTAACCAGTATCTAGTTATCCATTCTTCAGATATCCATTAACCAGTATCTGTTATCCATTCTTCAGTATCCATTACAAGTATCTAGTTATCCATCTTCAGATCATTAACCAGTATCTAGTATCACATTCTTCAGAATTCCATTTAACTAGTATCTAGTTATCAGTCTTCAGATATCCAGTTATCCATTCTTCAGATATCAGTTAACCAGTCTTCAGATATCCAGTTATCCATTCTTCAGATATCCATAACAGTATCTAGTATCCAGTCTTAGATATCCATTAACCAGTATCTAGTTTATCCATTCTTCAGATTTCCATTTAACTAGTATATAGTTATCCAGTCTTCAGTATCCAGTATCCATTATTCAGATATCCAGTTATCCAGTCTTCAGAATCCAGTTATCCATTCTTCAGATAACCATTAACCAGTATCTAGTTATCCAGTCTTCAGATATCCATTAACCAGTATCGTGCCATTTTTCAGATACCCATTTAACCAGTATCTAGTTATCCAGTCTTCAGATATCTATTAACCAGTATCTAGTTATCCAGTCTTCAGATATCCATTTAACCAGTTTCTAGTTATCCATTTTTCAGATATCCATGTAACCAGTATCTTTTTTTCTATCTTTCAGATATCCATTTAACCAGTATCTAGTTATCCAGTCTTCAGATTCCATTTAACCAGTATCTAGTTCCAGTCTTCAGATATCCATTAACCAGTATAGTATCCAGTCTTCAGATATTCATTAACCTATCTAGTATCCATCTTCAGATATCCATTTAAAAGTATCTATTATCCATTCTTCAGATATCATTTAACCAGTATTAGGTATCCATTCTTCAGATATCCATTAACCAGTATCTAGTTATCCATTCTTCAGATATCCATTTAACCAGTATCTAGTATCCATTTCAGATATCCATTAACAGTATCTAGTTATCCATTTTCAGATATCCACTTAACCAGTATCAGTATCCATCTCAGATCCATTAACCAGTATCTAGTTATCCATTCTTCAGATATCCATTTACCAGTATCTAGTTATCCATTCTTCAGATATCCATTTAACCGTATATAGTTATCCATTCTTCAGATATCCATTAACCATATCTAGTTATCCATTCTTCAGATATCCATTTAACCACTATCTAGTTATCCATTCTTCAGATTTCATTTAATCGTATCTAGTTATCCAGTCTTCAGATATCCAGTTATCCATTCGTTCAGATCCACTTATATCCAGTTCTCAGATATCCAGTTTATCATTCTTCATATCCATTAACCAGTCTAGTTATCCAGTCTTCAGATATCCATTAACCAGTATCTAGTTATCCATTCTTCAGATATCCATTTAACCAGTATCTAGTTATCCAGTCTTCAGATATCCAGTTAACCAGAATCTAGTTATCCAGTCTTCAGATATCCAGTTAACCAGTATCTAGTTATCCATTCTTCAGATTCCAGTAATCCAGTATTAGTATCCATTCTTCAAATATCCATTTAACCAGTATCTAGCTTATCCATTCTTCAGATTCCATTTAACCAGTATATATAGTTATCAGTATCTTAGTTACCATTCTTCAGTATCCATTTTTGTTAACCAGTATCTATTATCCATTCTTCAGAATTTCCATTTAGACCAGTATCTATTATCCGTCTTCAAATATCAATTAACCCTATCTAGTTATCCAGTCTTCAGCTATCCAGTTATCCAGTCTTCAGCTAATCCAGTTACCATATCAGCTATCCAGTATCCAGTCTTAGCTATCCAGTATCCTCTTCAGTAACCCAGTATACAGTATTCAGCTTATCCAGATATCCAGTCTTCAGATATCCATTAACCAGTATCTAGTTATCCATTCTTCAGATATCCAGTATCCAGTCTTCAGATATCCAGTCTTCAGATATCCATTTAACCAGTATCTAGTTATCCATCTTCAGATATCCATAACCAGTATCTAGTTATCCATTTTTCAGATATCCATTTAACCAGTATCTAGTTTCCATCTTCAGTATCCATTAACCAGTATCTAGTTATCCATTCTCCGATATCCATAAGTTTAACCAGTATTAAGTTATCCAGTCTTCAGATATCCATTTAACCAGTACTAGTATCCATTCTTCAGATATCCATTTAACCAGTATCTAGTTATCCATTCTTCAGATATCATTTAACCAGTATCTAGTTTCCATTCTTCAGATATCCAGTTAACCAGTATCTAGTATCCAGTCTTCAGATATCCATTAACCAGTA